>BRZM01000063.1:199042-799042 GCA_033238685.1 Lates japonicus | reverse complement strand
ATCTGTTGGTCAAGGGTTAGGTCTAGGACACAGGTGTTTCTAGTCAACCCACAGTGTAGATGCAGCGTAAGGTCCCACCGCTGATCAGCAACGAGAGGCAGAATTTGTGCCTTCAAAAGCAAAAAGCACTGTTCACTTTGGTTCTGAAAGTTGGTAAATGCGGCCTTGTTTTGCTTACCAGTCAAATGCCCGACTCAAACACGTCCTCTAGTGAAAAAGAATATCAAAGGGACACAAAAGTCATGAGGTGACTTCAGGGTGCAGCTAGAAAGATGTGACCACTATATAAATCAGACTGTTTCCACCTCAGCCCCATCTGCCTAAGTTACCTGAAGAGGTTGAAAATTACATGATGGACACATAACGTGAAGTTACAGTATCATAAATAAAAGAGTAGTTGAGATGAAAACTTTGGAGTGGGGGTTTGTAACTCAAGGCTGACATACCTTTTCAATAAAGCTTAAATAAATCACCTTTATTCCCTTTAGAACGTCATCATTCTTTGTCGGTTATATTGCGTTCATTGTTCATTTAATGTTGTTTTCACCTGTCGATTCTCTTCTGCATCTTCACATTTGAAAGGAAGACAACAGACTGGAGTAAGCTTGAGAGGTTAGGAGAAGGAAGGCAGGAGGGGAAATGAGGAGGGAGGAGAATGCTGAGATAGCTGCTGTCTGACCAGAGGCCTCCTGGGCAGAGCAGAGATGATCCCGGAGTCTCACAGCATGAATCCCACACACCCTTCGCCACACAAACAGCAGCAGGAATCTCAGTAATTGTGATGCGTGGAGCTCTTGTGGCTCCTACACACCCTGCGACATGGCTCAGAGAAACACACACACACACACACACAGTGAAACATATGGACAAGTATTACCCGAAAAGACCCTCAAACCAAAATCCTGACATGTTGTCCACATAGCTTTCTCATTATAATGACTGAACTTCTATCCAGAGGTAAACAAATTAGTTTCAACTTTTTCCACCTGACCGATCATTTCAGGATGATGGACGTTTTATGGGCTTCTTAAGTACAGAAACATCAAAACCAGAGACATAAAAACAGCTGCCTGACTGTACTTAAAGATGCCGAGCTCCATGTCAGAAACACTGGGCAAGGTTAGTTACCTAATGCATTCATTACATTGACTGTGACTTTACTGAGTTGGAAATGACCAAGCTACCGCATCTAGCTTCACTTTCCTGGCCATAGTATTAAAAAGTGCAGCAACACGCACTTACACAACCTCTCTACTGTGTGTAACCATCCGTTCAACTTTACTGTGGGAACTAACTTTGGCCTCAACCAGAATTTATACATCTGCAGGCATAAATAACATAGCATCCACTAAGTGTCTGATCATCATGTTTTCCTTTGTTCAATTGTAATTGTGGGGCTTGGCCTATTGTTGTTTACAGACCCCAATTCTACTAAGTTGTTACATTCTTCTGCTTGTAATTTTGTAAGGTTAACACATCTCTCAAGGACACCGTACCCTATGTACAAGATATAAATAAAGAGAACACTATCTGTATGAGTCAAAGGAAGGAGGTGTGTATGCACACACGTATATCTGAGCACGTAAGGCACAAAGCTATCTCCTTATGGCCCATTGTTTCGAAGGCATGACTCTTGCACCCCTCGGATGTTGGGGAACAGAGCACGTCTGGCTAATACGACCACGACTGTGAAGTTTAGACTCGACCGCCTCTCCTCTCACCATTGCTAGACTTGGAGCCATCTCTGCAGTGAACGCTACCGAAGTGTACGCATAGAAATGTGGAGGGATGGGTTCTAAAATGTATCAGGGGAGAGGTATGGAGAAAATAACTGCCGGAGACTCCACAAAGAGTTTTATGAGGGAGATGGATGCACACTGTTGTGTGAGGCCACCCAGTCCAGCAGTCTGAGAGAATGCTATATGCTACCTTGAGCAAGGCAAAAGTCTGCAAGGCGAAGGAGAAGCAGAGTTAGACAAGAGTGGCTATTCCATCAGCACTGATATTACATGTGTCTGTTTCACATTTCTATCAAGGAGCACACTTATCCCCCCCAGTCTCCCTTATAGATAGAGGCTATGCTACTGACAGAGGGGAAACAAGAGAAGGGGCTGAGAGAAGAAGAGAAAGGAGGGACAGAGATAGGGGGGGAATGAGTGAAAAGGCATAATTAGATAATGAGGTCTGTGTTCGTCAAGTGGGAGAGATGAAGAGGGAAAATAGAAATGTAAGGGCAAATAACAAAAGAGTGGGAAATTAGGTGTCAGGAGACGGAGAAGTGAAGAGGGGCTGATGGATATAGTAAGATGCAGAGGGGCTGATTATTGTTATGGTGTTACCATTGTGGGATTGAAGCCCTGAAAATAAGCAGCAAAATGTAGTATTAGTCACTCAATAATTAATCACCCCGATATGTTTATGCACTGACCTACTCTCCAACATTCTCCCAACAGTAACATACCCACAGAGCCCTCCACCTTCATTTAGTGAGGTAAAGAACAAATCCTCCGGGTCAAGCCTATTTATTAGCTACATTTCTCAGGAGAAATAAAAGCAATCTTGTTGTTTTCAAAGGCCGGAAACCAAGCAGGAGACAGAATAGCGGGTTTCCCGGCCAGGCCTAATGGCCTTGCTGACTGTCTGTCCCGGAACAGGAAAGCCCATATGTAGGATTTGCCATCTGGTAGAGGGACCTAACAGGCTCCTTTCAGGCTTTGATGCCTACCGCCCACAAAGCAGATGGCAGTGTCCCGGTCTCAAAACCTTTGCAACCCTTTATCCAATCCTATCCGCCTATAGCCTTGCCTGTCATGGTCTAGGCAGCCTATGCTTAGCCCCGGGGCTTCTAGAGTTATGGAATGAAGTCAAGCTTCCTATTGACACAGGTCCCACTGGATAGCTTTGAAATAGAAGTCAACCGAGTGAAAAAGGGGCATGTTTTAGAGGACAAAATGGAATAAGGTGTGTGGGGTGGATCAATACTGCAGGTTGTTTGGACCTGGAAATGCTTTGCCTCTGTGTCCCAGACAAAAGCAGCTGACTGCAGGCAAGAATCTCTGGACATTGGGGTAAAAGTAATAAAGGGGTGTTTAATGGAAGAAAACCCTGTATGCACTGTCTGAAAGATTGTGATCAAAGCAGAGATAACCCTGCTGTGTGTGCTCTATATCTATTCTCGCCCCTCTGACCAAAACAGGCAGGATTTGTCACCAAGGTCCAATCTCAACTCTGTGTGCTGCTTGTACTCCAAGCAATTTCTTGAACCAGCAAGGTAATCAAGGACTTGAAGTCAGACACAATGCAAATAGGTCTGAGAGCCCATCTGTAATCCAACAGTCCCCTCCCGCACCAGCCTCCGCCTCCGTCTCAGCCTCCCTGCAAGTACAAGCCACCAACTGGTTGATTCAGAGTTGGGATGAACAATCTAATTGATTGGCATGGCGATAGTCGTATCCAATTATCAATTTAGCACAAAAAAGTTGAGTAGACGCTAAAGCCCGAAGCTTCAACGAAGTTCAGCAACTTGAAGTACAATCGCTGTATGTTTGTTTAAGCGCAGGGAATGAAAAGTACAGGGGGAAGCAGGAGGCAGAGGGCAGAGGCAGAGAAGACTGACATTCATTGTAGCTACTGTAGGTTGTCACTTCAGTCCATGACTTATACCTTCTCCTCTGCTTCTTCTCTCCTCAACACAGACATCTCGCCGCCTACAGCGTACAAAGAAAGACACACAGACAGATAGGCAGTAGCACACACCCATAATAACACACACAAATATTTGTATGAATATAAACACCCTAATAATAAAATGTATTATATGGTGCCTATCTATTTGGGCATATTCTATTTAGGTGTACTGTATCTATTCAGTCAAATCAATATAAATATCTCCATAAAAGACAATACACACACATAAAACAAAACACATATAGTTAAACAAGAGAAATATTATTAATTATAGGTATAAATGCATGAAACAATAATATAGTCGCACGGGTATTCAGGATTTACAAGATTGAATCACAGAAAACTTTCCTTTCCATCATCCGTGTGATTTGCTTTTACTTGTCATGGAGAGTTGCTCTGTTCGACCAGGCCGGGAGAGGCACCAGGCTGGGTGGTTGTGCTAACGGTTCTCAATGTGCCTGTCGGCAGGGTACTCTCAAGATAGCTCAGTGTCTCACCGCGGTCCTGGCAAAGCAGGAAGGAGATCAGCATCGAGCCACTGGAGAGGAGAAAAACCACAGAAGATTTTACTTATCCACTGTCCTCCTTAAAGTCTCCATGTACTTGTTTTTTTTTTTTTTACTGACCTGCACCTTTGTGACCCGTACACCGTCCAAACCTATTAATGCACATGATGTTGGGCCTTAATCAACAGGAGAGCCCCTAACCTCCTGACAGTGGTTATGGTGCTGTAAACAAATTCACAACAAGTATAATATTGAAAATCACAGTGATAGATGAAGTAAACTAGGTAATCCTATGCATCTCTTAGTCTGTACATTCAACATTGTATAAAAACAATCATACTTACATATATAGAATTTGCTGAACAGTTACATGTCAGTGCATCTTTAATGTAACTGCCAGAGCTATATTTTGCAGTCACTGTTGTACCATAAGGTTGGTGATACCGCATTTACAAGATTAAGGTACATTTCTATTAAAACATGGATTATGCCAGATGCGAGCAGGAATGAGAGAGTTTATCAGTGTCAATTTTCTTACAGCTGCTTAATAACTGAAAATGTGGAATTTAATGATAATGTTGTCACGAACGTGGTTTAAAGGCAGAGATGCAAGATATGCTGCTCTTGCTGAAAAGGAATGGTCCTTTAGGATCAAGAGAGTGAAATCTTTGCCGACAGTCTGCGCCGTTTAATTAATCAAGCTGAGGCATTTAGAGAGTCTTTATCTATCTAAATTTACATATCTGCAATACTATATAACACAAAAAAAAAGTTCACATGTTGGTGCATAGAAGAAACAAAGACATTGTTTTTCAAAAAGAACTGCTGGCTGTATAGACCACAAGCCAAGAAGCTGTCACAATAGCTAGAGTAAATGGCCGACCACCAGGTTGGCAGAGATTTGGAGAGGTGTTGCCGCACTGTAATTTGGATGTTCTCACTTATAAAAGCAGTACATCAACTAAAGTGGAGGGTACACAGTGGCCTTTCACTTCCTTCTGCGTCCACTGTAATGTGCTTGTTGACCGAGAAAACTGCCTTCTGTCATTATAGACCCTGTCAGGCCTTGAGGATGGCTTTCATAATGACACATAAGTTACACCCCTTTTCCATTAACAGGGAAATGGTCCAGGAACAATGTGCTGCCTGGCTTGGTAGGATGGAGACAAGTAGGTGGTAAGAGAGAATGCACAGACTGCTGTATATGGGCAGTGCTCCAGTTAAAGGACTTTTTTTTTTAAAGTTGCTCAACAAAAGTGTGCTAAGGGGAATTTCTCTAATCATCTGGACAGAGTCTCCTGGTCCAAGCACCACTTTAAGGATGCTGTGTAAGTGTGAATACAAGGGTTCGTAGCAGGGGTTGTATGGATATAAGCTACTGCAAGTGGTCCTCCCAGATGGCTGCATCCCGCCGTTAGTGTAGGAGGTCTGCAGCCTTTACTCCGGCGACAAGGCAGCAGGTCTTAACACCAACACACACCGCCCTGCTCTAGTTTGAGGCCTACAGGGTTGAAGTTATGAGAGAGGCGGGTGTCCTAGTGAAACAATTCTCTGCTTCTCAGTCTTTTTTTTTTTTTTTTTTTTAACAAGAGAAAGAAAAGACCCCAACGACAACCATTAGCTCAGAAACGGGACCGGCGACGCTCTGTCTCTTTGGCAAGACTATCTTCCTGACTGCCACACGCATACACACATACTCCAAGAACGCCCGTAAACACTGACATGCATGCCCCAGCATGGCCCTTCCTCCGGGAGGGTTGAAGCTGGTCCAGAGTATCAGTATTGTTGGGAGAGGCTTAGCGAGGGGAGAGGGAAGGAAAGTTCATGGAGGAAGAGCGAAAAGACTGTAAGAGAAGCGGAGAGGCACACAGAGATGCCAGGACACTGAGCCGTCAACACATATCTTTAATCGACGGCTGCCGATTTCTGCAAATCCAGTTTTATCTGGTTCCAAGTAAGCAATAATCAGAGATGTAGCCAACAAACCGAGAGAGACAGATGAGGAAGATGGGAAACAATTGACAGAGTAACTGGGTGCAAAAGTGAACAACTGTTGTTAATAGAGAGAGGTGATGATCTAGATTTAGGACAGTGTCCGCCACACAAGGTGAATTTTAAAAGTTGCCCGCCCAGTGTCCTCCATAATGCCACCTGTTACCACTCAAACTCCAGGTGCTCATCTTCAGGCAAATGGTGTGTAAAATAGTGATAGGGGTTATTCTTTTATCCTTTGACCTAGATTTGAGGAGACTGACCAGGAGACATGAAAGACACAGACCTCCCAGCGGAGCCGGGGTCATAGCAAACCCTAACACAGGTTAACACCGCAACAGCCAAAATGGCAGAAAACACTATTATGCATACACACAGTCCATACAGACACATGGAACACACGCTACCAAAAAAAAAAAAAAAAGGAAGCATGTATGCACACACACCTCTTCAAAAATTGTATATTGGTGATTCATCCATAACAGGCATCTCACACGACGTCTCTGTCACATACACCCGCTACAGCCCCATGACAAGACTGCACCTTTCCCTCCATGCATGCTTATAGTATATTAGTTTTGGATGAGGGAATATGTAATCACATGTGCAATCACTGATTAATACGGGCAAAACAGCCCCTCTGCTCAAATCTCTAACAGATGAATGCTTCATTTATGTGTAAATACTTTTATCCATTCACACCTGTGTATTTGTGTACATACTGACGTGGTTAGTTTGAATCCTTTACATTTTCACAGTTACACAAAGACATGCACATGCACATGACAAAATGTGAGGTTTAGCTGCAAGTATGGCAAAGGAAGGAGAATGATTGCAGTCTAGACGATAGATATAAACCTAACAGTGATACAACAGCCTGCAAATGAAGTTGGCGGGTGAATGAAATGGGTCTCACAAAAGGACAATGGTGATATGTCTGTGACAAATTTAGATTTTCCTGTTGCTTCCCAATGCAAGAGCATGAGAGAGAGAGGAACTGATAAGACAGTAACATAGAGAGAGACACATAACTTCAGACTAATAGAGCAGACAATCGCAAGCTCAGGCAAAATATGTTGAAGAAGATGGACCGCGGGCGATGTGTGTTTTCTTGTGGATACTGAAGGAAATGAAAAGAAATAGTGAACATTAAATGCAAACTGACTTTAGAGAAAACCGCAGGAGGAAAAGAACAGATTTACAGGGAAATGGATAAATTTGTAGAAAGAAACCTGATGCACCAGAGACACACATTAGCTTCCGCCAGTGCTAAATATGGTCTCTCACCCACAACCAGATGGTTCCCGCTTCTGACCACCACTGCCACCTCCCTTCTCTCTCAACTTTGTCTTTCCAACAGTCCCCTCGGGGAGGCATGGCACAAACGCCGTCATCGCAACCCATCTGTTACAACTGATTGTGTTGTCACAAAAATAGTCTTTACTTTGGATATGAGGACAGTCTCTTGGCCGACTCACGACTACTCCTTATGACCACTGGAAACTTTTTAAGGTACACTTGTTAGAGGTGACAAGTCAGCTTTGAGAAGAAAGCCGTCACCAGAGAAGAATATCAGGGGCAGCCTCCCGCTGGTATAAATTGAAACCAAAATACAATGGGCCCTAGTCAAGGAAGTATTCTGGGAAATCTATTGCCGCTTCCCTGCCCTGCTGGCACCCACCCAGCTTCTCACCCCAGTGAGAAATGCCCATGCACCAACTGGCTGAGCCTGGGGCCTGGGCCACAATGGCCATGACTGAGGGGGATGAGGGAACTAGTGGGGGGTTCAGAGGCACAAAGTTCCTTCTTTCTCCGCCCCTTTGCCTCTTTCTTTGAGCAAGAACAGGTTGCCACGGCGATGAGGCTGGTCTGTCCCACCCATGATCCGGGTATTGTCAAGTCTGTCTGACATTTACCTAGGCTGGAGGAAACAGAGACTATAGAGGAGAGAAAACACACACAGACACACACACACAACACACACACAACAGACGCAACACACAGAAACAAGAAGTGAGGGGCAGGATGCGGCTGGCAACAGGTAGTTGCACCAAGTGGATGGATTAACGATAAATAACGGTAATATCAGAGCGTTGACAAACATATGGAGAATTGGCCGTCACTGCCTCATCCGAACCTTTATCTCTTCCTGCGTCCATTCATCCCCAACCCCCATTCCTTATCTCTTTTTTTTTTACTTCCAGTTCTTACTTCACATCCTGCCAGCAAGTCAGTGCTCAACACACATTTCCATCCCAACCATATTCACTGCCAAACACATGCACACAACCAACACACAGACATGAACATAAGCAAAACTGACAGTTCAGGCACACAAACACACACATACAAAAAACTGTGGCCATCCTACTGAGAGACTGCCAATCCAATGATAGCAAGATCTGTAGTCAAAACTGGGAAACCTGGCTTTGAGATCTCCAGTGCACACACCCAACAGCTTTTGTTTATCAGCACAGGAAACATTAAGGACCAGCGAATAGGTATTGAGTAGATTCTTTATATATCCTTTATCTTTGGCATAAAAGCATGCATGAGTGCTTGTGCAGCCATGTCGTTGTGTGTATGTGTGACTTAGGGTGTATTGGCTGACTCAACTACCTAATAGGTCATTATGAAGCCTACCATGCTGAAAAAGCCTGAGATGCTTGAAAACCTACAGCAAAATCAAACACCCTCCTGTTTTATCAAAAAGCTGTCTAAACACTGCCTGCGTCTGATTAAAGGCGGCCACATCAGCAAATACAAGCAAGGAAACAGAGGTAAGAAGGATAAGGACTGATGTGATGGGTATGAGATAAGCATGAGCACAACATAACGCCGCTACTTACTGTAAAACACATAGTGTTTTTTTCCCCAATGGACCAGTTAGGCATAATAACCCACAAGAGGCAGAGAGAGAAAGAAGAGGGAATGCATCAACATGCCACAATGTAAATATGCAACATTTGGCACGCTGCCGACAGAAGTGATACATTTTACGAGATACACGCACATGTGCTTACTTTAGGAACTTAGTAAGACTATGCTAATGCGCACTTTTCTGTCCGACATTGGAAACAATACAGGGCTCCTCTGTCAGTTGTGAAAGAGCTTTGTATTCCTAAGACTGAGCTCAATGGAAATGTTCACTTCTTTAGCCTCTTTCTGATTCTTCAGGGTCCAAAGAGAAGTAGCTCTAGTGGGAATATTCTTTGTCACCATCATCTACATGAACACAATCAAGACATAGTTCTCCCAAATATGACAATAAAAACTTTCCCTCCGTATAACCACCCATCCATATTTCTAGATCACCCTGCAGACAATATGCCTAGTGGCATTTGGAGTCTGTGTTGCTTAGCACAAGGAAAACTGAAAATCTCAATAGCAATATTTCTCCAAAACAAAATGACACAGCTATGATAATGCAGAGGTCTCTGGCTGTGGAATAGTTTGAGAACTACTTTCATCAACTGTTCATCTCCATGCAGGACAAAATTGTTAATACAAGGTCTGTGGGCTACCGCCCAGCACTGTGTCACCATTTTGCAGAGCATACCTGGCTTGCAGAAGCCAACTGTTACATTTAGGGAATAAAAAGACTAAATTCAACATATTTTGAGATGGAAGTCTCTTTATCCGTCTGATTTATGTCTAAAGTAACTTTACTTTTATGACTTCGGACCACAAGCAAATGACAAAGACCGAAAAATATCTAGGTATTCATATAAACATATTCAGTATATACCTTCATATAATATATTGAGGGGGCCTTGTTTTCACCTGCCGAATAAGAACACACGTAACCAATATTCATTTTGGGTTTTGCCTGGCTCATCCGCAAGCTCATGAGAACTATATCTTAACAGTTAGTCTTCCATCTGCCTGAGTGAAGTTTGCCTGACTCAGCAGGCAGTGAATCAACAAAACAAAACAGTGAGTTGGAAGCTGCTAAGAGCTGCTGATTGGATGCCGATTACCAGTGGACACGACAGCACCGGCAACAGTAAATTTAAATCAACAGCAACCTCTAAAATATTGATTAATGTAGCTAAAGCTCGAAATCCTGTTGTCATTCTCCATCCATCCCTCAAGAGGTAAAATGATGCATCAAATGTTTGTTGTCTTGTATAACTACAAATCACCAAAGTTGCAATGTATCGAGTGTGGTAATTACTTATCATGTTCCTATAATCACTCATCATAAAGGCCTGATGGACTGTCATCTTATTACAGGAAGCTAACCTGTCATGTAGCTTAATCTTCCATGTGGTTACCCTGGATTGGAGCAACACCTGATCAACATCATCAATATCTAAACACAATATTTATGTAGCTTCTGATTACAACTTATAATTATTAACCACACACCACCTTGCCAAAACAGCTGGCCCCTTCTTTTGATCCCTGTAGTCAGTCTCTTTCCACCATTTGCTCTTCAACCAAGAGGCAAGGAGAGCAGTTCCTCTGTACAACAAGCCTGGACCCCTCAAAATGCTGAATGAAAGAAAAGTAACTACTCCTGGTCCCAAATTGTTACTAAAACCATTCCTAATTTTATTCTACAACAAACGCTTGATTAAGCCGTCGGTAGCTATGTTCATCCTCAAACGAGTGAAATAGCGCTCTCTCTTTGGTTGCAACCGTCAGTTACGTGTGTGGCCAAAGCCATAGTATTACACCCTTTAAAGTCTACCGGAGGGAAGAAGGGTGAAGCCGGAAATTGATATAGAAAAATACTTTGTCTCACCAACAAGTACACAACAGAAAATTAATAGTATTAATTTAAATAAACAAGCTTGTTTTAGCTTGTTTTTTCTGTGTGTTGATCAATATCGAAGCAATCGTAACACCAGTTAATACAGACAGATGGAGACAAGAACCTCCAACAACCTACATAAAATGACTGTCCCATCCCAAAAGCAACAGGAGAATTTGGACGATATGGATATTTCTCAGGAAAGAAGTGGGATAATGGATTCAGTGAAATAACGTGAGTCAGTATTTCCCCCACACCAAAATGCCGCTGTGCACAACCCCTGCTTCTCGTCACTGTCACTGAGCTTTGACACTGCTTGCTGCTGGCAACCGCAACCTAGCCTGTACTGGACCTGAGGCCGTTATATAGCTGCTATCCATTTGTCACTAGAGAGGGAGCCTGGCTGCGTTTTGAATAGTTGAATTTCTTCTAACTTGTAGTTTTGTAATAGTCACCTGTTGACTGTTTGCTTTAGATTTGGACTTGCACAGAAGGGGGGGCATGTGGTAAGTCTTAGTCTTGCTTTCAAGGGCCCTGCAGGCTTTGTACGATATACTGTAGATAAGGGTGTAAGTTATGTATTTGATAGATGATCACCAAACGCTTGTCACATATAATATTCTTCACAACTCCATTGCCCGCCTGACGACCTGTCCGACCTGGCCTCTGAGACATAAAGGTTGGTGCTAAAGAAACATCTAGCTCCCCCAGTCCGGACCTGTGGCTTCAACCAGGCCCATACTACCACTGAAAATAAGTTTGATATTTCAGTTTTAAAAATACCTCGACATTACTCTTGGGAGTTTTAACTTAATGACTTATGTGTTCTATTTAGAAAGTGCCCAAACCAGTCATGCCATTTATCTATATTTTTTAACATTTATACGTAAAAACTGTTTTCTTTTATATAACTGCATTTTGAATTTCCTGATATTTAAAAGTTAAAAGCAATAAACATTAAACCTATCTTACATTTAACCCCTTGTTAAATCCATAAAGCACAGCTAAGCAGCTAGGATCTGTCATAATAGCAAAATAAAATTTAATAACGCCATTAATTTAGATGTGAAGCATTTATTTTGTTTTATCTGATGCTTCTCCAACGCATGAACACATGCTGACATGAACAAGTAGCCTATTTGTAACATCCTCCTCTTCAGTACATGCATCTGCACATGATGTGGGACAAAAAAGACAGACCAAACGATGTTGTAGCAGATTTATCCGCTCTTCTGTATGATCTAATACTTGCTAAGGGTATTTTGCTACAAAAACCAATGGGGGTCTTGAACCTGTTCCTCTCTGCCACGTAACCTATTTACTCTCAGTCCCAGGGGGTCAGTCATTCCGCTGAGGCTGAACCCAGGGGAGAAGCAGCAGGAGCGAGATGAGCCTGAGGATCTTTCACTTGAGATTTAGTGATTACTTTGTTGGACTAAGTTATTAATGTATTTATCTCTAAAAGCACTGTGATTATTTAGAGTTCCTACCAACTGTTTTAGATTTTGTCATTGCTATTTTACATAAAGATGCTTTTTCCCAGTCACTCATACAGCGCTTGCTGAGTTGAGGGAGATAAGAGGGAGAAAACGCAGAAGATTGCTGAATCTTTGCCTTATTTTAATGCAGTTCTTGATGTGGAATGAATGCAACTGCATATGCTCATTTTTTCTCTCGAAAGTATCGATGTTGCAATTCTTTGCAAATGACAGGAGGAATAGGAGCAGATGATACTGCACACAGTATATCATTTCTGTTATTTCTCTGACCTCTAAATTGCCTTATGTTTTATGCAAAAGGTTCCAACATCACCTTAACCATCCAAACCCAGTGTATTTCCTCAGCTGAATCAACTAGGAACCCCACCCCCCAGTAGTCCCATCTGGCCAGTTTTGATGCTGTGATCTCCACCTGGTGCCTCCAAGTGGCGCCAGGTGAGGCGGGTGTCTGGCCTGGCTGTGTCACCCCTGTAGTTAATCAGGAGGAGATCAGCATAACACCAGACTGAATATGTTGGCTTATCTCCAACCTGAGTACACTGTAATCATAGGAGACTGGGCTTCCTACCACTGTGACCAAGACAAACATATGCTAATAGTCCGCTTGGACTATGGGTGTGAGGGGTGGAGGGTTGGGATAAGAGATGAACATTGCTGCACTGGGGTAGCGGAGAAGAGTAGGTTTAGAATAAGGCATCTGGCAGGAGGAGGAGGAGGTGACACAAGAAAAACAAGGGAAACAGAAGGCTGCAGGAGATTTAAAAGGATTCTGAAGGCTCTGTGACTTGCAGAGAATTTGAGGAGATTTCTGGAATGAGAGCACTGCCCAGATGCGCTATGCCAAGCATCCGCAGCACACCACAACAGCCCCCACCACCACCACTCACTCACCTCCTCAACCGCATCTCGCCACCTGTTTCTTTTCAATGGCCCTACTAGATGTGGGGAGTGAAATCCAGGAAATCCACATTCAGCACCATGGCTGATGCAACCACATAACTCTGCTCTCTACTTCTTCCCACTTCCATTCCACCTATCCACCCTCCCCACATACACACACACATACACAAAATACACACCACCACAAACACCCCATGGGTATCTTTGATGTCTTATCTATTAGAAGTGAAAGTGAGAAAGAGAGCAAATAAAAGCTCTTGTCACTCTAAGATGTCTTGTCCGTAAGGTTCGCTTCTCTTCCTGCTGGAATTGATTTGGTGAGTCAACCCATCTCATTGATGGAGATTGCTGCCCCGAGAGGACACGGAAAGCGGGGCCTGTTTTGGTGCCGTGGAGCGTATCGCACCCGCCAGAGCCGTGCCAAAGTAAAGCAGTGTTGGGGGTTTACACATTGCTGCCATCTGAACCCAAGATCACATCCGCTCAGCTGGGATTGCTTTCATGCTGCTCAAGAAGGATGGTGGGCGGTATCACAGATTAAGATCAAATCCCATTTCACAAACACTGCATCAAGTGTGAGTTAAGACGCGGTCCATCTTTACCTTCTGTGGTCTTGGGGAGGAGGAGGACAGTAACCAAAAGTTACATAAATTGTATGTCAAACGTCTCTAAAAGAAAGATCTGCAAAGAGACGGTGCTTTGAAAAAAAAAAAAAAACATGAGATCAACCTCAGTGTCTGTAGATTTCTCATAATACCAAGTGGTAAAGGCCTGGGCCATCTGAATGGAGTGTGAAGGATTGATGTACAAGCCCTTATAATTGAAGACTGCAGAGAGAGTATGCTCATGTGACAGACCACACCCCCGCTTGTTCCCCAGGCTGTCACCATTGCCCTTCTGCCCAGATACTGCTGTGTCTAACCGGGTCAATTAAATAACTTAGTAAGTACTTAGGAAATCTACATTTAGATGCCTGGATCAATGGCATGGATCCTGTAGTCAGAGCCAAGGGCCTAAAAACGCCGCTGCCTAACCAGCACTGTTTAGAAAGGGGAAGCAACCACCTAGCACACAGTACTTCCTGTTGATTTTTCTCTCCTCCTCCTCTTCTTATAAACACAAACACACGCACTGCTGTACACATCCGTGTGCAACGCAGACAGGGAGGGCGTAGGGTTGAAGAGCCCAAGGAGAAAGACATGCAGAGGAGATCAACAGCAGGGAATAGGTAAAGAGGCTGCAGTGAAAATAATAACATCAAATGTCACACACCCAAATGAACACCAAATACGGAGGCAGAATAGAGATAGAAAACTACATTTCTTTCCCGCTTGACTCCCGGGCCATGAGATCCAGAGGCCTTTGAATTCCCGGGTGATGCTGGGGATCCAAACAGCTACAGTGTGAATAAATAAGATTACCTATTTGGACATGCCAGTAAATCTTATCAAGGCTGACAGGAGAAGGCCAAAACAGACCAAAGCAATAGGTTGATAGAGGTTAAGACGAGGCAGCCATGGCTGCTGAACATAATTCTTCCTCAAACAAATCTCCTGTTTTTGTGATTTATTGTAGTTTTGTTCATCGCTGTGAGAGATAATGTTGCTTCAAAGGTGTGGTGGCAGCAAATGACTACCAGGCGTGAAGTATGTACTGTATCAATAATATTTCTAATTGATATTAATTACCATTGATTTAGAAGGTTTATTATATAAATAGTCATTTTCTTTCTTCCCTCTCCCTATGGGCTCATATATTCAAAAATAAAAATCATAGCAAATGGAACTTTTCAATGGTTGCTGCTGGAGCAGATCGTCTTTACAGAGAGCCTGCAACCATTGTACTTGGAGGATGCTCTCAACAGTTTGAATCGGACGGTGAGACAAAAGGGTGGGAGTCTTCGTTCTATATCTCCCGATCTCTACCCCTAACTGTCTCGCTCAAATACAAGAGACACAGCTTATAGCCTGTTGTTGGCCGCCCAGCCAGACTTGGCCCCAGCATGAGGTGAGCAGAGGCTGTGCAGACTGCTGCAGGCCGGGGAGCCGTGAAGGCCTGGGCAATGGAGGTGGGAGAAGGCGCAAAAAGGGCTCCTACTAGATTTAGAGGAAGCTGCTGAGCTGTGCCGCAGACAGGTTAGTCAGGAGCCGCATTCCCGATTCCATCATGATCGCCACTTCATCATCAATGGCGAATCTTGTGACCGACATCATCAGAGGCAAGTTTTTATGAATTACAACCTGCAAATAAGATGATTACAACGCAAAACATATTGTGGCTGGGGAGGCTGGGCAAGAAACATCACCGCGCTAAGTATATATGACAAATAACAGTGATAAAGGATTTAACAGAGAGCAGAAGAGATGGGACCGTTACAATAAAAAATCTGACATGAACATGCAAAAAAGATTACAGAGAAAAAAATGTCTACAGCACTCCCTCCATCAGTAATTTTGATATAGGGATGACAAAGAGAGGAAAACTGAGATTTTTTCCCTCTGTCTAGAACAGACGCCGATCCGTAAACTGTGTATCTCATGTTAAATCTGTGTAATGGATTAAGACCCGTTGAAAACATATATATTACAGGAACAGATTAGTAAGACTTTTGCTAACCTGCTTGCCTGCCTGGGGAAAAAATGATATTAGTAGCATGGATGGGCAATATAACGACATACAACATCAGATGACATAATTTGTCATACCGCTCATAATGTATAACCATCCCTGACATCATGCTTAGACCTAGTCTTTATGACTTTGAATTATCAGATTAGTACTTTGTTATTCAAAACCGAATGGTTATATAATTGTGAATAAAGAGTTCTAATACGGCAAAGCAAAGACGGAAAACACCAACTGTGAAATATATAATTTTACATTCTGCAGATATGAAGATCTGTCCCACACACACACACACACACACACACACACAAACATCTATGATGGCACTTTTAATCTCATTCCAGCAGCCTGGCAACCTATCGTCCATTAGGAGGCAAGCTTTTTCCCAACATGCCAACAAATCCTCTTCTCTTGAAGCCTACACTAAAAAAGATGTAGCTATCGATAATTTAAGTAAAGTGTCAATTTCGTCAAACGTCCATTTCTTCTTTCTCACCACTTCACCACATGTACATATTTTTATTATAAACTAGGCCCTCAAAGTAAAGTTCTAGGATGCCACTTATTTTAAAAGTTAATTTCATCGTAAGCATAATTTCTCAAACCTGTGTTGTTGTTATATTATATAATAACTTGCCTGTGCTATGGCCTCCCGCAGAAAACAGTTACTAAAAAAACCCTTCACCGAATGACAACCAAGAGGCAAAACAACAACATACCCCAGCAAACACAGCAGCCAAGGCAAAATATTTTCCCAGCCAGAGAAATTAATAAATAAACTTAGCCAGCTCTTCTTTACCACGTGTGCTGAACACTCGCTAGATGCTGCGGATCTGCAGTGTCCCAACCTGCGATGTTTTATCCCGCAAAATAAATAGTAGCCAGGCGGAAAACGGTGTTTTCCCTGACTTCACTTAGGAGACCAGCTCAACCCACCAAAGAGCCAGCAGCCGTCGCCCGCGAGTGGTTACAAGGCTGAGAGTTGCGAAGTAAATGAATATACTCAGATAGACTTTCTAAGACCTGCTTTGGAATATTTTACAGATATCAGAATTGTGATGGCAATTTAGTTAAGCTCCCCACACACACACACACCCTGCCTATGTCTGCACTTTGGATCCCAGTAGGAGAAGAGGGATGAAGGAAAGCTATAGGGAGACAGACAAGTGTATAGGAACAGATGAAAGACTGAAAAAAAAGGGAGAGAGAGAGAGAAAGATCTATATGTTTGTGTGTGGCATATGGATTTATCTATATACTTGATTATATGAAACAAAAATAATATTCTGTTATGTTCCCAGCGGCTGTCTCCCTGCATGTCCATTCCCAGTGTCACACATGACCCCTATATAACAGCAGTGTATGTACAGAAGATACCATGAGCAGGTGTCTATAGATTTGTTTATAGGGGAGGGAAGAGTTGAATGGATTGAGTTGTTTTGATATAACCACCGATCCAGTCTTACAGGAGAATGACCACGCTTATTGAATGGTTGCCTATACTCTAACGAGGTAATATTACTACACCAAATGATGAAAATTCATGTTACAAGTTGGTGTTAGCAGACGGCTCTCAGGGAATTTCTGCATTTTGTTGTTTGATATTCTTACTTGCCAGCTCAGCAGGCGCTATTGCATGATTGGAACAAAAAAAAAATACACTTAGGGCTGAGAAAGTTCGAGCTATTACTGCGAATAGCCTGTAGACACAAGCAACACAAGTGAAAAGGTGTTTGTGTGTGTGCAATTTCTGTGCTTTGTGTATGAGTTCAAGTGTATTGTAGGTGTATGTGCGCTTTGTTTATGAGATCTGTGGGCAAGAGTGTGTGAAACATAGGGCAGTGTAGGAAGGTATGCATATTGAATACTAAGTGACTTATCCTACCTATCTCATTATAAATTTTATATTGTATAGCCTGATATGCATTTATGGAAAGTCAAAGGCCAGCTTTATCTCTGTCATTGCAGGTTAGATCACAGATAAAAGGATTGGACTCTAAAAGTAAATAAAAAATCGTTTGAGATAAGACGCCCAGCCTGAGCTATACTAGCTTGTTTCAGACTCGCACTGCATCGTGAGTGCTCATCACCATGGCCCCAACACCAACCATTAGGGCTCTAAGGGCTCATAATACCATGAGGACGGTTCAGATAACATTTTCTCGGAGAACATTGATGTTAGATTAGTGCTTATAGTTGTCTTGGCCGATTTTTGAAGTCTCACAAAAGTATATCCTAAGGCCACAGGGAGTAATCATCCCGCAACATCTGGGTTCATATGCAAATCTGTGACAGCCATACCTCCAGCACGAACCTCTACCTTTCACTGCTCCACACACCCAGGTCTCTATTTCCTCCCCACCATTCCCAGCATCTGTTTCTCTGTATCTCTTTGATACATTCCCTCCTCTATCCACCCCCAACTATCCTTCCGAAAACCTTCTTACTCCTTTTCTAATATCCCCACTCCTTTTCTATGCCTCAAACTCTCTGTCCTCTTTCTATGTGTTTGTCAACATTCCAGCAGGACCCTTAGGGTGATGTAAGGATGGAACGTATTGGGGCCAGCATTTCTCCAACCCGCATGCAAATCGTCCCAATGAATCACTGGCTCCTGTTTACATAACACTCAAGAGGGGTGTGTAAGCACCATGGTAATAATTACTGCTCTCCTAAAAACCCTTGGCAGATAGGTCTGCACAATCACCTCAGTTAAAATGGGGTTTACATTGTTGGATAAAGAATGCTGAGGCTAAAAAATTGACAGTATGCTGGCGCATATCCAGTCATACAGTGGAAGTCTGTTTTTAAATTTCTGTTTATGTTTTGACTTAGAAATTTAAATTTATAGCATGACAGAAACGAAAGATGCCTTTATAGTTACTAACACATACTGCAAGCAATACAACCTACTGAATCAAGCCACACACTGTACACACACAGAGGCACCCAAAAAGAACAGTCAACAGTCAATAGTAAAAGATACAACAAAGGGCCTTATGGACAGAAAGAACACATTATTATGCAGCCATGCACACATGTATAAAAACTCCTGCCACACCTTCAGTGCTGTCAGGAATTGCTGCTTTCCCTGGCAGTGAGTGCTCAAGAGATTGCTTCAGGTAATTTATAGTATTTTTAGTGAGACTAAAATGAAGGGCTTTACCCAGGTTTCTATTTAAAAACCAACCCATTGACTCCACCTGTGGATTTTTTTTATTTAATTTTTTTTTGCACAGTGACCCTAGTAAAGCAATATCTATAAGCTATTAAAAATAAAAGATGCACATTTTGTACGCTTTGACCCTTTGTTATGTACAGTACGTGTCCATAATCCGTCTCAATCCGGAATACCGTCCCACCCAGAGGTGAGCAGGCAATTGTTTTGTAAATAGAAAATACTATTGGTTTCCTACATGTTCAGCTGCTGATTAGCACTGACGAAAAGACTGCAACTCTACTCCAAGACAGAGAGGCCCACAAACATCTTCATAACATTATGTTGTTGTTGTTGTTCCAAAATGCAGTTTTTCTCCAGATTTAGAAAATTGCCTCTATTACAGTACGATAAGATAACCGGAAGATGAATACAAAATGGAAACTTAGGAAAAGCTTACAAACCTTTAATTAAGATGTGACAGTTAGAGAAGGAATTGTGGGAGTGTATTGTTGATAATCCCTTTATGGAATGAGGGAGATGAAGGAGAATATAGTAGGATGTAGAGAGCAGGTGAAATCGGGTGATATAAGCAGAAAAGTGAGCTTTAGCCCTTTGGAAAAAAAGGGAAAAGAATATCCAGCTCCTCCTCCTTTATCCAATAATGAGCATTTACTTGGAATTTTATACTCAACTGGTCACTCCTGCCTGAAAGTGTTTTGAGAAAGGTCCAATCCTGTCCCCTCCCATCTGTCGGGTCACTGTCCATTTAGTTCTTCAATAAGCTTTTTACATGTCTGTTGGGCAGGACTGGGACTGTGGCCCAGTGACCTCTCCATCTTGGAGAAATCATGCATCACGTATGTTCCCTGGGCTGGACCCTGCTGGGGCTGAGTGGTGTTCTGGGATGCAATCAAGTCTAATTCATCTGATACAAGTTTGGGCAAGTAGCCACGGCAGCTCTTTCTCGATGGCAGGTGAGGGGGGCAAGGGGCCAGACCACCGTGAGGGGGCCCCGCAAGAAACGCCCAGCAGAGGCAGTACATGTGGCAGAGCAGGTAATGAAAGGCAAGAGATGGTGATGAGTGATCCACCTGCTGTACTTCACCAGCCCTGATTAGCCTTTTGTGTGTGTGATTTGTTTCATGTCATTAAACCTCCCCAGTCCATATTTCAGAGTATTTGTACAAAATGTTCTCTGTGACTATTTGGTCCAGGACATTTTGTCCATCTCGGCCTTACACATGATAGGACCACTTATGCATCCTGTGTCACCATGCAAATGCATGCACACGCTTGCATAATCAGGAAACTAATTGGATCTTCTTGAACTCATTACTCACACCACAACCAATCGCATCAGCAGGAAGTAAGGTTCATTTATTTGCCCTGTAATGGACTGGTTTTATTATCCTGCCTCTGGTTGTTATTGTAGCTGTTTCATATGAGCATGAGTTGTAGTAGCGGAGAATGATGCATGTTGTGTGGGTTATATTGCTGCCCCTTCTTTACCACCGGGGCTTTGACACCCGTGATTGAGTGGGAGACAGATGCACTGCAACCGTAAGGAAAGGGTTACACCAGCGCTGGGGACTCTGATTAGTGGAGATTTGTGGTACTTAATAGAGTAGCCGTGACGTCTCCTCAACTGGTTTTGGTTTGCCCCAGTGTGTATGCAAGTGACTGGGCTCAGAAGGATTTGCCTCTTAACTTGGGATGAGCCCAGATCAGGATGCTGCAGTTTTACTGGGTCATGGGTGTGAGCATGTGATATAGTAAACAAGAGGCAGCATTTACTGACGTGCAAAAACCACACGGCACTTCTTAAAGAAAGAACAAATTCAAACCAACACCCTCAAGATCTTTCATAGCTCCTTTTTTTCCATCTAAATAACCAAGTAGCCCCCACCCCTCTGACTGCAGCAAAGTAAGACAAGAAACAGCACGCCCTTCCCCACCTCTATCCTATCTCCCATCCCTTTATCCTCTTGTCATTTACTCCTGATCCCTGATTTCTTTTGTAAGCCGACTTCAGTTGGATAACCCTGCAAATGCTTTGAGATTCAGTGAGGTTATCACTCCTGAATATGCTTAATTACAAGCAAGACCGTGGATAACAAGGGTGTGTTTATGCTACAATTGGACAAAAACACAAGGAAGGATAAACAATGAAGATATAGGGCAGATGACAGATGACTTAAGATGGGCCTCATATGTTTTCAGCCCATCACTCAAAAACAGTGATGAGCTGCAAACCACTAACACATATTTCACCCAATAATAAAGCAATCAATTGCATTTCTTTCATTTAGTTGTGATGTTGTTTTTTGGCACCTTTTTTTTTGTCTTTGATACTGACCATGATTGGAAACTGACTGAGATGATAGTCTCCTGAAAGACTTCCAGCTGGAATTAAAGTTTTAATAAAGCAGTACAACCCATTTCTGTTGTCCCTCCGCCAGCCACTCACCTCTTAACTAAGTTCTGAACACAAACCTTTAAGGCTGAACGATGTCTCTGCATCGAGGTGTTGAGGTACCATACATGCTGCTGTGTGCACCTCCTCAGAAATGTAATTACAGTACACATCAGGGCTACAGGGACGTGTGTGGAGACTGAGAGAATTGTGATTGACCTTCTTGAGCTGCTTTGTGTTTGCCCCCATACATTTTCCAGCGCTAGTAGTGTTAGCTGATCGTGGAGACAACACGTAGCAGGTTGAGGAAAGGCTAAGTAATTTTCTGCTTTGCAGTTATGCTAGAAAAAAAAAAATTTGTTATATAGCAAAGCCATTTCCAGCTCAAACCTCGCCCGTGCTGCATGTAAACATGAGTGCTTCATGTATTTAAAGAAATGCAAAACATCATCTGGTTTTGTGGCGGCACAGTCCGTGGTTAAAATTCTGTGCTGTCCTCTAAAGGGATCAGTACAGTCTTGGAAACTACACTGTAACTACTGCAGCACCATTGCAGAGAGGCATAATTCAGCCTTCTGTTTGTTCATGCTAGGGATGCAGCTGCTCAGTTGAAGTGGGCATTTCACCCAGACAAGTTATTTTACTCTTTTAGTGACTTCCGTGTTTTTTTTTTTTCTTACAGCAGCAGTTCTGACATATGGAGCTGTGAGCTGGGAGAACTAACAGAAAGTTAATCTGCCCCTGATTCCCATGGCTTGGCCAAACTCCCCCCTTTTAATAAACTAGGTCACAACTAAGCAGAGCCAATCTAGGAGAAGAAAAAGGCCCACCGACCAAAAAAAAAAAGAAAAAAGTGTGGTACAAAAAGGGAAGAAAACAAAAACAACAACATTAATGAATCAAAATTGGATCTCTTTGTTCTGAATTTGGATCATTCACAACTTAATTCTTACACTGCGGTGCGAAGGGGTGGAAACAGCTTGCAGGCCAAGAACACCATTGTCTTTTGGACTAGATAATAAAGAAGAAGAAAGCCCTGCATAGCCTACATACACAACTCAACCCACAGCCTTACACAGGAACACCAAGCTGGTGTAATCCACTATAGACATAAGCTGCAGG
The DNA here is from genome assembly GCA_033238685.1 of Lates japonicus. Lineage (NCBI taxonomy): Eukaryota > Metazoa > Chordata > Actinopteri > Centropomidae > Lates > Lates japonicus. The sequence goes on along the minus strand of BRZM01000063.1, from coordinate 776,379 downwards.
ATGTAATTGAAACAATGCTGACAGCAGGGCAAAAGACGAAACACAGCCACAATTGAAGGAGGGTAAAATGGCAGCAGATGGCACTTTTCTCTGGGTTTGTGATGCAGTGAGAAGTTTGTGTTTAGTTTTCCTGGGTCATCCGTTCTGTCGAAAATATGGCGGACACATTTCCTCTGTCATCTCTGATAACACAATAGTTAGGCTCGTGTCTTTCAGGCCGCTGGCCACCTCTCTTCTCCCACTTCTATCCTTTCCTCTCCTCTCCCGGGTCTTTCCTGCACTTTGTCGTGGCAACCCTGCAGGCATGCTGTCTCTCCTCCTGTGCTCAAAGATTCCGCAGCACCTTGGATGTGCCTCTCGGGGGGGAGTGGTGGTGGGGGGGAGAGAAGACGAAAAGAGAGCCTAAGAGCAAGAGAAAAAAGTGGCGAAGGAGAGGCGAAAGATGGGATAGATGGGGGGAAAATGAGTTGTGTTTTCATGTTCACAGCCTGTCCTTTTGATGTACATACCAAAACAACCTGAGGCCCACAGCAGCCGCTCCCAGTGGCTAACATGACAGTCGGCTTGGCAGCCACTCTGCACGTTTGAGACTCCACTCCGCCTCAATTCCCGCCCTGTCCTGCCGTGCTCACGAGCATCCCCTCCCTATCCTCTACCTTCACGACGTCCCCCCCACTTCCCACTACCCGTCCCTCCATCTCACATGCCAAAGCACATTTGGCACCCCAGGACCAAGCCTTCCATTTCTGCCAACCAGTCTCACTATGATGCCAATGGTTTTGGAAACAACTCTGCACCATAAAACTGGCAAACCATACGCAACAGAAAATACTGCCCACTTACACTCAACTTTCTAAATAAAAACGATAGGCAGGGAGAATCCTCTTTGTGTGAGAGATCTCCATTGGACTGATCCAAAAAATGAGAAATGAGAGGAGGAGGAGGAACAATGTAGGGTGCAGACCCACATTCAGCAGCATTGTATCAGCACAGCTGCACACAAACACACATACAAACACTCTAAGCATTATTCAGTTTTATTACAGAATTCATAACAATGATAAGGCCAGCGCCGAATAAAAATAATTACAACAAAGGAAAGAATACTAATTAAGATATGGATAATCATTATATGCACACATGGCCAGCGGTGTTGTGATCATCACTGTTATTGTTTTTTATTGTCTTTCATCTCTGTTAAGAGGCGATGAAAATCAATGGCAGGCTCTCCCTGAGGCTTGGCAACCGACGGCAACCCACTGAAAAGGATGGAGATGGCTCTCTGTTATAGCTCTCTCCTTCAGCACACACACACACACACACACACACACACACACACACAGTCGGGCACATCCACATGTGTGCTCTCATACTGTCCACACACACACACACACACACACACAGACACACAAACTTCTCTCACCATCGGCTGCTTGCGGAGGGAGATTGCTATCGGGGTGAGGCAGGGTTTTAATTGATCTTGGTCACAGTTTAATGTGAGGCAAGGATTAGCTGTTATCGGTTGAAGGGAAGAGGGGAGAGGGAAGGGTTTGGGGAGGAGATATCACAGTCCCTGACGTTAAAACCCGCCGCCCTTGATGACAGGAATTCTGTGATGTGACCCACAAAGATGTGAGAGTGCTGCTGGGAAAGTGCTAGTGGAAAGCTGGGCAGTGGAGAGACGAGGCGACATCAAGCTGAACTTAATCCCAATTTCCCTGTGACGTTTTGGGCCAGATCTTGGCTATTTCTAGCCCTGTGAGGAGCGGGGGATAGAGCTGGCGCCAAGGTTTGGCCTGTGCTATTTAAATCCACAACTTGTTATTAAGCTTTATTGGAGCATACAAGGCATGAAAGTGAGGCACGTTGGATTATTGGCAGGTGAATCATCAGAGAGCTAAAGGGCATAAAAGAACGGCTGGGGAAGAGGCATGGGACTCCCTTTGCATCATACTCACGCACTACTGGCATCCAGAATCTGAGTTTCTGCAGTCTTTGCGATTCGCTATGGTTCAATAAAACAGGAGATAAATAAGGTATAGGGCAGACAGGGTCAACATTAATCACCAAATTACACAGGTTCAAAACATAGCGGTGTGTCCTGTGGCCGCCACACATCAGTGAGGACGGATATAACTTTTTTTTTTTTTTTTTTTTTTTTTTTTTTTGAGCTGCAGATTTCAAAGAGTGCTTTCGCTGTAGCTTAAATGCCAGGACAACATGAAAAAAGCAGTAGACTGTGCCAGTTGGTGAAGCTTCAAACTGAATGAGGGAGAAAAACATCACAGCTGAATAGGGATGGCTGCTTCGTTGTTGTAGGCTTTTTTTTTTTTTTTTTGTACCAAAGAGAACATTGTGAAATTCCTAATCAGACAAAAAGAAACAGGGAACTGAGAAACAGAGACAGAAAACAACACAGAGAGCAGAAAAGCTACATTATGGCAAGTGGTAAAGCAGCTTTAACTCTCCCATCCCATGACTTTGTGTATGGCGTGGAGCTGTGCTTGGTTTTTGCTCAAGTGTATTTCCTTGATAGTGGAGCCTGGCAGCTTCAGGGGGGTGTAGACAAGCAAAACAAATCATCCTAGTCATGAAGCTGTTGCTTCTTCTGCTTCTCTTTTCTCCTCTTGGACAGTTTTCTCATTCAGCACTCTCCACTGACAGTAGACTATAGTTCAAGAGCCTCTTAACAGTCTCCCTCACCCCACTCCACCCCCAGCTGCCTGCTTTTCTCCGAGTTCCCAAGACAACACTTAACCCAAAGGATGGATGAAAAATCAGAGGCAGCAGAATGTTCAATTTCTCCACAGAGGATCCAGTAAATGAGACAGGATTTGATTTGAGAGTGTTGTGTTGCATTAGATGCATCTGTAACTTTGTTGTGCAAATGGTCAATACAGTGTATAGCAATAGCATCCTCTGTAAGACAAACTGAGAAACAAGATAGTGTAAGCATTCGAGCACTTTTCTCACACCAAACTCCTGATTTATGATGTATAACACGCCAAACTATGATTGGCATTCTGTTGATTTTCATATTGTATAAGCTAATTAAATTAGGAGTGTTTTATATCTTCCAGTATGAAGCATTATACTGAACAGTCTGACACACACACACCTTTATGAGCACCAAACATCCCCGTGCCCCAACTCATTCAGGGCCATAAAAACATATTTATGAGAGCATCAGGCCATTGAGCCACAGCAATGTTTGCCATTTTCTCCGCGCTCTCAGAATCAATCTTGACGCTTGGATGGAATCATAGAGCGCGGAGAAAATGGCAAACATTGCTGTGGCTCAATGGCCTGATGCTCTCATAAATATGTTTTTATGGCCCTGAATGAGTTGGGGCACGGGGATGTTTGCCATTTTCTCCGCGCTCTATGATTCCATCCAAGCGTCAAGATTGATTCTGAGAGCGCCTACTGTGTCACCCTCCATAAGGAATATGTATAATTCAGCAGCCTGTTTTTTCCCCTTTCTTTCTTTCTTTCTTTCTCTCTCTTTTTTTTTTAATAAACATACACTCATACTATTACCAGCCCTCAGCGACGAAGCCATCCAAGGAAAAAAGAGGATTGTCTGCTTGGGGGACAGAGCAGAGTGATGGTGGTGGGGGTGGGGGGGGTGGTGGTGTTTGCTGGTTTTGCTGGATTGGTGCAGCTTTTTATTCCCCCCAGTGCCCAGAGTGCTGCGAACACAAGTCCCATGTTGTTCGTCATGCAGAGACACTAACAGACTGTCACATGGTAGGACACTGCCAGCTGAACAATCACCAACACCAATCCTGCCTGGCAATTGTCAACTTGTCATTTCTAATGGCCACGACGGGCCAGATGCTCGCAGAATAGGCAGGGCAGCGGAACACATGCAGTAGCCCAGGCTTTGTACCTGAGCCTAGTGGGGAAGCCACTGCCGTGCTGTTGTGTGTATGTGGCTCTGTGTGAAGGCACTGGTGTGTACTGTACCCTAAAGGGGTGGGGGCAACTGACTGAGTACTGTATAAGTTGTGTTTCTTTGCGCAATTGTGTGTGTGCATGCATGAATGACAAACATGTACATGCAAGGTGTGTGCGTGTGTGTTTGTGTGTGACTTCGTGCACCCAGCAAGTGTGCATTTCTGTCAAGCGCCTTCCCGGCAACGGAGGGCTCACTGGGCTAGGCAGGACTACAGTCATTACATCCACGCTCTCGCACAAGCAGATGGCAAAACAGATGATCCTCGCTCATCTCACTCATGACCATCCATATTTATTTCATGGTTGCTGGCCCACAGACTCCCCATGCCTATCACTTCTCCATGAGTGCTTTGGCAGGGCTGCCGATGCGCACAAGTGTTTGGAAAACAAAATAGGCATGAAAAAGGAAGCAAGTGAGAAAGAAAACAAGTGAGAGCGAACACAAGAAAAAGCTGTGAAAACCGAAAAAGGAAAACAATGGCGCTCGCCGATGGTCGCCCATCAAAGCCGTTAAATAACTTCACATTGATCAAAGACAGCAGCAAATCCATGTGTTGTTGTGAGCTACTGTTCATGACTAAGGCTCTGGTCGATGCTGGTTGACGTGATTTATACTGCTTCTTGGAGTGCCAATAAATGAAAGGTCTGATTGGCCCAGTGTAGAACTGGACAGAATGGCTCTTCACTCACTGCCTTTGATCTCCTGCTACTTACCGGGGAAATGAGCAACCTAGCCTAAGACAAACTCACAGAAAGCCCCATACATTACTATCCTATCCCCTGGAGCTAGGCCAGGGCTAAAAAGCCTAAATTGGTCCGCACCAATGCTGTTTAATGGAACTCTGTATGACAAGAGGCCATTTTTAAATCCACTTGACCAGCTCAATACAGACTGTGCGACATCAATGCAATATAGCTTTTGCTGAGGCAGGAAAGTTGGACCTTTTACCTGGTATCCTAATTATCCTCATCCTCTCTTCTCTGTTTTATGTATAGAAGTGTGCATTAATGGGTGGATTTATTCTGCCACCATCATCAAATCTTACCTTGGCCTTCTGCTCACCCTCTTTCCTTTTCCTCTCCTTGCTCTTTTATTGTGGGTGTCTCAACACATACTTCTTGGCCTTACCAGATCTGGCAGCGGTCCTGGACGATGGATGAAATTTAGGTTAATCATAGGAAGTGACACAGAGGTGTCCCCCAGGGCCAGTGGCTGAGTGAGCAACTCAATTAAGAGCAAACAGTCTCAGACAGGGCCACCCATGCAGGCTTGAGCTCTGTGAGCTTCAGGGGGGAGAGGGAGGGAAGGGGTGGGGGTGTGGGGGGGGGTGGATCTCAGCAAAATCTTGCCTGCCCTCTCTTTACTCTCCTTGGGCAGGCGATGGATTCAGCACTGGCACTGGCAAGGCAGAACCAGGGGGCAGAGTGACCGTGTGCTCCAGTTGCTCTGTCGCAGATGATTCACTATAACTGAGGGGTGGGGGGGGGGGCTCCAAGCAGGACATGTGACACACACAGATGAGTGGACAGCAGCTTTGTTCCATTATCAGTCAGCCATGGGATTCGGAGAACAGGAGGGTGGGGAGCAGGAAAGGGCAGCAAGAGCGAGAATCATAAACATCATCCAAACCACTATTTCCCTCCCTCCTTTTCCCTTCAGCCAGACTCAGAGAGGGGACCATGGTAAGGTTAGTGATAAGGGCAGATTGTGGCCATACTGTTAGCGGGGGTATAGAAAAAGCCAAGAGGCTCAGACTAGATAGCTAGCTCTATCAAGGCTAAAAAAGGGCCCTTGAGTCTAAGTGCATCATTTCCAATAGCAACAAGCAGATAAAAACAGCTGGTGCCCATGGCAAAACTCTGCCGCTGATTTGTTTAACCCAAGGACAGAAGACAGGTGAAGTACAAAAAAGCTGTGTTGCCAGAGTAACAGAGAAATATGGTGCTAATTTTTTCATCACTGAAAATATTTTTTTCCCTTTTTTCTTTGTATTAACATTGTCGCAACATTCACAGTAACTCTTGCTAATTGATTTGTTCAGGACTACAAAATGTAGCATCAGTGCTAACTCAAAGAGAGATATTCTGCGCATCTGTTAAAGACTGAGGACCAAAGAGTCGTTCAAGAGCTGTGTGCTCCTGGCTGGACAGAACATGAGTGACGGGCAAAGTCTGCGACAGTCAGCCGTCAGTTTACTAAGGAGATGGTGGACATGAGACGAGCATGCAGGCCTGGCTTCTTCCTCATTGTGATACATGGCATGCAGCATTTCCACCAGACAGAATGAACTCTTACTGCGTGACTCATGGGGGCACATTGACGAAGGGTGGTGGAGGGTGTGTGTAGCAGGAAGAGGTGCACTGGGAGTGGAGGAGCAGGTTGACTCTGAAGGCTAGACTCGGAAAGTGCTTTTGCAGGTAGATTATAAAGAGCTCGCAGCTTCTCCATTACATCCTTTCTTTTCATCATCTGTAAGACCATAATATTAAGTTCTTCAGTGTGTGGGCGAGACTCTCGGGAGCATTATCAGGGCTCTCACACCCATTACAGTCGTAAACATGCTCACAAAGTAGAGCTCCATAGAGGCAAGAACCCTGACGAAGGCTAGAGTCTGGGTCTGGGTCCTTTATGTGCATCTTATAAATTAGTCTGCTAGAGCTCTTTGCCTGGGTCCATACCCAATACACAGGCTTATCTGAGCAGAAGGATAAAGTAAATAGGGAGAATTTCCAACATTATTTCTAATGGTGTTTTCTTTTTGTTTGTTTTTTTTAATCCCTGCACTGGCATACCAGTTAAAGTATGAGGACTAAAGTGTTACTCTGGCTTTTATTTTCTCTCACATTGATTTCACTTTCCTTTTGTTGTTGTTCCAGAGGATTTGAAGTCAATAACGCATCCAGGGTACAATCAGGAAAAAATGTCTCCTGTCAACCAAACAAACACTGATAGCAGGTCTCTCTGTGTGCTCCTTCAAATAAAATGACTAAATATGGCCTGAGCTAGGCCTTTTAACAGCTCAGGTGTGCCAGGCCCACCAACTCACAATCTAGGCATATGGATATATTATAATAACCACAATTTGACTACATTTTAAACGTTCATTAATCACAGTTTTTTCTTGTGAGCTAGAATTTTAGTGAAAGCCCATGTAGCTGTGGGGCATTGCACCAAATCAGGACCTCTACGGGCGAAACTTTTAAGAGCAAAAGGACTGGTGAGGCAGATATCCCTAAACAGACCGCATTACCACCATCAATCACCCAAGCTCATAGTGACTGGCGGTTGTCGCCTCCTCTCATCTCTTCCTTTCTCATCTCCTCCCGGCTCGCTGGCTGACTAGCGAATAAGATAACAGCAAAAGACCGTAATGTGCCATCCGACGTCACCTCTGAGTTCTGCGGGTCTTGTTGCCGTGGCTGTTGGAGAGGGCAGGTTGTGGTGCTCTGACCTGTAGTCTCTCCAAAGGGATAATGAGCCTCATGGCTCCCCAAATGAATGGTGTGGGCGGCCAAGGTTCAGCCTGCTTCGCCATAATGAGCTTCCATCCTTTCAACAAAAAAAGCCACGAGGCTTTCTTAGCCTTTTTAATTTCTTCCCCAGCCCAACTAATTCTATAAGAAATAACTATGGACAGAAAGCAGAGTTCAAATATGCAAAGAGCCTTAAGCATGATCATGCACACCAGTGCGTGGAATAGTGAGAGTAAACAATAAGAAATGCAACACCAGCTGACATTTTGAGGTCAGCGTCATTCTGCTCTTCATCTCTGGCTCCTCAGCATTCCTGATTAGCCATAGTGGCTTTGAGGGGGCACATTCTGTTTGTCCATGGAGCTAATTAAGAGAGACACACAAAGCAACAAACAAAACAACATATCAGCTACATTAAATCTCTTCTGAAGGCGCAGAGCAGTACAAACATGTCACTCACTCAACCTCCAACCCCACCTACCCCACCCCCACCTTCAGGCTGTGGTGTGCTTGCTGCTGAGGAGACGGAGAAGGTAGACAGTGCAGTGATTTTGGCCATCAAACACGTCATCTTTCCTGAGTGGGCAGGGAACAGAGGTGGCCGAAGGAGACAGTTGTTGCAGCACACTATTGTGTGATGGGTGAAGGAAAGCAGTGTGCGTGTGTGTGTGTGTGTGTGTGTGTGGCAGGGGCTGAGGGGAGAAGATAAGGGGTAGACAGGAGAGAGAGAGAGAGAGGACAGTCGCTCACAGCACAGGGACTTCTCAAGCACGAGCCTGTCAAGCACGGAGTCCTGTGACAGCCGCGCTGAACTTCCTTGGTGAGCTACTATTTCCTCCACCGCAGTCAAGATTGCAATGATTGTCCTCACTGCAAAAGGCCACCCATAAACCCGCAGACATGGGTGTTTAGGCAAACTGGCCCTGAATGGTTGAAATTCCTCTGAAAACAGCAGGTGAAGCCGTGTGACACCTGATTCTCCTGTGGTGAATTACGCAAGCATGTATTTATGAATTAGCCTTTCAAGTCCATTCATCCATGCTTAAAGTAAGTAACATCTTTGTGAGGGAGATATAATTTACCAGTCTTTTTATGTGAGAAATCAGTATGGTGCCTGGCTGAGGAGAAGAAATAGAAGTGCTGATATCAGTTTCATTGTAGAGGGAAGGACACGTGGAGCTGTGGTAAAAAAAAAATTCTTTGATACCATCACAAATTCAAAATGCTGCCCTTCCTCACCTTATTGTTCGCTAATTAGTGGTGGAGACAGGTGTGAACTTGGTGCCTGTGGAATCAACAGTGAGTGGCGGTTGCTGCTGCCGAGGCACTAGTCCCCATAGAGCACCGTGGGATCTGGGGAGATCTGGAACCTGGCCCTGCAGACTCTCAAACAGCCCTATAATGACGGCTCTCAGTGAGACTCTGATTTCATTGAGGCTTTCATGTGACCGCTAATGGCTGCTGACAGATAGGCTCACACCCCGCTCATCACGCTGCTCCTTATTGTATTTCCACAGCCTCCGCTAGGACCAAGCTCTGGCTTTACCAAGAATTGATTTAATTTGACCTTTGCCAGAGTTGTGTTAAATCCACATTAACCCGTCTAGGATTAATGAAGAGAGCAGAAAAAGAACCTATTTGTTAAAGTGAGCCAACAAAGATGACTCAAACCGGTGACATTAACTCTGAATGTGATATCCATGTACTACTACATTCCCCTGGTTCACTTCCTTCAGTAATCCACAGGATGTAGCAGTGTCTGTCTCTGGTCAGATTCACACAATGCCATGTTTGTTTAACACGTGCAAACAGATGTTAGGGAACACTCAGCTTCTGTCATGTTGTATTATGTTTCATGTCAGCCGAGGAAAAACACAGCCCTTCGTTTCACGTGTGCATCCATACGAACACAAACACATGCCCATGCAGCCCTGTGCGTTCTCTGCCAAACATGGACATGCGGTGTCACACACACCCTCGATCTTGTAGTCGACTCCTTGTTTATATCTCCCTCTTACCCTACTTGAGCTGTGGCCTGGCCGGCCAACCATAATATTTGCCATGTGGCAGTCACAACAGGTTTGGCTCTTCATTCGGCCCAGTCCGTGCACATTGAGTTAACAGGTTTCAGCTGCAGTGAGGGCATGTCAGCCCAAGAATGCACTAATCAATCATATTTCACTTCAAGCACGCTCGGGCTAAACCGCAACCTACCATCATCCTCCCTCTCTCCTACAGTTCCTTCTTTCTTTGCTTTCTCCGTGTCTCTTGAGCACATAGTGCGGGAAACATTTAATGAATCAGACAAGCTGTTCACATGGACAATAATGAGCAGGTTTTGGTTGAGGGGAACCACAATTTCTAGTTTCCACTAAGGTACTTGAGCTAGTGTTACAACAATAATGAATTGTACCGCAGGGATCTCTGTTAAATATACTCTTATTAAAAGGTCAGTGCTGCACCAGACTTGCACAGGGACAAGCACACATTATTTTATGTTACTAACTTGACTGACTTGATGCTAACAGTCTTAAGAACGTAAAGCTAAAAGTCTGTTTAGGAATTCCTCTCAGCAAACTAAATTAGGTTATACAATGTAAACAATGAAAAAGCATATCTGAAGCAATAAGCCACTTTAGAGGGCTTTGATGTATTCATGGATAAATTGCCATATCCCCCACCCCCCTGCAGTGGCCCTCAGGCCAACATCTTAACTGATATAAATCAGCTTTACTGCAACTGGTCAAAATTTACTTATTCACATCACAGAGCTTTCAAGTGATCATCTATCAGCAAAACTAATCTATTTTCCTCTCAAAAGGGGGCTTTTTTCATTTCAATTCATGGGTCCACTTAATTTGAGCACGACCTGTTTTAATACAACACGTATTATGTGGAACGGTTGTACCCTTGAGCAATGTACTTTACCTGCATTTCTCTGGTGCAAAGCTCAGCTTTGCAAATGGGTTCCAGAATTTGTGAGTCACTTGGGATGAAAGTCTGTGCCAAGCCATGAAATAATAACACTAATATTTACATAAGGTCTCAGTTCCTTCTACCTCTTTTATTTTGTACCAGCTATAATGGTTTGGGAACACTGATTGACGATTCATGTAATCCAAGTGTTGTTGGCTGTGCTTTTGTCAGACAGCGGACCACAACCTTGGCTTGCAACCTCCAGTGTAAAATATAATTAAGTCACAGAGGTAATTGGGGTGTGTCTCTGTGGAGGTTTGGGGCACGTTGCTTTGGCGTGGCAAGGGCACGACGAACTTCCTCTCAGATCCTATTTTCTCAAAACAGCTCTAATCACGGTGAAGACGTGGCCTTATGCAGGAACTGCCGGGGAAAGTACACATAAACACACGAGAACTAGGGACGGGAATGAAAAATGCAATCAGGAAATACTGGAAGGAAGGCAACTGCAGAGAGCGAGTGGCTGGCTAATAATAGAGCTAATAACGGAGCAGAGTAACCCAAACAATACACAGACTAACTGCTTTAAATCTGGTCTTGCAGGAAAATGAGTTCATCATTTGCACATCTCTAGCAGGACCCAAGAACTGGATGTACCAATGAGGATGAAATATTACCAATATTATTACATTTTGTGGATTTGCTTCCTAATTTAAATAGCCTGCAACAAGATTAGATGATTCATATAACAACTAATCCAGTTTTATATCATAAAAATGATCAGAGATACATTAAATGCCAGTCGGGCGATTTCAGTGCTGCAAAAACATGTGCCATTTTTAGCAGACAAAAGACAAATTGCTGTTTTACAGTTTTACAGTCCTGACTACAATCCTCCAACGCAATCTCTCCAGTGAAAATCATAATTTGTTATCTCCTCCACTAGGCAAGGTCAGGAGACTAACAGGAAGCCTGTGTGGTAAATCACACCTCCTTTTTGAATCAAAACAACCTTTTCCTCATCCTCAAACACAATCTGTTAGGCTACCCTATCTCCCAAGATGTCCCCAGTAACAGATGCTTATCCTGAGCCTATCGAGAGGAGATGAGGGAATGAGGTGAAAGGAACTCGTTCTCCAGATGTGTAAAAACAAAACAAGGGCCGTGTTTTCAGTGGTGGGGATCTGGTTCTCTCTCCACCCTGTCTTTCTTTTTTTAGTGTTGCTGTTTCCTATTCAAACAGGAAACAACAAAATCTTAGCCGGTATGTGATGTTGAATAACTGAAGTTCCAACAGATGTTTTCAAAGAAAGGAGGCTGGAATCCAATTTTGTTTCACTTGGTACTGTCTGTCATAACATTGACTTGCCATTGCTGACCTGTATGTGGTGGAAAAGTGAGGGTTATAGGCTCATTTACTAGGATGGAAAGGATCTATTGACCCCTACGACAGCTGAGGTACACTAGTAGATCTTTAGCTCCCTTTCTTGGCCAGTCTTTAGCCCCCCGAACACAAGGGACCTTTGTGTCTCCCTCTCTCCTTTGGCTGGCAGCTGTGGGCTAAGCACTCATCCATAGATCTACACATTTGCAATTTTGAAGAGGCAGGAGCAACACCAGTCTATCATTTTTTCCATCTCCTTCTTTCTAATCTTGGAAATCTTGGAAATGAGGCACACTTAGCACCGCCAGGGGAGGTTGATTATTCTAGCTGTGTATTTTCACTGGTTTTTCCTTCAGAAATGCTGCTTTTTCCTTTCCAGAGAGAACCAAAATAGCAGACAGGCAGAGAGTGGAGGAGTGATGGACAGTAACAGCCAGTCAAATAATCTGCAGGAATCTAATGGATTCACTTTACATTATAGTATGTCTAAATATTCATGCTTATGGGGGAAGCACCATGAGATGATTACCGCAAATGCGAGTAGTTATGATAATCACAGGAAAACTAAGATACATATTTATGCTTACTCTGAAAGGAATGTGGTATTGATTCAGAGCATATGGGTATTAACTTGCAGGCTTTTTTAGACTTAAGTAGGGGATATAAGTATGCTGTGGTATATTTTGTTTATATCTTTGCTATATTCATGTTGGACCATGAAGGTATGTTGAGTAAGTATGCCAAAGCCATTCCAGATGTTACATTTTAAATCATGTCATCTCCACTTAGTGTAACAGTCCAGGAACTCCATTTGGAGTAAATGCCCCTTATACAAGGTAGCTTTGCAGGGCATTTGGTGGGATCAGCAGTCTTTGATCCACTCTCTTCCTCCCTGCCCGTTGGCTCCCCTGACCTTTTGCAAACCCGATGTGACATCCACCTTTTGAGCTAAGACAATTTGACAAATAAGTGATGACCGCTCACATTTTTAATTTAGAAGAATGATGAAAAATTAACTATGGCCAACTCAAGACCTTGATTTTTAAGCAAGTCTCCGGCGGCCTGCCTATCTTTCCCACCCTCCTTTTTTCCCCCCTCTCTCCGACATCTATCTCTTTTTGCTCGTACTGAGTCCCTCCTTCACACCCACCTCTGCTGATCTTTTCCTCCGTTCCCCCTCTCCTCCCCCCTTTTCTGCCCCATAACTAATCCTTATTATGCCTCTCACATAAACTGTGGGTCTGGCACCAGGCTGCCCAAGCCACACAGGCTAACAGGAATAGGGTGAGAGGAGGAGACTGGAGGAGGATTCTGAAGTTGTAACAGACCAAGTGGCACAAAAGATGCTCCACAGACCCTGTTTCCTTCCCTCATTTGGGACTTCTTCCATTATATTCCTCTGTCATCCCCTACTCAGCATAATAACTCCTGAAAGGTAGATAACTATTAATAGAGTTCGCACAGCACTGCAGTCATATGGATTGCCCCGCAGCGCTGTGACTAAGTAGAACTGATGTCTCCTGTGACAAAGCGCTCGTGTTGCTGTCATCCAGGACGTGCAGACACTCTGCATACATTACTGACTGCTGGCTTTCCCTCTCTCTCCGTCCCCCCTTTTGGATGGCACCACAGATGTCCCAAAGTGAATCCCAAATGAGAGGATCTGTCAGGGTTTGTTTGCTGCAGGCCTTGAGTTGATGCTATTACTCTGCAGATGGAGAGACTGGCTCAGTCTGCGGGAGCCCAGAGCTGCTGGTGGACAACACTCGCCTCGGGCCTGGCCTGGTGGCACTGAAGGCACATTTTGAACAAACAGAGAGCTGAAAAACCGATAAGAGGAGTGGGGGGTAAAAACAAGTTTTGCCTTCTCAATCTCTCCCCCTAAATCAACATCCTCCTCTGATTCCTCAACACACCCTTGTTTGTGTTGCAGGAGCTGAATGGCTACATCTTTCTCATGTCTTTCTCTCATATCCCCCTTCAGCCAGATGTTCCTCATTCATTTTTCTCAGACCCAGCTGCATATGTAAATAAACCATGATTTCTCTTGCTGGATGGATGGACTGGGGAATATTCTGTGTCTGTTTAAGTAAGCAATCTTGTCTTTCGCGCCAGGGGCGTAGACCTGTTTTTTGACTTTAAAGCCACGGGTCCATAGGCGACAGAAAGTCTGTCTCAAGATGATGAGGTCAGTCCCTAACCATGGCCCTGTGGCAGCACCTTAGCACAGCTCGTCTAATGCAGGCAGACTGATGACATCTTTGCTGAATGTGCTTAGCTACCTGTTCCAGGTCAGGGCGAATTTCATGCTGTTGCTATTCTAGCAGAGACTTGCTGTATCACCCATCTTGTTTCAGGCCCCCAAAGCATCTCTTTCTTCTCTGTGGCAACCATCAACTGCAGCAACCCAGAGAAAGACTGACAGCCGACCCGCCGAGGAGGTGTGCAAGGCAAGTCGACCACAACAATAACAAAACTGGAGTCAGAGGCAGAAAGGGGAAGAGGACAGACCCTAATAATGGCCAGGCCGTGGCTTGACATGCTATGAAAAGTGACAGTGGACGAGTCATCCATTATTTATAGCAGTGCAGAGCTGGGTTATTTATTTTTTCAGCAGCATGAGCAGCAAGGGATCATGGCACAAAACAAGCAGCCAGTCGTGGCCTATTCATGTGATTGTCAGCAGACAGTGAGGCAAGCCCAGTGGTGAAGGAAGCCGTGACTGTAGTTGTGGCCTGGTATGGACACTGCACCCAGGACAGGATTCACCTTGACTATTGCTGACTCTCTGTCTGTCTCTGTCCTTCTCATTGTCTCTCTTTCATGTCATAGACAGAGGGGTCAGTGTCAACTGTGGATTGGTCAAAACAGTGTGGCTGCTTTCCTTTCACTAGCGTTTTTAATGGTATGATGAGGCTTTAACTGCTGCATTAATAAAAGTACAATGTCGGAGTATAATTATATTCATCAGATTGTTATTGAGCTGACTGCATTAACGTGCTGGCAGTTTAATGTGTTGGCAGCTTACAAAGTATTTTGTATCATCACGCTACTCCACTATTCCCCCATGTGGGGACTCGCAGTGGAATCTTCACCAAATAATCATGAACTGTTGATAGAGCCAACTGACACATTCATCAGTGAGTGGCAGAATTGCTGATCTCAGTGTGAGACCGCAGTGGCTAAATCTATGAGTATGGATTAGCAGAACTGTTCGATAGTTCTGTCCAGGCGACTGGATCACTATCGTCTCAGATATTTATCGTAGCTGAGCGGAGGCAGAGTGTGTCTGGACGTGGCTTAGTACAGTAGAGATGCCACGGACAGCATCAGGGCATTTCTGGCACACAGGAACGCGCATGACATCAGGAACAGATGTTGCACATGGTGAGGCCCATCAAGGGACAACAACTCGGCATCAGTGCATGAATATTTTAGACAGCTTACTGCTGTACTTATCAGCGAAGACACAGGCTAAGCTGGCCAAGGACCCAGTCAATCTGATCTTAAATTTTAGGGATGCTGTAATCAGTTTATTGAAGAAGCGGGTGAATATGCACACTGGATTGATGAGATGCTGGCTTGCAAAAAAAAAAGCCCGGGGGGGTTTGATGCATTTTAATTAGATGATGACAAAACTGTCTTCATCAGGGCTAAACGAATTTCAATTCAGACAATTTTGTCAAAAGTTTGGTCTTTATCTTAATAATAATAGATATGCATCGGAACTACAGAGATTGTGGCTTCACTTCCTTTTTGTTGCAATGCCTTTATCACTGAGGGAGCCACTATAGTCATGACCACTGTAATATCAGCCTGCAGATCTTTTCTATATATCTGTAGAAAATGAGTTCAACAGCAACATTCCTGTAATCCACACCCTTTTTCTAAGCGCAGCTTGAACCAGAAGCCTCAACCTCTCCTTGACCCCTGAGGAAAAGAATCCCTCAACCAGATCCCCAGAGAGACTTTCATTACCGACAAAAACAGAATCCATGGGTGGCCAGAGTCATATTCTGATATTAGGGCAGAGGACATGGATTTGATATGAGCCTGGAAATAGTCCTATAGACTGCAGAGTGAGCCCCAGGTCCATGTTGAGTTTTTAATGGCCCTCCTCCTGCTCGTCAATCACACATAAAGAAAATGCTTAATTGCAAATTTCCAAACCAGTGCAGTGGACTGACGTCATATTATTGGAATGGGAGAGGGGAGACAGGTTTTGAATTGCTGGGGTGCTGGGCAGATGGATACCACTGCCTAGTAAAGGTATATGTCCTTATGAGTTATGAGCTTGTAGTAGCGTTTAGAGTTATGGTTGACACAGATCAGCTCAACATTCAATATCACAATTACAGTAAAAGCTGGTGTAATGTTTTCTCGTATGGATGGCAGCATAAACCTTAGACCCCTAGAGGAACCCAAACACTGCAACATGGACATACACTACGATATATAGAGCAGGGATGTTAATATTCATCAGTTTAGCAGGCTATAATTCAAATCCCAAGACTAAGCTTGTTAATTATGATATAGATTCAGTTACAGGAAAATGATTAGTGTGTGTTTTAACAATAAAGCAAGATTATTCCACGTGCTTATATAATAAGTTTTATAAAGTATGCACAATGTGTATTTTCTTTGAATACTATACAGAATTTCCCACAGCATGAGGAGGTTTTGAAACAAAACAAAACTTGCATTCCTCAACTTCAAGCTCCCGCTACACCGAGTTTACTTTTGAGAGCGAAACGTCTTCCTTTCCTGTGGTAGATAATGAGGTTGATTTTATTCAGTTTAATATTCATTCAAACTAAACACATGGTTTGTGTCAGTATGAATACATTTCCCTTCACTTGAACATTAGATCTGCTTTCCAGCCAGACAAAAGGGAAAGTAAGCGATTGTAATTTTAACGCCCGGCGTGCCGCTCACCACGACTGACATCTCTTTTTTAATTGACCCCAGGTCAAATAGGGACTGGGATAATATTTTGTTAAATTATTCTCATTTCCCTGTGAATCGCATTTCCATATATCTCCCCTTCATGCCTTATTTATTACCTCCTTACAATTACCATGCAAACGACGTCTTAACTGTCACCCCTTTCTCCCTCTGAACAGTTTAGTAAATATCAAACCATATTTATTATTAATAAACCCACAGCTGAAAACCCCCTTTTTATTTATAAATTATTCAAAGACTCAAAAGCTTGGGGAGTATGGGCGCCCTCCATTTGATGCCACGGAGGCCAGCATGATTAAGACTATTGGCTCAAGCCGAGGCTGGTGCATGTATCATCTGTTTCGCCCTCATCTATCTGTCCATCTGTGTGAGCCATAGGAGATCATGCATTTCAATCACAGCGCCGTGCCCGCTGACAGACTTTGCACAATGGATGTTGATTTTATTATCACAGCACAACTAGTGGAGGAGCCCTGCTGTTTTACTGCTCACCCAAGCCTCCGCCTTCAGTCACTCACTGATGGTTTCACACGTGCACACCATGGCTTTCAAACACACACGCAACCAAAAAGCACAGTTTCTTTTTGATTAACCCTCTGTCTCTCACATTCACGTGCCTACACACAACCTAACATCGCACTCTGACATACAGTATGTTAAAACATTAAACAGTCTATCTATTCCTGCACACACACACACACACATATTCAGACACGCTCATTTACCCATGTGCTCGCTCACACTAGACCCAGGTTTGGCTTCCCAGTTGTGCAAGCTGTTTCTTCCATCAACATGTGTTTACTAGCAGGGGACCCTTATGTTTGCATTAGAGGGAGGCAATAAACAGAAAAGGCCAGCCCTGGGGTGTGAAAACTACTGTTTGGGGGGGGGACCCTCTCGGGGAGCGTGCCCTAATCATTGTGTGTTTCAGGCTTTAATTAAATGCAGTGCAAAAAAAAAAAAAGGTCAAAAAGAAACTGTATTTTTGTGCATGATGTTTGCTGGAATCCACACATGAGCTGAAGACCTCTATGTCCAAATCTTCACACTTTGATGAATTTTTCACAGTCTTATGGAGTGCTAACCATCTGGTTGAGTTAGCAGGGTTTGTGTGTGCTTGCTTTTGTGTGTGTGTAAAGGGAGTGGGGGGTGGGGATGGTAACATTAAATAAAGTTGTTGCTTGGTACAATATACAAGAAACACTGATTAACCAAGGCCTATTATTTTGGTTAATCAATAGATCCTTGAATAACTAATGAACGACATCAAAGAACAAGCCTATAAACAGCCACGGGCAAGTGATAGACTGCGCTTTTTTTTTTATCTCTTTATAAAAGCCTTAGCTTTTGTTGAAATATGATAATGATTCTGTTCTCCTCTGTTCGTTTTAGCGCCCACTGTATGACAATGAACAATGGGCTCATTTTAGATCAAACTGCACCTGAAAAAGTGTGTTTTGAGTGAACTTCAAAGAAAATAATTTGCAAAAAAATACTCACTAAGTCTATATGATCTTACTCTACTTAAATTCTTCAGGTACTTTAATTTAAAAGTGAAATGACAATACATAAGGGAAATAACATTAGTTGTTTGGGTAAACCTGAGTAAACAAAAGACAACAAGCTCATTAGCAAATGTAGTTATGCTGACAGCTTTACTGTTTTTTTTCTTCTTTTTTTTCTTTCACAAGTGTTGAGGTTTTGGAGTTGAGTGATCATTACACCATTTGGCAAAACATCTGCAGCTGAGTGTGCACTAATGAAACTACTTACACACAATTCACCTTAATTAATTTCCAAATCTGTTGGGTAATGGAGGGGCAGGGAGTAAACCAGATACTAATTTTCGATTGTTAAATTTCCTTCTAATGAGAAATTGACCCACGATTGGCAAACGAGAAGATTTGTTCTGCAACTTCACTCAGAAGACGGAAAAAAAAAGTTTCGATGCTGGGAAGTCTTCATGATATTTCTTGAGCCTCAGTATGAAGTTTAGTGGCTGACGAGTTGCTCATATTGCTAATTCTCAACATGGGTTCCTGATTGAATCAGGAAGCTGCAATTATATGGTGAAATTAAGATCCACCTATTTAAGTCTTTGGAGATGAAGGTTTATATTGAGCTAGTTACCATGAATGGTGTTACTCTTGTGCAACATCCCCTCTAGAGGTGATTCACATTAGCATTTTTTAACCTTATCCCTAGATTACTACAGTAGTCTCCATTTTCCTACAATCAGTGGACCAACACCGTCTGTCTATCATTGCTTTTTGTTTAGTTGCATATAGTCCAAGTCTCCATGTGGGCTACTCCACCCAAAAATGTTAGGACAGTCGTTTAACTTGGAGTAAGTGTTTTAAATACCCCCATCTCAGCCAATAGCTGGCCCTTGGGGGCGGGAGCCGCTGGAACCCCCCCCCCCCCCCTGGCAAGCGTCTGAGGTGGAGAGACCCCTCCGACTCAGCTGCCAGATTTGGTGTACTCCCACCTCCACCACCACCAGATGACTGTCAGTGCGCATTTTCTATTGGAAAGAGGGAGTGAGAAGTAGCTTAACAGAGGAGACCGACAGGGGAAGAGAGTGTGAGAGGGAGAGAGAGAGAGAGAGAGAAGAGTGTGTTACAGTGGGAACAGACAGAGAGAGAGAGAGAGAGAGTCCAGCGGAGGGGGCGAGAGGCAACTTCACCGGGGGTTTATCACTGCGCATTGTCGAAGAGGAGATCGCTTTCGAGCGCTGCATGCTTTAGCAGGTTTTTTATATATAGATATATATATATATCTATATATATAAATTTAAAGTGGACCGTGGACGAACCTGCTGATTCTGAAACGCCTGCTTCACTGATGGACTGTTAGAGAGCACAGTGAGAGGTAAAAAGGCTCGTGCCAGTGTGACGGGGAACGGACACTGAGAAAAAAAGAAGGTGATGCAGCGACGGGGAAAGTTACCAACTATGGAAATGCGCTGTTAACAGAGAGTTTACAGACTGCCCGGACCGTTCAAAGACATTTCTCTAAAACTGGATGCTATTATAGACGAATCCCAGTGCGCTCGTCCGTCCGGTGATATCCCAGTGCCGCGGTGGACCATAACCAGCTCGGTCGCGTAGACGGAGCGAGTGAATCCTTCCACGCAACACAATCAGCGGCCAGAGCTACTAAAAAAAATGCCCGCGTTATACCTCATCTTTTGCCTTATGGCTACAGGTAAGACGCACTTTTGTTACCATTTAGCACGCAGGGCTTTTATTGATGGAGAGGATGGACCGCGCTCTGTGCTGGCGCGCTGCGTCAAGCCATCCAGTGCCGCCGGTATATGGAGGAGCAACAGAGGTTGCTGCAGTGCTACAATTCACAGCTGTTAATTACCTCTAAATGTTTAATTAGTTTTGAAAGAGTGATTACATCAGGAGGTTTCACTGTCTGCGAGCCCGAGTCGGAGCACGGGTGAATAACGGCGCTGCGTAATTTCAAAGGGGGTAGATGTAATTGTTTCGGGGTTCTGTGTGACAGAGACGATCTCTCTGCTTTAGTGGATAGGCATGAGGTTATGGATGCAGGCGGCGCACGAACGGAAAGTTTAACTCCTAAGATTTTTGAACCCGGGGGCTGCTTGCTCCGGACTGCAAGCGTGTGTGTCTGTGTGTTGGTATGTGTGCGTGTGTGTAGACAGCCGTGTCCATTCACAAGAAAATCTCTCGTGCTTTGAAATGAGGATGAAATGCTCGGATATTCAAGCAGGTGAGGGGCATACACTGTGAGACAATGAGACGGTGCCGCGCAGAGCTCCGCATCTCTTTCCTCAACAGCCCGACTGATTTCAATTGAACAAGAAACTAAAGCGAGAGGTTTAACCTGATGAAACGATGCGGGGATGGAGGGGTTTGGGGTAGGTTTGTACTGGGGTGTCATGGTTTGGTCTGAAGTTTTTTTTTTTGTTGTTGTTGTTGTTGTTGTTGTTCTCTTTGAATCGCAATCCAACACATTCGCTGTCACTGTGAACGGTGCGTAAACAGATACAAGGGTCGCACGGTCTGTAATGGGGAGGCGCACACAGTCTCGCGGGTCTGTGCGTTCGTGATGGAGCGAGGCAAATAGAGAGAGAGAGAGAGAGAGAGTGAGGACGAGATGGAGAGAGTGGGTAAGAAAGGGAGAGAGAGAGAACATTTGTTTTTCGGGAGACGTAACGCACCTGTCCCCCCCCCCCCCCCCCCCCCGGCTGTTTTTTGTTTGCACAGTAGAGTTTGTTTGTTTGTGAATCTTTATGGCAAAAACATACGCCATGGTAATAGTCAAACTACCCACTATTACTTAAAATCACACGATTTAAAGTGACGCAAATGAATTGTTTTTTGAGGAACGATTAAGTAGTGTTTAATTTGACTCATGTCTGGCTCCTAACAATAGCTTGCCCACCTTTATGTAGGAGCGATGCTTCACCGTGTCAAAGTTATGACTGAAGTGATTCTGTAACAGAGACAGAGAGCAGAACATCTATGTTTCCCCCCCTCCTCCGGTACAAATATAATCATTGTGAGCATGCAGGCTCTCTGAGCAGCTGGCACAATTTACTCTGATAATTTAGTGCTGCAAATGTCTCGATGCAAAAAAAGAAAAAAAAGAGAAGCTTTCAGCAATTAACACTTAGCAACTGTTGACTTATCAGCATTTTTCAGAGGCGTTGATAAACTAGTGCACGGTATTAACACTGTGAGAGGAAATAATTAAATTTAAGTGCAAGGGGATACACAGCAGCGTCACACTGACATAGATCTTCTCTGCGAGGGACAAAAGACGGAAATCTGAATCTTTTTAGGCTTAAAAAAAACAAAACAACTTTGCCTCGATCAGACGCAGTGTTTGTAGCTTCTGGACTGAGTCACATGCTGTTTTAAGATCAACAAATGGCGACGTGTGCTTAATAGCCATTTGTTGTGAGTACATCTTAACCCTCAGTCCCCGGTTCCGCATGGTTTTGTCATTATTCAGTGCTGGAGGGAGGGTGGATGAGGATCGGGGCGGGGGGGGGGTGGGCGGGGTGACACCAGCAGACCTCTGCTCCCTGACAGACTAGCAACAGCTGGATGAGAAGGGGCAGTAGCCAGACAGTGGCATATCCCCCCCCCCCCCCTCGACCCCAACCCTGACACACACACACTCACACACACACAAACTCCACAGTCTCTCCCTCTCACACACAGGCAAATAATGAAAATGGTAACAGCTGCCCTAATTAGAAACTATGAGACCCTAGACCTCATTTATTGTGCCAGTCTTACACAGAGTCACCAATGCACAGCATTGGTCGCACTCATTAATGTATTTTGTAGGATCAAAACGTGGCCACTGCACATGGCTTCACTTTGAAATGTGTGTATGGCATATAGCATACATTTGTATGTATGCAGCCTTGTACAACACCGATAATTTACTTTCTCGGAAAGTCCCCTGGGCTCCCAGAGGAATTGGATTCCACACTGCATCAGTATTCTGAGTAATCTTCAGTGAGCTCTTCTTTGGAACCTTTTGCTTTGGGTCGCTCACGTCTCATCGGGCCAAGTTCAAAGGCTGTGAGCTGAGATTACAAGTTTCTCTCCCTTCCTCTTAAGTCGTGTCGCCACTCATGTCTCACTATAGTGTAACGCTGTGGAAATTTTCCACCATGCCTCCTCTCACAACTATTTTGCCCGGCTACAGAATTTGTGACTGTATGGGACACGAGGACACAAGAGCGTATCTGCTAAATGGGCCAGAGGGCGGCTGGCAGACTTTGGCCAAATGGTGAAAGCCTGCACATAACCTCATGTAAGGCACACGCAAACACAGAGCTGCAATCTAGCCGAGGCACTGATAAGCCCTGGACTGAGCCATCTCCTCCTCAAGATTTGTCTTTTTCCTAAAGTATCTCAGAAATGTTTGTGGATGCAGTGGCAGAGTGGCCCGAGAGGTTTGTTTTAGGGAGCTGTGCATATTCTATGAACTGCAGTTCTGTCGCTCTTTGAATTCTTGTGAAGGGAGGGCGAAGGGAGACAGAGTTTAAGACTGGGGGGTGCGGGTGGAGGATGGAGGGAGGGGAGTCTTGTTGCAGGGATAAGGCTCAGATGTGTCACCAGTGTCTTGATGATTAAGCTGACAAGCAGTGGGGAAACACTGAGGAAGACCGCTGAGCATCGTTAACCTTTTCTCCATCTTGTTACTCTTCTTTCGCTCTCTCCCTCTCGCTCTCTGTCTCTCTCTGTCTGTTGCAGACACACACACACACACAAACTCGCACAAACGCACTCATGCTCTTTACCTCTCCTTTTACCTTTCCCATTTCTCACCCTCTATCAATTTCATTCCCTCTACACCTCTGTGATACAAAGAGACTGGGAATAAAGTGGGTAAGTGGTAGAAAGTTTTGGAGGCATGAACCCCAGCCAGCCGATGAGCAGTGTTAGATACGAGGCGCGCAGTAGTGCAGACGCAGCAGAATCCGTACACAGCTGAGTCTTGAACAGAAGTGTCTTGCATTATTTAGGAGACATAGTCATGGCAAAGATATAGATGAATTTCAGCCTACTTTGATTTCCTGTCTATGTGAACTCTGTGTAATAGTTTTGCTGCTGGGGTGTGTGGCCACAGCTCAAATGTAAAGATCTATGCATTTGTCGTAGCAGTAGCTGCATTTTAATTTACATGCAAGATATGAACTGTAGTTCTCCTGGGCATTTTAAACAAAGCAGCTATGAAGTTAATGTTTGAATGCTATTGTTGAAGCCTCTAGATTTTCACTTTCACAAGTCATTTGGTCGTGCGGGCGCACACGCAGGCACCAAACAAAGAGACAGTAATGAATGACGGAGATCTTAAACAATGGCCTGCTGTTCCTTCTCATCCTGGAGACGTGTCACGCACTCATGCCATTGTCTTTCTGCCCCTCTTCATAAACACATATCCTCCCATTCCTCCTTCCTGCACACACGCGCTTGCTATGTGCAGGAAAGGACAAAACTGGAAAAGAGAAAGGCAACAATGGAGCTTCATAATGTTGCCTGTCTCTAATCAGCCTCGCCACGCGGGTAAACACAGATAAAGAACTTGGCAGCGTGTCCTCAGGCTTCGCTATCAGCTATTAGCAACTTAACTGGATGTGTGTGCTTGTATGGCTCGACACAGGAAGCCTGGAGTAGCCAGGTAGCAAACTGAGGATGGCACCTGGCCTCTTCCAGTATTATTTTTACCCCCTCCCCGCCTATCCTCTTTTTGTCTTCGCTTTCTCCTTGTGTCTGTCTCTGCACATCCTCACCTTGTCTTCCTCTGGGGCAGTCGGAGGATCCGGGGAGGAAATGACAGGGAATGGGACAATGGAAGGGAGGGGTGGGGGTGGGGAGGCCGTGTCAGCTTCCTGCCATTGCCTGGAGTCTTCTTCCCTACGCTAGAGCACTTCAGGCTGTATCACAAGACTGTTGGGGACAGCACCAACTTGTTTACCCTTGTATTCTTCTGTACAAACACGGTAATGGGAAGAATAGAGAGGTGGGGGGACAAACTGGGATTCATTCTGTGCATATCATTAAAACAGCCCCCCAAGGGAAACAGTCACATTTATACAGTGGCAGCTATTTTAAGAAAGACTTGGATTTTACCCCCAAAAAGCAAGTGTCACTTCCTTCTAGAGATGTATCACCATTTCAAAAGAACCTAAGCGAAACCAACATACAACAGAAAAATGCAGGCGTACTAGACCGCACATTCATTTGACACCTAATCAATTCCTACCCTGCAAGACAAAATTTCATATCTCACCGAGACACAGAAACCAACAGCAAATTGAAATTTATCTTCTACCGTTGCATATCTGTTCTGTTATCTTCACAGCCAGTGTTCTACGTAACAACATATTAGAATGGCTCTGTTGGAAGAAGGATTCTGGCAGCTGAGATAGGGCTTAGGAAAAGAAAGTTCAGCTAGGAATGCCACCATCGAACAGCATTTATTTTAACACTAGATGCTGATTTACTTTGCAACTCTTTTCTCCTATGAAATTTGATACGTCAGTTGCACTTGCTAAATAGAAGATCCGGGGTATTTAGGCGTGGTGTACAAGGGCTTAGCTGGCGTGTGCACATCATCCAAATGACTCTCACGAGGAAGGAGCTCAGGAGCGTAACATAGCACACACAAGCATGCAGCACACTGGCAGAGGTCAAAGGGCTGCCCACTGGGAATGAGGGATGATAAGCTGAGATAGTGTTTGGCATCTTCAGGGCTGTGTGCCCTTTCGACGATTCATCAAGTCCAACTGTCTAATTAATGATGCTTCAGCTCTCAGGACATGTGTCTCCTTATCCAACTGGGGATAAAAAACACATTAAAAGGAAACAAGAGATTGCCTGCCTGCAAATCACTGTGTTAGTGATGGAAAAGTGCATATGCTTTTGGGACTACACTCCAGCTTCTCATTCTTGAGCCCCCATTCTTCTTTCATCTCTTCTTCCTGTCAGTTTCAAACTCCCTGGAGCATGAGGGCTAATATTGTGTTAGTGACTCAACCTATAGCAAAATAGTGGGCTGGCTGTGGCTGAATTCTTCTTCCTCTGCTGTGTGAAGACTGCCCTGTGTGTTGTTGTAGGAGGCTGTGTGAAGGAGTTGAAGAAAAGAGTAACGTGTCTTTTTCCTCCCTCCCTTGGGCGAGAGTTTCGGACAGGGCTGAGAGAAACTCACCTGGGGGTCTGTGAGAAAGGCAGCCAATTTATTTGTCAAACTGAGGGTGTCAGTCAAAGTTTATCGATCAGGCTTTTAACTGCGGCGAGAAACCTTCCTCAGCGGCGAAACATGTTAATGTTATTGAGCGTGGAGACCTGGCGAGGAAGCGTGGGTGAGGTGGAGGTGGGTGGCGGTTGGACTGGCAGGAGGGTGGTGTGCTCTCTCTCCTGCCGTCTGTTGCTTGAAAAGCCGATGCAGAAAAGCCAGTGGGCTCCAGCGTGAGAGCCCAGCAGGGGAGGGAGAGAGAGAGAGAGAGAGAAAGGAAGAAAGGAGGCTGAAGGGGTCAAAGGGATTTACTGCAAGACTTAGCATTTCAGGTAATGGATATGCTTGTATTGGGTGTAAAGCAAACCTATATTTTTCTTCCAGCGTGGGGTGAAAAAAACAACAAAGGTATAACTAGCTGCAAGTCTGGGGGGGATTAATAGAAAGTTGATATTTCAGCACCTCCAGGCAAAACATTAGATCTCAGGTGTACACTTGGACATGCAGAAAGTGGCGGTTGTGCGTGCATGTGTCCAGTGTGTGGTGTAGAGGTGTGTGTGTGTGTGGGGGGGGCAGGGGGTTTCTTGGAGTGGGGGAGAGGTGAAAGGTGTATAGTGGGAGGCACTGCTGCTTCTGCCACATTCCTGTGAAACTGCAGCAGGAGGGCAAGAACACATGGCTAAGTGCTTCCCAAGCTGGCTGGGGTGAACCTAGCCACCCCTCCTGGAAGCAACCCAACCATTGTTCCAGCACATTGCACCCGTCTGACTGGGGCATCCCTAGTGTACACTTGGATCCCAGGGCTGGAAGAACAAGCATGTAGAGGAGAGGGACTGATTGTTCCCTGCAGACTATTCACAGATGGGGCCACGGCACAGGATGCTGGCTGTTTGCTTTAAGAGTCCCAGGCGTTGGCTTTGCAGTTGTGGTGTATAGAATGCTCTGGGGGATGGGGAGAGAGAGGAGAGTGCCAGTGTAGACAACAGCGGGGAAGGGAAAGAGACAGTGGAGCAAGAAAAGAGAGAGAGAGAGAAAGAGAAAGGGATGAAAAAGACCTTGCCTAATATGATGTCAGTGTGAATATAGTGTCAGTGCCAGAAGGAAGACAGATGATACATACATACAATGATAGGAGTGGTTGAAGGTAACCGATCTCCCTGTTCCCAAACAGAGACATATAGAGCTGGAGATAATGAGAAGGAGGAGAGTAAAGGAAGTGGCGAGGAAGGAAAAAAGAGGATGAGATGCAGGGCAAACACATCCATCATGTGGTTTTAGTGCAAGCCATTTGTACTATTGTTCTCCATAATTTGTTTCTCAGAGCCTGCAACCCGGGAGGGGTGAAGAGACAAAGCTGAAGCCATTTATTTTTTGCACTAATTACATAAGTGAGACAGCATATTGAAGGCGTATAGCTAAATAGACAATAGGCTGAGAGAGAGAGAGATGCACGGAGGGAGTAGACAGGGAGGTGCTGGGATGAATTCAAATGGATTAGAGGCATGGCCTCTCTATTTCACCTTCAAGGCGCCAAAGGGAACACGTTAAAAAAGGTAAAGGGATGGAAGGATAAAGGGAAGGAAAAGGAGAGTAAAGGAGATGGGGCGATGGAGGATGAATGAGGAGGGAAAAGCCCTCTTCACAGACTGCACTTTGGGCCCAATGCTACTGGAACAGTCTACCTCATTTTAATACACCTGCTCAGCAGGAGGGAAAGAGATATAGATGCGGCAAAAAAAAGAGAAAAGGGCAAAAGAGGAGAGAGGTAGGAGACAGATCTCATCTCTGCCTCTTTCAGATCAAAGGCAGGAGGTGGCTACAAGCTGTTTGTTGTGTGACATTTGAGGTCTGTCACCAACTGTCTGTGTGAGTTATCTTGTTTGACCGGGCCTGCTATTCTTGGGCGGCATTTTTACACTTCAACACAGCCCTGAAAACCTCGAGAAGGAATCCTGAGCTGCATAGCCCACGGACTATATTCTAAATAGAGCTTGTGAGGTGGCAAAGCATGGAGAATACTAGGTCGTCTTCGTGAAAGAAAAGACAAGGTTGTAACTTTGTTTTAAAAAGGAGATTTACATCCTTTAATTAACTGAAAAGACCCACGTTCTTTACCAGTCAGTGTGTTGTTAGATATTCCGGCGCGTGCTAATGCGGTTGTGCATCTGCTCAGGTTCATAGCCAGAGCGGTGCGTGGGCGTGTTTAGTGTCACCGGTCTTTCAGAACTACGATACAGGGAAGATCGGCGGGCCCTTAATGAAGCCACTCAATCACAGGCCAGTTAAAACAACGGCCGAGAAGTTGGTCAGTCAACCTGATTGGAACCCGGTAGAGCGGCCGAGGAAGCTCTTGAGCCGTCCACACTTTAGATTAGCCATTCAGTATGAATTGTAGCTAACTACCCTTCTTTCTCCAAACAGTCCTCTGACACACTATAGTAGCTCAAGTCAACTCCCTGATTGTGCTGGGGGTTCTTTAAAAGCCAATTTAGACTCAGTCCTTTGTTTTAACTCCCAGGAGCTCAAGCTGGGACCTCTTTATTATTGGTTGCATGTGTGTGTGTGTGTGTGTGTGTGTGTGCGCGCGTTCTTTATTAGGCAAAGTTTAGGTTTTGTGGGAGCTGTCTTTGAGCATGTGATGTTTGGTTAAAAGAACTGGGTGTATCTCAGAACTGGCACAGACTAGTTTTTTTTGGTTGAAAAAGAGGGTGCATGAGGAGAAATCAATGGCTGAATTCAGCTTCTTCTAGCCATGACATTTGCTGTAATGGTGTGAAATGGACAGTGGTCATGTGGATCCTTTTATACCTCAGGCTTGGATCACAAGTGAAGCTCCGATTCATTTCCTCCCAACTTTGATTAAAAAAAAAAAAAAAACTACTTTCGGAGGTTCAAAGACTCACATGTGATGGTGACAAGGCAAAGTCCTTCCGTTTGTGAAATGGATGAAACCTCCATTCTGTAGGTTTGCAAAGGACAAACATAACACTGGGCTGCAATTTTCTCGACAAACCAGCTCTCTAGTCCTCTCCTTCCAGCCTTTGCCTCTACTGATCCCAGGTAATGTGTTAACAAGCAACAGGTTCATGGAATACATAACATTAGTATTATATGTGTATTGCGCTGAGGTGCTGAGAGTGTGTGTTTTGTACATGTGTGCCTGTGTGTTTTCACACCAATTAATGAATTGCTTTATGTGCCTGCTGAGGTGACGATGGCCTGTCTCTAGCGGGGGCATAGCTTTTTTTTTTTCCCCTTCTGTGTCAGCCTCAACCTGTGATGGCCAGGGCCTTCTCTCACACTAACACATTAATGAGACCAGTCTAATTAGCGCTCATGGTTCCATGCAGGGGACCCCGGAAACCACAGCACCATTGTGAGCTGGGCCTAATCAGGGGACTACTCAAAAGAAAGCCAACCCACTGCAGTGAGAAAGTTCACACATAGAGAGAGACCTTGGACTCACACTTAAATTAGCATGCTGGTGAATTGGGAGAGAAGTCTAAAAAAAATGAAAAGGGAGAGGAAAAGAAAAGAACAGGTTGTACTTTCAGATTTGTGACCGATGAGGTTCAGCACCGTCGCTCCTACCCATTTAGCTCCCTCGCTCCCTGTGGTCGCACTCCTCCCGAGGGCGATGCAGAAAAATGATTTTGCTCTCCTTCATCCCTCTCCCTCCACTCCAGATAATTCAATCTGTTCAATATCAAATAATCTCTCCCAATTTTTCAGCCCATTTTAACCTTATATCCCTCAAACAGCAACCTCTGGGGGACGAGCCTCGTTCCACCTTGTTAAAAAAACGGTGGGGTGGGGCGGGGTAGCCCAGGAAAGAAGGATGGCAAATAGCTCTTAGAGGAGTGCTTTTAAAAGCCTCTGTTTGCCATTCTCATGGGCCATGTGTGAAACAGCAGGCGAATAGATTGAAAGATAGAAGAATAGGAAAGGATAGGGAGATACAGAGGGAGATAGAGGGAGACAGAGGCAATCCACAAGAAAGGAGGGGAGTGTAGGTGATGTGAGTTGTGGTACTTGAGGTCTGGGGCTCTAACTTGTGTCCCACAGCACTTAACATGCCCCCAGCCATCTCTCCTGGCAGTTAATTAGAATCCAATAAGGTTGCCGCCTGTTGGTCATTGTTCCTCCAGTGTGTTTACCCTTTCCAGAGGCTCCATTCGCTGCTTAATCTGCCGCGAAGCTGAATGTCAATAGGTCAGGCCAAGACTCCAGAGCCCTGAGAGAGAGGGAGAGACAGAGCGAGGAGGGGAGGGAGGGGCGAGGAGGAGAGGATCAGGAGTAAAGAAAGGAAGGGTCAGTCCTCTACGTTCCTCTCAATGTTTTCTGCCGTTCCATTCTAGTTGTTGTTTTTCCCCTCCTCTTTCTCTCCTCTTCTCTTCTTTTTCTTCTCACTTCTAATTGATTGTTCTAAGCTGCTTTCAGCCAGCCCCTGGGAGGGTGGTGGTGGTGGTGGTGGGGGTTTGGAGTCTGTTTTAATTAAGATTTAAAAGACGACTCCCTCAAGAAGAGAGATTTAAGAGCAGGATGGACTGTGCAAAGTAAATGAGTGCAGGTAGGGGAGATTGTAGAAAGGGCTCAACAAATATTAGAAATCGGTAAAGGGAGAAAGTTAAAAAGCTATTATTTGACACACGTAGACGCGCACTTCGCACACCCACGCATTTGCATAAACGAAGGCAGGCTCCGAGGCATTCGAGTGGCTAAGCCGAATGGGATTTTTTTTTTTTTTTTTTTTTGTAATCAAGCGGCACAATCTATATAGATTGATCTGTCCTTCCTGTGATTCATACCCTTATCCTGTGAGGTGATATGGGATAGTGGTAACCAACGGAAGGCAAGCTGGGGAGGAGTTATCTTCACACTCTGTCTAATGATCGATCATCTCACCAGATGGGCTCAAGAGCCTGTAACGCTCCACTTGTTTATCAGAGCCCCAAACCTGAGGCCTCTCAGTAGGTGTGACCTGCAAAGAAAGTCTTGTTTTGCAGATAGAGAGATAGAACACTTTGGAGGAGAGAAAGGAGCTCAAGAGACGTGTTTCAAAAGTTTAGGGTTTGTTAAAAATTTTGCTGTCTATGTAGTGTGACCGGATATGTGGAAAGAAGCTGAACTCCTGTAATGTGGTTTCTGTTTGGGTGGCAATGTCACCGTAGTAGATCTCTAAGCGTTCCTGTTAGACACTTAGTGTAGGCTTATCGTTGCAGGACAAAGGAGGATTTCTCCTGTGAAGTCTGGCCTTCAAGATACACTGGGTTTAGCATTGCTTCTCCTAGTGCAAACAATGTATTTGTAGACAAAACATGTGTCCATTTGTGTGTCAGTGCGGCCCTGCAGGAAAAGAAGTGGCGTGCTATCGTTTAGTAAAACAGTCACATAGCACATCCACCCCTTACAAACCGCATTCTTCATCCAGTGCCAAGACCCCAAGAAAAAAACCACACACACCTACAACAGACCACACAATGAAGTATTTAAGTTCATCTGGCCGCAGACTTTAGTGCAGCAGTGTAAAGTGTTAAAAAGGCCACAGGGTCAAGAGAGCCCAGCCCGGCATTCTCTGCATGATACATCCCAACTGCCCGCCCACTGTCCAGGGTTTTGCAGTCAGCGTTAACTCACCTGGCGTGACAAGACTAACCACACCCAGTTGACTCTGAGAATCTGCAATACTTAGTCGATTAGGACAGAATGCAGCACTATAGTCAGCCAGGTGGCGTTACAGAAAAAGCAATAGACTGGAAGGTACAGGAGTAAAGGAGTGTCAGGAAAAGAATTTTGAACAAAGACTTTACAAAAGCACTTTGAGCAGATTGACTAAGACTGATCACCCTCAGCTTTACCCGCAGCTCAATATTTTGCCTCCATCAAAGCCCCGAGACACTGCAGCACACTCCTGCCCCATCCTCACAACTCCGTTAATAGAAATGGCAATGCAGCATGGGAAAGATATACAGGGATGAAAGATCCTTCTCTCATATTTCTTAAGGGATGTATGTTTCCGGGGAGATTAACCAGCAGAGGTGCGCTTTATAAGAGTAATGCTGCATTTATAGAAACAATAAACCCACCGCTTATAAAAATATTTTTGTGTCCCTTATCTATATTGACAACTTAGAAGCTCTGGGGACTTTTGGCAGATATGAAACCCCATCCACCAACCCCACCTCTGCTAAAAGCAGGGGTATAGAAGAAGCCCATGCCAAAGAATAAAGTGTACTGTCCTGGGGATTCATCACACTTCTTTCACTGCTCTTAATATGGAAAAAAGAGATTGACTTGACTGAAGCAGTCAGTATATCACAGTTACATTCAGAGCCTGCATTTCATGCATCAATCAGCCTTGTGATGTCTCATATTACTGGTCACACAGGAGAGACCCACAGTGCAGCTATCAAGACAGTGGGGTGTCCCTGGTTAAAGACAGGGGAGAGGCGACTGGTTAGTGGAGGGAACATTGCATTACCTCAGACTTTTCAGAGTGTCGATTATGGGTCGCATGGCCTCTGCCTTCAATGCAAACATGCCACCGTATAGTTGGCAAATGTTTCAGCAGGGCTTAGGCTCCCCCCTGACCCTCTGAGGATGTATGGGAAACTTCTAGAATGCAGCAGTACCTGAGGTCAAAGCTCTCACACTGTCTCAGGCCGTGCTGGCAGCCTCTCCCAGGAAGCTCGAGACAAGCTGAGCCTTGTCTCCTCCCATCTGCCTCTTCCTCATTCTCTCCTGCAACGGAGAGATCCCCAGCTCGGCAGCAGAACAAGGCAGATTATCCTAAATCCTTTTCTCGAGCATACACTAACCATCTCTTATATCACTGTTCGTCATCCTACCGTTTCTTGTTCAGGTGCTTGTAGCGATTAATTGATTAGTGCGTTCCTCATTAATCAATTATTCACATTAATCATGGCCTGATTTTCTAGAGGCACAATCTGAAAACCACAGCTTCATTTCCTCTAATTGTAACTTTACTAATCAGCGCTTAAGAAATGGAGTTTCAGGAAATTAGTTCCTTCCTTCTTTTCTCTCCTTTAAAGCAGGATGTATTGAGGTGTTAGGTAACATTTTCCCCACCTTTTTCTTGTGTTTCTAGGCTCTTAGTCATCACTAAATTTTATTAGATATTTCAAGTTATGGACAATCAGTGAACAGAGATAAAAATTCACTGTTAAATTAAAAGCACTTCTCCACCTCCAAGATGGAAAAGAAGAGAAATTCCGACGGTCACAGACAAACCACAAGACAGCATTGATTAATAAATGGCAATTTTGACCGTTTGTAAGAGCAGAGGTAGCGGCGTGAATCACACTTATTGCTTTCTGTATCCATGGCTCCTCACGGGAGGCGTGGTGTTAATAACTGCAACGATTTATATTTCTCTGGACAGAGAGATGGAGATGATGGGAGAGTTCGAAATATCTTCTAGCAAGTTAACGAAAAACAATTTAAACTTGGTTTAATTAGAAATTGTGTTTGTGCCTTTGTGTCCTGTTGGATGCGGTTCCTAGCAGCTCAGCTCTTTCTCTGAAAGAGCCTCTTGTCAGCTGCTGACCAAAAGGGTGTGCATCCAAATTAAAGGCTCCCGGTGGGAAATACAGGCCACAGTGGGCGGTAACCTCTGGCTTTAAAAAGCACACATGTTAAGCTTCTTTCAGCAGGACTCTCATTGGGCTAGCTGTGTTTTAAACACACAAAAGCTGCTTTGACTTCAATGTGCCATTGCTAACTAGATAAGGGTTCTCTCTCTTATTCACTCACCCAGCAGCAAACACTGCTGAGAGTAGTTAATAATAGATGGCCCTTTTACTCAATGAGATGCATACATTTACAACGGCTACCACCTCATTAAAATATAATAATAATAAAGGGAAAAAGTATTAATTAGCAAGCTTTTTCTTCCTATACGGCCAGAGAGCCAGGGGTCTCCACTGGGCTCAATTAGGAAGAAGTAGGCCTTAAATCCCTAGACTAAATTAAATTTGACACTTACAGGGCATTAGGCCCATAGTCCATTTTAGAATCTATGTAGAAATTCTTTGTTTTCATTCCACCACCTTTAGAAAAGCAAAGAGATGGAGGCAATTTTAACATTATCTCTTCATTGTTTTATGGATTTTAAATCTATTATTTATATATATATTTATTTATTTTTGTTTTACTTGTCATGTCTGCAACTGGAGCCCCCCACACACACCTCCCCTTTTTTTATTCATGTGTCCCATCTTTGAGTTGCCTCACCATCACATATTGCAGCACCATTGCTGTTTTGTATCCACCATGTATTATTCTTTACACTAGACTAGGGCTTTTGCAAACAGCACAAGTTAATAGTTTAAGCACAGTAGAATTATACTGGCCCTTCATCCAAACACACCATTGAAAAGGGAAGGGCCAGAGAGAAAATTGGGATGCAGGGCAGAAAGAAAAAGCAAGAGAGAGGAAGCAAAGAGAGAGAGAGGGAGGGAGGGGCAGAAAAGGGCTGGAACTGGCACAGATCCAGCCAGCAGCTGTCTTGCAGTTAAACACCAGAAATTGGCAGGAGCGAAGCCAAAATGGCTCAATCAACATCTTATCCTTTGCTGGCTTTGATGTGTACAGACAATTTCATACTGCCACCACTGACTCCCTCCTCTTTTCTCTTCTTTTTATATGGCTTTTTATTTCCTATATCTACTTACGTGGCCAGTCCTTGCTATCTGTGTCTGCATGAGTCAGCTCTCAGCTCTTTGGCTCCTTTGGCTTCCCAGGTGGGAGCTGTTTCTAAAAGCTGTGCTAGAATTATACTCAGAGGATGCTTCTGCCACTGAGGAAACCTAAAGATATGGGGCTGTGAGTAGGTGTGCAACTGGGTGTGTGGTGAGCCATGAGAGTCACGAGAAGACGAGTGATCAGTGTGGCAT
The DNA here is from genome assembly GCA_033238685.1 of Lates japonicus. Classification (NCBI taxonomy): domain Eukaryota; kingdom Metazoa; phylum Chordata; class Actinopteri; family Centropomidae; genus Lates; species Lates japonicus. The sequence continues at coordinate 742,032 of BRZM01000063.1, read as the reverse complement.
TGTCAGGCACTGCAGCACAGGTGGGTGCTATCCGACTCACATACGCTCACACTGACTATGTCCTCAACCTCTGCAATTCTTACCCACCACCCCTTCAGCCCTCCTCCTTTTTCCCCCTCCTTTCTTCCTCTCACTTAACCTTACATACCACTCTATTACTCTATCCACCATCTGTTGTAGCAGGTACCCAGGGGCTCTGCAAAAGCTGCTGCTCGCGATCAGCCTGCCTCTGCTACCCTGATGTGTACAGCGCCCTATTCCAGCAGAGAAAAACCTGGTGACAGCCTCGGAGACAGACTGATTACAGCGTTCATCAATCCCTCTCAGGCGCTCCTTTGCAATTTAGAGCTGACAGGAGCCCCTTTTCCATTTACACCTCAGTTTTTCCTGTCTTTCTAACATATAGTGGCTCTTTTTTTTCTACCCCCCACCACCCACCACCCACCCCTACTTTCTTGAGTGTTGTGTTGACAGCACAAACCCTGTGATTGCTACACACGGAGAGTTCTGAGAGAGGTAAGAGAAAGGGACATAGGATACAGGATGGAGGAGAGGAAGATGGCGGAGAGGAAGTGCAAGGGAGAAGCTGGCAAGAGATGACAGCTGACATGGGTCTGGAAAGCGGAATGATGGCAGAAAGGCCATGAGCAAATCATAATTAAACACCTTATATATCTCAAAGAGACCTGCTGGCGTGATCTCAGGGATCACGGCTCACTGACTGTAGACATATGGTGATAAACAGAGGAATATGAGAGGGATGGGGCTGGATTGTGGAGATGCAGGAATAGGAGGAGAATGCCTGGGTGGGGGTATGTAAAGCCTTGGGAGGCTGTGGCGGTGGCAGTGGTGGGCCGGGTGGATGGCGGGTCCCTCTCTCTCTACTAAAGGTCTAGGTCTGAGCCAAGATTCCACAATGGAATAAAGGCTGAAGGGGAGGCTAGGAGGATTAAACTCCCCAGCAAAAACAGCTCTAAAAAGCTGTTAGACACAATTTAGGCACCAAAAAAAAGCATGGAGATAGGAGAATAGATGGTAGAAATCCGATTGGGTGGGGTGCAGCTGGGAGTACAGCGTGGAGAGAAAGAGTTGGAAGAGAGGCCTGGCTGCATTGAGAGGTGTGAGAGGAGGCATCCTGCACAGGCGTGGCTGAAGCTGTTTACTGTGATCCAGTGGCAGAAAAAAACCTGAGGTAGCTCACAGCAACTGTAGTGCATGTCAGGTGCCACAAGTTGGTGGGTGGTATCTGCCACTGTGGTCCTCCACCGCACCCTTAAGCCTCAAGTTCACCAAGAGGTCATGGTAATGAGCTTAGTAGCCAGATCAAACATGAGATGGGTGCACTGTCCTCCCATTGGGACGTACTCTTTTGGTTCAGCTACTCCTTTCTGTCTGTTTGTATACACACACATACACAAGCGCACGCACACACAGAAGAGGAAGACAAAGAAGCTTGACTCAAAACAAAGGGATAATAATTCCATACAGAGAGAAATGGAGCTTGCATTTTCCAACCGATTTAGAAGCCTTATCAGACAAACTGTGGATAGCATTTTGGGGAAAGGGGTTGTTTTATTTCAAACAGCCTTTTTTGCCAGTGCCTTGTTTGTGCTTTTGTTCTGTTTTTCCTCGTTTTCTCCTCTCTGGCTTATTGTGGAAAACTCACACCACCAATCGGGCTTGGGCAGAAGTAGAGTATCAGGCTATTTTTTAACATTTTGAATTATTACTGCACGGAACCGTGTCAGTCAAGTTGAAACACTTATATTTATACGAGCCCACAGGACTGGATCTTGCCTCTTTGCTCTCCTGGATGGGAATGAGGACATGGAGATAATCCAGGACTAAAATAGGACTCTCTGCAAGCGCAGCTTGGGCCTCTTAGGTAAATGGTATATGCAGTTGAGTGTCATTATGCTTGGGAAATGGACAGAGTGCATCGCCTGAGCTGTTACAAACAAGAGAGTCTGATGTTATTTTATATGTTTGTGTGGAAGGACCTGACTTTCTGAATGCTGTGTTAAATTGACTTATGACCTGGAATTTTTATTATTTTTTCTAGTCAGATTACCAAAATGCTGTAACAAGATTATGACTGTAGTAACAGTAGTAATGCACTGTCCTGTGTGTTAGAGCCACATTTTATCTAAGGTCATCCAGCAGTGCCATTATCTTTCTCAGTCTTTAGCACATCATGGCCAACTCTTCTACATTTCAGTGCACACCACGCTTTTACACGCACGCACACATGCACACACACACGCTTTGTGACTGGTCAATCTAATTCTGCTCAAGGCAGATGTCGGTAATTTGGGCCGGATCATTGCTGACATCTGTCCATCTCTTCACAATCCCCTCCTGGTGGATGTATCTCTATCAATAGTTTGGATGGAAGAGGAGAGAGAGAGAGAAGAGGAGGTGCAGGCTGTGCCAGAAATTCCATGTAAAGCTCTTTAATAGGTTGTGTCCAAGTCGGAGGCTGTTTTGCACTTAACTCCGACCATGTGACAGGAACAGCAATGTCACTGTGTCAAAGTAACTGCTAAATGTGCCTCCGATTGCCTGACAAGTTGCTTTCCTCATACTTTTCTTACCTCGCCTCTTTCACATGCAGATGCACACATACACACTAGACATATACATAGTGTGTATTTCCAGATAGGGACACACTTATAACGCACTGGGCTCACACAGTCGGGAATGCACACACACATAAACTTGGCCCCATGTGCATCCAGTGGTAAAATGATATTCCATTTTGAGAAATCGGATTAAAATACTTATCTTAGGCCAAATGTGTTTTGACCTTATTGCTAGGGATGGAAAACCACACACACATATGGTACACATACACACAGCAAGGTAAAACAGAGTAAATGTTGTATTTTCTGTGACATAGGACTTGTAAATCTAAATTTTAACTGCAAAAGCAACGACCGGCACACCACAGCATGGCATCTAATATACATTTGCACATATTTACATAACATTCAAGTAGACATACTGAATGAATAAACTCTCACCATGAGATATTTGGGATTTCAAAGGGGTTTTAAAATCTTTCTTTTGGAATGCGATTCATTTTAGCCAGCTCCTCGTTTTTAAAGGTCTGGCGAAAACACACCAAAAGCTATAGGCGTCGTGTTTGTGTACGGCATGCAGATGCATTGACACTATAGAACACAGAACAGAAATATCTTCTCACCCACAACCAGTACTTCTTCAGCTGCCTCTCCTCCACTGTTTCTTTGTCTGGTTTCTGTTCCTCCCTCTCTCCCGTCAGAAATGTATTCAGCATATAATTAAGCTGCTAATACACCGTCAAAGAATTTTCTAATTCAGCAAGGAGGAATTAAGGAATCTGGCATGAGTCATGTGGTCGAGATGTTGAGCATTTTCAATAAGGGATCTGGAGGCAATGAATCACTCATATGGTGTGAAGACATTAGCTATAGTACACTAGCTCTGTGCTCTATATTTGCTACGGCTGCATATGCATGTAGCTATTATGGCAACGTGGTAGTGCCATATATATGACATGAGAAATTGTATGTGGGAGGGGTATAGAAAAACAATTCAATGCGTATAATCCATCTGAACAATCAATAGTGCAGTGGTGTGCCAACTGTAAACATTTAGATACTCTGGGCAAGATACTTAGTGCAATCAATGTTGTACTATTTACCAAGTACAAGAGAAAATCCTAACTCTCTCTGAGGAGGCTGCAAACGCTCAATAGCTCATAAAGGCAGAATGTAAGGGACAGGCAGGCAGGCAGGCTGTAGAGAAACATTTCTGAGGTATGACGGAAAATGACCTTACGTAATACCTAATAGCCTGGGCAGAAGGCGTTTCACTTCTCATTGGCGGCTCAAATTGGCCTCTTTTGATCCGCAGTGTGTGACACACATACAGTACCTGTTTGTACCCACAGCTCAATAGGCTTTTCAAACACTTTGGTAAAAATGATGTACAGGGAGACATTATTGGCAAGCCAACATGCATTGTTCCCTGATCTTTTTTATTCTGCTCAGCCATCTATTAACACCTCTTTTTGGCCCAGATGGAGAGTTGGAGAGAATGGTTGCGCGTCTGAAAATGGTTTTTTTGGTGGTTCTTGAGAACCGCGACGGCCTGGAGCCGTGGAGAACTCACGTTCCTGATGAGTTCACTGTTTGGCGGCTTTAATTGTGCTGTTGGGTGACGGCAGGCAGGAGGGTGCAAAGGGAGAGGGGTGGTGAGGGTGGTGGTGGTGGGGGGCAGGGGACGGGCGGGGTTCAGTCCGCAGTGCAGCCCGGATGAAGTGTGGATGGTGAGTGCGGAATAAGCACAGCAGCCTCAGGCTTTACCTCCCACCTTTCAAAAGAAAAAACTAGAGAATGGGAGGCCCGGAGGGAGGGGAAGGAAGAGATGTGGAAGAAAAGGGGTGAGAGAGAGAGAAAATCCCATACCCTCTGGAAGGAAAGCTACTATTGAAAGCTAATAACATTTCTTGGGATTGATTGGAAATGAAGGCCTATTAAAAGGACAAGAGGGACAATAATGGCGATCTCTGGCCACCCGTATGTTGCCCTACTTTCAGCGGCTTTCTTTGCCGGGGGGGTGGGGGGTAACCCTGTCTGTTTAAGCGCTCCCACCAAGAGAAGCAGTTCGGGGGCTTAGCACTGTATAGAACCCTCTTTATCTTCCTCTGTCCACCTTCCCTTCCATTCTTCACTGAGCAACAAAGAAAGAGAGAATAGGGAAGGGTTTTTTAAAGTCCTCTTCCCAACTCACACTGAACCTTACTTGATAACAACTGCCTCTCTCCCTCTCACTCCACCTTCCCCTCGGATTAGTTACACTCTGGATGTTGCCTCTTTCCCTGCCAGTAGGGTTTGTAATACTCAATCTTTTCTCTCTTTAACATAATGGCACAAACAGTTTGGAACGCGGATCAAAGTATTCATGCTAGATTTCAGTGCCTGTATGAGCAGGCCAGCCAAATCCGGTGAGACTCATTGCCATACTTAACCCTTATAGCGGAACAGCGGCGATGTCTCCGCTGGCTTTCGCGACTCAAGCGGATGGGTCCCGGGAACTTTAATGAGTTTTGATTGTTTAACATCCATTTTACAAAAGCACACTGAAAGTGGCAGATTTCTCCCAGAAGTGTGTTTTGCTTCATGTCCATGACATACAACCACTATGGTCTTGAGGAAAGAGTTCGACTAAGTTATGAGGCGCAGCTGACTCTTCCCCTCTTAGAGGCTACATTTATGGGGGAAGAAAATAATATTTTCACATATCAGCCTTGTCAAGTTCTCAGCGAATGAGAAAACAGTAAATTGAGCAAGAATGACCAGTTCACGAGAATTTACTCTCTTTCATGTACTTTTTTCTCCATCCCTTACAATTGCCAAGTTCACTTTTCTCATGCTACATCTCTACTGGCACACTGCAGAAACGTACTGCCATTACACTCTCTGAAATGCCATTAGCAGTGTTCTGCCTACCTATATATTTCATAGCTATTTTTTGAATTTCAGTATGAATTGTCCATCTACCATCTTGGAAAATGTGAATTCTAAGAATGTGATATTCACAGTGTGCTTTTTCTCTTCTCCCCCTCCTTGTACCCAAGCAGCCTACTTCTGCGCCCCAGGACAAGTTATTTGTATCCGGCCAGTCCGGTAGCTCTATCGTCATTGTAGGCTGCGGGGAATGGTACAGTGGTTAAAGGCGGCCTTGCACTGGGGAGAGAACCTACCAGGTAATATCACCGACCTCTTATTTCTATCTGCCTGTCTCCCTCTCTCTTTTCCACTGCTCTCTGTGTTTATTGCTCTCTCTGTCTCTGTCTGTCTTACCGATCGTGCACCAGGTCTCTGACTAGGACCAGTCTCTCTGTCAACCGCTGGTTTTATAAATGAATGTTAGGGGCAATGCTGCTGCAGACAGGTCGGCCGCTTGCTACACCTGCAACTTTAATTTGGTGTTTAGCATTTTGGGGTCTTGTAGGAAGGTGGATAATCAATTGGCTTTTGTCTTTAGCATTTAAATATGTGGCAGACTAGAGGTGGAGAAGCTTCCCTCTTGACCTTAGCCACCCATGCTATTGTGTCTGTGTTTAAGGACGGGAAGCCACTCATGCAGCAACCGTCTCCTACGTGTTGCATTCCAGCCTCACGCTGCTCACTGCCTCGACAAAATGCCGCAACACACAGTGAGATGCTGCTTGCTTTCATTTGTGTAAAAAAGAGCCTTGCCACGTTTCCCTACGCCTTTGTTAAAGGCACAAGTCTATTCATTTTATAGTCATATTATGTGTTTTGTTGTTGGTTGGTTTGTTGTACTCTGACTCTATTCTCTGTGCTGGCTTCCACGCAGGCTGGGCCGCGCTATTCCTTAACCGACCCGCTGTCAAGTGACTGGCGCTGATCGATTCGGCGGGGTTGGCGGATGATGCGGTGTATGAGTGTCAGGCTACACAGGCAGCACTGCATCCCCACCGTTATGACTCACTGTACTGAGTAAGATGCACAGCTCATACATGATCCTCACAGCAAGCCCACCGTGCCCAAGGCCTGCAGGCTGGCAGTGCTTAGGAACAATTAGGGGGTGTCTACATCCCCAAAATACAGGAGCATGTGAACCAAATATGCAAACAACAAATGTCTAATATGCAAAAACTAATCACTTTCAAAAGCACAACAACACAGACAAATAAAATTATGATATTCAGTGATTTGCAATTCATAGAATAATTTATCACCCTCAAAAGAATATGTCGTAAATCTTGTTTCCTGGTAAAAAATCATGTCATGAAAGCATAATTCAAATAGCGTAAAGGCTCAGCCAAGAGATTGAGCTAGGAAAAAAAAAAAAAAAAAAAGGAAACCCCTCCCTGCTCTCAGTGGCGATAATAATCAAGACTGTGGGCGTCTAGGATAATGTGATTGCTGCAGTCACAAAAAATGACTTGCGCAAAGCTTGAAAGTCAGGGTCTGCATAGATTGCTTACATTTACAGTGAGCCACAACATTTTGTCAGCCTGGGCAGTTTGGCCATGCTTGTGATGTGAGTGATCTACTTCTTCACACAGACGTTCAGAGTGGGGGTTGGGGGTGGAGGAGGAGGAGGGAGGCAGGTCTTGTGGGAAGTGGAATCGACAAAGCACTGCTGGCATCTGGTGGCATGCAAAGGAACATCACTCTATTAATTAGTCCTGTCATTCTGTCCATATTTTCACCCACAAGCAAGTATAATACAGGAGGAGGAAAACTCAGAGGAGACAATTATACGGGTGATGCTACAACTTCCGCCAACTTATGCGAGTTTCGCCACAGAGACCTTCGTCCTTCAATCTAACCCCTCTACCTGTTGCCATTAACCTGTGTTGAGTCTTAAGTTCATCGAGGCAGGGTGATGAGCGGCACAGATCAGGTTGCCATGGAAAGACGAGCAGCTCGAGATCACAGGCGGAATGTAGCATCGTTTCAACTAAATGAGCTGATTCAGACGGCTCACCTCTGTTCATCAGCCCACCTTTGTGTGTCTAGTGTCACTGTCGAAGCTGCACAGAGTGGCACAAAGCAGCGCGGTCATCACATGCCCACACACAGCCGTAAAGATGTTTGTGTGGGGGCTGCTGAGAAAGTTGATAAAGCCGTCACTTCTACATGAAATGCACTCTGAAGGGCTTGAGGGTTAGTGAGGGGGTTCATGAACATTATTTGCATTTCATAAAGCATTTTCATAAACATGAACATAATGAAATCCGGTCGTGGCTTTCAGAGACCTGTGATTCATGTTTATGTAATGGGCGATAAGGATTTTAAAGAGAAGTGTAGGCTTTTTCTGTACATTGTATGTGTGCATGCCTGTATGTATGTGTGTATAGGTAATGTGGTAGATGAGACCAAGCAATCCTGCACAGTCAAAGGAGTCAAGCGGGAGTGCAGTCAGGAATCGGCATGGAAATTAAAATCACCTAGCACTCGGTTCGTGAGTGTGTCCGTGCAGCGGCAATGAGGACCTCTGACAATTCAGATACACACAGTGAAATTGGTTCGGTGGAAGGTGAAAATAGCACAAACCCCATGTTTCGCCTTCTCTTAGTGGTTGGGGAGATAGGCGCCTTCATCAGGGGTGTGCCAAAAGCTTGCCAGTGGTGCGTGCGAAACCATGCAAATAAATGAACAAATAAGCAATTCAATTTGAAACATCACTCCTGCACAGCAGTAAGAGCAAATATAAGTAATACTGGTCAAGAAGAAATAAATAAGGTTGAGTGTTGTTTGTTTTTTCTCCAAATGACAACTGTTCCTGGGTTTTTCTGCTCCCTTGACGCTACACCTTGTTAAACAGACACATAGACATAGAAAGATATTGTCTGCCTCTTTTTGCTGCTGTGCCATATAAATGCTGAGCTAAGAGCAACAACAAGCTAACAACAATTATGACTTCTTTATGACTCTGGCCTGGAGCTGCAGTTGTTTTTCTTGTTTTGAGTGGTATGTTTGTTCTGCTTTGGTTCTATCCTTCAGACCCTGGTGGTGGGCGGCCCCATTGTCATGCAGGCCACACACCGCACAACCTCACCTGCAAAGCCTCAGGCCAAACCTGCTGCTGAGATCACCTGGTACAGAGACGGAGAGGTCATGGAAGCTGCAATTTATTCCAGGTACAGTGAGAACAGATCTTTGCCCAGAATTATCATTCAATCCTGCTTACCCACACAATGTTACAAAATGTAACAGCAGGCAGAAATAAATAAAGCAATTCAAAACCAGAAATATTTTCTTAGGGTACAAAATACACCCTCTACTTTTTCTTACATTCCTCCTTCTTTTATTTTTTCTCATCTTTCTTCCATGGCCTTTTTTTTTCCCTCTATCACCAACCTTCTCTCACAAGATTTGTTCGCTCACTCTCTGAAGTCCCCCTCCCATTTTCACTCATGCCAGCCCCTCCCCCCCCCCGCCTACCCCTTCCTCACTCCTAATCCCCCCACCTTGCCTCGCTAATGCAGCGACACTACAGCATAACTGGAGCATGCCAAAGCTCAGACAGGCATGAGTGTTTCATACAGTAGAGTTTCTGCGGAGAAGAAATCACCCACAACAATGCAGAAACACAATGGGGATGTGCCGGAGCGTAAACCAGCCACGGCTGGGAAAGTGACACATTTTTCATGCTCCCTGACCACGCTAAACGACGCTAAACGCCACGTTTAAGGAGGCGAGAGCCCGCAGTGAGAAGGGAGGGAAGAGGATTGGATGGGGGAGGGGGTGGGGGACGGAGGAGAGGAGAGGAAAGGAAAGAAAGGATATGGTGAGATAGTTTCGTGAAAAACAAGAGAGAATTTCCAACTTTGAGAAGTGAGACCAGGGATATATGCTTTGTCTGAGTGAGGGGTGGTGACAGGGAGTGAAGTGATTTGATCTAGCAGAAAAATGCTTTTTGTATGTCTGGCTGAGGAAGTGAAAGGCCTGGTCCATTGATTTGGCTGTCCAGGGAAAAGGCTCAGCTTGTCCTTGCTCTTTTCCAAAGATGTGTGACACTTCTTCCTCACTGTCACCTGGAAAAAAAAAAAAAAAAAAAAAACAGATACGCATAGGCACCTTGGCCATCACGGTTTCCTTGTGCGTGCTGTGGAAGAGGGAGAGAGTAGAGAGTGATGAGCCATCCTCCAGAATCTACTTTCACTTAGGCGTATTGATTTCCTGTGAGCAGTAAATAGATTTAAAGATGATGATGACAAACAAGGAGGCTGGCAGAACACTCTCAGAAATGTGGGAGACAACACAATATCCCTGCTGCATCATAAAATATATGATTTAACTGCCAAAGAACAGGATAGCGTTTAATACACTCACGCCGAAAAAATAAGACCCGCGGTGTCATGAGATACTCCTAAGTGGTGCGATCGCAAATGGCAAGTATTAAACGCTTTGTGCGACACTAGACTGATTTCAGTGCTCCTTGATCGTAACGAGGTCTCTTTTTAAAAGCATAGTCTGAAAACTGTTGCTTGGACTCCCAGCAGCATCTAACAGTTACTCTACGCCGTTGCCCCAACTCTTACAGACACTGATGGAGGGGATGGGAAGGGAAAGCGGCTGTCAGTATGCTTCCAATACGTCCCAGAGGACAGCGACTCTGGGCGCACCTACACCTACGGTTCTTAATCCTTGGCCCAGCTGGGTGACAGACATCGGTCACTATCAGCGTCCAGCGTGAGTGTGTCCTGGCAGCAACTTGCCTACAAAAACAACCATTGCAGCATTGTAGTAGTGTGCATGCTATGTGCTGTAATCTGTAAACACACATTTAATTATATTTGCACAAGTTCTATGTCATTTACTTGTGTCCATTAACATGAAGAGTTTTCCTACTCACAGACCCGCATACAGTGACACTATCAGTCCAGCCTCAGACTGTGACCCGAGGAGCCAGGTTCTCTTCATCTGCTCTGCTTGGTAATCCTAGGATCACTGGATACAGAGTATCCCATCCTTTGCTTTAATCTCAACTGTTCACAGTTGTACCCTGCAGTCTTTTAACTATATCAAAAATATGATAGGCTGCAAACACGCCATCAAGTAGAAAACTGTAGCTGGGCCACCGCTTTGTTAGCAGCACTTGATTGTGATTGGCACCACGCCGCAGATCCGGCTAATAGCCACTTAAACCACGCCTTAATAATGCCTTCCCTGAACCTAATGCAGCTACTGTATAATGTGATTATTCGTGTCCCAGGTGGTCAAAAGGAGGGTTCCATCTCTGGGGTAGCGGGGACAGCCTTGAGGTGACAGTGGACTACTCACCTGTACAGGCCCGTCTCCTGCAGTGTCAACTCGTGGGCAGCACCAATGTCAGCACCTAATTAGATGTTCAATGTGTGAGTTTGCTTAAGGCAAACATTGTATACAGTGCGGCTAAGATGGGTATTTTGAGAGATTTTCTGGGGTATATGTTACTTTAAAAGCAGTCTCTTATTGATCGCATCTGTGGCTGTGTGTGTTGTTTTCACCCTAGTTGGGCCCAGACTGCTGTGGGCCAAAGCCAATGACAGTGGATATAGGGGATGGATGCATCATTTACTTAGCATGGACTGAAACCCTCCTCCTGACCCTGGCCTGGATTTAAGCAGGGCTCTAGCGTGGTAAGCAACCAACTAGTCAACACCTTGTGGCAGTAAAGCTTCTTTCATCCTCAGAGAGAAACATTCACACACATGGCCTTGAGGCATGAATCCCTCACCCACACACCCACCGCACACATACATTCTTTTTCAGGCTGAATCTTCAACAGCTACTCTCCACAAGTTCCCTAAGGGCTGAAGCCTCTGGCAGAAACTGTCTGTCCACTGACGAATTCATTCAACTTCACCAAAGCGCGCGGCATGCTATCATAACTCCATCTCAATCAATCGATCAATCAATCAAATCAAGTCAACAAGTAGGCCAAATTGTGGATTTCAAACCCCAAGTGATTACAACGCTATTGCAGAAACTTTTAGAAGCATCTCCTCTCAGACATTTAAAAAAAGGCCTCGCTGCACTTGAGTATCCATTCCTCCAAAGTCAATTTAAGTGGGGTGGAACAAATGGGACATTTCCACCTTCATTTTACATCATCTTGGTAGAAGTCTTTCAGCGTGCACACACACACACACACGCCATCAGTGGGGACATCCCAGAGGAGCTTCTCTCCTGGCAACTAATATAATTTCTGAGGCGATGTTGGAGAACAACCCCCCCCCCCCTCCGCTCCCCTCCCTGCCCTCCTCCTCCTCCTCCCCTGGTAAAGAATGCTGTGGGATGGCGTAAGTGGGCGCTGTCATCTCAAAGAGTGAATGCTTTCAGCCCCTCTGAGGGGAAATGCGAAGACATTTTTCTAATCCACCCACCACCACTGTCCCTCACACAGCCACAAGTAATGGATTAATTGGGTTACTCCGTAAGTGTGTTGAAATAAATAAAAAAAAATTGGAGGGAGGGAGGGAGGGAGGAGGGAGGAGGGGTAAATGGATTAATCACAGCTTGATGGAATGACAGGATCAATGAGCTAAGGAGTGAGTGAGTGTAGCAGCTCCAAAAGGGCTAGGGCCCACTCACACCATAGTAGGCTCCGTTCTGTCCCCACTGCTTAATTACAACAATCTCCCCAGCAGCACGGTCACTCAGCGGTGGCTGGAGTGCTTAATGTTGTGATTAAAGCTCTTCACAATGAAATTAAACTCAAACCACCAGCATTTGTTACAATGGTCAGCCCACCTCTGCGCTGCCTCCACAAAGAGTGGGCCTCTGATAAAGGGTCCCGCAGTCTCCTTTTGTCTGCCTCTTCTTACTGCTGCCTCGCTCTTTCTCGCTCGTTCTCTCTCTAACACACCTCTCACTTGTCTCTCTGGATCTCCCACTAGGTGCTTAGCAATGGTAACACCTTGCAGCTGAAGGCTGTTACCCAGGAAGACTCTTGGAACGCCCACACACAAGGCCATTTGTGCCACAGGTTGGGTCATGAAGAGATGTCACTCTAACTGTAAATGGTGAGTGTACAAGGTTGCTTCAGTGTTTGGAGCGATCTGTTGAATAAGGTTGGTTTTGGTCTGTATTTCAAGATATCCTTTTTCTTTTTTTCATTTCTCCTCTCTGCTCTCTTTGTCTTTCTTTTTTCCTCACATCAGGCCCACCTATCATCACAGTGGATGCCACGCAGCATGCCATCAAGCACTCCAAGGGCAAGCTGGAGTGCCGGGTGGGAAGCAGTCCCCCGCCCGATAAGATTGTAAGTCAGCTCCTTCCTCCTACCCACACCCGCAACAGAGCAATCACTGAATGTGGCTTTACCCTGACCTCACCTTCACACCTTTATAGCATCTCCATCTCTACATAGCAAATACATTCTACACACATATTCACAACTATAATTGCACACACATTGACTGGAGATTGGGGGCTGTAGGAGATTGACTTTCCTGCTAGCGAACCACATTCAATTAGTGGCCAAGAGGCATCACTTTCGTGACACTGTTGAACTGTAGGCGTGCGCTGGGCTGAGAGAGGATAATTAGGGTGTGAGGAGGGTGAGACAGGTGCCCGCTGGCCTCGCTGGGGGCGGCAGAGGGCCTTATTTCATAGTGCGGCTACCTAACCTCCTTCAGGCCTCACCTGCAGGGCAGGCGTGAGGCAACCCAAACTTGCTGAGCCTGTGAGCCGTGTCGGCAGGGAGCGCCTTAGAGGTGTGACAGAGGAGAGCAGAACGAAGAAGAAACTGGTGTTTGTTCAGTCAGCGGGGCGGGGATCTAAGGATAAACATACAGCAGGACTCCGCTTGCTTTCAGCAGTGAGGAATCCTTCACAGAAAAGTGACTTACTACCCTGTTGTCTGTCCTCTTGCTCCTCTCTCCACAGGTGTGGACCTTTGGAGACATGAGCCCATCCTCCGGCTCCTCAGTGAACCGTTGCGTGCAGACAGTTACCCAGCGACCACGGGGTCCTGTCTTCCTCTGGTACTATCTCTGAGACTCTGGCTTGCAGGATTTCCAGCCTCTTCCTGGCACCACACCGCCTGGAACCCGCTTTGGCACTGGCACGCCCTGGTCACGCTGAAGGAGCAAGGTATATGCCAGAGCCCTGTATAGAAGTTAAGTGATCGCTCAATCCTTTTGCTGCCCGTGAAGAAGGGGGCTTAGATTAAATTGAAAGCGATTATACTTGTCTTGTATCTTAATTATACTCCTCAATCGATATGATTTAATCAGCAGATAGTTCCTTTAATGAATATATTTGCCCCATAACATAGATATTGATTGGGGACAAAAGTCAATTAGAGCCACCACATGTGTGTGTTCTGCGGTTGGACTCATATTCTATCACTGTCTCAGAGCCAAGTTCAGCATCTCAGGCTGCAGCCCTTTAAGTGATCTCAAAATTAGGCAGTGAGTACTACTACACTGATGCTAGTGGAAGCCTTTGTTGCAGCAGACACCAAGGTCCTCCTGTTAATTTACATCAACGTGGCGAATTAGGGGTCTCAGAGAAATGGGCAGCAGTATCTCCTGGAGTCTCCTAATTAGATTACTGTCTATTGCTTCACTGCATGTCAGGTGCTTATTGCCTTCTTTCAGAGAGATTAGAGACAATAGCCAGGCTGTGGGATGCTGGATCGCACCATAGCAGACATCACCGCTAGCTGTGAGAGCAGGCCGTGGCTCACTGCAGATGAATTTATATATAGGAGATGAGCGTTTCTGGGGATTAGCAAGACAAATGGATGGATCTGTTTCTTTCTTTGCTCTGATCTGCATGTTCTTGACACTGACACTCCTCTCATTTTCATCCCTCCTTCTCTGACTATATCACCCCCCCACCCTCTACTCCATTTTTTCTTCTATTACTTGTATTACAGAAGCCTTACCTATGTTGATTTATTGTAGTTGGGGCAGTAGGTGGAGGCTGTGTCCTCTCATCTGTGTCACCCACAATTCTCCCTCTGCTGCAGGCACACAGGCAAGGTGAGCTCAGCGGTTAGTATGGGCAGAGGTGCTCAGCCAATTCTTCAAATCAAATAGATTGAAGTTTTTCATTTACCAAGCTGAAAATTTATCAGCTTTTGTTCATTTTATTACTATTTTCATGATTTTGTGCAAATGTAAGATGTACAAGTTCTACTGCTAATATCAAGTTAAACCTTTCCATCCACGTAGGTAAGAGGTGCCTCGTCTTTCCAAAGTGACATCAGAGTTCCAGATTGTTCACGAGTGATCATAGCAGCTACAGCGGCAATGATGATGAGGAGGATATCAAAAGAGCCCATAGTAAATTTCTTTGTTCACTGTGTCTCTGCATGCCAGATGTCTCTACTGATGGTTAGGGAAAATTCTGCATTAACACTGTAACAATGCTCCTTTGTCTTGTTTCTGACTCAAGTGATGTCCTATTTCGCCCTAAGCGAATTCTTCAAAATGGCAGGCCCCTCAGGCTCCAAACAGCAGCAGTGAGTCTCCTGGGACATCAGCGTACGAACTGGCGACCTTCCTGGAAGAGGAGGATGAAAGATCGGACATCAAGGTAAAACTTAAAACACTTGCTTGAAGAAACACTCTCTCAAAAATAGCAAGTATGCATTATTTCCATCTATTATACATGATACTGTCGGTATTGTAAAAGTTCATGATTACTTTCTGTCCTCTTAAGGACCTGATGGCTACTACAATGTCCGTGGCCATGAGGGCCATATATCCGCGGCAGTGGATTCTCTGAATATGTGCCCAACTCTGACCGGTCTATACTCCTTCTCAGCTCTCCCCTGGCCCCATGTACGGTCAGCATGGCTCCGCCTGGTGTCTGGCTTCTCCACACGATCGCATACCACAGCGGGCGGGGCCATATAGACAGCAGCAAGCTGCCCAGCAACAGTCACACAACAACCGGCCAGCATTACCCACACGGCCCCCTCCTGGTGGCTCTGCATGCCTGCACCCCTCGGTGGCACCTTCACCAGCTCGTTAAGCGGCTACAGGAAGGTGGATCGTGCGACCAGTCTGATCAGGCCAGCAAGGTGTCCAGCTGTACCAAAGCTTCTCTTCACGCCTCCTCCTGAGTGTCACTCCAGCAGTCTGACTAGGCGGCCCTCACAGCGTATGGGACTCATATCTGATGGACAAAAAACAAAAATTGGAGAAAAAGAAGGTACAGGGCAGTGAGTAGATAACTTCTTGTCTACTCCACATACATGTGGCTGGACTAACATGAACCGAGCTTTCTTGACATGGGCGGTCCTTAAGGACATTGTTTGGACGGTGTTGAAGGGAAGTCGGCTAGCAGTTTGGGTTATGGGATAACCAACCTGTTGTACCAGCGGATGCAGAAGGATCTCGCTAAAAGCTAACTGTGAGGCTCCTGAGCTGGAGAATTCAACAGATTGTGATGTTGAAGTCAGAGCTATGATTGATGCGATCTCCTGGGTTGCTCTCTACACACGATGACCACCCAAACCTGTGGAGATATTCTGTATCAGGGCCAACTAGAAATAAATCAAACCATCTCCTGAATTTTGGGTTGGCCAAAAGCGACTGGGGGTGGCTGCACACCATACAGAGTTTACTTTGTGTAACTATAAATGTCAAACACTTGACCTCTAAAATACATTGAAAGAAGATACAAGCTCTGACATGTTTGAGGGAAAAAAAAAAAACAGATGTGAACAACTGTTGTTGTCTGTCATTTGATGTGTTTTGTTGTACGAAAGGAATTCTAAGCACATTTGTGTCTCTACTCTGTCAACAAAGACTGAGCTATCCACAGAGACCAGACCAGCTATTCTGCACAACAGGCTGGCTCTACTGGCCAACAAGTGCTACAGGCTGTGTAAGTATAATCATCAGTGGAATACACCTCTGGCCTGGGCTGTATTCCCGGAGCATCTAATAACCTAACATGTTGAACCAGCAGCATTGCGCCCAACAGTGGATCAAAGAAGGAATACTAGAGAATGTATTTGGCCTTCGCTCCAATAGAAGGGACTGTGTGTTAACTGTACAAAGGCGGACAAGGTGGGGAATAAAAGCCAAGATGGTGATAAAATTGCTTAAGGGGGTCTACCCGATACTGTTTCACCTGCCAACTGTTTTTCCGATTATAAATGAAGAAATTTCAGCCAAGAACAATCAGCGGTGGGTTGGAAAAAAATGGCAATCTTGAACTTGAAATAAACTTGAAAATAGATGCAATCTTCAGCAGGCTCGGGTGAAATTGTTCAAGACATAAGGCAGTCCTTAATGTGGACCACACTCTCAAGTTTACAACTCAAAATCAAATTGTCTCAATATGTTTACAAGCAGTACTACCCTGAAACACTAAGTATCATAGCCTACCAAATGGCTGAGCCCTTCTTTCTCTCTGTTGCATGCAAATGATGTGTCTAGTGAAAATCTTCAGCGTTTATATTCATGTCCATTTCATGTTTGAGACGTGTGGCGGTTTTCTGCACCAATTGGCCCAGTTGCATTCCTCTTCTGGATGTTTCAGTATGAATACCTGTACTGCCATTAAATCTAAAAAGCTGTTGCCAGAGCAGCCTGATGAGAGAGAACAAATGTCACTTAAAAGTGAAGAAAGCCAAACATCATCAACACTCTTTATTTTTATATTTATATAAGCCTTAATGTACAAGCGATAATAAGCTGCTCTATTATAAAATATCTTTATATACATATGTATCTATCTTAATTTATTTGGGTCCACAGATTTCCTTCTCTAAGTTGTTCATCAATCATTGAATGCAGTTACTATGCTTTTTTTGGAACACAACTAATTGCCATTTTGTTTGTTTTATTCTTTTAATAATGTATTAAGAATTTTATTTGCTAAAAATGAGCTATCGTTTACTTGTACCTTTGTACCGCATTTATATTTAAATAAAACCATTTTCCGATAAAGCGGCTGATGTAAGTCACAAGTTAATCAGCCTGGTGAGTACTTCATTGGGCATGGAGAACAGTGACAAGCTTCCCATGTAACAATGATGATACATAAAGTGCTTAACTTTTGTCTATGTTGATTTTCCCTATTCCCCAGTGGTGCGCGCTTTTTAATGAACAGATATGAGATAGCAGAACCCCCACTGTATGTGTATCCACCTCCAAAACTGACATACCCATCTACATGAGGTAATAGGATGAAGCCTGTAACAAAGGTAGGTATTATCTGACAATATGAGCTCGTCTTGTCACCCCGGTTTCCCCAGGTAGTACGCTGCTCACAATGGGAGGAGGGCCATGCTCATTACAGTTCTACAGGAGCGACACACAGTCTCACAGACAAACAGTTATACATGCGCAACAGAGTACAAAGGACTCCATCAAAGACAAATAATACAGAGTATGCAATTAGGTGTGGAGCAATCAGATAAAAGATTTTTATTATCAATGACTCTTTTGTATAGAAACATATACAAACACAAAACAAGAAAAGATATAAAGTATGTCCATAATCCAAATCACAGTCCCTGATGTACATGAAATATAAGCCCACTTTCTGAAAAACACCGTTACACTTGCATGGTTTAACTGTAACTCTCCATAGGTTAAAAAGGTCCACTGGGCAATACCCCAACACATTTTCTTCTTAATTGTTTCCCTTTCAATAAATAATACTTATGCGATCTTTGGTTTGCTTATCCAGAAATGTAATATTTCAGGATAGGAGTCGAGAGATGAAGGCAAACAGACTATAAAATACATCAGTCAATTTAGATTTAAAAGTTGATTGAGTTGGTTATTGGCCAAAAGAAAACTCTCACACGGATGAGAACTCATTTCATTGCTCTGGTAACTGGTAGCGACCCTGCTGGTTTGCTTTGGCTCTCAGGTGTATGTGACTAAAGACTTCAATCATCTGAGCTTAGCTAGAGACACAAGCAAAAGCCATGAGTAAGATATGTAATACAAATACTGATCTAAGACCCCACACTCCACCCACACAGATCAACAGCAATTTAAAACAACTTCCAGCATCCTCCAGTCTCAGATCAAATTCCTCCAAGGACCGCACTAGTGTTTTTACCGCCTGTCTTAGCCCACAGCTAAATCCTGGTATACTTAGCATACTGCTGGCCCATTTTCCAGAGCAAACCGTGGGCTTTTAGATTGATTAATGCATTTCTACCTTCCAGCAGCCTTTGGTTTTCATTTTATTTTAATATGATATGAAAATGCCCTTTAATGGATTTGAGCATAATGTTGTTCGGTTGGTTTCTTTTTTGATTTTTTTTCTTGTTCTTTTGTTTTTGTTTTTTTTGTCAAACTTCTGTTATCATCACGTTAATACAACTGTCTCTGCAAGTTCATATTTATACTTAACTGATAAAAACTGAGACTAATGGCTGCCTGGCAGGTAGGTAGATAAAAATGCTTTAATCAGTCAAAAAAAACCTATGCCGTGCTTTGGAAAATGGTCAGCTGTGATGTATGAGTGTTTTGTAGCAAATAGACTAAAAGGAGCGTTACGGCCTTTTAAGCTATAGGATTAATAAAACACTAGATTTATGGCTATCTACAGCATGAGCCCACTGGCAAGATTCACTGCAGCTTAAGAGGATGAAGGCATCTCACCTGTTTAGAAATACATAATGTCTTAAAAACTGTTTTCAGGGAGGATTCAGAAATTTTAAAAACTTTAAAAACTGCAAAATGTTCAAATTCTTTATCAATCTTAAAATGATTCCTGGAATATCCATATTTTATTAGTTATACTCAGTGTATTCACCAGTGAAAGATGACATGTATAATGGGGATAAAAACACTGCACTAATTTATACCTTTAAAAACTGTACAAGTGTGAGTCAACGTAGTGTGTGTGTGTGTGTGTGTGTGTGTGGGCAAAAGGGGGTTGGCAACCAAATAAAGTGCTTTAAGTCACTGATGTGAGTAGCTGGGTCCATGCAACAGTATCCTCAGTCTGCTGCTACATGAATACATCTTGGAGAGACTTGAAGTCCTGTATCAGACTCAAATGTTCTTTCTCCATTATTTTTAGCACTCTTGCGTTGTTCCCCGCTCTGCATCCCTCCCTGCTCCTCACAGCATCATCAAACCCCTGTCTCCTTCCTGATCCATTCTCTCAGCTTGGTGACGCGCGAGTAGACACCGGGCTTGTTCCGACGAGCACAGCCCTCGCCCCAGCTCACAATGCCGGCCTGGAACCACTTCCCACTCTCCTCAAAACACGCCAGGGGGCCCCCGGAGTCTCCCTGGTGAGCGCGGTCAGGGGAGATCGGTTATTATATTGGGTTTGGATGTGAGAGCATGATAATTATATGGGTGTGAAAACCTATCTGTATCAGCCCTTTGTCCTTTTCACTCTTTTCTGGAGAACATGGTTGTATGATCTCACCTGACACGCGTCAACTCCTCCGGCCAAAAATCCGCTGCAGAGCATCCTGGAGGTGACCTGTCCCTCCGTGACCACGTTACACACCGTGTCGTTGATGATTTTCACAGACGCCTTCTGCAGCAGCTGCGCCTTTTGACCTGCGAGAGCGGGACAAAGGGGTCAGCGCTCCGCCACGTGACCTCCGTGTTCGTCACTAACATCAAAAGGTGTTAATGGGCTGGATTAGTGTTAGCTAATGAAGGTTTAAGAGGCTTCCCAGGAGAGCCGACGTCTGTCTTGATATATGGATATGGAAGAAGGCTTAATGGAATAGAGCAGATTAGAACAAGATGAGAGAAAAAGGGAGGGAGGGTTGAGCGGAAGAGAAGTATGTCAGAAGTAGACAGGGAAAGAAGATGAAGGATGGAGATGAATAGCTCATTGTGAAAAGGATGGGGGAGGAGAGGGATGTCTTAATTTTGATGCGAGTTGGATATGCCAACAGGAAAGACACAATTGGAGTGGGTCAACCTCAATTGAGGAATAACAGTATAAATATTCAAATTAGTATAGTAATAATCAGCTACAGTGAAAAACAACAACAAAAATGACTACAGTTATAAGCAGCACCACCAATTCATGCATAATACCTCCTTCTCGGAGCGCGCCCCAGCCTGTGACCCAGCAGGCCATGCCTGCAGGGAAGACGTGGGAGGAAGAGGGTAGGCAGATGGGTTGGATGGTGTTAGTGAACTCCAGCGGCTCGCTGAGCTCCAGCAGTGCAATGTCATAGTCAAAGGTCATCTGGTTGTAATCTGGGTGGGAGATGATCCTATTCAATGGGCGGCGCTGTACGCCCTCATGCTTATACTGGTCCTGCATGCCACTGTAGGTCTGCCAGTTGGATGCCACGTGGTTCCTGTGGTAGGATGTGCAGCATCATGGGGCAAAGGTTACGTTTCTTCACAAGCATAAGGTGGTATGAGTGGCTGGAACATCATGGACGTGTGTACAATCTTAAGCCTCAAAAATGACCAAAATGTTTCAACAAAAACTGAACATTAAAGGCTTCACAAGGGTATTATTTTCCACAATGTAATCTCATTGAATTGCCTTCAATTTTCATGATATTGTTGCCACATTGTTGTACAAGTTACATACAGTATTACTTAGCAGGATTTATAACTGTAAAGAAAACATTTGTAGTGACTTCCATATGTAATCTGGAGAATGCTCACAAATTAAATCATGGCCTTTTGTATAACAAATATCAACACCAGTTGTGAATCTGTGAAAATGAACACATTCCCTGCTCAGTCCCAACAGAAGTGGCCCCATTCGAACAGCATGGTTAGTGCTCCACCTACAGGACACTCTGTTGAATACAGCTGCAATCTTTCATGGATGAGATGTAAATTCAGGCCCCCCCAAGGTTCTTCTGAATTAACTGTATCATCAGGGGCTAATTTTCAGACTTTGCAATTTGTATATAAATGGTCCTCTGTTGTGCACGGTTCTATTTCTTTCCAGCAGAATGCGGATATTGAATAATGAGATCTAATAAAACGTTAAATAATGTGATGAATAATAAAATATAAAGGAAACAGTAACAGTTTATAGACCAAAGAATATGAGAGAGAATCTAATATACTCATACACTCTTATATATTTAATGGCATATGTAGTACAGTCGTGATCTATATGAGAGCTGTGGATGTTTAAGGCGTAACTCACTTTGGGTCGCTGGTAACAAAGCAGTGGGAGGCCGAAAGGAGCCACCTATCTGAAATGATAGAGGCACCGCACACGTGGCCGTAGGTCATGAAGTGAAGGCTGACCTGCCAGGGCCACTCCCCCAGCTCGGCGTTCTGCCCTCCCACGATGCGGTTCAGCTTATAAGGCCTGGTGCCACAATCTGACATTTAAGAGAAGAGGATGTAAGGACAGAGGAGGGCCATTGGAGGGTGAGCGCAAAAAACACTAGGTGAGACCGGCATGAACGATCAGAAAATGAAATTCAGTTGACTTGAAGCCGTCATGATGCCGGCCTTGGCTGCGAATGCTACTACGACTCTTTGGAATCCTAATAAGGCACACTGACATATTAGCTGATCAAAAAAAGAGAAAAAAATACAGACACACCCTGAGGCTCAAATGGAGGAAAAAACAAAAACTTCAGAGATGACAAGAGCCGCTTTCAAAGAAGAATGAAATAAATAAAGCAGTCAAGGCCTGGGGCTCTTTTCTAACAGATAGCCCAACGCGCAGCTCAACCTAGCTCCTCTATAATCTAGTCTGAATGACAATGAAGAGATTAGCTCCACTTTCAGCTGTTTGAAAAAAATTTTAAAAGCCCAGCACTGCAAGAGGGAAGAGAAATTAAAACATTTCTTACCACAGATGTCCTCGTCGGAGTTATCGGAGCAGTCGTTGACGCGGTCGCACTCGGCGTTCACCTTGTTGACACATTCATTGTTCTTGCACTTGAAGCTGAAGTCAGAGCAGATCCCCGGAGCTACGGTGGGGTGGAGACAGGTCGCCCAAAAATCAAAACACAGAGTGTATTCCAGTCAAAGTGTGAGAGCATTGCTAAGTTTAACCGGTAAAAATACGCCATGCAATCAGCGAGGGCTTCAAAGTGAGGCTTGAATGCACAATGCATAGTGATTGAGGAGCAGATTGCATTGATTGGGCGTATTGATTGGGGTTGAGGTCTAATATCCCTCCTTATTCACAGAAGTGAAAATCAAAAGGAAATGCTAGAGTGCCCTCTGTGCATGTTTGTGTGTGTGTTGGTGTGTGTGTGCGACTGAGATAATGAGTGAAAGGGTAACTGATAAAGAGTGAAGTAGAGAGTAGAAGGAAATTAAAGAAAGAGCAAAAAAACAGTACAATGAAAAATACTTCAATTTAAGAACAATTGAGTCTCTAGTGCCGCATCTTTGTAAATCCTAAAACTCCACTGATCTGTGGATGAAGGTTAATTGGTCAAAGGTTAGTGTAACATGCCTGTAAATTACTCCGGTGGGAATTTTCAGATGTGTGACTAGCTAGGAAGACAATAAGCGCTGATGCTTACAGGTTTTACAAGAGGCCTCGTCACTTCCATCCGCACAGTCCTTCTTATTGTTGCACACAACATCCTGGGGCAGACAAATCCCATTCCCACAGCGCCATTCATTCTCCTCACAACCTGGGGGGTGGAGTGAAGCGGTGTGATGAGAATATGATGGCAAAACAAAGATGAAAACTTGAATAAGGAGACAAGGCAATAAGGTTTAGAGGGACATTAGCAGTGCAGCCAGGGTGGACATTAGCATCTGTCTCCATTCTTCTTGGGTGTTATTACACATGATTAAGCGTCTGGACAGATGCTGAGCAAATTGGGCAAGGCTTCAAACAAACTCCATTACTGATAGAATAATGACTGCACACAGCCCAGGAGTCAGTGACCAGAGCATTAGCGGTGATGTTCCTTTAATGTTAGCACAATTAGCATAGCATTAGATAGAGTTTGTATCCCCTGAAGGGTACTTAAAGAGACGGAGGTGGGGATACTTACTGCACCGTTTCTCATCGCTGCCGTCTCCACAGTCGTTGACGCGGTCACACACCCAGAGCTTCGGTTTGCACAGGCCGTTAGCGCAAGCAAACTGGTCCTTTTCACACTCTGAGGTAACAGAAATGCCATGTATTTAACAGTAGAGGAAGATGTAAATATGAGTGATTTGAAAGGGATGTTCAACACAACACACATCAGTTATAGAAACAGAACTACAGCAAGATATTAGCTGGAGTATTAAAGAAAATAGTTGAACAGGAAGCAGCTAGTTCGGCTCTATCTGAAGATAACAAAAAGTGTCTTCCAGCAACGCCAAAGCTCACTATTTAACACATTATGAATAGTTTATTAAATTTGTATTAAAACCAAAGTGTAAAATCAACAGGTTTTACTTTTACAGAGGCTGTGCGTGAGGCCATTTCTCAGCTGTTTGCACTGACTGACTGTCTGGAGTGAGGCAACCTCACAGTGAAGAGAAGACTCTAGGAAATCACTGCACCTGGCCAAGAAATAGTCTCACACATTTCCCACCATTTCTACTCTTTAATGCTACACTAAGCTAACTGGATGCTGGCCGTAGCCTTATATGTAAAGGGCACATATAAGATCTTCTCATCCAACTCTTGACAAGAATGATATAAGAGAGTACTTCCCAATCTACTCCCTTAAAGAGCTTAGAAGAGGATATATAAGGAATGAGGAGGAGGGAAAGACAGAAAAGGTGTGGTTGGGTCGAAGGGCAACTTACGGCACTTCATCTCATCGCTCATGTCGCCGCAGTCGTTCCAGCCATCACACTGCAGCTCTTTGCCAATGCAGATGCCAGAGGCGCAAGCGAACTTGTCGGGGCAAGCTGTTCACAAAACAGAGAAAAGAGGGAGCGAGCAGAGAAAAAAAAAAGAGAGAGAGAGAGAGAGAGGGAGAGGATGACAAATTGAGCGAGAGGGACTGACAGTGTATGTTCACAACATCCGTCATGTGGCCAAAGCTTGTTGATCAGAGCAATTATAAATCCATTTCGGTCAAACTGGGAGACAACTTAAAGAGCGGAGGGTATTGAAAGCGGAGTGCTCATGACTGACAGTGGCAAATAAAATGGACCCAATAAACAAGCTCTCTGGTGATTAGTCTAGCTCTTGAGTTTCACTGCTGCAGTTTCTAAGCCTCTATCTCTAAAACAGCTCTATTTGACTGTCAGTCAGCTGCCATCTTGCAGTCTCTCAGACTGCACAGTTACTCCGCCTGTCTTGCTCCATAATGGCAGGCTATGAGTGTCACTGTCACGTCGCAACATTTCACCCATCTCGATGAGTGTTGTGTCAATGCGGGTGCCAGACAAGACTTTTAACTCACGGTTTGAGGGATCATACGCGCTGTACTCTGCGCTGAAGCCTTTGTCGGTGTAGGACTCGTCGGAGTGGAAGTGCACGTCTAGGACGTTCTTGTCGCTGGTCAGAGCCAAAGAGGACATTTCTCCACAATACCTGTGGCACAAGACCAATGTTAAAAGGACAGTTCAGGTTTATTACAACCTGGGTTTAATTTTTGGAGTTCTAGTTGTGATGACAATGTTCTCACAGAGGTAATTTGCTGGGTTTAAGGAAAAGGGCAATATCAATACAACAAAGTCTAATGGGGCAGGAGTTATGAACGGCCAGACCACCAACAGTTTAGTTAGATCACGGAAAGTATTTAATTTGAAGGTAAACCAGGAAGTAAATGTCAGTAACTGACCAGGTAAACATCATTTTACCATTCACCTTTGTTTTCTCTTCCAGATATTTGATCGCCCTGGGGGGTTTGGCTAAAACCTGCATGACTGCATGCTTGACTGCTCATGTTTCAGTCAGAGTACCTCTCAGCTTTTTGACTTACTAAGAACAATGTTTTTAATGTACTAATTATAGGAATGATGCCAAAACCTCGAAATAAGAACCAGGTTAAATAAAACTGGAATTTTCCCTGATGCACACACTCCCTGACATGCAAATCACACAAAATATGTCATTTACATGACTTAAGTCTTACTTGGTGCCCATAACCTCCACAAAGTCTTTGTGGCACACACGGATGTCCACTCCGGGCTCTTTCATGCGGAACATGTTGAACTTAATGCGCACCTTTTTCCCATCAGGGACCTACAGCAAGGAAGAAGAAGTGTTTGATTCATAAGGACCTTATTTACCATGCATGGCACCTCTCCGCCTACACACAAAGACATGTATCTATATACCATATAAATGCAAGCACATAAGCAACACACCCAAAAAAGCAGTGGGTGCACACATGCATGACCACACACACAGTACGACATACACACCAG
The DNA here is from genome assembly GCA_033238685.1 of Lates japonicus. NCBI lineage: Eukaryota > Metazoa > Chordata > Actinopteri > Centropomidae > Lates > Lates japonicus. The sequence goes on along the minus strand of BRZM01000063.1, from coordinate 716,285 downwards.
CAAACAAAGCTAACACACAAAACACTGCAGCCCAGCTAGAGCTGCAGCAGCAACAGCGGTCTGACAGATGAAGATAGAGGAGGTACTGAACAGCTTGGCTTCTATAGTGCTGCCTCAGCATTCCTCTCATGGCAGGCTGAGAATGGTGGAGGAGGAGGTGGTGGGCGGAGGGGTTTCAGGTAGAGGAGGGGGGCCGGGGAGAGGAGCAGTGTTGCAAACCTTGATGGTCCACTTGCAGTCCACAGCAGGGGGATAGAAGCTGGGGTGAAGCGGGGAGGTGAGGACGCCTTTGTTTTCGGAGAGGACACCACCGCAGGTTTGCACTGAAAAGAACACGCCATATATTCACTCTCTTGCATGGCACATTGTCATTTGTTTTGGGTTTAAGTACAAAACAAAAACCAAACAAATCTAGGTGAACTGTTGCAGATCTAGCGCAAAATGCAGCTGGCAAAAGGATGGTGTTATGTGGCCTGAATTACCGACAGACTTGTCGATGACTTTGTATTCTGCCTCAAAGCCTGGCCTCTGGACATCAGTGTCAGTAATCATGTTAATCAGCATGATGTTGCCAGATGACACCACCTGCAGAGGGTTGGAGGGGGGCCTCTGACCACACTTCCTGTGAGAGAAGGACAAGTAGAGCACAAATCAGGTACGATCACAGAGACAGAAAAAGGTGTTTGCAACAGATTGTAGTAAACATGACCGTGAAGCCTAGGCTGAATGATGCATTTAGTGAATGTAGTTTTACAATTCCTTAGGATGTGTCACGTTTAGGGAGCTCAAATACAGCTGTAATTCTTTTTGGTCAGACGCACTAAAACATCAATGCAGCAAACAAGTTTAAAATACAAGAAAAAATAATTTGGGGGGAAAAAAATCAATAGATAAGCAGCGAGAGGTGGAGAAAGAGATAAATAAGGCGAGATGTGCCAGCACTAGATAGAAATTGCTTAGGCGGAGTTTCAAAGTCAAACATTAGGTACATTAGCAAAAAGTTTCAACACTGCTGGCGGCAGAGCCATGGAGGTGTGAATGACGCTGCAAGAACAGCAATACATCTACCTCCAGTAGAATAATGTCATTATAGAGTATTATATTATGGCTCTCATAAACCCCATGTCACCTTGGATAAAGCTGATCGCTCAATAGCATTATAAAAATTTTATGCATCACTTGGTAACACATATTTGTTTGGCAATGGCTCCTGAGTTTGAAATTGCCTGCAGCTACAACTGATGTTGCATTCAGGAGCCTGTAGTTTCAGAATTTTAACACTCCCCCGTAGACAGAGTGCAATTACCCACAGTGGTGTAGCAGTATACAGGTTTGCACCCTTCGCAGATTTGAAAGGAGAGGTCTTTTTGAGCCAACTCAATCTCACTGAGGTCTCAAAAGTTAACAATAAAATGGGACATGCAGCACTGAAGGCTTTAGAACCAAAACGAGGAAAAAGAAAAAAAAAAAGAAAAGAAAAAGAGTTGTAATCACAAAACCAGTGAAAGGAATGAAGTGGAACATGTTTTCCACCCACATCAAAACAGCTTTTACTCCTAAATCCCTCTGCAACATTTCAGTCAAATACAAAGTGATTCCTAGTGGTTTGTCCTCTGGGAATCATGTAGAGCTATATTTCCCCTCTCTCTGATCTTCAAGGCTAAATAAATGAGACAAATGTTGGTCGAGCCCTATCAAACAAACCCTGCTACAGAGGTTTAAGGCAAAATGAGAGTGTGATTTGTGTCACAATTTGAAGTTCTGTAGGAGCAGAAATGAGTCAATTTACTGGTTTCTTTTAAATAAAATTCCTCTCCAGGGGGAGGCATTAGTACGAGGAACACTGTGCTGAATAGAGAGAATGATGGTAAAACCTGAGCCATCCATCAAGGATTTAACCTTTAAAGAGCACCAGTAAGACTTTCTACCATAGCCAATGTGTTTCCCAAACCCTCTGGATGTTCACAGCCCTGTGAACTTACTCCGTGATGGCCTGAGAATCATCTGGGCTCAAAGAGTCATAAATGGAGACAAAGTCATCTGAGCAGTCGTCCTCGATGTGGAAGAAAGGGAAAGAGACAGTTATGACTTTGTTCTCCGAGGCTCGGATCTGCCACTGACACCGGGACTTGGGGGGGTAGCCTGTGGGATACCCTGGAGACGAAAATCTCTTCGGATTTTCTTCAGCCTCCAGGCGGTGGAAACACTCCTCTGGGAGTAACAAGAGCAGTTATATCACACAGCGTTCACACACATATGGAACTACGCAACAGTAATTTACAGCTGGTAAATTAAAATCTGATCATCATCATGTTCTGTATCTTCTCCTCCTGCTCCTTTTCATTGTCGACACTATGTGAATACTATGTAATCACAAGTTCTTCCATCATTTATGTGTGTGTAAAGACAGATTAATAAGGATAGCACAGCCACTATGGAAATGTAATGTAATGTAGCCTAATCATCCTGAGGGTATAAATCACCAGACGGTGTCAAAGAAAAGTGTCGGGCACAGTGACTGACTCGCCCTGGCCTGATACAGGGTTCTCAATCTCCAACTAGAGCAGCACATGTACAGTACAGGCCAGGCCAGCCATTCGTTACAGACTGGCAGGAGGGTGAGCATCTAGCCAGCTGGAAAATTACAGCTGCGAGTGATTGAAATGGGACACGCTGTACTCACGGGCTCTGGGGTTCCTGGCCATGCGAGGATCTGTGACTGGAGACAGAGAGGGAGAGAGAAAGAGAGAAAGAGAGCGGGGCATGGGGGGTGGGGGACAGCGGCAGAGAAACAGGAGGAAAAGGTAAGAATGGGTCACTAAAGTTGGGAGGCCGATAGAATTTGATGCATGAGCCTAAAATATTTGGGTTGCACATTTTCTGTTCCATTTCCCTGCTGTTAAGGGAACCGGTGATGGTGTGTAGCTCTTTCTGCTCCATCTCACCTTGCCCTACAGCAGCAAGCCATACATCTCTGTCTAACTATCTGGGACAGCAACATCAAATCATACCCACAGAAATCATTTTAAAGAGGACCAAAACCACTGAGTCACAGGGCCAGTGCTTGGCTGGTGGCCAGGATGTGGACAAATGCAATGTGAATGCTGAGAAGACAGAAGGAAGAAAAATGGCTGTCTCAAGCCAGGCCAGGGCCCAGCTAATATCATTAGAGGATCCAAACAGCATAAAATGTGCAATCTCAGATGCAGCACAAGCAGAGAGGTCTGGCTTATCTATTATCATCTTATCAGCACAACTCAGAGCGAGCTCCTATAATACAAATAGATAGCATACAGAATACCAATACTGATAGGAGTTGACAATGACCTTATTCAGATCTGTATTCACAGTGCTTTATCTTTGCTGATTGGTAAATGTCATATTCCCAAGCCAGCTATAGTAAACACCAAGTTGTCCCTATCTGTCCGCCCCTTGGTGTCACCCTCCCTCACCCTTCCTCCTGGTGGTACCTACACGAGGCAGTGACTTCACTGATCTTGATATCCCCGGGGTTCGCAACACTGCGCTGCTCCTTAATGCCGTTTTCCAGGACCTCCAACACCCGCTCCTCTGAGAACTCCGGCACAATGTCATGGTCTTCGAATGGGATTTCAAACTGGGACCAGTAGTAGGCTAGCACACCCTCACTGGTAGAAGAGAGAAACAGATGGAGGGTGGGAGGGGAAGGGAGGGCACAGACAGACTGTTAAATAACAAGCGTCAACATCTAAGAAGAAGCAAAGATAAGTGGAACATGGGTGATTTTGATGACTGGGGGGGAAAAAAAACAGTAGCTGCACGCGCCATCCACACCCTGCATAGTCATATTGTACTGCCACTGTTTATGCAGCACTTCATAATTCACTACAGTGCAATGCCGCACACATAACCGAGTATGTTCACAAGTCAACAGAGCAAACGTCTAACCTTAATTTTGGATGTGCTAAAAAATGCAACAGACTTGAAACTCAACCCTCACAGGTCAATGCAACAAAGCTTTTCCTTCATACATGATTAATGAGAAGTTTCTTTTTTACTCTTAAGTTTTCACAAGCATTACAGTAGATGGTAGTGCGGCAGTATTCAAAAAATTAGAAGAGCTCAAGATCACAATGGTACCTGAACGCAGTGACCACCGATCCTGTGTGGTATTGTGAGAGGAGTGGATCTTCCTTGTAATTTTCCCCCAGCTGTGAAGAGAAAAAATGTATTTTTACTGAACCGGGCACGTACAAGATTTCTGCTTGTCTGCCTAAAGACAAAGCACAAATTCAGCGTGTTAACATAAAAAAGGGGGTTCTCGTGCAAAGTGCACGACAATGGGATTCTCAATTAACTGTCTCGCCTTCAGCTGCACTGAGCTACCAACTGTATCAGACAAGGATACAGACAAGTTTGTGGCTTTGAATGCAGGTACCTACCGTGTACAGTGCATGTACAGTACAGAGCGAGTACTATTTTTTTGCAACTGCAACCACACAGAGTGAGGGGAAAGTCAAAGAGCATTTGATCAAAAAGGGGAAAGGACCAGCTGCATGGGGATGAACAGGTTTCATTTGTATGGTTAGTGATAAAAGCAGAAAGTAATATGGAGGGAGAGGAAGAGGACTGTTCACAGGACAAAGTGGGCAATTATCATAAAATAAAATATCATGACCAGCTTCAAAACTGCCATTTCTAAAGTTTAAGTCAGCAACAATGAATGTGAACCCATTGCCATTTTACTAAACCCATTTGGGAAATACAGAGGAGATAAAATGCAATTTTCAAGGACTCCTCATGCAGACAGGTGGTGCTAGAGTGGCAGAGTAAAGTTGTTGGATAACTGGTTTAACACGCTCTGCATTTGTTTACTTGAAGCCATACCTGCCATGTAAACAACATCCCAGATCAGACATGACTCTTTAAAAGCTATCCCTTTTTAGTTGGACGCAAGAGCAAACCTAGTACATCATAAAGCTCTCCCCCAATCACCTAGTCATCTAAAATTCAAGTCCACCACTTCCACTCTAATTCTCACCCCGACACCATTACTTCTGTAGCTTTTCACTGAGAAAGTGTGCGCTCGATGGGTTGTAAGCGAGGGGGTTTCTTTTTTGTTATCAACATGCTCCTAAGTGGTGCTACAAACATCTCCACTGTCTCCAATAATAGGAGATGCTGTTGAGGGAATCACTGAGGGATTGTACAGTGTTTTATTCCACCCACACAAATGTGCCTTCAGCAGTTTCTGTGCACTGCGAGGGGCATATTTAAAAAAAGCATTTCAACAACGCCAAACATCCACTGCTAATTCTTTGTTGAGAGAAGAGAACTGGTGGTGTAATACTCTACTCAAAATAGTTCGCAATAAGCAATGTAGATGATGAAAAAAGGGAACAAAAATAGGAAAGCCATGTTCTTTTGGGCGTCAAACTCACAAATGTCTCCAGCTTGCGCGCCAAATCCCCGAATTCCTCGCTCTGCATATCCTCCAGCTTCTCGTCATATGGTACACCAACCAGCTTCATATGCCCACTGAAGACCTGCACCGATGAGCTGCGCTGCTGACTGAGGGTGGCTTCTGAATCAGCATCTTTAACTTTGGAGGAGAGATGAGCAGATAAGAGTTAAAAGTGTTTGATCAGAAAGAAATTGTATAAGATAGCTGCCTCTGATGAAAGAGGAGACTCTGGGGTCGAAACAGGCCTTGAAGCGCTATTTTAAAGTTGTGCGGTGTGATCTCATATCGAGGAGACAGTTCTCTCAGAGCAATTAAAACAGCCAGTTGAATCAAGGGGCTGTTTATCAAGACTTCAGAGGCCTTTTTATCAGACACGGTATGTGTAAATGACAGGGAAGCTGTGCCATGGACTCTGTGACATTTGTCTCTTTTGCATTATTAAAGGAGAAAGTCAGAGCTGTCAAACAGGCTAACACTAATGGGAAATTACAAAGTCCAAACAAGCCACTCTTAAACTCTTAAATCAAAGAGCTGTGCCTTCACAGCGAGTGGAAATGATCCACTTTACAGTTTCTGATATTATGCCCGTCTTGGCAGCAAGTGATGTTGGCAATGTAAACACATGGAACTTCTCATTTAATTCTATCAATGGTAACCTTCATTTATGCACAAAAATATCAAGAGGATGCCCAACATCTCATGACTTTTGTGTGTGTATTCAAATATATAAACGCATAACACTCCACTTCAAGTCTCTATTGTGGATGATATAATAGAGGGTAGCTTCTTGTTTATATCATACTCACAGACAAACAGCCAAATGAGGAACGCTGCGACACCGGCGAGGATGAGAAGTGCCAGGAGAACCCCGACGATGATGCCAGTCTTCCGCTTTGACGACACCTTCTCTTTGCTGGTTAAGAAGTCGATCCGCTCGTGCCGGCCGTTCCGGCCCTGATGCAAAAAAAGAACAAAACAGAGTCAACAATCATACAGCAAGTGATGCCATGTTCTGGGTATAGATGACATCTGCTTTGATTAAAATGTGAACTACAGTGAGAGGTGTATCCCTGCAGTGTGTATAAAATCTTAACATATGGATATGAAATGCAGTAGCAAACACATCTTTTAGTTTTACCCAAACATTAAGATAGATCTGCAAATTATCCGACCAGGATTGGGTCATCAACAACAAATTGCTTTTTTTCAAAATTCCACACAGACAAATAATTTGTGGGTCATTAGTTAGAAACCTCCAAAAGACTTATCTGGTTATACAGCATGCATCTATACAGACATGTAAGTGATTTCCTTTAAATGGTAGACTGTGGTTAGCCACATGCCACAGTCTTCTCTTTGACCACAAGGTACTAAATGAGCATTTATGTGAAATTATCAAAATGCTGACAACTAACAATAGAGAAACAACACAGTAAACACACTAACCCCATAACTGCTATGATAAATGCAGCACTGTTCTTCATACATATCTGTAGGACCTGAATAGAGAAACATCTTTGATACCTTGTCACCAACGGGTTAGCAAAGAAACTGTAATCGATGAAGACAGGTTGAACAGGACCAACAGGTGATTTGATAAATGGTGTGAAACAAAGTAAAATATAAACAACAGTTTTATTACGTAGTAACTGCTGTATAATGACTCAATATTGAAAAAAATATGACGTGAAACGCCTTACCCTGCTTTCCAAGGGTGACAAGTTCAAACAGGCAGCTTGTATATGTTCATAAAACTGGCCAAACCTGTTTAGTAAATGGGACAGAGCTCCCACACTCATACCTCCATGTATACACATGTATTGAGAAACTGCATGATGACTGGGGGATAACATTGTGGAGCATATGGGCATGGCACTTCAGGGCTGCGTGCGTGTTCTGTCGATACTGCGTGTCTGTTGTTGAGCTATCTCAAGTGGGCGGACTAAGAGAAAGGTTTCAGGCCGCTTAGTAATCAACACACACTGAATTCAGTGCCTGCAGCCCATGAGTGAAGAAGCCCGAGTGCCATTAGGGATGGAGAATCACTTTGGTATTAAATCAATTTGTCAGATGTGCTGCCCCTTAAGATGGGGGCTCAATTACATGAGTCTAGATGATAACTCATGGCAATTAAGGCCTATTCTTACCCAGCCTGGGCTTCCACACATGCTTTCTAATTGGAATCTCTAACAGCAATCATGGGCCAGAATGAGGGGAATCATTAGAGATGGGGTCAGCAAGTGCTCCAGGGTCTCTCTCTATCAGTCACCCTGATCACAGCCTAATAAAATCATTACATGCTCTTCATCATATCCCATTCTTCACTCCCAGAAAGAAAAGCTATGCCATTTTTAAACTATGTGTAGCATTTTTCTAAAATACCAGCCCAGTGTGCAAAGCCATTTTAAAACAGGAAATAGTGTCTGTCTGTCTCACAATGCTGAATTATGAGGAAAAGGCACAACTTGCTGATGCAAAAAAAAAAAAAAGACTTTATGGTGAATCCAAACGTTACTGTAGAAAATGAAGGATGACTTTGAAATCAGTTACTAAGGGCAGACTAACCAGTCTGACAAGTAGAAAATAATTCACCACTGCTGTGAGGTGTGGCTTTAAAAAAAAAAAAAAAAAAAAAAAAAAAACAGCTCACCCTCTAGAAGAGTTTCAACACTGGTCCTTATTAACAGTGATTTCTCACACTAATCCACATTTCTTGCAGCAATGTATGTACTTAAGTATGACTTTGAGGTACTGGCACATAAGTTGATTATTTATGTTTAGTGGACTTCATATTGATTTGCTACATAATTACTTATGCGATGACTGCATTTACTGGTACATGCACAGCAAACAATAAAATACAAACAGTATAGGAAAAGTCAAAGCTAATGTTGCATGTGCCATTTTCAACATTTAAGTACTGTACTTCATGCATGTTTTTAATACAAGACAATTACATTAACTCAGGTAACACACTGAGGATTTTTTTTCCATTCAAATCTTCCATGTTGACCTTAAGTTTCCATGCTCAGTAAATCAAACATTAATATATAATGATACAGAGCACAGGGCTGCGAAAACTTAAAAAGCCTGCAGCCCAAACAACATCAGTCATGTGGAATATTTTGTATCAGTTCTCAGTTGATCCATATGAATTCAGGAAGACATAAGAAATGGGAAATAATAAAGATGAACTGAGTACAAAAGACATTAAATTGAAATTTAAGCCAAACTGATTTATTCAAAAAATCATATTGAAGCCAGATTCTCCACTACATGGCAGTTAACTGTCAACCAGATTTATCTTAATACATGGCAGAATAGCCAAAAGCAACCTTCTGTCTTTAAGTGTGAAACCACACACAGGGTGAAACTGGTTGGTGACTAAACTATCTCTGACTCTGGTGATGTGCAGAGGCTGTTGACTCCCAAGTGCCTCCTACGTCAGTCTTGCAAGCGTCAGTTTATTCCATTTTGTAATCTTCTCCTGTCTAATTTCTTTGAAGGCAACCACACCTCATCTCCCCTCATCCCACAGTCAAAGTGAGCAGGTGAGCAGGTGAGCCCCCCAAAGCTTTTTTCAAGAAGACATTTTGACATGTCACAGTCAGAAAAGCACAAGTGTAAACAACAAAATTAATAAGTAATGGATGAATTCCATTTAGCTGCTTCGGGTTCAGTATCCTGGTATTGCACACGCTGACTTACTGTCAAACTGTTATATCCTGCCCCCATTTTAGGGCAGCAGCAACACACCTGGTGATTCTCTAACCCCTAGTCTTACTGGGTGTGAACAGCATTACGTAACTGTCATACTGTTCATACAGGTGCAGCCCAATATTCTCTCTCTGATATGCTGATATTGTACCTATTTGACCTATTTTGTATCAGTTTAAAACATATGGATGCAGGTGTTCAACACTGTAAAATAATTCAAGGCTAAGATACAGAAACAACTGCAGCCCTCATATTTATACATGTTCATGCGGAGCGACTTCTGTGATATCTTGTTTCCACTGTACCACTTACGGTTCTACAGTCTATTTCATTGTGCTGCACCAACTCAAGTAGATTGTCAACATACTTTGAACATTTTCCAAGAATTAGCTCAGGGGCACAGCTTAAAAGAGTACTCCACCCGTTGAGCTTTGTGCTCCTGCAACGCTGGTGGAATCACAACGAACAGAGAAATCAACCTGTTTATTCCATTCCTCTTCTCTATTAAAACCTGGCACCTACAATACCCACAATGCAACTCGACCACTGACAGTTCAGTCAAGAGATTCTGGTGTGTTTTGCTAGTGGTGGCTAATGTAGCCTCAAGTCGTTAGCCTCAAACAGACACGAGGAGCACGCTACACAGGTCTGGTGACCTCAGGTCTTTCTAACTCCACACCCCCAGACTTTTTAAAATCTACAGACATGTAGACTTCAGCCCCAATCGATGCTGCCATGAGTGACATCAGATTCATCTAGAGGCACATAAGGCTTTATACAACTTTTTTTCACAGGTGCAGCAGTACTCCTCAAGACATATGAATAGACTCTGATGTGTAGAATCAGCAGAGTTCCCCTTTAAAAAGCTTTCTATGCCGTCTCCACACTCACTACCCCTGATCTATCCTATCCAAACAAACCAGCCTGGAGACTGCAACCAAAAGGCCCAATCAAATGCGACAGCCAATCAATGCAATTTAGGCTTCAGCAGTCTCACTTTTACTTTCAGTAAACAAACACCTACACACATCTCTTAACCGGCAGTAGCCCCGAGCAGACATTAGCAGTTAGCCTTTTATTCTACAGCATCAGGTAGCTGTGTATGAGGAAGACTGGTGCTACAGCCTCGTGGTATATAACCGCCTCGCTGCTAAAAGTGGAGGCAGGTGAAAGGATGGGAGAAAAAACATAGGCAAAACGTCCCTCACTGCATCTTCTGAATGAAGAACAATTCTGTCACTTCCCTTACAATGAGTCAACCTTCATGTTGCGCACACTGACTGTCTAATCTTATGCAAACTCTGTGCCAAAACATGGCTACAGGTAAGGGACCCTGTTAAAGGGCAAACAAAGCCTGTGCTAAAGACTAAACTTGTACCCTGTTTTATCAGTGTTTCTGAATGTATCATTTAAGAACATCAGCACAGCATTCACCTTACCTCTGTTGCTCAGTTTCAACATGACTACCCTTGAAATGTGAGCTGAAATTAAAAAAAAAAAGCAGTATGGCCTTGCCTGAAGAATTATTCACTGATTTCCCTGCTGAGTCACCACACAAACAGAGAACAGACTGACTACATTAATCATAGTGTTCCCATTTGATCCAGTATCTAAGACTGGCCTCATTGTCTGTGTGTAATCAAATATTAACAGAGAAAGAAATGTTAATCTATCAACAGTTTCACTCACACCACTTGTTTTATACCATACCACACTGGTTTTGATGGCAGTTTTTTTAAATGTTAGTTTTGTGTGGTTTATCCATGTAAATTGACAAATATTTCTAATATAATAACATATCCATTCATGTCCTGTTCCAAAAAGCCGCAAATAGAAACGTCATGCTTATTCATTCACATACATTTCTTACACAAGAGACAGTACTTTTACTTTATTATTATTTTAATTCAAGGGAAAAAGCAGCACTTGTTTTGTTAGTTAGTGTACTTGCTTTGCTACATCTTCACAGAGGCAAGGTCAAGCAAGAATGTATGCTTGGCAGTTCACGTTTCAAATACCTTGCAGCATGAACATCCCATCATCTCTACGCTAGGCACTTGACAATATGCTACAGATTCTTTTAAGTCCTTGTTAATGTCACTCTATACTGAGAAAGAAAAACGGTTTCTTTTGCCTGAATCCCTCTAAGCAGTACACACACCGATACACTACAGTGTGTATTTTGAATTTGAGCAGAAATGGTCAAAGCCTTGTAACCATTAATGAGAGAGGAGTTTACCTTTGTCTGTCTTGTCACTATTTTCTGCCAGCATCTTGTGTGTGTTATGTTATGTGTTAACAAGAATTATATGGGTGTTTACATAACGTATGCATGTTCCAGGAGAATCTGACTTATAGGGTAAGCGAAATAAGCTTTTGGCAGTTTTCACATCCCGTTATCACTTACAATAAACACCTGCTTAAATATTACACTCCAAAAAGACATGGTTTGAGGTGATTTTGAAACAAGAAGAGGCTGATTTGGTACCTGATACCTTTATACTCAAGAAAATGTGGTTTCATTCAATAATAACACACCAAGAAATACAACTGTGTCACATACGCACAACAACTACAGCCAGTGGGAATTAACTACCTGAATGTGACTACCTGTTTGCAGCTGCGCTACTGATGCATAACCACACCTGTAGATCTTGAACAACAGTTACACAGGCTGATTCTTAGAACCACTCCTGTCTTTCTAAGAACGGTTTGGACATGACTCAGCCAAATGAGGCTAGACAGTTCCTGAACTATACCATTTAGGCTTTGGAAAATACCAAAGTAAATGACATTCAGCCAGCTTTAAATGAAAACATTATGTTTTTTTCATACATTCAGCAAACACAAACAAAACAAGCAGTGTAAATACCAGCTATTAATCCTGACACAGTACACGCCTGACTGAGGCTTTCAAGGCCTCTAGCTCTTTCTCCGCATGAAACAGCAGAGATCAACTCTTCTTAAAATCTAACCAGATGTTAGACTATAAAAATTGTTCATACAGCTTTGAGACATTTCTCTCTATATGAAGAAACTCAACTTAAAACCAACAAACAAAAATCAATGTCATGTCAGCAAAGCGGAGCGTGAGGAAGGATATTTCCCCTATTAACTGACACATAACTGCCTTAGTGACTGAAAGAAATTGCTTTGTTTTGTAAAGCATGATAATGAGGCATGTAAAACATATGAAGCATGACTTAAAAATACAGTGTGGATAAAAAGACTCTGCAGAATGTATAATTTAATTACCCGCATTTCAAACAATTATTTAATATGTAATTTAAGTATATTATTCATCACAGTATCTTTTTTTCTTTCTGAAGGCAAAGTAGATGTAAATAAATAATCCTCTGCTTTTTCCCACACTCGTGTTAACATCAAAAATTCAAAACGTTCAACTTTCAAGGCTGTCTCTGTGTGACAAACTGGCCAAAATGCAAACGCCACAAGAGGACTAATTTTTAACAAGTACTTACTTTATTCAAGTGACTCTGGTTTAATCATTAATTTAAACATCTTTAATGGTGGGGAAACTCCATCCTAGTATCAGTGTTAATCCTGGGAGCCCAGAAACAAATGGTAAAATATGGTTGATTTATAAATAACGCTGTCAAAGGTTAAAGGTATGTGGGGCAAGTGTGTGACATGTCATTCACTTCACGTAGGCCTGATTTCTGCACACACACATACAACAATCAATATCTAGGCCCAGCAAACTCCAGATACGTGGCGCAACTATTGTGTCTCATTGTGGAGGGAAACAAAGTGCAGTGACTGCCCCTAAAATGACATCAAAATATCCATTAAATGTGACAGAACTTACGTCGTATTCATATCTGGCGGAATGCATCTTCCAGAAACGCTCCAAGGGGAGTCCAACAGGAACCAAGACAACTCCTCGTTTGTACCTTGTTACTTTATTTCCCCTTTTCTCAAGAGTGTTACAGAATTATGAATCTGCAGTGTCTAAATCCGAGTGACAGTGTCTCTTCCTGAGTCGTCGATGGCTGAGAACGCCGAAAATACTTGAAACCGACCTCTTCCTCACACACCTATGGAACAAGCCACGCCCAAAAATACCTGCTGCACCGGCACTGTGGGCCTTCAGGGGGGTGAACCTATGACTGTCCTCAAATGAACTGTAAGACCACAACGAGTAGTCGGCCATGAGTTCTTATAAGCATATTAAAGATACACTGGTAAAGTTTCATTCAGCCACCTGCTGCTGCAATGTTTTGATAACATGCTGTTGGCAATGAAAGTGGAAGAGAAGCTTTTTGTTTACTTATTTTCATACCGTGTGTTCCCCCTGCTGACCGTTTGTGGATGTTGCTGGTGAATTATTTGTGTCGATGATGTCAGTGATTAACTTGAATTGTAAAGTAAATACATGCTATATAATAACGTCAGTTTATGCACAGCATAGAAAACATATGATACACATATAATACACAGTGCAATACAATGCATAATAGTTGATATAATTGGTTTTGAAACATTAGTTATTGTCTTAACGTTTCACATCATGTTATTAAAAATATTCAGTGCTTTTGTTCACTGACTGATTTGTGCCTATTTCTAACTCAGTGTTATTATGTATGGCCTTCACAGTGTCTAAAATGACTATAACCTTCTGGAGGTTTTTTGTGTATGTGTAAGACATGCAGTAAATACAGGTTGTTTTTATTGGATTCTTGCATTGGATTGCAGAGAAACAGTGTACATAAGTCCATCTGCTATTTGAGTAGTGAGCTGTTCAACCAAAGACTGATTTGTACTTTTCAGAATATTTCACTGGAAGAATGTGTAGATACCTTTAGATACTAAGAAGTACATTGATCAGTCATAACATTATGACCACTAAGAGGTGAAGTGAATAACATTGATCATCTTGTTACAATACAATGTTCTGCTGAGAAATCTTGGGTCCTGACAGTCATCTGGATGTTAATTTGACACACATCACCCACCTAAACAGAAGTGTTTGCGGTGTGGTGGGAGCATTGTCCTCATGGGGGAGGCCCCTGCCACTGGAGAGTGCTAGGGGGTTGGAGGTGGGGGGTTGCTTGGTCTGCAGCAATATTTAGCTGTGTGATATGTGTCAAATTAACATCCAGATGGATGCCAGAACCCAAGGTTTCTCAGAAGAACATTGTACTGTAACAAAATGATCAATGCTATTCACCTGTCAGGGGTCATCATGTTATGGCTGATCAGTGTATACACTATTTCATAATCACAAGTAGTAATGTTTTGAGAAATATCACAATAAAATAGACATCATTTTGTGAAACACAGGTATTTTTCCCTTTCTTACTCCATTACTCATCTCATTATGTCAGATTTCTCTATGACCCCCGGAGGATTCCTGACTCACAGGTTGGGAAACCACTCCACCAATCCAATGATTTAATAAGTCAATAGTATTTGCAAACACTGATCTTCCCAGGCTGGAAAAATGAAAAATGTTAAGATTTGAGCTGATGACGTGACTTTTCTGGAGTTCCCCACTGTCAAGGAATTACAATAGTGAGTAATTTCTGTGTATACATTGTTGGAAATATTATATGGCAAAGTGGGATGATGTGCACATGCAACTTGGAAGCTGGGAGCAAAACAAAAATAAATCTCTATATTGTATATATTTTCTTTTTATAAATGTATATATATATATTTAATGTCAGGTATGGGCTACACTTTAGACATGTTTTTTCTATTACTATTTAGCATCATGTGATCTCCTTATTGTAGCTGAGCCGTCACATTTGTCTGTGGCTTGCTTAGTTTAAACAAGATTTTTGCCTGGTAATACTCTTATTCAAAACCTTTAAATCTTTATATACAGTCTATGGTCAAAACGTTGCATCAGTGTCCAAAAGAAAAAAAAAAGAAGAAAAAACTGAAAAGGAAAGAAAGAAAGAAAAAATTAGATCATCTACTTCAACGTTTCCTTTGAGATATTACATCCAGATGTGTGCTATGAAGGTATCTCTCCAGCTGTGAATGAAAATTCACTGGAATTGCTGCAGGATTTATGTTCAGATACATATCTACACAGTCATGTTTAACTTGACATAAGACAATTTAAAATCAACCGGCCAGCCCGCATTATTGCCTTCTCGCCACCAGACGTCTCTTCGCCAAGCCACACAGCGAGGGCGGCTGTGAGAAAAGTCAGTGATAAATACCCGCAGAAACAGGCTTGGTTCTATTGTACTATCCTCATAAAAAGCCAAGGTTGCCATTGAGAGCCCTGTTGGCAAGAGCGAACAGGACGCAGACGCAGATATCGCAGGAAGGCGCTGGACGAACGCACCGTCCATCACTTCAGCTGATGTAAATCCAGACAGCGTATGTTGGAGCTAGTTATTTTACAATAGCAACTTCTGTCATAAAAGAGACAAAAAGGCGAGAAAATGGGACATACCGCATTACCTATATTGTTGGCTGTGATGTCCTACTGCGTGGGAAAACGTCGAGGTAAGAGCGTATAAGACATTTGTAACGATGGCGCACTATAATATTTGTATCTTTTCCTGCTGAATGCTGGACTTGAGGACAAAATGTTGTATTATTTTTTTTTCATCTCTACATAGTACATGCCACGCACACAGTCGCTCCTATCTCCACATTGCCGACACGCACCCTTATCTAGGCAGCTAATTTATAAATGCAACCTCGAGCACCGTCCGATATCAATGAAGAGAAATGACACACAACGTCCACTACAATAATGCAGTGATAGTGAAGGGATTTTTAAAAGCAAATGCCGTAATTAGGACGTGAATGGAAGAGCCTGCGCTCGACACATGGAAGACAAGAGGTTCCATAAGAAAATTGTATTTACGTTTTGGGCCTGTTATGCCGGGTGTCTGGGCTTGTACCTGACGTGATGAATGTTGGTATCTTTTGCTCTGTGAGGAAGGATGGAGATCAAATCCTATCTCTGCTGCATCTCATCTTTGGCCTTGTCAGGGGGAAAGAAATCAGTTGCATCCGTCCTTAGTAGGAGGGGTGCAGCTCTTGAGCAGGATGGAGTCATGCATATCTGTCTGTTGTTCTGTGTCACATTTGGTCTCTATGAAAGAACACTGAATAGATTAAAGAATAAACTCCCAACTGAATTCACAGAGAGAATCAGGATGATAGAGCTCTGTTTCTAAACATGTTGCCTTGAAGATGAATGTGAACAAGCTGCTCATCCAGGCAGCAGGGGAGACTTTGTATATCATTGAATATACAGTGTGAGTGTGATACAGAGAGTGATGAGAGATGTAGTCATCTTTATTGGCATCTGTCTTCATCAATAGCTAGAGAGTGGATAGGAAAGTCTCTTTGTGGCTGAGACAGACTATCAGGGGGGGCACCAGCTGCTCTGGCCCTCCCTCCCATCTCATCACAATTTACAGCAGACCCAGGCTTTGATAGACTCGACCTTTAGTTCTCAATAACTCCTCAGTCACCCGTCTTTGTGAGCATGTGCACTTCAACTCTGCGTGGGAGTAGGAGGAGCAGGAGGAGCAGGGTGGTGGTAGTGTTGGAGGTGCGAGTGTGTGTATGTGTGTGTGTGTGTGTGTGTGTGTGAATGTGGTGAGGAGATGAGAGGGAGGTGTCGGGGGGGAAGGGGATGAGTCAGGATGTCCCAGCTGGAGCTGTACTTCAGGTCAAACTCACTTTTCCACCTGGAAGCGCGAAGAGCGAGCCAACGTTGTTCTGGATAGATATCTGAGAGTGAACACAGAAGCATCTCGACTGTTGGTTCAGACCTCAACCCCCCGACACCTCCCCGAGTGGATTTGTGAGATGTTTATTTATTAGCCATCTTCCACAGTGAGTCTGTAACAGTCATAAAGCCTCCTTCATTCTGAAATAATTTCACCTCTAAGAGCCTTAGTGGGATTACTATGCTGAGGAACAGGCTTTAGCTCATACAAGGAGACCTGCCCATGAAGGTTTACACTGAAGATTACCTGTGAGAGGGGTTGGCTGGATGGATTACACTGTGGTATTAGTCCTATTAAACCAAGTCAGCTTCCCTTAATTTACCACCATCCAATTGAAGTGCGGATTGGACAATTTTGTTTTGATCTCTTCTATAGCGTAATATTTAATATTGTTAGTGCTTTGAATGATGTCTTGTCAGAGTATAATCACACTTGTAAATATAATAAAAAGCTACAATAATTTTTTTTTGCTGGAATATAAACTCAGCATCATCCTGTGCTGCTGCTGCTGCTGTGATAGACACATTGGCTGCAAGGCACGGCCACATTTGCCAAGTCCACTCATGGCTCCTCAGGCATCTCAGCTGTAATAGCACTTACCTTTCACATGCTAATTCCAGGGTATTTAGGTAATTGACACACTGAGCAGTTCTCATCTTGACACAAAAGGTCATCCACGGAGATGCAGAAACGATCGCCTTCATATGTTTATAAACTTGTACAGTGTAGTCTGGTTTCAATGGAGTGCAAAAAAGCTGTGACTAAATTAAATTTGCTGTGTTTTCATGTCACTATTGTTTTTACATGTGCCCTTCATGTTTAATAGGAGTGGGAGATATGGATAACATATTGCAGCAAACAATATAGTGATTTTGATACATACACATAGGCAGGTATAGCTGATGTAACAATATACCGAGATGGAAGGAATTGTCAGGTGGGAGCGATGTTGCTCAACATTTATAATGTGTCAGCAATCCCCCTATATAGTTGGCTGTAGTAGGTTATTGTTGCACATCGGTGTGTTTTATGGCAGTAGTAGATTTTTATTTGACGTAGGAAGCAATACATTCCTGGTTAGTGAGTTTATCCATGAACTATTTCAACCAAATTGTATCATGTCACACAATATGTACTGTGGTGAGCTATAACTGATATGAAATTATATAAAGACAGGAAAAGATTTTATCCATATTGCCAGCCTTATCATGATGTTTATGGATAAAACTAGACAGCCCCGTCAAGTTTGATTAATTCTGCCAATTAAAGAATCTTAAACAAATTCAGGTACCTTTATCCTCACCGGGATGCAAAATATAAATAACAAAGCTAGATGAATCTGATTTATCATTTAGCAGTCCTGGCTTTATTGATTTGCACCATTGACTACAAATGGTGTAATACAAACCAGAGATATCAAAGGAACAGCTACCACTGTAGAATGGTTCTGACAGTTGACACATTATCCTATCTGTCATTATACTCACCCACCTCAGATCACAAACATTAGGAATCATAATGATTTTGTGAATACCCACATCAACAAACATAAAGTCAGGCTGCAGTGATATTGTTAATGCTACAACAAAGCCCTCAACACACACAGGAAAATGACGAAGAAAGCAGTCATTAACAATGATTGCACTGGTGTGTGGCCAAAGGCCTGATAAAAGGGGACCGGGGACCAGGTATGCTCGGCTTTAGTCAACCAGTTTCTATTTACTAAGATAATGACTGCAGGTGAACCTGAGCCTGAGAACTCCGCCAAGAGAGGCTGCAGAACAACAGCAGCGGCAGGCCCAGAAACAAACCTACTGCGCCTGCTGTAGCTACAGGTTTCAGGGAAGTACCGGAGGTCTGTGAAACAGCGGGCATAAAGGGAGGAAAGAGGGAGAGAATAGGGCGAGAGGGTATAAGGCAGAAGTAGATTGAGCGTGGCAGAAGATTAAATAAAAAATAGGGAGTTATGAAGTCGCCTGCATGATCCTCTCTCCCACTACTCAACAGCAATTTCAGGCCGTAGGCTGGAATACTGCCATGCAGATTCATGCACCTCCCACCCCATCTGCTTTCAATGCAGTAACACAAGAGGTGATTTGTTAAAAAAAAAAAAAAAGAAGTAAAAGATAAGGACAACTAGATCTCTCTTCACACACACACACACACATACATACACACACACACTACCCTACACTCACTTAATTAATTTTAGACACGAGATAACCGGGTTCCACTAATGGATTCCTGTGTGTTTGCTATTCCTACTTATATCTGTGTGCCAGTGGGCATAAACGTGTACTTTATTGTATCACATGTTTTTCTCCTGTTCTCTGTATCTGGCTTTCCTTTCCAAGTTCTGAAAGTACACATATATATATGCACACACACACACACACACACACACATATAGAGAGTCATGGATTAAATCCCAGAGTCAGGAAATGAGAGCCACACTGTACTGGAGTAAGGAGCGCTGTAGCAATGTTCCTTAGCAATTGAAACTGTTAAGCACAAACCAGTGATTACACACCCTTTGGGCCACTGTTGCACCGACAACATTGAAACAGAGCCTTTATAGTCGTGTGTTTCGAGGGTTGGCGGGGAGCTGGGGGCCGCGTTCATTGTCACTGCTCGTCGTTTGTAGAGTCTGGAGGAAGCGAAGAAAGTGTATATTTGTGCGTGTGTGTCTCCAGGCGTAGAGTCATCCAGCTTTTCTGCTGAAAATAATTGACATTAATTGCACTCCCTCCCTACCCCAATAGGTTCAGCAAAGCTTTGGCAAATCCTGTGTCAGATCATTCAATCTTGTCCTTCGGCCTTCCGAAACATTTCAAATTCTGGGTCTCGAGCAAATCCCAATTCAGGAGCGCATTAATGTTATTTCGACAGCGCTATCACTTATGGCATCTCTAGCCTGTCATGCATAAACTGATACACTACATTTGATGAGTTAATTTCTGTGGCTTCCAGGCTGCACAGCTCTTTCTAGGTTGCACATAATTAAGGAACAAATTAAAAAAGAATTTAGATTAAAGCTACTCCTGTTCTCCAAAGATTATTTTACCTTTCATCAACCACTCACTGTGTGTCAGATTTAATATATATGTCATTTCCTAGAGCACGCCAGAGATGAAATATGATGCTTGCACCTGTGCTTGTAGAAACTGAAGCCTGATGGGACTGTAATTTGCTTGTGTTAGTGTCTTCTGTGTCTTTGACACATGCAATGTTTGTCCAGTGTCACCCTTAGAGGGATTGTGGAGACCAGCTGGGCAGTCCTGATTGCATCCAGCTCTGGCTCCTCTCTCTGGAGTCTTCCAGACAGAGATATCGCTGCAGCCCAAGGTCTGCACCCAGCATAACCGCCTGGGTAAGCCCAATAATGGGTTGGATTTCTGCAGAAAAAAATGAATGCCGGGGCGAAGGAGATGTTTAGTCCTGCCGCAGCCAGCGGAGAGTCGTGTCCCCCAAATCCCTTGAATTCCACCCACACTCTCGCAAACATCTGTGTGTGGTGATAACACTTGTCCTCCATGTTCAGGAGGAAAAGGAGAGTGCAGTGATTGAGGGTCAGGAGAGAGAGGAGAGAGAGAGAGAGGACGTTCGGCACAGCGGATGATTTGAAAATGGAGAGCGTGAGGGAGGAAGGAGAGAGAGTAAGTGATGAAAAGTATGTAGAATGTTATGTGGGTTGCAAGTGAGTGCATGATAATGGACGGGGCCCAACCTCATTGCTACTCAGCCCAGGCAGCTGGGAAAAGCAGAGGATCCATCTCTCTAAGTCATGTACATGTATTCACAGGTGGCCTTGAAAATGAGACGAGGGAGGATATAGGCAAGAAAACCCCTTGCCATAGTGGGCAGCAAGTTGTATGAAAGCAGGACTGCAAAATCTACTTAACGGCGCTGGCTGAGGGTTTGAGAGACTGTGGGTTGTTGGGTCCGCTGAGACTGATTCAGGCCAGTATTAATATTCTACAGAAGAACATTGTAGCTGAAGCTGTTACAGAGAGGAAACAGAGGTACTTTGGCAGGTCCTTCCTTCCTGCTCTACTCATCTTTGCGCAGCATTGGCTGCAAAACACACAGCCCAGCAGATGGGATTTCTAGTTAATTTCTAGGACATTAACTGAATGTAACAAAAGGTGCGGCGGCACTGATGGGTAGAGTCTCTCACATTTTACACAAATGCGCTTACACTCGCAGTAGATAAGTCAGAAGTACACACACATTCACCACACACTTGGTGCTTTATGAAGATGGCACACTGCAGAGGCCACATCAATTATTGGGTCAGGAAAGGTCTGGCTCGCTTGTCGACGGGGCTTTGGCACTGTCACGCACCCTCTCAACGCACCGTGCCAACCCTCTTGTCTTCACATGCTACCTGGTTTCATGTAAATTTCCAACCGTCCCACCCCAACCCCTTTCTCCACCCCTCCAGGTCCACTCCCCAGCCTCGCCTAGAGAACACAAAAGAAAATCCCCACGCCTGCCTTGCCTCATCTCCACCCCGCCCCCTCACCCTCCTCTGCCCTGCCCCAGCCTCATGCCCCCACACATCCCAGAGGTACCCCTCACCTCCCTCCTCAACCCACTCTCCCAGACACTGCCTCTGTCTGCCTCTAGCAGCTCTCAGTGTACAGTGACATCTTTTCACTTTCCTCATATATACTTTGATTGTTCTTGAACAATTTATGCTCTAAACTCACCCTGGTTTTATTTTTTTCTGCACTTATACTCTTGCCTCTTCACTCTTTTGATATTTTCAGTGATCTGGCCTGCCTCTTTATTTGCATCTGCTGGCTTTTGTTCACTACCCTTTACTGATCCACTCAAACATCTTTGACCATGATTTTTTTTTAAATATTCAACATTCTTACAGCATGAACTAGTCAGGATTTTTCAGTATATTCAATTTCGAGAGTTTTGTCTCAGAATTTTGCCAGTTAGTTGTACACATTTCCTTAACATGGCATCAAATTCTCTTTTAGTGATTTCAACATTTTCAGCAGCTTTACAATCACCTTAGTTTGATATTGAACGTTGATAGGGTTAGGTGGTGCCTGTTTTGATATTTAATTGACAGCTGCTAAGTTTAAGTATATCAGTGAAGGTGTATACTGTATGATCACCAAAGGCACAGAGAGAAATTCTAATATTTTCCCCAAATATGGCAACTGGAAATCATATCCAGCAGTTGTTGGCCTACAGTGTCAATGTGTTTTAGGATGGAATTCTACTGTAGAAGAGGGAACATTTAGCAAAGGTGTCTCAAAATACTTCCTTGAGACAAAATGTTCCCACAGTATTTGACCTCATCAAGCTCAGTATTCAGCAACCCCAGCACAGATTCTTCAGCACTGCCTGCGTCTACTCTCCCTATATTTTATACAATATATACAGATGGCCTGCTTACTACAGGAGAACCAGGGCCGATGATGCACAGCTTTAGATGATAAAGAGAGACCTGTGTGTGCTGCTGTGGCTGCTGTTAATCATTGACAAAAGATTCAGCCGTGATGGGGAGAGACATGGGTATTTTCAGTCTTTTCTCAGTTCAGGGTCATTGTGTTCCAGCTAAGGCCAAGCTGTGCCAGTTAACAACCAATACTCACCCAAGCTCGGCTGACAAATTGGACATCGCATGAGTCTAACTGTGGCTTAGAAGAAGAATGCAATAAAAGTACAAAGCACAAATGGAGGTTCTGGGGCCCCAGTGAGGGTCTTTTTACAGATTGCTTCAATGATTAAACCATTTTCCCTTCCAACTGGACAGTCTGTGGAGACTTTTATGGCCTGAGGAAACAGATAACATCAATATTTAATTCATTGAGTGCGATTCTGCACAGCACACATTATCTTGCCAGAGTGGCCCTGATCTAAAATAACACTGTAGTATAAAGCAAGACAGATGATGTCAGCCTGACATGATCTCAGTTATCATTATTATTTTTTGTCATGGATTTAACTGTGCTCTCTCATGCTGCTGGAACTGTCTAGTCTTGTAGTTGAATGTGAGGTGCATACAGAAGTTTGGGCTTTTAGAAAAACAGTCATACTGTAAAAAAGAGGTGTTATAGTGCTTCAAGATTAGCATATGTTAAAAACACCAGATAGAACAGCAGTTGCACCTTCCTACTACTTATTACTTGAGTGATTTATCATGCGTATCAAATGATCTAAATGATGTTTCTATGACATGATTCAAATTTGTACATTCAAACTTTGTAATAGTCGATATGAGCACACTGTGTGACTGAAGCAGAGGAATCAGAGACATGTGTGATTTAATCATTATGTCAGCTAGTGATTCATCACACTGAGATTTACCAAGGGCAGCAAGTGAGCAAGAGTGGGATCATCAAAAGAATAATGTATATAATGCTGTCACTGATAGTCGCTTAATGTAAGTCAGGTACCATATTGTTTAATATGGCATATTTTATTAAGATTTGTCTGACCAGACCAACCCAAAATATCCAATTTACAGTCACAGGAGTTATAGAAGGAGTGGCAAATCTTAACATTTGACAATCTAAACCAACACATTTTTGCTATTTTGCTTGATAAATGACTTTATCATCATTTGATATCTTTATTATCAATAATATTATTATCAAAATAATAATTCATATTTTTGTTAATTCACTAATTGATCATTGATATTACATTTATTTTTGATTTTAGATTTAATAATGTTGCTATTATATCACCGTTCTTGAGTTACCTGTACTTCTGTTGGTTGAAGGTCAGATGCCACCAGGGCATTGTTACAAGCACTCGTTTATATTTGGATTAAATTATTATTTAGGTGTCAGTTTATTCTGCTATATATGTACTAGACATTATTATATATTAAATATTTTGGCACATTTTTAGGGGAAATGTTTTGAAGAGATAGTTTCGCGGTATTCAAACGTAACACATAGATACAATAAGCCCAACCTGCAGGGTCCAGTATTGTATAAGTAATTTAAGTGGCGTAAACAACCAACAGGCAGTGGTAAGAAAAGCTAACCAACCGACAAGCCAGCGATCAGCCACCTGCCCAGGATATAAAGTCGAATCCAAACATATGGGGATTCTTTTCATGTGAGAAAGAAAAAAGAGAGAGAGGCAGACCGATAACGAGTGAGAGAGAGACTGAGTGACACGCCGGAAATTCTGTAGGGAACCAGTTGCTACGGTAACAGGGAAGGTAGCTGGCTCCTGTGGGTGGTGTTATGGCAACCCCCCCCAGTGGCCAAGTGATGCTGAGGAGAACGAGGAGAGGGCTAAAAAAAAAAAAAAAGTGTTTACGGGTTCGAGGAACAAGTGAGACAGATGAAGAGGACAGCAAGTAAGGGAAGCTGATGTAAAACGGGGGAGTAACTGGCATTGCCACAAGACGCCTGTTTCATCGAACCCCTGGTTTCTTTGTTTTGAATGAGTGGCGTGGCCGGTCCCAGCAGACTCAAAGATTAAATGTTTATCCTGCTGTTCATTAACAGAGCACCTCATTACCATGAACGCCAATAAATATGCTGTGCAGGGCAACATACTCACTGAGAGACCTGAGAAAAGGTTATCCTCACATCTGCAGTTAGATGGGTCAGAGTAGCCATGCTGAGGCTCTTTCATCAGCAGTGGTGTTCTCTGAACTCACTGGGAATTAAAGACCAGTTTGTTCTACTCGTGGTGATTCCACATGCCCCTGAAGCAATGAGTCAACATACAGAAATTGAGTTAAATGTTACATACATCCCATTATATTTAATGTGGTATAATGGTCAGGTATGGATGTAGTTCTTGCCACCAATAAAACATCAATTACTTAGCTTCTGGTCACAATCTCCTACCAACAAATATATATAATAATAATATTAACACAACCACATACCACTATGCCTTCACCACGCCTCTGTCTTGCTCTCTACATATATATAACCTCAAAGCCTCATTTCCATAAGATGCATTCATAGACAGGGTTCTAGGGAGCTAGAGTATATGTGATCAGAATTGTATATGTGCATAACAGACAGAAGCAAAGAGATATGAATGTTTTAACCCTTCCTCTCTCTCCATTCTCCCCCGCCTCCTCTGTCACCAACTCTTCTCCTCTGCAAGTAGCCGGGTATTACTCATTTTACTCCATCTCTCTGAAAGTCTCTACTTGTTATATTGCTCTCACTATTCTGTATATATACACTACATCTAGTTCAGCACTGATTTATTTACTTGACATGTTTCAGTAATATACATGTACAGGACGGGAGATTACCATATTGTTATGTGAAAGGTCATAGTCATATGGATGAAATGCATCCATGTCCCGAAAACACCCTGAACAGATTTCACTCAGAGACAGTTGAATGTGTTTTATGTGTGCTGCCTAAATTTGGAATGCTATTAGCTTTAAGAAAAACTCTTTGCAACTGACGAAAGTTGTTTCACTCAAGTTGGCAGATTCCTTTTTACTTGTTTCAGCAAGCATGAGATATGTAGACAGATCTGTAGAAGACACATATCAACTATGTGCAATACTAATAGAAATGCAGCAAAAGTAAAAAGTAGAATTGCAAGAGAAGTGACATAGAATCACAAGGAGAATACCTGAAAATAAAACTTCACTACAGATCGGGCTGCAAAAACAACAGCATCAAAGGGTTGGCTTCAGAAGCAGGAAAGACCAGAGTGTGAGATACAAGAAGGACAAGAAGATGCTGGCAGCCTGCTGCCTGTCAGGAACACCATAGAAAGGCAGCCTGTCCCTAAGTGATCAATTATTACAGTCTTTAGCCCTAAACATGCCCTCATTTAGGCTGTGAGATTCCCTTAATCTACTTAAAACATGCTCAAGGGCATTACGTTGTTGCTTTTAAAGCCTCCAGTCTTGTCTCCCCTGCACAAAATACATATCTTCGCCGATACGTGCCTCTACTGGTAAAGTTATTGTCTGTATATGTCCTCTGGTCTGAAATTGAAAATCATGTTGCTTCCTAACTCTGTATTAACTTGCTAAATCTATATTTGGTTCCAGGTGAGTTAATAATTTCAGAGACCCAGCTCAAAGCCGTCATTTAAACGGGGGCTTATTTAATGTATTTAGCATCAGAATACTATTTTACTTGTCCAAGATGAACCCAGAGATGTTTTGAATTATATGGCGAAAAGGCCACAATACTAGAGAGTAATTATCTCTAGTGTTTAATACATTTTGCTGTGACAGTGCACAACATGCACTCAGTAATAGAAATTTGAACCTTTGAGTCCCAGATGTGACTCAAGCCCTTTGAATGTAGTTTAAGGTATAAATACCGATTTGGAGAGCTTGTTTGATTGTGTCAGTCTCAATCTGCCTGCAGAAAATCCTGATTCAGAGGCACTGGTGTTGACATTAGATGTTTCGATGGACCTGCAGTGCTCAAATCTCTGCTAAGCCGCTGATTCCTTCAACTCTGAGGTAGCTCTTCAGCTTGAAATCACATCTGCTGGTTCACAGCGCGGTGGCATTAACATGTCGGCATTCCCATGCTGTGTTGCTTGGCTGTAAAGGAGATTCAGCAGCGCTACATAACAGCAGAAATTCATCAACAATGCTACCAGAAGATGAAATCATTTCAGCTGGCTGCGCTGAGGAAAGTAAAATCTTGGAGGCCTTTACTGTTTCCGGGCTTCTGTTTTTGTTTTTTTTGTTTTGTTTTTTTTTTTGGTTGGATTTTATGAAACATTATTATGCAGCTGTCTGTCTCCACATATCTGCAGGAGGGTAGCATAGAGAGATTGTGAAAGTGACCAACTATGCTTTGTGTTTTTGGTTCATTCTGGAGAAAAAACATGCACAGTGTGGCGTCATTATGGTGCATGACCTTGTAGTTAGCATTTGTTGAAGAGTGGGTGAACTATATGCGTATAAGTTCAGCCTACTCTGTGCAACACAAGTATCGCAATCACTTGTCTCATTCCTGAATATTGCCTACTACCATCTTTCCATAGAACTGGGAACACCACGTATTAAATCAATTTTATATCTGTGGGAGTTTCCGTTTTATTTTTCTGATTGTGGCTGGCTACGGCACATTTTAACACGGATGCTGGAAAGGCAGGATGTTAAAAGAAAAAGCTCACAGGAAACATAGCTGTATTGCCTGCACAATTGAAGTAAAATTCAGGTAAAGTAGCATAATAGAGTGTATTATAAAAAGAGAAAGACAGAGGCAGGATGTGAACATGATATTTTATGAGACGTATGGGTCCCAGCTGGAAAGGTGAAGTCTCTGTTCCTGTGGGCGTATGAAGCTTCAGCGAGAGTTCCATGGTGCTGTCATGCATCAGGGAAGTCTATCTAACTAAGGTCATGTGATCTGGAGACAGAGACCTTTACAGAAGAGAGAAATCAGTCATGACTGTCTCCTGCCTCCTGCAGCAGCCTTGTAGAGTTAGTTGAAAGATACAGGTAAAAGCCTTTGAGACAGGACGCCACTCTGGTGTTATACATGCAGGCCCCAGTGGGCGCAGCCTGAGTAAACATACTCCCAACAACCACAGCCATGAATGTTTGGCACTGCCAGCCTCCAGATCTATGGAGTTCTTGCAGTGATGCCATCTGACATGTCCTCTATTTTTAAGCCATATACTTGAAATGAAATCAAATATTTGAGCTGGTTTTGGCTGCTGTTTGACCTAGATGAACCTTGCGATTATGGGGCTATCTAAGCCTCAGTGTGCCTAGCTGAAGGCTGGGCCGCTGTAATCTGGATCACGAAGCCCGGCGTTTGCCATCTCTGCAACCAAAAGCTCTGTCATAATAGTTGGTTATCACGTAACTGAAATGAAGTATCCAGTCCAGTATTCACTTAGTAACTTTACAAATCTCATGTGTGTGGTCTACAGTAGGAAGCTACAGAACAATACATAAAAACACACGCAGTATTTTCCACTGTGCCCATCAGTCTCTTCTGAATAGAAAATTATGGTCAATTAGCCATTAGTCAGAGGATGTATAATGATGAGTGTCAGTACAGCGCTAACCTGCTTTATCCTCCTTTGTCCCTCTGCACCATGAGAGTCTGCCAGGTCATTAATAACAAGTACTTAATAACTACATGCACACCAGGAAGAGGCCTGATGGAGCCTATGAATAATTAAACAACATGATTACAATGATGAATGCTCCCAAATCTATCTGACCATTTAGCACTGGCCCGGGGAGGGCCGCCAAACTCAGCAGAGTGTCAGGCATTGTGTGAAAGCTGTTAGGGAGGGGAGAAGGAGACGAGAGGGGATATTAAAGATGGGATGGCTGAGGTGGATGGAGCTCAGCCTTGAGAGGAGGTGGATGGAGAGGAGAGAGGGGAATGTAGAGAAAGAGTGAGGGAGGGGCCCAGAGAGTAGGAAGACACCCACTATTCAGCCATCTGTGCTGCAGAGAGGCACAAAAGACGTGCCCAGGAAGGCCTGTTTGTGTGTGTATGTGTTTCATACACGTATGGGTTATGCATCTGTGAGGGCTATTTGTACGTGGGTGTGTTCTCAACATGAATAATGGCAATTGGCCAATCTGCAGTCTTGTACTAGTCGGGAGCAATTCTACCAAACCAGGCTTTTCACACCATAAATTACTAAGTGCATAATTTGCACAGTGTAGAGCTCACTGTAGATATATGTATATATAAAAACAACTTTGTTTTTTAATTGCATGCACTGTCAACATAACCTAATGGGATTTCTTTGGAAATTTAGTTGAAGTATGTAAACTCTCGCAACATTTGTATTGGGAACTAATATACAAGTGTTAATGCCTGGAGCTTCCTCTCTTATGCCAGAGTCCCTGCTGTCATTTAATGACTCTCCAGTTGATGCTTAGTAGCTAAGTATTCTATTCTATGGCACCCTTTTAAGGCACATTTCTGTCACACTATAATAAACAGACAAAGTTGTCAGAACAAATCCCAGATAAACAAACCGATGTGGTTGTTTTAATAGCTGTTTCGTGTCTGTGATGTATGGCTGTTTGGTTTCGTTGCCACTACATGGTGTATTTTGGTTACATGGGATATCCCAGATCCCTGTTGCTAAGTAGAGATTAGCTCCTCAGGGGTATGATGTCTCCAGTTAATCACAGAGTGTCTAGTAAGCTCTCTGCAATATATCTCTGACCAGAGTGTTTGTATTTATGTAGTAGCTAGTGTTTTCTCAAGTTTCCGCTCATTCCTGTAGCGCTTGAAAAACAAATAAGTATGTATCAGAGTGTATGCACAAATAGGCAATACACATACACCTTGTATTACCACAAATACATAAACACAGAGCAAATACCTCAGGTAATTTAGAGCCTGTAACATAACAAAGGCAGCACAGAACAAATGGATCATAGATAAATTGAACATGAAAGGATAAAGCAGGACAATGTAAAACAGAATCAATCACAATTACATGCAAGGGAATAGAAAATCCTATTTGATTGTGGCTATATACATAACATGACATGTCCACTCAGAGGCTCTGATGCATTCAATGTACAGTCTGGCAGCAACTTGTAAAAGGTGACAAATGATGGGTGGGCTCCGCCCCTTCTGCTCTGGCTTGCCTGCCAGGGCCAGGAGATTGCATCATTACAGAGGATGAAGTCATCCTGCAACATAAGGGTGGAACAGGTGCTGAAAATTTAATTACAACAGGGTGGAAGATGCTGGAGGAACATGTAAATGTACTGCCCTGGCCCAAAGTCAGCCCTGATTGACAGAAGTATTAATGTTGCCAGATCATATCTGTTGTAGGCTCTTCTTACGGGTGCTCCACATCGAGGCATAATTCTTTCTACTAGAGGGATATCTGTGAAATTATTATTACATCTGCACCAGCTGTTCCACAACTTCTGATCCAGTGCACAGTGTGTTCTCGTCTCTGTGCGATCACTTTGTTTCCTTGTGATGCGTATTGCTATGGAGACTGTGGAGGTACACATGTGACTACAGAGTTAAGCAGCACAGTCAGTATGCAGTGGGTATGAAGAAGCCGTGCAGAGAAAAATAGAATATCAAGGGAGCTAACGGGAGGCAAAGAACCTGGCGAAAAGGCAGAAAGCCAATCGATGTCTCCAGCTTTATATCACCAGGTCGTTATTAATGATGCAGCATTCTCTGCAGTGGGGAGCTGTCAGGCTTCTGGGCTGTCTGCCTGTTCAGCCTCATCAGCAGTAGGACATGATATGTGGGACTCAGGATGGGTGAACAGCACTGCCTTACCAACCTCTGAACCCCCTGCCTCCCCCACACTTGCAGCCGGTACTGTACGGAGATGCTTCAGTACACTACAGTATTTTCTCGCTGAGACATGGAGGGCAGCTCTGCAGCCTGTCCTTTACCAGAGAAGAAGCACAATTGTTGACAGATTGTGAAGCATTATTGTGAATCCAAATGGACCAGTGTGCCTCAGCTCCTGATGGAGACTGGGAGTGTTCACAGAGACTTCCACTGCCACACTCACACCACAACAGTCCTAACTCTAATTGGCTTCAAAATGGAAATTGCACACAACCAAGACACTGGAAATCTTTGACTGCATGTTTGTCAGTCCAAAGGGAATAGCAGCTGTAATTTGTAAGTATAAAACATGAACAGAACAGCTTAATGAAGGCACAAGAATGTGATCCATTCACTGTAGCAAAAGCTATTTTTAGCTGTGAACAAAAAGCTTAATCCTTCACAACAGAGGACTATTGTCTGTGTCTATTTAATCTGTATCTATTGAATACAGCAGTGTGTCCCCTAAAGACCCCAAAGCATTGTGGGAGAAGCATGTTTTTTCTTGAATTTTTGTAAACATTACCTGCTGTGGTAAGATTTTAAAGCACGTTGTCAAATAATGCTCAGCGCTATTGAACTATATTATCCATCATTTACACCCATGCAGTGTTAGCATACACAAAGTGTAGTACAGACTTACGGGAATGAATGATGACTGTGCTACAGGAGAGGTCTTAGGATCGCCAAAGTTAATATGTTACATTATTAGGGAACCATGAATTTGTCAGACCAACATTGCCACCCATAGAGCCGTGCTAGCATTTTAGCATTTGTGTTGTAAATGATACCTAGCCTCACGTTACCGTCTCTCCAGACCTTCTTTTCCCAATTGACTGTGTTTATCAGGTAGACTGGTTGACTGATCAATTTGCCATTTAAACAAGATTATCAACTTGGCAGATCCTCTCCACCGTTCTGCTGCACTGACTGCAGTGGTCTGGCACATGAATATTGGTGCATTTCTATCCTGGCTGGGCCTGAGGTCACATCTTGGTGTTGATGTTTATAGAAATATCAGTCATATGCGATCAAGGGCATAAGAGTAATAGATGGAATTCAATCTATTGAACTAAGCAAAATGTACATTAAAAGGTATGTATAGCTTTAATTACCTGGTTTAATTGTAAAAGCTGTATAGCTTAGTCTAATACAGTAATTAAAGTTCCAAGTGACTATACATGATCAAATCAACAAAGGACATGAAAACTGTGCAACAACATTCACTGGAATTAAATCAGACTTCTGTCATGCCCAAGTTCAAGCACAGTCTTACCAAATGTTTCCGTTTAGTGTTGCATTAACTGATTTTCCAAGTCAGTATTTATTTTTATACAAAAAAAAAAAAATCCTACAATATGACTAACCTACATGAAGCACTTTGTAAATAAAAATGTCCACAGAATGCATTTCTATCTAGCAACTAATGCTTCCTAAAAGGATAATCACCATTTTTGGGTAATGATAAAAAGGACTGACGCACACAGATGACAGCTCCTATTATTGCTGTGAAAATACAATGACAGAGTACAATGAAACACCTACAAAGGGACCATGTGGCATTCACACAGCAGAACAGAGTGGGTCCATGTGACGTCAGCGATGTTTATGTGGTGCTGTCACTGTGGCTGTCTGTAACAGCAACCAGTGCGTGGCGAAGGAGTGATTATGCTCCAAACTGGGTCAAAAACAAGTGGGAGGTTTTCTTCTACCACAGAGGAACAGACCAACAGAAGTATACATCTCAAAATGGTATTTCTTATTAGGGGTTATCACGAGAGGGAGATCTAATCTGGTCCCAGATCAGGCTGGAGATTGGGTGTGCGGCCTTGCCGTGCTGGAGGTCAGGGCCTCAGGCTCCTGATGGACTGCTATTGATTGGGGGGAACGTGGCGATACAGTTGCAGTCGCTCAGCATTGATTTTCTGCAAGTGCAGTAGTGGAGAGCAGGCAGAATGAGAGAGCCAGACCAGGGGGAGCTGCCAGGTTATCTTCTCAAATATCCGGAAGTTGTTTTTTTTTTCCTTTCTTTTTTTTTCTTTGTGGCACTGACCTTCCCTGAGTCAAAGAGATATATCTATTTAGACATTAGCTCAGCAGCTTGTTTCAGCAGCTTCAGCAGTGTTTTACTGCGCTTATCCAATAAAAACCTCCAGTTCAGCACTGTCAATAACTAACGCAGCCATTTAGTTTTCCGGGAAAATCTAACATTTCACACCATGAAGCTAGAAATAAAAGAGTTAACATTTGTCGATTCACTACAATTCCCTAACCAACAATTTTCCACAGCGTACTATAGTTATTTTAGATTTTTGAACAGGTTTTCCATAACTTTACGGAAGCCAGTGTTTCCACATTTAACTATGGGGTGATCATTTACTTGCAGGGACTTGAAACTTGCTAGAGATGGGTAATTCATCACAGTGAAGTGCTGACAGCTGAAACTTTATAATTAACAGCAAAATAACAATGTTTTAGAGAGTAGTATTATCAAAAAAATCTGGAACGTATGTATAACAAAAAAGCTGAGAAAGTAAAGTAATTTTGATTCTATACTATAGCACATGACAGACTTTGAGCTAAAACCACCATATAATGATAACTTTAAAAAAAACATGTACTGAGCATTATGTTTTCAGCCCATGTCCCTGAAAGTGGTCTAGGAAAAAAAGATGATTTTCACTGTGATGGATTGCCTATCTCAAGCAACTCTGTAAGCCTCTGCTAATTGACATGCAAACAATATTAAAATTAATTTTTTTTTAAAAATTAAAAAACAGTGGTCTATAAGGTTGGCAGAAATGTATTCATTAATCAGAAAAATTCTAGTATGATTTGGGAAATGGTCAGCAGTAATGAAAAGTAGAGCCATAATTTGTAAGAAATCTGCTAAGACATGCAGAAACACAAACTCCTCTTAGCGTAATTATAATGCATAGACTGCTCAGGGCTTATTATATTTATTGTACATTTACTCAAAGGGTTTTATATATTTATTTTATTCTGTATGAATTTTAATTAGGACTTCAAACACTTGAGCTCCAGTCGGCCAAAGCAGGGCTTCCCTTTGATCAGGCGTCACTCGCCCATATTTTTTTTTTCTTCTCAGTTTCTTCCCTTTGGGCAACTTCATTCTAATTGGCTCAGCGTCGCTCATCTCGTCTGTCGTCGGTAGGTCTATCTCTCTGTCTGTCAGTGCAGATGAAAGGATATGAGCTATACATTGGGCTCCAGGGTGCGTTATGCCCTTTTGAAGAGTTTTAAGGGTTGGACAGTAAACATTATTGCATGTTCTCTACAGTGAGTGTTGCTGTCAAGTGACGCTCTGAGAAACTGACATCTTTTACTTGAGCTATGTGACCTGCAGAAGTCTGTGTGTTTCTCTTTGGTAAACAGCTCATTTTTGCACCAGAGATGACTCAGACATTCAGTGGAACATGATATACTTTTGCACTTTCTTGTGATTCTTGAGTCCTCGCTGCTGTCATGTTTTCTGGAAAAAACCTGTTTTGTCTGTAAAGGTAGACAAAGTACTTGTTTGTGCTGTTTATAGAGCCCCAATCTTTATTCCTCCCTGGGCTCTCTCTCTCTCTGTCTCGGTGCTGTGTGTTAATGTAGTGAAGTGGCCCGTCGGTCAATGAGCTTGTATTAACACCTGACTCCCAGCCCTGGCTGCTGTTTGTTCCTCTATGTGGGGTCCCCTGGGCCCTCCCCCAGGCAGAG
Organism: Lates japonicus; assembly: GCA_033238685.1. Classification (NCBI taxonomy): domain Eukaryota; kingdom Metazoa; phylum Chordata; class Actinopteri; family Centropomidae; genus Lates; species Lates japonicus. Next base: position 682,386 of record BRZM01000063.1, on the reverse strand, counting down.
GCAACATATCCCCTGATCAATAACAACATCCTAGAAGGCTGCTGGAGGAGGCGGATGGAGGGGAGGGAGAGGGAGAAATCTTTTACATACTCTTGTATATTTTTTGCTGTGTACCTTCCTCTTCATCCACCATCTATTCCTGCTTTTCTCAGCTCACAGTGCCGTCAGCAAACATGGAACATAGGCCACCAGTCGATAAGTTCTCTGGCTCTTCTTGTCACTCAGCTTCAGGGTTATTTCACCAGGGGCTCTTTCTTGATTTTTAGGTTTGCCAATATTCTCTTAAAGCTCCCCAAATTCTCCTGTGCATTAGCCTCCTCTTCCTTCCTACATTCTCACCTTCGATCTCTCGCTCACTCTCAGTGTTATACCCCGACGCACACTCGCGCTCTTGGCCTAATGTCGGGATAGAGTGCATTTAGGAATTATCTGTGGTCTACCCAACCTGGATCAGCTACAAACACAATATTATCTGGCACTGTGTTTGTATCGACTCCTCCTCACCTCTCTTCTCTCTCTCTCTCTTTCTCTCTTTCCCCACTTCTCCCTACGCTCTCTAGGCTCTGGCCATGGCCGAGGTGAACGGGCCAGGCCCCCAGGTGGTAGAGCCGCAGATTGCCATGTTCTGCGGCCGTCAGCTCATGCACATGAACCTACAGACCGGGCAGTGGGAGCCGGATCCTCAGGGCCGACAGGGGTGCTTCAAAGAACCCAGCGAAATCCTGTCCTACTGTCAGGAGGTAGGGTCCCAAACCTTGCAAGGGAAACAACATAAATGTGAAATGCTGTAATGAACACCAGCCTTGATCAATACTTCTACCAGCAGAATCTTAATGGCAAAGTAGTCAGGAGTTTTGATAGAATGAAGCATGACATCAATGAGACATAGGACAATCATGTAAAATTTCATATTCTTTTTCTCTAATTTGGTTTGTCTAACACCTGCCCTATTAAATCTATATATTTAATTATATATAGTAGAGAGATGGTGGCCTGTTGAAATATTACTATATTTCTTTGCGCCACCATCCACTTATCCTCCTCTTGTTGCCTCATATGTGTACTCTTTAACATCTACTGTAAGGTAATCAGTGGTACACATACTCTTCACACACTCCTCCTCCAGAGAAATTTCATTTGAAGTGCAACTGAAAAGGCAACCAAGCGCCACCCAGAGGCCAAAGTGTACATAGACGCTACAGAGAGCAGCAGCCATGAGCCCTGAATGGGCTGTAATGCGATTAGATGGCACATTATGCAAAGATGGCTTTTACACAAAAGCCATCTTTTTTTTTTTTCCTTGACATTTGTGATGAAGGCATTTTAGCGTGCATTCAGACTCCAGGCCAGCTGCATTTCCCTCACTATTCAACAAACCATTATGAGTTCGTGCTTCAAATTATTGGCCTGGACTTTAAATGAAAGTAGTCAGATGTGAAATTGGAAATATTGAAAGACAAGAATGTTCGCTGAAGTTCTAACTTCAGTACGCCATGTCTAACATGGCTTTAGACAAAGGCCTTACACAGCTTCATATGAGCAGTTAGAGAATATATTGCACGACTCTTTCCCTTGTTAGTCTTCTTCCCACTGACTGTGCTCTCCTTCCTCTTTTTCCCTGATCCTGCTATTTTATTCCAACCCCCTGAACCTCTTCTCCAATTCTTCCCCATCCACTGCTCCTCCTGTCTTCGATCCTTCTGTTCTGTCCATCCATCTACCTGTTTCTGTGTCTCTGTCATCTCTGCATGTGCCTGTTTGTCCAGATGTACCCAGCGCTTACGATCTCCCATATAGAGGAGTCGAAAAGACCTGCCCCCATCCACGCCTGGTGTAAGAAAGGTTGGGGCCACTGCCAGACACATTCCTTCATAGTCCTGCCCTACCGCTGTCTAGGTAAGAGCAACACACCTCACTGCCATTAGATAATTACGAGAACACATAGGTTTAGATTTCCTGTGTCCGTCTGGAGGAAGCAGTTACTTAAGTTGCAATCGAGAGAGGAGACAAGCACAAAGAAGCATCCTTTATGTTTCTAGATTCACTGTATGCTTGAGGTCATGCCATCTGTTTTGTGAAATTAGCAGTGGAAATGAAAGGAAACACGGGCAGAGGGCCAGATTTAAACCAGGGACATTGCGGTCATTTGACCACTAGATACCCTTCTGAAATAGTTCAAAATAAATTACTGAAGGTTAGGTAAGAAAATTTATACCACTCTGTCTGTCTGTTAAATATGAAGCTACAGCTTGGAGATGGTTAGCTTAGCTCAGAAAAAAGACTGGAGGCAGGTGGAACACGTAGCCTGACTCTGTGCAAAGGTAATAAAATCCACCTACTAGCATGTTTGAAGCCAAGTAAGTAAAGTGAATAAAAAATGGTGTAAAAAATGACTAATCACCACTTTTACACAACAGTATTTTCTAGAATTAATCAAGAAACAAAACTCATAATACAACATGGTCTCATTGTGTTTTAAAGGGACTTGAGAAATATCAAAACTCAGCTGTTACCTAACATATATTGCATTAAATGACACAATCCGTGCCTATGCCTCTGCTGCATAAGCTAACAAGATAAGCAGGATTTTAGATTTTCTTTTAGCACCACACGTGGCTTTTCATTGATTTCATTTTTTAGTCTCAGAATTCCCTTTACATCTCTTCTAGTGCCACAGCTTTCTAATTGTGTTATTAAATCAGGGTGTGCAGTTAAAAACGCACAAAGCACCATGTGCAGCTCCTCCTTCTGCAGGCATGTGCAGAGGGGCCATGCCTGCTACAAGCCACTAGGGGGGAAGATTGACTAACAATAGATGAGTGAATGAATGAATGAGTAATGAACAGTGAGTCACTCTGGAGTCATGAAACACTTCGATTCGAACACACAGTGCTGTAGAACTGGTTCTAGCTCGTTTGATTCCTACTGTACCGCCTGTTGTATGGGTGAAAGCTTTCCTTTATGTATAGGGCATAAAGAACAGCAATAGTAGGTTCTATATGAGGAACGCATTTTAAATGAATATAAAACTGGAGAGACTGTAAAACTGTTTTTAATCTCTTTGGTTTATTGTACAAAACAAAGCAGTCATCTGCATTTATGATCTCTGTAATAAATGTTTTATATTCATTTTAAGCAAAGCACTTTTTTTTTTACTTCATGTCCTTGACTTGCTACTGTAGCTGCAGTTTGTCTGTTCAAGGAGCATGCACTTAACACATTTATGCTGTCTGTCAGACATTATTTGTGCATCCCATGCCCATTTAACTGTTCTGGTTTGCTATTGTACTACTTCTGTTTCATGTTTTCTCTGCATCACACAGCATGTGTTCATTCACATAGTCTGATTTCCTTCCTTACTAAAGCGCATTCATGTTTGGTGTTTGATGTTCAAATGCAGCAAGTTTGACACTTAAAATACTGGCACAGAACTGCTTGAAATCAGCTTTCACTGACCTCAGCTTTTTTTCGCTCTCGCTGCAGAGGGCGAGTACGTGAGCGAGGCCCTGCTGGTGCCTGACCGATGCCGATTCCTTCACCAGGAGCAGATGGACGCCTGCGAGAGTTATGTCTACTGGCGCAACATTGCCAAGGAGGTGAGAAGGGGCAGAAAAATGGCAGTTGTACAGTTGTTCAGACAGACTGTACAATAAAGGCCTATGGACACAGAAAAGAAAGGTTTTCAGTCACATTAAAGCAGAAGGGTAATTTTTATTTGACTTTCCACCAGTGCACAACTTTCCATGTACACAATACACTTTCCAGTACAGATTTAGAACCTTCTCGCAGCCAGCCCTAACAGAAATAGCAGACTAGACTAGACAAGTCTGCCATGCAGTGTGTTGTGTATCACGTCATTCTTTGTCAGTACGCCTACCTGAGGTGTTTGCTAGAGCAGGAAAGGTGGTTCTAGCAGTAGTACTATCACCTCCTGTCAACTGAAACTCAGAATTCTTGACTCAGAGGTCTTGTTGTTATTTTTAAGTTACAGTACTTTATGTAAGTTTTAACTGAAAAATATTCACTTGAAACTCATTATACATTATACAATGTGTTTTTAACATTATGGATCTGATTGCCTCCCTCTCAGGAGTGCACTGCAGACAATCTGGAGCTCCACAGCTACGGGATGCTGCTGCCGTGTGGAGACCATTTCCGCGGGGTGGAGTACGTGTGCTGCCCAGGCCGAGGGAGTTCCAGTGGTAAAGGGGAGGCAGAGGAGAGAGACATCTCTGCCGGTCCTCAGACATTCACATCCCAGACCAGTGGAAAACCTAATTCTGTGTAAGTCAACCTAAAGGTGTTGGACGACAAAAGGTCAAATGCGTCATGAGTCATCGGAGTAATGACTGTTTCCATTTTTCCACAGTACCAAAGTAACAGCCCCCACACCAAGCCCCTCGCCCGACACAGATTTGGATGAAGCCGGCATGGTGGACGAGGATGATGAAGTGGTGGAAGAAGAGGATGAGGAAGAGGAGGAGGAGGAAGTAGATGAAGAGGAAGCAGAAGAGGAGGAGGAAGAGGAGGCAATAGCTGTGAAAGATCCAGAGGAGTATGAATACCCTATTGACTCAGGTCCCTACCAGACATCAGACTATCTGGACTCTTTCTATGAGAAAAGCCACAAACCCACCACATCATCACCTCTGAAGGGAGACAGTGAGTGTCCCTGTTTATTTTTCCTGTTAATCCTGTTAATCTTCCATTATGTCACTGCTGCTTTTTCTGACTCTTAGGGGGAATAAAGTGTGGTGCTCAGTGCACTCAGTTTCACTTTAGCAGTTGGAGCCTGTAATGGAAAGATGGCATTTTGTTTTCCCAACACATACTACCACCCACCCATTCACGTCATGCATGGATGTGGTATATGCACAGACAACATGTATTTGGTGCTCAGTTCTTTCCCTCTTCAGTCTCTCATTAGGTTTTGCAGATCACTGACTTCACAACCTGCATGTGTGTCAGGACGATCTGGTGCATATCACACATCCACACCCACAGCAACCTCCAAGCCTCAGCAGGGCTCATGCTCGTATGCATAGTAAATGGAGCAGCTGTCCACTTTACAGAAGAACTTGAATAACAAACAAAATAATACTTTTTGGTGAAGGGCTGTTATGTTATATTATGTTATATACTAATATTTACTTATCCAGTGTTTCCTATTACCTTATAACTTTGTTAAAATGTAACAGTGGAATTTATGCACTGTTACTAATCTGGTATACTTGTAGTCTAACCCAAGTGGTGTCACATACATCATAAAATATGAAGAATTAAGTTTAAATAATCCTCCACCATTGGAATGTTTCATTTTATCCATTTCCTAGAAAGAAGCCTGGATTTAAAATAATAAAAGTAATAAATAAAAACAAAAAATAAAATGGGATTGGTAATGTCAGCACTTTTTTAGTAATCTTCTTATTTTTTTCCAATATTTGGGATCAGTTGAAAGCTCCACAACCTTTAGTAATCATTTATCTAAGTGTGTTACACAACATGATGTGTGTTTCCCTGGTGCAGTGCTGGGGTTATAAAAATCCCTAAAAATTATCATCCTCTATCCACATTCTCCTCAGGACAAAGCAGATGTTGTTGTTTTTTCCATCGCTGCTTGTTCAATTTTTGCCATTCCTCCAATTATAGTGCAAATTTTCCTTCCCTCTCTCGCTACTTTGTCAGTGCACACCCTGTAGACCGGGGCTGTCCCTTTTAATTACATGATAATTGCTCTCTGGCTCTTGCAGAATGCATGACAGCAACAGCCTCTGTTTTCTGTCTCTCCCATCCAGTGACTACACCTCGGCCCACAGATGGTGTCGATGTTTATTTTGAGAAGCCGGTGGATGACACTGAGCATGCCAACTTCCTGCGTGCCAAAACAGACCTGGAGGAGCGCAGAATGAAGCGCATCAATGAGGTGAATTTCACAGGGCTAAGAACAGGCTAATAGTTGGTTGGCTGACAGGTCGGACTTTTGACAGCCAGTCCATTAATCTGGGACGAGACTTGCTGTTCCGTCACCCTCAGTCCCTAATCTAATTCTCAGGAAGACAGGGGCACCTGCCTGTACATGTTTCTCCCACATTCAGTGAAAGCAGATACAGAAAAAATACAAATAAATTTTGCATATGCCACTAAAAAAGTGTCAAACTGGGGTTGGTGGTGAGACTTAACTTTTAGACAGTAGCCTATATATTCTGAAATATAATTAATCCCCTTATAACTTTTATTGCCTGGCAGTTATCACACTGTACATCTGATGATGTTTGCACATATGTGGGTGTGTATCCTTGCTCATTATCTCAAGACAGCCTCAGTACAACTTCAAGATTTTCTTTTAGATTTTGGTTTTCAGCTGTCGTACTGCACACCACAAATGCAAGGTTGCCACCAAGCAATCTTGCTTAAAATACAGTTTTGATCGGATCAGGTTATGTGAATATTCCTCTAACGCAGCTAGTCAGTGAGTCAAACAATGATGTCTGCAGAGAATTCGATGAGAATACTGATACCACTGTGTCTCATATGTGTTCTTCAAGTAAGAAGCTACTGCCAGCAGCAGCTGGCACACTACCGTCTAATGAATATAACTGATCCTATTTCTTACTATCCCTCAGATCATGAAGGAATGGGCAGAGGCTGACAACCAGTCAAAGAATCTACCAAAGACAGAGCGACAGGCCCTGAATGAGGTAAGCAGACTTTTGTCATCCTACTTTTTAATATTAATTCTGTCACTTAAATTCTCCTGTGGAAAAAATGAACATCAACCTCTTACCTACTCCTTCATCTGTCCTCTGTTAGCACTTCCAGTCTGTGCTGCAGACACTTGAGGAGCAGGTCGCTGGAGAGAGGCAGAGGCTGGTGGAGACTCACCTCGCCAGAGTTGAGGCCATTCTCAACAACAACCGCCGCCTGGCTTTGGAGAACTACTTAACCGCTGTACAGTCTGACCCCCCTCAGGTAGGTGCATCTTGGAGAAGAGAAAAGTGGAGAAAATACACATAAGTGAAATGTGGAACAACACAGATTTGCTGTAGATTCCTTTTCTATAAGACAGTACCTTTACCTTAGTGCCTGCCATTTCTTCAACTTTGTCCTCCAGCCGGAGCGCGTGCTACAGGCTCTGAAGCGATACATGGCCGCGGAGCAGAAGGACCGCAGACACACACTCAGGCACTACCAGCATATTGTGGCTGTTGACCCCCAGAAGGCTGAGCAGATGAAATTCCAGGTGCGTGTCGGAAATGCTTTTCGCACACATCTGTGCTTTTGGGATGCGAGGTTCCTTTCTGCTGACCATAAAACATACAGAACATTGTGTGCTGAAGAGTCAGAACGTGCTACAGATAAGTTAATAAATACTGAACTCACAGAGGTGAAACAGCTGCCAATTTCTCTTTTTATTAAACTAAGATCAAAGGCGGTCTTTGCTGACTTCAAAAAAGCAGCTTTAGACACATGACTGCATAAGAAAAATCATTCATTTTTCATGGTGGATTCATTAATGGAACAAATTCAGTGCTTCTCTCTTCACAGCTAAGATTTTTCGTGTTTTTTTTCTTGGTAAAAAGTCTAAGCAGGATGGATTTTTATATTTTTCAGGTGTACACACATCTCCATGTGATTGAGGAGAGGATGAACCAGAGTCTTGCACTGCTGTACAAGGATCCTACTCTGGCTGAGGAGCTGCACAATGATATCCGTAAGCTAAACCCATCATCATTTCATCAGTTTCAGATATCAGTATTGATTGACTTACATTTTTTATTTATTTTTTTCTTTATGTTTCAACCTGCAGAGGAGCTGGTCAAGGCAGAACGAGGAGACATCAGTGAGCTCATGACCACCTCCTTCTCTGAGACCCGCACTACCGAAGAGCTCCTGCCGGCCGAGAGCGAGGAGGAAAAGGACGATGAGGAGGAAGAGGAGAGAGCCTTCCAGAACAGGCCTTATCCTCCCCGCATTGGTACAGATCCACATACTGCTCGTACACACACACCCACAAAATTCAACATCTTGACGCTTGTCCTACTTGTGCAAAAGAACTATTTCTCACAGGTCTCTGTTGTTAATGATACTTTTTTCCTCCTCTTTTTCTCTCTGCAGAACCACAGTCTAATAAGAAAGGTAAGCTGGTATTAAGTATCAGTAAAGCACATAATTTAACACTTCACATTGAGTGTTTTGTGTTTCCCACTTTTATCATAGCTCAAATATTTATTTGCCTTTTTCCTCCATCTCAGTGTCTGCGGTTGATGAATGATTATACCACATCTGAGAGACCACAAACTTGAATATGAAGAAAAGGTAAGATAATGATTATTTTGTCTAAAAGACTGGTGATATTTCAGACAGACTGTTCAACACTTCATGGGCTTTGTGTGTATGTTTGTTATCTTTAATAAATCTTACTCATTCCCCTCTTCTCAGATCAACACCTCTGCAGAACTCAAACGGGTAGTCAACAAGCCTCTGAGATTGCGAGAGATGAACTAGTAAGGGCTGGTACAGAAGCTGTCATACTTGACTCTTCAGTCAAAAAATGTGTTTGATTGCTTGAGAGAAATTTTGATCAATCTTAATTTTATTCACCACTCACAGCACATTCCTTCTTTCCACCCAGCAACCGATGCCTTGGGGCGTTTAACGGTGGCGCCATGGTGGGGAGTTGCTGGTGGTGGCCGTGGCGATTGCCATGGTGATGGTAATCAGCCTGCTGCTGGTGCGCGGAAGCCATATGGCACTATCAGTCGCTGGCATTGAAATTACGAACCCAGACAGGCCTTAAATTTAAACCAAAAGCAGTCTTAAAGGACCACACCTATGGTTTTGGCCTTTATATTTCTTCTAAGCGATTGTATGTGTTGCCTGTATTAGATAGCAAAGTTTTTAGATTGTGTTCCTACCCTTACTGGCTTCTTTTTTATTTCACAACAACAGTATTTCAGTGTCAAACTGCAGGAATTAGTAAACTGCACATATGAGTCATTAAGTTTGACGTTTGGATAGAAGACTATCAAGACCTACAATAACCCTAGCAAAGTTTTTAATTTATTGCAAGCTGATTTTAAACTGAAATAGTGAAAGCAATGGCTGCTTCACAGGATGATATCAGTCCGACTCGTGGTATGTAGTTATCAGCAAAAATACAAAAGTACATTCACTTTCTTTTTACAAAACATCTGTCAAAACCACTGGTATTACCCTTCTAGTTAAAGGAAAAGTGTGACCATAGAAGTGTTGAAGATTGATAGCACTCAAGGCTGTAACTATAGCGTTAAAGCCAGTAGCGGTTAGTTTACAGTAGTTCGGTCTAAAGACTGGAAATAAATTGAAACTGCTAATTTAGCTCTGTCCAAAAGGTTAAAAAAAATCCACCTGCCAGCAGGAGGGGCTGTTTCAATCCGGCAGAGAAGTTACTGCTCCTGGATAGGCGTGCAGCGCGTAAATGTTTGCATTCTTAATGCCAGGCTAAGCTAACGACTGCTGCCTCTAACTACATACTACTAATCACACAGATAGCAAGTGGTAACAATCATTTCATCTAACTCTGAAAAATAAGCAAAATGTCAAACTCAGGTGATAATGGATAGTAATGTTACTTGGCCGCTCAGGAGCTAAGACCACAACTCTTCCTGTCAGGGTCTATAAACCCCTTCACAACCTACATGTCTGTTGCTCTTGTTTCTGTGACCTACCCTCGATCCCTCCCTTTCTCTCGCTCCTCTACTCTCCTCTACTATATCGCTGTACTCCCACTATGCTCCCCATCCCCTACTCTATAGTCCTTCTCATATTTGATAAACGGTTCTGTTCCCGTCTCAGCTGATGGTGTGGTCCTTTCATCTTTTAAGCGTGTCATAATTCGAGCCCTTGTGTTTCTCGCAGCAGGTCGACCCATGCTGACGCCAGAGAACGACAGCTCAACAAAATGCAAAACCGCGGCTACGAAAACCCTACCTACAAATTCTTTGAACAGATGAACTGGTACTGGGGCTGCCAACAAGTCATGCCTGACCACTTGTTTGTCCCCTTCCCCTCCCTCCTCCCCACCTCTTCCTTACAGTGGTGTCGGCTACTCCCTCCCCTGGTTATGATGTGTTGCAAACATAAAGTAACTGAATAAATGCGGGTACATCCCAAGCCATTGTAAATGACCAACAGCAACCTGTCACCATTACAGAATGTGAATAATGAGATATGATACAACTCACATCACCTATTGTAATCTATTACTCCTCTGGGATTTAAGTCTGAGGGATTGTTTGTTCCATTAGCAGTGCCACAGCATTTTCATAATCTGAAAACATTCACATCATGAACGGGAAAACCATCAGTGGCGAAGCTTGATCTGTGCTCCTCACTGGAAACTGAAGTTGACGGTGCATAATGCTTTATAGTATTTATTTTTCAGTAGTAGTCTATTTGTTTCAAATTGTACCACAGTTGGATATAATGTATCTGTGTAGATGAGTGTAGTGACGCCCTAGTTAAATAATGGTGTAATTCTCATTTTAAAACCCACTCCAGAGATAAAGGGCAATTACAAAGCTAATTGTCCTTTTACGCCTCCGCAGGCTACTGTAACATTGGACAATACCTCTAATATTAAGACATGAGCAGTAAAAGTGAGGATGTGGAGAGTGTTTACCTTGGAATGTGAGGAGACATTTAGGCTTTAATTTAAAACAGAAAAAGGCCAAAAGACCACACTAGTCAATACAGAACTGTGTGCTGGTGGTACAAAAAAAACATCATGTTTTGAATTGTGAGGATCTGCCCTCAATATTATTATTGATTATTTGGCAAAATAAACCAAATATTCCGTTTAGCTAATTTAGTCCAGTGAATGAGTTTATTTTATTTGTACTGCTACTAAAGAACTGTAAAACAGAATAATCAAGTCCGTTATTTTAATGAAAGCATGACAACTTGGTGTATGATGCTGCTGTATTTAATAATTTGTTCCTGTCATTTGCTTTTGAAAAGTCGAATGTCACCGTTCAAAATGGACACTGTAAATAGCATTAAAAATACATACGACTAGATGTGAACATTTCTATGAGATTAATTTGCATTGATGTAATGGAATAATACATAAAAATAATTTTTGTTATTATGTTACAAGAAGGAGAAACATTTTCTAACATGGCTACGATTGAAAGCGGACTGTTGTAAAAACCAGCACAAAGACAACGACACAGTAACTTCTTTCTGGAATGTATTTAAAGGTGAGCGTTGAGATTCCATCTTTTTTCAGTAACATGCCCCTTAATAGGATTAGTGAAGTTCAATGCAACCAACAGACCAGACTACATACTGATTTTCATCTCATCACTTCCTGCTGTAGACTGTTCATTTCACATCTGGTAGGTGTGTATCAGAGCAGAGGAACTTAAAAGTCTCATTATATTTACAGAAGCAGGGGTATAAAGGCCACAGCTATAGTAATGTGAAATGTCGATGTATGTAGTTCCAGTCTAAAACAAACCACACTCAGGCATGATAGTTGTAAAACATACTGTATGTCTGTAAATCTATGATTTGACATCTTTGGACTCCACAACATTGAATGTTAGTACTCTATAGATGCTATATTTAAATTTGTTCTCTTCATAAACAACATTTGCCTAAATGACTCATTGTAGTTTGTCATATTTATGATCAACATAGTACCCTGTATAGAGTAGTAAAAAGGGACTGCCCCTTTTTGTAGCTGATTATTAACTGCTTGGTGTGTCAGTTTGATTTCCTTTAGCCACTTAATTCTATCAGACCCTCTTGGTTAGGAAAGGTCCGTAGTGGGATGTTGCTTTTGTTCACCAGTCTTTAACTTTATGCTGTAGTAGAGATAATCCTTACCAAAAATCAATTCATATTTTTTATTTCTTAACTAATTTGGAAGTTTTCTTTAAAAACCTGCATTTGTCCATTCAGAAAAAGTCGTTTTACTTGTGTTTTCTTTCTTTTTGTAAAGTTTGCTGAAATAGTAAGAGTCTAGTGCTCCAGTTTGGTTGTATTAATGTTCTGTTTCTCGTTAGGCAGGTTAATTGCAAGTTGTGGTTGTGTTATGACAGGTGAAGAGAGTCATAGCCCTTATTATAATTCATGCAGCTAAGTTAGTGAATGAAAACGTTGTATGTTCACAGTTTTAAGTCAGTTGATCTTGTAATGATACTACTGAAACCATAGATGAGAATAAGCTTGCCTGTGTTTCCCCAAACCACTGAAGGTTTCTACCAGCATTAGCAGACTTAGAATATGGTGTATACTGTAGTTACTCAAATCACATTTGTCACGTCCTCTGTCAATTCTAGACTTCTTTGTTGGTCTGTCCCTTACTTCCCAACAAAATAAACAATGTTATTGATTTTTAATTGCGTGTACCTTTTACAATGCTGTGTTTGGATGTAATTATTGTATTTTTATTTATATATAATAATCAGTTGGATCAGGGTCATGCTTTTCACCGTAATGTAATTTTAGAAAACACAGCAAGTTTATAATGTTTGGAAATGTGAAATATAGACGGACACATGGCCTCTGCCTAATTGATAAAGTGGCACTAAGCACAAGTTGAACCAAATTACTCCATTTATTGTACAGGTTGCTAAATATTGAACATTGATTCTGTCTGTCTGATTTCAATTATACTGCATTGATTCTAGGGATATTGATAGCATCATTGAGAGAGCTGTTCTTCATTTTCATTCAGACACTTTAACCAAGACATACTCCACAAATAAGCAGACAGATATTCTAATTTGGCAAATGTTCTCTGTTGTGCCTTTGTATTTGCAAGCAATCTGAGAAATTAAAACTGGTCAAGCTAATTAATAGTGTAATAAAAAAAAATAGGCCATAAAATGCTGTTTCTGTGCTTTGTGTGTACACTTTTCTTTTCTTAGTAGACTACAGCAAGGCAACGTGCAGGATATTGAAAATTGACCATGATGTGATGTATTGAGCTCTATCATGTAAAAGCCACCACAGTCATCAGGGAAATTGTCTTGCTTACTCACTGGAAAATTGGTTTTCTTCTCACCTGCATCTCCTCAGTTGAATTTCTTTGGAAGAAACCTAAAATTACTCAGAAAACATTTGTTTCTGCACTACATTATTTAGCAAATTACAGTTGGTTTCTTTTCTGAATGTCCGTGGTTTACAAATTTGTGATTTTAAACTGCCATGAGAAGCGATGAACTCTGAAATTCAAATCCTGCTCATCTGTGTAATATAATGGCGTAATATGATACATTTGATAGTAAACTTTCTTCAAGATATACATCTTAGCAAGATTAAGATAAGGTTTTCTCCAGTTCACAGAATGGAGTTTCAGTAACTCCTTAAGCCACAGTGTCTTTCTTTGAAGCAATTTGCAGCTCACTTCCCTATATCAGGAAAAGCTACATCATGGTACTACCTCATTAACCTCAGTCGAGCCAAAGCAACAAAAAACTCATGTTTCAATGAATTCAGTTTCATTCACTTTTCATCTAAGCAAATGGACACTGTAATAAAACCATAGAACTGAACCTTTATGTTATGATAAGCACCAATAAACATCACACCATCTGTAAGCGGCAAATAAGTTGCTGACACAGTTCCCAAAACTCCATAACCTGACAGTCACTAGCGTGGGTGGTACACTTCCTTCACCACAAATTACAAAAGAAGTCAGCCCCAGCCCCTGGCCCTGCACAGGTTCGCTGCCAAACCACAACACTGACGGGGCTGATCCTGCTTACCCAGATTACTGTGAAAAGGCTCTGTGTGTACGGTGACAGTTGCCATTGATGCCTCAGCGCACATCAGTCATCTTGATAGTGGTTCCTCTGCCAGAGTCGACTGCTCACATACCGCCACTGTGGTAATGTAAAGGTGAACTCATATTAACCAGACTTTTATCACATCACAGTCTGAGTACGCGTTTTGTTGGATTCGTACTGCTGATTCATTCAACAAAACAACAATATGAAACCCCATAGTATGCAGAAGTTAAAAACCTTGGTAGGTAGATCAAAGATGTTGCTCGCGCATGGGCTGCGTACATGCAGGATTAAAGTTACACACATCACTGTCGTCACATAGATGTGTGGACACTGAAGACCACACAGTTAGACACCTCAGTGAGTCAGCATTGATGTTGGGTAGGGTGTCTGATGGTGATTGTTCAACTGACAGTGAGGGGATGACAGGTGCTGAGAGTCTAGTGTGGGGGGGGCTGACGGTCTTGGTATTACTGGTAGGTGAAGCCCTGTGCATCATAGCTCTGTATCTCCTCACCCTTATAGCACAAGATGACATTTAAGTGTTGGTATAATGCTAATTTCTCTGAGAGGAGTAGATGAGATCAGACTGTCCAGTGGTTTGAGCAATACTTGACGATAACTGTGTGCACAGACCAAAGGTATTCATGGTGGCCTCAAATGTCACACATATACAGAGAAAGAGAGTGAGACAGAGGTTAAGTTATGATGGATGGTCAGCTACAGTGCATTACAAGAAGTAATGTTTAGCTGGTGTAAATAGCAACTCTACTGAAAATGGAGTAATAACTTAGGAGGAAATCTATTTTAAAGTCACACCTCTCCCTATTGCACCTCCTAATGCACCTCGTAATGCAACAACATACCAAACCTGCTTATACAGCAATTACAAGGAAATAACCATGTGGTTAACACTACATGCATTCTCCATGGCAGTGTGGGTGGGACACTTCAAGTTCGAGTGCTTCATTTGGAACTTCATCCTCTGTTGAAGGGTAAATCTAGTGGCATTTCATAGTAACATATGTGTTATACATCTGTGTAATGTAACACACAAGGTCATTCAGAATGAACTGTACAAACTAGTCAACACCTTTGCTCACTATACTCGTATGACACCAAATATCACAGCACAGGAAAATGGAGAGCAACATACCAAATTTCTTTTAGGTCATATGTGTATATACATGTTTTCACGACCTTTTTCATGATTTATTTCAGCCATGAAAGTACTTGAACTTCAACAACTGAAGTAGCCTAAACTTACGAACGAGAGCTAAGGACTAAGTATTTTTGAATGGTGAACAACAGGCATATTCTGTTATTAAAATAATAAACCTTTTTCCTTTTTATTTCTTATGCTGATGAAATGGCACAAATCTTGCTGAAAACAAGTTTCTTGAAAGAAAGTCGTTATCAGGAAAAAACAAACTATTACAAGCATTTACCATACCATCATACGATAAAGTAAGAGTGAACAAACTTCTGCAAGTATAGAAATGTGTAAAGTTGAGCCATCATCAAACTGACACACTATAAGACAGTACCTCAATGAACCTTGTCACTGCCTGTCCACTATAATCCAGAAATTAAAGTACAAACCTAACTGTAATAGGATATAAACTGTAATGCTGCTTAGGTGTTGATGGTGCATAATTGAACATCCTCTAAAGATGAGCCTTTCCAAAATTAGATCACTTTCACTGATGCAATGCAAATTAATGGCCTGATTAAAAAGGCATGATGGCGAGTACTGTAAGATGTGGCTGTTTAAAGAAGCCAAACATGTTAGTACTGTACCTCGTAACATAAATTCTTCCCTTGATCGATGTATGTCGCTTGTCTGGGAAGAGATGGAGATAATTCCTTAAAGTTGTCTTAAAATTGAAAATTCTCTCTTAGTTGACATTGCCCATCTCTATGGATGAGTAGTATTTCCATTTTGACTATTAAATATCACAGTGTTTTAATACAATTGACTTTCACTGAACTACAAATAATCCCTTTTCTAGAAGCCATTACTGTAGTTCATGGAACTGATTATTTTTAACCATCTAAAACTGATACAGTTAAATGTGAAGTTTGTCATGTTTTATCAAACTGACTCTCCATTTATATGCATTAACAGACAGGCAAGCTCTATCATCTGCATCAAGTACTGAAACCTCATAGTTATCTGATAACTTGTCTTATATTTCGGCATGCTTAAAAGTGTCTTAGTTCTCTGTATAAAGTAACTGTATTGAGGTTAAAGCATCACAAAGTTTCATTTGCATCCATTAATTTAAATCTACTTCATGTCTCTGAAACAGCATCAGTAAATCTTCATTTTCACCACTATGCTGATGACACTCAGCTCTATATATACTGTAATTAACCTGAATGCTTACTTGAAACTTAACTACAGACATCCACAAATTTCTTGTTCGATTTAAAAACAAGTATTGCTAAAATACTAACAACTGAATGGTATCATTGTCAATCAACTATCAAAGACATTATTCACTGTATTACATTACACATAGTTTCAATAGAAGTAAACATGGTGAGCAAGCAGAGAAACCTTTTTACCATCTAAAGGGTAATACATGAATAACAAATTATACAAAAAAGCTGCTCTCAGAATCTGAACGTATGAACAATAACATTTTACCACATCACATCATTCTCTCTTCCTTCTGCTGCTTCTCCAGCTCATACCAGATGTGACTTCAAAAGGAGCTTTGCCATGTGATATTACATGGGCTTACACTCCTAAGCCCCATTAATCTGATTTCATTGCATCCAAATACTACCATCTGCGCTCAATTGCCATTTGCCAATAAATTATTATGCCAGAATGTTGAAAAGGAAAATACTGAGAGCACTTTGGCTAACTATGTTTGATGTTTAGTTTTTTGTTTCAGTTTGTGATCAAGATTTTTTTTTTTCTGTCTACATAGAGCAGGTCAATTGTACTAATGTCTTGAGAGACCCTCACCAGAAAAATATTACAACAGCCTAACAAACACAGAATGGCCAACACTTGCCTGTTTACATCCTGCAGACACAGAGCACATTAAGACTCATTTGTCATCTGTTTCTGACCAGATGGTCTAAGTCATCTCTTCATTCTCTTTATAAACTGTGCCGTTGTTCTCCACCAACTCCTGAAAATAACTGGGTTTTTAGCTGCTAGATATTTGACTTTCCTCACCAGCCAGTTGCTGAGTTTAGCTGTTCTCTGTTTGGTGCTGGTGATGTAGTGGATGGTCAGTTTATCAGTTATTTAATGTAATTTCATTTAATCTTAGTTGCTGAAAACACCTAGCTGCTGGTGCTTGACTATACTAATAAAGTTTACAAGATTATAATAATTCTAATCACATGGTATCACCTCAGAGATCCTCAGTTAAATTCTGGCTTGGTTGTGTGTTCGACGGCCATATTAAAGGTGGGAAGTCAGTGAGGATTGGGGGGAAAATTATTTGGCTGTTAATAATTTTATGGCCAAACACAATTTTAAAAGCAAACAAAGCAGGCACAATGTGCTAAACCATCGAAGTCTGCTGAACTGACCAGCTGTCTACAGTTGGCCTATTTTTACAGGTTTTCACACCGACCTCTGACATAGCGAAAGACCAAAGTAGATATTTCTATTTAGAGAGTGCAGGTTTCAGTGAAGCTTCGCCCTGCATATTGGTACCACTGGGCTTTTGTCTGTATGTTTCCTGTCACAGATCAGTGTCTTTGAAGTGGTTTTTGTCTGAGCACAGAACGGCCTAATAATGTAGTGACCAGCAAGTAATGCTGGAGGGGAGGAAATCATGTACAACATGTACAGGTACACAGCATTTGTAGGGTGCGCATATATCCCTCTAACCACTGTCCCCGTTTCTCTCCCTCTTTCTCAATGGTACACACACACACATACACACACACACACACGCACACACACACACACACACACACACACATGCACACATAGTTTAATCATTTGGTCAAATTAAACTTTCTGTCACTTTCAGAAGATACATTACTTTTAATGTTTTTTTCTGTTTAGGTTGTATTTTGTTTGCAGTTTCAATACACGGTTTGTTATTTATATAATATATTTAATATATTCTACTAGAAGTAGAAAATATTAAATAGTAAAAGTGCCTCTAAGAGTTCAGTAAAATAAACAAAACAAAATTTAACAAAGAACTGGTATACTTAAAAGGAAAGCAAGCCATTTGGCACTGTAATCAATGAGCCAATGAGGGAGAGCTGAAGAGGAGGGACTGTAAAGACAAAGGAGGAAACCACCCTGTCCCACAGCAAAACCTGTACCCAGACAGACATGTCACTTTACAAGTCACTTCACAGCCATGATGTGAGGTAGCCCGTCATTCTCCAGGGAGAATATTCACTAAACACTGGGTAAGTGTCTCATTCACGCAACTTGTTGCTTCTTAATTTTCCGAGAGTGAAAACCACAAGCAGATGCACTTTAACATTGCTCATCTTTAGACTCTCTAGCTGTGCTGTCTGTGATCTACTGGAAACAGAATCTAGTGTGCTGCTATTGATCTTCTGTTGCCCGTGGAGACTCTTAGATCTGGCTTCTCTCTTATGACTCCGGTCCCTTACATGTGCGCTGTGTGAGACTGACTGTAAGTTCATGTCCTGTCAAAGGATGTGTAAATCTGACATATGCATGCATGGTTTTCCCCTGTGTATGCATTGAGATAGTACTGTGACTGCAAGGAGCTCAAAGACCTGCTAACTATGTCACAACTTTGCAAGAGCGCACTGTAGATTTGAGCAGCATCAGGGGGAATTTGATTATTGCACAAGCCAGGTTTATAACTAAACCAAATGTACTCTGAAGATAAGAGTAATTGAGACAAGGTTAGCAAGGACTTGAAGTTAAATAGAACAGAATACAATACTTAGAAGAATTGATTTAAAGGCCAGCAGGCCCAGGAGAGCACCGCTACATGCATTACTTCAATGCAATGCAATTGAAATTTAGACTGCGTACGTGTCAGGTGCGTCATATCAGTGTGAATAGAAAGACAACTACAATATTTGAAAGTACAACCTAATAAAAAGCTGAAAGTAAAGTTAATAAATTGGCACTTCCTTCATCACTGGAGTACGGCAACATTTCTGAACTGTCTTTACAAATGAAAAGAGAACATCCCTATGGTATCCCTATAGGTTTGTATATTACACAACACACAGCACTACTTTTAATGTGGCTGCAAAATCTCCTTGCGCATAAAATAATGTCATTAAACAAAGTTGCTCTAAAGTTATTTATCATAAAATCCATTGTAGAATATCGCATGAATTCAGCTGATAAATTACAAATGACGTAGCGCCGCTGCTACGACTATTCATATGCCATTATAAATTATTGTTATTATCATTATCATCATTACTATAATTTTTATTATCAGTAGTGGTAGTAGAAGCAGTATGTGAAAATTATTATGTAAAATTTAATTAAAACTCCCGTACAAATGCACAACTGCATATTGCAGAAGTCATTTTATTCTGACTTTATTTAAATTTAATATATCACATGATAAATTTGTGACACTGGCCTAAGTTATATGATGTAATATATATGCACAATATAATTTTATCAGGCAGCGCAAAGTTTTTGAATGCCGTAAATGGCGTCGAGGCAAAAACGGCCCTGCACTACTGCTCTATCTACATGTATGCAGACGATAGATTTCACTGTACTGTGCCTGTTTTTTGCATATTAATTTCACTATGTGCTCTCGATACTGTGCGGTCAACATTACAAATGTCGTGACTGTAATGATGTTTTTGAAAAATTGCTAAATAAACACTAAACTGAAACCTTAAACTTATCAAATACAGTAAATCTAAGTGACTTTCTACTTCTGATACTGGAGCTGCTCCACTATCATTTTCACTCTCAGTGCTATGTACCACCCACATACAATGCATAAGCAAATACATGATAAACATAAAAATTAACATGCGTGACAAATATATTACAGGAAGCTAAAATTACATTGAACATATCTCATTTTTTAAAAGATATTTGGAAAATTATTTTGAATTGATACTCTTTGGTGCAACACTTTTTCTAACTTAAATAAACTAAATTGACAAAATAGAGAGAGAGAGAGCGAGAGAGGGATTTTGAGACTGTGCAAAAATTCATGTGCATTCAAAAAAAAAAAAAAAAACATTCCAGTAACTAGAGACAACTAAATGTCATTTCGTTTCACATCTACTTTCCATTTACAGTCACCATCGGAGGACTGAATAGGGTTGCGATTGTGCTGAAAAAAAAACAAACAACTAAACTCTGTAATAGCTTGCAGTACTTGTGACCTCTGCAGGAGAAACCGACCACACACTGTATAATCATAAAAGTTCATTATAGACTTCAGACTGTGTGAAGATGACAACCTCACAGGCATCCGGTACTGTCAACATACAACTACAGTGTTTTCATCCATGTATTCTCAATTTTAGATGTAAAATTCCACATATTTCTTACACATACTTACGTATTTACATATTCCACCCCTGCGAACGCTTGCATTTGATGTTTATGGTGCCCAAATAGTAGTCTTATTGTTGTTGATGCTCAAACTTTACTCATGTGTACAGTCATTAGTCATGGTTTCGTATACTGTTAGGGCTTTGTGGCTTTAGAGTGCATATGAGAGCGCAGAATATCAAAGCTTTCAGAAAACACAGTACATTTCCACACATCAACCAGGCATTCAGATGCAATATCAGACAATGCTGTGATTAGGGGAAGTTTTTCTGCAGGTTTGAGAGTCAAATGAAAAAAAAAATGTGTGCATTCTGCTATTTGTGTATTTTTGGACAGGTTATTTGGTTTAAAATAAAGTAGCAAAGTAGCTGAAAATCAGATTCACTGCTACACCAACTTACAATATAAACAAATGATGAAATCTCTTTGGCTACCTTCTGCCCCCTCAACTCTCACTGCAGGTAATGTCTGTCTGGAAAGAGTGGAAAAAAACCAGTACAAACCACAGAGAAAACAACTTATCTCTTAATCACAAGTCAATTCCTGCTGTTGATTTGCAAAGTGATTTTCCTACTTGCACTCTAGCTTATCTTGAAATGTCACATACCTGGTAACAAGCTGGCAAATAGATGGAACTAATTTTACCACAGTGTGGGCATAATCTAATTGGATCTCACTTTTGATTTTTTTTTTCCTTTGACCTTCTCTTCTCAGACTTTTGATTGTATTTCTACAGACATCAGAAATGATCCGAATCAACAACACCCAATATTTCCACTTCCTGCAGCAGGCCGATGCTTTACGTCGCTCTGGGTCACTCTGCGATGCCATCATCTCGGTAAAGAGCCATACGTTCAGGGCTCATCGTCTAGTACTGGCCTGTGCTAGCCGAAGACTGGCGCAGCAGCTGGCCCAAGGTGACACAGACAGCCCAGCCCACTGCACTCTGGAGTATTTCTCACCGCACACCTTCCAGCAGGTCCTGGACTACACCTACACCCAGGCTGTTGAGGTGTCCGTGGAAGACCTGTACCTGCTGCTGAAAGCTGCTCAGCTTCTGGAGATGCAGCCGCTAGAGGACCAGTGCCGGAAACAGCTGGATACACTCGACCACAGGGCCAGGGAAGAGGATGAAAGAGGAGAAACTGCAGATGTCAAAGAGGAAAAAGAAAGCACACAGGAGATGGATCAAAAGAAAAAAAATAGTCCAGTACAAAAGAAGAAGCTCCAGGAGACCTCCTCAAGAGGGGTGGAAGAAAGCGACATCACTGTCACTGAAAACCTTTCACCCCCTGATTCTGCTAAGAAAAACAGCGTCTCACCATCCTCAAGAAAGAAGCCCAGACTGTCCCCTTTGTCATCAACACCCCACAACAGAGACAGTGTTATTACCAGGCCTGCCACCAGTAGTTCCTCTTTCTCTTCTCCCTGGCCTTTCTCTACAAACATGTGGAACTCTGTGAGCACCCTGAGGCGGATAGCAGAAAACTACTCTAACTTAATTGCAGCGCACCCTCTTCAGTCCCCAAATCAGTCCTCAGTAGCATACCCATTCTCCCTCTCCACCCCCCACATGTTCCCTTTACTCGGCCCCCATTTTCAAAACCCGGTTCACACCTCTGTACTAGGCTACTCAGGATTGTATCCACGTTGCACACAAAATGCATACACTGGATCTACGGGGATGGGGAGCATAATCAAGGAGGGCCTGTTGAAAAGAAAAAAAACCCAGCCAGAGAACGTTCAGCGGCACCGTTCAAAGTGCTGAACCAAGGTAAGTCAGCTCTTGGACGTGATTTTGGAAACTACAGTTTTTTATTTTCAGTCATTGTCTCCCTGTTTTTCCTCTCACAGTCATATAGAATCCCCCAATTTGCTCAATTGTTCCCTTGCGACAGCTACAGCACCTGACTCACTGCTGTTTGGGTAGATGTGTGTGCGTGATTGAGCCTCCTGCACTTTCCAACTACAGCAGTTTCACCTGTTAACCCTTCCCTGCCAGTCCTAGTCAGTTACACTCTTTTCTGACAAATCACAATCCTAGATTTCAGACCATGAGAACAAAAGGCATGAGTTAATTTTCCAATAAATCTAAATATATATATTAAAAAATATAAAACAAATAAAAATATAAAAGTTACAATAAAAACTCATATTTTGCTTTAATTAGGATTAATAATTAAATTTACCACTATCCTTTAGTGGTAAGCTACTCAACAGTGTGATAACTTGACTTTGTTTTTGGGTGATTTTCCTCCTTCAAGTCTACGCATATCGTAGTGTTCCACACAGTGTAACTAAACAGTGTGTAAAGGGGAGCCCCCTAAATTTCTCCCCTCCTTTGCAGAATTCAAGATTATCCACCCACTGAAACACAGTTTCAGTGTTTAGACTGGTCATGTCTGTACCACAAGAAATTGTTCAAAACAAATGGTCCTTTGTGGCAAAAAAAAAAACTGCTATTCTTCAGTGTCACTTCATGATCTGGCTCCTTCTACTCTAACATTTTATGAAAGTTAAGTGAGTTTTTACCTTGAAAGAGCACTATAAATATCTTGTGGTTGGGGATGGAGAGGAAGGAAAGGGTGTCTAAGGATGTAATCTGTGATAACACTTAATGTTGTAAAATATATGCAGACTGACATATTTTCCACACGATACTTGAAGACTTTTACTTGTATATTTTTCCAGTGAAGTACCTCTCTGGCCCACAGATAAGAGAGTTTCTTTATTATTGTAACAGGTACAATTAGTGTAGTTTTGTACAACTGTTGCTTCAGGAAATAATTTCTTTTCCACAGTTATCCTCAAGTGCCCAAACCCAGCAAGGAGCAAGTTAAAGACTGCCAGCACTGCAATACAAGTCTCCTTGGTGATCCGGTGCTGCGGGAGTCAGCCTCTAAACCTGATAATGGTAATGGTATGATTATTAAGACAAACACAACACTTACTGTTTTTTAATGATCACAATACACTGAACATGCCAGTATTACTATACAGTAAGATCAAAGCTGTAGCAACGGTTATTCTGCACAGAACTGATCAATTTAACAAGACAGTAAGACAGTTCTCGTCATGACCCCTAACCTCGGCAGACTCGAGATACTTAGCTACGCAATGGAAAGTGATAAAGAGAGTTGTGGTTTTGAGAGCATGGTGCAGCAGGAGCAGTAGTGTGGTTACTAGATACAGCTAGATACATGCAGTACAGTATGTACTGCATCGCAACAGTGGTTTGTCCTATGGCAAAAAAATCATATGTATGGATTTAGTATAATAAATTCTCATAATCTGAAAGTATGTTGCTGCAATAGCACAAAAATAAGATAAAACCAAAACTTTGCGCATGTGTGTGTGCATGTGTGTATGTGTGCGTGTAAGTGTGTTAGATCATTTGCCTTGTACAATCAAGCTGATAAACATGTTTTATCTATCTCTGCTCAATGGAACATTATGTTCATACTTCAAAAGATTACACTAAAACTGTGCTTTACAGATGTCTTACTGCATGGCAGTAAGCAAAGTAATAAATGAGTCTTTAATATATAATCTAATACATACATACAATGTGTAACAACATATAAACAAGAATATAAATGAAGCATTAATTTCGGTATTCAATGTTTCTTGTCGATTTTTAAAAAAAATCCTTTTGTTTTCATCTACTGAAATTATATTAGTGTTTGTTTATAAGTGTAATTGGGAATTAAAACATTACCTAAAGAAGATGTCAGGTCTTTTAAAATGAGAACTACAGAGAAATATTGGACAGGAAGTAAGCTAATGACAACAGGTCTCAGTAGGTTGTGTAGAGTGGTGAGTGTTCAATTGTTGTGGTTTATTCTTTCAATTTCCCCTACTACAGTACACCCCCTTCATATTTCAGCATCCTGTCTATACTATGAGGCCCAAGTTTTTACTTGAGAAACCCTAAAAAAAAAGTATATAAGGTACCGAAAGGCTTCTGAGTTGCTACCTTAACCTCAAAATCACACCTTTGTAATTTTAAAACAATCACTAAGGTACGTGGCTGCAGAAAACACACATGCACAGTGACAGGAAAGTAAGCTTCTACCAACTGAATTTATTGTCTTGCAACAGGATGCAGGCCAAAAACAGACTTGTGCCTCTGAAAGGCAATTAAAGTGTTGCACTGATGTATCATTTTAAAGCTCATGCAGAAAACTGTAGGGGTAAAAAAAAAAAAAAAAAAAAAAGACATACCCAAATCAGTGAGGTCAATGAGCATTGTGAGTGTGAGTGTGAGTGCCACTGTTGACTTTAGCAGGGCTGAAAAATAATGCCTTTACAAATGAATTATGGCTGCAACAAATGACTATTTACATTACTGATCCATCCGCTGATTATTTTCATAACTGACTGATGGTTTGGTCTTTAAAATGTTAGAAAATAGTGAAAAATGCTCGCCACAGGTTTGCAGAGGCCAGTGTTATGTCATTAAATGAAAACCCGGCGATGTTCAATTTACTATGATATAAAACTGAAAAGCAGAAAGGAGAAGCTGTAACTAGGGACTTAAATGATCAATCAACTGAAGTAAGTAACTAAAGTTCTGACCATTGACTTATCTGTTAATCTCATCATTGTAGCTCTGATATGAATTCACTTTATTGCCAGTAACTGGTTATTTTGATGGACTGTAGAACTCATTGCTCTTCTATGTGGATGTCTATAAGGACATAAGTACAACAATAAACCAACAGTTGTAGTGGTGTTATTGTTAACAGCCAGGCCCCTCTTCCCACCGCAAGGTTCACACCTTCACCTGTTTTTCTCCCTGCTGTTGTTTGCACAGGTGAAGCCTGCACAGGGTGTCGGGTCTGTGGAAGAGGGGACGTGGCACAGCATGAACCACAATCCAATCGACACGACCACAGGGGAGAAAAACCCTACCAATGCCAACACTGCCCCAAAAAGTTCAGTCTGAAACATCAACTGGACACACACCATCGCGTTCACACCGGTGAGCACACCATTTACTGTTCACTGTCTGTTCACTCTGACACCTGAACTTCAGCGTTGCGCGTTGCGGACCAAAGGCTATGCCCGCCCACAATTAGAACAAAAACTACCAACAATCCCAAAGGGAATTTCAGTATTCAACTAAATCCAGTTACAACGTCAAGTCAGATAAAGTGGCCTAAAAGCATTTGTGCACTAAGAAGCCACTTAAAATGCTGAAAAGTAACAATAGTAGGATTGGTCTGACATTGCTTGAGTTAATGGGACAGATCAGAGACAGGTTAGCTGTTAGCATAGCATAGCAACTTGCTGGCAAAAGAGGAGATTGACTAATGACTAATTTTCCTTGGCGCTTACAGAGTGCTCCTTTTCAGAGCAAACACTAAAACCATTAACTGCAAAGCGCATATGCTTTGCATTAATACTGAGCATATTCCAAAGCAGAGTGTTCCAATTTTCTGAACATTTTGCAGGCAGGTGACGGTTTCCACTCATTTTAATACCATGAAACTCATTTTACAGAAACTTGAAACTCACAGACTTGAAACTCAAGTTAGATAGAAAATCCACTGAATGTACAGTAAACATCATGTCTGCTTTAACTGCTGTAAAAGTGACATTATTTCCATACATTAATGCGGTTCAGGATTTTCAAGTGTGCCCTTGCAACTGTTTTGCCATGCAACCATAAATTCTAATTTTTCAACTGTGACGGATCACCTGTGTTTAAAGGAAATTGGTTAAAACATCCAAAACCACAGAAATGGTGCTGAACACAGGCCTTCATAAGATGCACTCTAATCAAAATCAAAATCCCCCCCCCCCCCCCCCCCCATATATATATATATATATATAACCATGAATTTGTCCTAAAGCTGAATGATCCACACCTTGTTTATTTGTCTTACAGATGTTCAAAACCTGTTGTTTTAAAGGATTTGCTGTTGAATTTTAGTATTCAATTAATTGAATGTTATTGAAGTACATTCTCACATGCCTGCATGCCTTGTTAATTTTCATTTTCTTCATAATGATAGTTGATATCCGTCTGTCTGTGTTGCGTTTACACTGACATACAATCATAGACAAGATCTAACTTAATGGAACGTACATGTAAATTGTGCATAACTGATTTGATGACCATCAGGATGAGTCACATAAAACTGCCACATAAAATTTAAGCAAGTAATCTCTCAATTGGAAAAAAAAAATAGACGAGATGAATTGCGTTCACGTCATATAGCAGGATATATAAACTGGCAGTGAATACACTTTTACCTCATAAGTGGGGGGGTGTATGAGACCATCCCCACCCCACCCACCTCACCCCCCGCCATTGCCTTCCATCCTGTGGCCCCCTGGTTCACTCTTTTCTCTGCTTCAAGGGGAGAAACCCTTCGAGTGTCGCCTCTGCGGCCAGCGCTCACGGGACTACTCGGCCATGATCAAGCACCTGCGGACACACGGCGGGGCCGCGCCTTACCAGTGCACGGTGTGCCTGGAGTTCTGCAGCAGCCTGGTCGCCATGCAGAGACACGTCAAGAGCCACGCGGTGCAGGACTTCCCGCCCGACTGGAGCATCAACAGCACCTACCTGTACATCTCCCACATCTGAGCCATGCCTCACGACACAGACGCCACCATCTACACAAAGTTCTCATAGGTGTAGCTTCAGTTTGTGCATCTTGTGTATTACTTCATGTATCATCATTACATAAGAGCTAAGCATGTGTTTTTCTGAAAGATTAATTCCTGATGAATGATGTTTGAAAGAAACGTTGACAGCACATACCACTGTTCTGAAGACATCATAATACACGAGCGCCACAAACTGGGGCTACAGGTATAGCAATAACTTCCATTCAAACTTCTTTCACAACTGTAAAACACAGAAAATGCAGCACTAATTTCCAATGACATGACAGAAAATGTATTGAAAGTGTTTACCACCTCACATTAGGTCATGTACGTGCATTACAGCCGCACCAACAGCTTATCTTCATCAAATGACGCAAGCACCATCCCTCTTACTTTCATAATTATTGGACCGGTTGTGTAAACTTTGTAAGTTTGACCCAGGCGTATAGCGCCCTCATGAGGGCAACCACTGTAACAATCAGTTTTTACTGTAATTCAAATTGTTCCAAATGCAACACCTTGTCAAGATGGGACCAGTGGCTGAGATATCACGTTTGCAGACAAGAGAAATTTTAATTTATTAATTGTTGGAACATATAAACAGTCAACACTCATTGATGCAGATTTAATCTGAAAAATCCTACATCCACACTTTGTATGATGTACTCCCTCCTCAGTTAAAATTCATATGTATCTACTTCATCCTTTAAAATAGTGACTTTGTTCCAGCAATGAAAAAAGAGTGGAGGAGGAGTTTGCAGTAGCATTAGCGAACATGGCTTTGAGCCTGTGTACACACTGCTCATGACTCACGAAGGTCAGCCAAATTCCATATGTGGTAACATTCAATGACTATTTATGTGACACTGGAAATAAGGAATGGTATAGATTAATACAAATATCACTTGACAGCTCATTAATCTGTTTGTTTGAATGGGTGGAGATGACAATGAGAAGCTTTTACAGTGATGTCTGTTTAGCTAGTGACGAACAATAGTCCACTGTTTTATTTTTTCTGCATTGTCACTCACTGACTGCCTATAACTTCAAAGGTATGGAAACACAGTAGTAAACGTGTCTCAAAAATAAAAATCAAGCAGTATTTATCAACTGCCATACCTCTGCAAAAGCACCAAGCAAGCTACATTACTGTGAAGCTACCCCAGCAGTTTGTATATGTATGTATTCCACTGAGGGACGCTTTCAGGCCTGTTTCCACTGAAAGCTATTTGTTGATTTGTACAGCATTATGTGTGTGGGGTACAAGGAAATGTTTAACTCATCTTTCATTTATTGGCTTTAATGAATCAATATGCCATGTTTAAGACTACTAATGCATCAAATAAACAAGCTTACATACGACTGTTATCTTGGCAATTTGCAATAATTTGTGTTTTTCACTGACAAATCTTAAGAAATTATTATTATTTTAAAACAAGATATTTAGTGATTAAAATTCTTTAAAGATGTTACAGTTTCTACTTACACACATGATACTATTAATAATCATTAACAGCACTGTCAACAGAGCTAAAAAAAAAAAAAAAGTCAAAGAATTGATTACCTTAATTATGACAGTGTGGAGAGGATAAAGAGTGTGTTTCATCATGTGACGTAATACGTGTTGATATTTTCTTTCCTTCTCATGCAGATTCATCCCCCAAAAGTCCATTTCATTGCACTAGCCCAGCAGCAAATGTAATATTGTGATCATTATTTGTTTGTTTGTTTACATGTGTGTGTATGTAAGGAGATGCAAAGCATGTAAACTTGGATGTATGAATTATACGAGAAATAAATACATGTGTGATTTCTGAGTGTTGTGTCTCTCACAGAGACTGATAACCTACACTGACAGATGATCAGTGTAGGGCACTGATATAGCACCTTTTATGATTTAGGGGGGCTTTTTCACAGCAGACATTTTGGCTTGTTTTATAGGGAAAGTGCATGTGTTAGTAATGACATTAACAATGGCTCTGTTCCATTCAAGTGTGCCCGTAAGCCACGACAGTGTGTACCTGGACGCTAAGACAGAAGCAGCTAAATGGAACTGGCTGTTCTTTGAAACCCTTCCTGTGACACTAATTGTCCAGTCATAGCTCAGCAAGTGCAACTAAGCACATTAAACTTGCAATGAGGCTGTAATAATACAGACACTTGGCATTATAGGTTCTGTTTTAAGCCTTTCCAAAGCCAAATTTGTACTGTTAACAAATTTGGTTAACTAACTAAGCTAAATACCAACAGTACAGAGTGAGTGTTTTTCCAAGGCCAAGGAACACATCATTAATAACTATATTAATAAGTGGGTTACAGGTAACCTTGATTAGATGCCCCATTCACCACTAACATTATATTTCATGACAGTGTGGAAGCTCACCCTGAATGCTGTCAGTTCATGCTAATGTTAGCAGCTCTGTGCTTTTCTTTACTTGACTGAGGGGAGTTTCCACTCCATCAACCCCAGCACATGAGGACTAATGATACCCAAGATAGTATCATTTGCCAAACTCACTGGTTGGTTCTCATCCTAAGCCCTTTTCTCTTGTAAGTAAAATACTGTTTGAAAACATGAATATGTTAGCAAAGCAGCCCAACAGGGAGATGCTAGAGAGAATGGCCTCACTTTTTCCGCATTGCACTTGAAAAACTAGGACTAACTCTACACTGCAAGAACAATGCTTTGCTTTATTTTTTGGTCTTATATGTGGATCAGCTGATGAGGATGATAGCTTTTTGCCTGTAAAACGCAAGTTAGTAGTCTTTTAAGTGAAGCTACATATCGCATATGTAATCAGCAAATGGATATTTAAAAAAAAAAACTCCCTTAACACCCTTCTCATTTCAAAACAAGTCAGCTGGAGACAATGTTTTCAAACTCATCTAGCTACCTACAGTTAATAAATATGCCAGCGACAGTTGTTATTTTAGTAGGGAAACAGACAGTTGCTGGCTAGAAATGAGAAGCCTGCTATTGCCCATCTGTCTGAAAGTAAAAATTACTCAGAATTTGGAGTGGTAAATCTGCTAGCACTGTTATTGTATGTGTATCGAATGTTTCATGCGCAGCGCTGGACTGGAAAGCTTCACAGCTGTGGCAACAGTACTTTGGGGCAGTTATTTATACCTGTGCATTTCCTACTGTGACATGTCTATGTGTCCACTGTGAAAAAGGCGTATCCATAAGTTCCTTGTTGATATTCACTATAAAAACTATTACATAGCTACATACTGTAGAAAGTCTTTCATCAGCTGCTATTATGACAAGCTTTTGTCTGCATTCCCATCACTTTTCTGGCTGCCTTCAGATGCTATCTCTTCCTGAATGTTACCAATAGTGTATCCTCCATGAGATTGTGGCTCGCCTTTGGCGGCCTCTGTCATTCCCTCTTCCCATGTTCCCCAGTCTCTGCTAACTTTGGAATCTTGGAGTTTACAGTCTGTCAGAACCATTAACTGATGTGCCTGGCTGGCGCTGCAGTTAGGCAGTGGTACCTGGTAGGTGGTGTGGAACCGACGCAGGTCAACTCTGAATGAGCCTTTCTCCAGTGTCATGCAGGGTTCAAAGCGAGCACCCCACTCAATCTCTGTTTCAATATAGGATGTTTTGGCTTGGCACATCATGCCTGTGAATAAAATGATGAGATAGAAGTGGCTGTTAGTGTTGAGTCAGTAAAACATTTTCAATACATATCTATTTTAAAACTGAAGTACACATTATTTTCCACATGATGTCGCTATGTGTTTGAGTCTCAGCCAGCCAGCAAGAACAACACCAGGACCCTGAAAATGAAGCAGCTAAATGGATTTCAGCCATTAGTCATTTTAATGTTTGTATGTGTGCCTCACCCAGACTACATTTGGATAGAATACATCTGAATATTTTTGTTGTACACCAAAAGGTTCCCAGCCCACATTTCATTAATCTCATCCAGATGTTACAATTTTTTTTTTCACAGTTGTAGCATGTCTCCCTTTTGTCCTAACTTTGCATAGCGCCCATCCCATATTTTATGCACAAAGCTTTGTACAGCTACGTGAATGTACTGTAACCAAGAACTTTATAAAACTTATCTTTGTTTAGGGCAGCCCCCAGGGCCCTTCAAGCGGAGTCTAACAGGATTCTTATTCTGGTATCAAAAGTAAAAGTAATCATTTACGGTAAAACTTAAATATTCATAACTCTCTAAATATCCATCCATTATCTATACCGCTTGTCCATTAAGGGTTGTGGGGGCCGGGGCTGGTGCCTATCCCAGCTACTCTCCAAATTTGATGATGATGATGAAAAAATGCATAATGTGGGTTTTAAATCCACCATAAATGTATCATGTGTACCAGAAATTTTGCAAAATGTTTTTTCAGTTCACTTCAGGAGTTAAGTTCAGGTGTGTAATTTTAGCTTTTGTTAAAGTTGTTGTTGTTCAGCCATTCTTTCCGGGGACATTTCACTGACTTACCGTTATTTTTTGGAGACTTACTCTAACCTTAACCTAAATCTAACCTGAAAACATGTGTTTACCTTAAATTTTAATGATTTGCATAATGGGGATTTTTTTTGTCCCCATAATAGCATGTCAATAAAAAACAGTAACAAGACAGAAAACACAAGAAAATTTCAGAAATCAAAATAACTCAGGGAAAACAACAGCATTGACATTAACACCCTAGTTAGTTAGAATTTAAAAAAAAATTTTTTTTTGAAACATAACATTTTGGAGACATTTTGTTTTGTTTGCAATCATGGCAAGATGTGGGTCACTTAGTGTTTTTTAATTCATGGGGAAAGCCCCTGCATTTGGGAGTTTTTATGGGTAAAGGTATGTAGAAGAACTTAGAACCTACAAGATTTCACAAAATTTAGAATGCTTTTCAGCACTTTTATTTCCTTTCCTTTTTTCTGTCCTTGATTTCATATTTTACAGGAAGTGGTATCTAAAAACCTTAGTCATTCTTTTTCATGAATCTTGCCAAATCCAGCCAAATGACCTTTTCTGTACAAAGCCATTGTTCTATGTTATAATTTAAACGTAGGCTGATTTTGATTCTATCTAACGTAAGGGACAAAGGTATTTTTCCACCATTTGTACAGCTGTGAGCAGATGGAATTGGCAAGGAAAGAGGATCACAGTATGTTTTCCTACTCAGTGAATATCACACAAGAAAAATGCAGAGGGCATCCTCCTTTCCTTCCGTCCTTTCTCTAGTTATCTCTGACTGACAACAAGAAGTCTATCTGCCTTTGTGTTTTAAATTTGTATTTTTGTCATTCGTATTTTAAATGTGGTTTCTCACAGCTTTTCTCCAATTTGTGTGCAGATTTAAGATTTCAGTTTCTAACCCTCTTTTCAAACTACAGTGGTTTTACACGGTAAAACATATGTAACACACACTCTCTGTAATGTTAAACTGCGGGTAAACCAGACAAACGAAATCCAATCATGCACACATGCAATCCCCACCTGACCCGCACCCCACCCCCGGCTTGACTGTGTTTTTCTTTTGTGAGTCCCTTATCTGCAGCCAGTTTTACTTTTAGTTTAGTTTTAGATCTTTATACTGATGTCATCTCACGTAGCTGTTTGGTGTTAAATAATAGTGGCTCCAAATGTACATGTGAATAGGCAGTAAATGAGAAATACAGTTGTATTGAAATACAATGACTGAATGCGAAAGGGTTCGTTTTTTTCATTTCCCAGGTTTTCTTCAGGAAATGTTTTCCTAAGACAACCCAGAGGTTTGGTATTTCCAAGACCTTGAACTTACTCCTTTGAACTCTACATCTGCAGCAATTCTGCAGATTAAAATGTTTAACCATTTAGCTGTGCACTGCTGAAGTAAGTAAAGTTTCACATCCACTTCATCTGAGTGATAATTGCCTCTGTATCTCCTTTTAACCACTGCTGCCATCAATTACTCACCCGTGGCCTCGACAATTCCTTCCAAGATGATGATTATCTCAAACTGTTGTCGTCTAAGCTGCTCAGGACCCAGTTCCCAGAGTGGACTGTTTGAGTCAATGTTGTGCTGAATGACTTGAGGCTCCACCAAGAAGAGTCTGTCTGAACCAGTTTCATACCCAAGGTCAATTTCTGTCTGCTCAAGTGGTAAGAACTCACCCTCAGCTGTTTGGCGGGACTTGATTAGCTTTGCACGAACCTTGGCGTCAACCATGTGGCTTTCTCTCAAGTCCCCAAGACGGAACATTAAACACAGCTGGTCATCACGGTTAGCGATAACGCAAGTGCGACTGATAAGAAGTGTCTCAGCCCGCTTCTTAGGTCGGGATATTTTGACAAACATGCACTCAACCATGAGTGCATCTATCATGGAGCCAACAATACACTGCATCATTACCAGCATAACACCCTTGTAGCAAGTGGGAGACACGGTACGTGATCCATAACCAATGGTGCGTTGTGTCTCCACTGAGAAGAGCAGAGCTGAGATGAAGCCGTCTACACCTAAAAAGCAGGGACTTTGGTCTCTGAGATGGTCTTTGGGGGTACCAAGGGGTCGCTCTTGTCCTATGTCACCGCGAAAGGACGCATTCAAGAAGTAGAGCCCAGCAAACAGGAACCAGGTGGTGATGTAGCACATCATAAAAACAAATAGAAACCAGCGGTACTGGAGGTCCACAAAAGAGGTAAAGATGTCAGACAGGAAGCGGCCTCTCTCAGATATATGACACAGGTTGACACGGCACTTTCCATCCTTAGAGACATAGCGAAGTTGCTCTCTGGTTTCTGGAGGAATGGTAGGGGTTTGGTTACACTGACTCTCCAGGAGTTTACTCCGAGCCTTGGCCAGCCTCTCCATCTCTCTAGCAGGGCTGGATATATTGCTGTGTGCTGGTGAGAGCTGGATGCTGTGGAGAGGGCTGTTGCTGATGACGCGAAAGGGACTGGTGCTGTCCATGTTAGGTACACTGAGGGCATGGCGAGGGTAGCGTGAAACAGTTTTGGTCTCTCTCAGTGAGCAGCGACGTAAGAAGGCTTGCTCTGTATCTGTGACACCAGGAGCAGATGGTGGATGCAAGCAAATATTCCGATATGGAATATCTGTTGTACTTTTATGTCGCCGCTTGGCTGTTGCAAGCTCAGAAAAAGGGAGGGATGAGTCTATGTCTGTCTGGGAAAAAGCAGAAGACTGAATGTTACCCTCTTCTCTCACACATAGTTTTGAATTATTATGGGGACATTTTAAGTTCAAAGAGGACACTCATCTGTTGTTTTGATTTCATCATTTAGGTCATCTATTAATCTTGTGGCTTATTCCAGACTTTGTGCAAAACCATACATTTTTCTACAAAGTTTCTATTGGTTTGACCAGAGACATTTTAACTAAACATTTCAAACAACTGCCATGGTCAAACACTCCAGAACAGCCACCAAGAAGTAGTAGTAAGATTGTTTTGTAAACAGCTATTTTCAAGGTAAAGAATGAACTTTCAATCTTAGCTTTTAAGCTAAAATGGATAAGAAGTCCTCAAGGTTCTGTGGAAGATCCTGAACTCCAGTATGTGGACCATTTACAAGGATTTATTTTCTTGACACACATTCCTGGTTTCATTTCTACAGGCCTCAGTTCCCTGGAAGGAACCCTTGGCAAAGAAAACAAAGTGGTACAGTACATTCTCAACACTGCAGCAAAAAAAAAAAAAAAAATCTTGGAAAAGCCAACTCACTGCCTTACATTTTGGACATAGCTCTCATTCGGAACTTTCTCCCCCGTGGGTGTGGAATGGACAACCATGATAGATTTTGTTTGACAGGGCATGGAAGTTCGCCGACCTCTTGTCCCATCGTTAGTGGTCACTGGAGGCCCCATGGCTCCTGTGCTCACTGTTGTGGTGGATCCAGGGGATCCTCTAGTCTTGAAGTTATAGTCTCTTCTTACACCAGGATACATTACAGAAAGGCATTAACGCTAGCAGCAGAGCATGGCTATGATTATTTGGGTTTCAAGGTTCCACCATTGATTTAAGACCTGAGAACATAGAAGACTGTCAAACAGGATGTGAAGGAGCACATTGTAGCTCATTTAAAAGAATTCAAATTTGTTAAAAGTAGTTTAAACACTTTGAAATAAATAACCAGAAAGTGTACACAGCTGTGATAGACACAACTACTTTTTCAAAAAACAGTTTCACCCAATAAAAAAAACATTTTGATTGCAACTAATGCATCTGAACTAACCTGGACTTGGTATCAGTGCATCCCACTGCTCCATGCACGAATAGCCAACACAGTGGGAAACAGCTTTAAGAAGATATACCCTCCAGCTGGAGCGAAGCTCCATCATCCTGCTCCGTCAGCAGTAAGCCACAAGATCCTGCAGAGTAGACTCAGCTCCTCTCATACGGAATTACCACACAGAGCAGGACAGTTATCTAAACCTACTAACCAACACATACTGGAATTAGCCTTGATTTAACACTTGATTTCACTACTACATAAAAAAGCTACTACTACTATGTTCACAGCAACAGTGCATTACATGCCAATGTTAAGCAGGTAATAAGTTTACGCTATGTTCCCTGTCTTAGTTCAGGGCATTTACATGGTAATGTTTGCTAATTAGCAATAAACACAAAGTAAAATAGAGGCTGATGGGAGTGTCATTATTGGACAAACTGTTATGATGGTGATAGATGAAAAGATCACATAAGTAAGGAGGATTCATCCTTTTGGGAATATGAGTGTCTGTGCAAACTAACTAGCACTGCCATCTGCTAGCATGGCTAAAAAGAAAGTCTGTGCTACGAAATAAAGGTGTGGAGTATAAAGAAGTGGATTTCGGTTCAGTGGTGCAAAGTACATTAGTACATTTACTTAAATACTGTACTTAATTTTATATGCTTGTTCTTTACATGAGTATTTTCATTTTATTCCATTTTAGATTTCCAGTCCATTACATTTCAGGGGAAATTATATTTTTTACTATGCTACATTTCATTTCATTTGGAAATTCCACTTCTGATCTGAGTCATCATTTCAAACACAAAGATAATTGGCACTGTCCCAGCCTATCCCAGCTGTCATTGGGCAAGAGGCAGGGTTGCCAGTCCATCGCAGGGCCAACATATACAGACAAACAACCATTCATACTCACATTCACACCTACAGGATATTTAGAGTTATCAATCAACCTAAGCTGCAAGTCTTTGGACCCGGAGAGAACCCACGCAGGCACAGGGAGAACATGCAAACTCCTCAGCACATACATACCTTGGTATAAACATTAAGAAGAATTAGATTTATTTTTTTTAAAACAATGATTTTATAGAATTTGTACATTTTGAAGTGGAAGTGGCCTCTTCATAAGGTCGCAGATAACAGACGCTGATACTATAACAGAAATGATAAGATCAACATCACAATGCTTATATTTATTATTATCAAATATAGAAAATAAATAGGTAGGAAGTGGTTTGTTGAACTGTTCAACGTGGCTGGCTCACTAGGAGAGAGCTGAAGAGAGTATGTCATAGAAAAACTCTACCCTAGGACACTTTGCCATGCCTTGTTTTTTCTTTTTGTCTCAAATTCAAATTCAAATCCTCAAGCACAAATTTTCTTTTACATATAATATATGTAGTGACAATTTGAACTAGTTTTTCCCTTGCCCAGAAATTTGAACTTTGGTTACTGAGACAGACATAAGCTGCTCATGTGGGGATATTTTTAAATTTTGTTGAGCTTGTTCAACCTCGCTGCAGTCTTCAATTTAAAAAGAAAATGGTGAAATGCATATACTATAACTGAAAATAGCTACCACACTGGTCATACCGAGATTAAATGTGTATACCAGCAATCTTGTGATCTGCACAGTTGGAAGACTTGTGAGTTAAACTTAAAAGGGACAAACCTGACGCAACAGGGAAAACGATATCTAAACTTTTAGACTGTAGTATGGGTCAAGCTCCAAAGCAATGGGTCCTACACTTTCAATAATGCAACTAAGCACTGTTGTTGACTCCAGTTTTTCCTTGAGTCTCACTGTTATCTTCCTGTCTCCCTCATGTCTCCGCCCACCCACCCCCATTTTCAGTGTGTGTGTGTGCTCTCCTTCACTTGGGTCCTGAATCACCTCTGCACATGTGTCTCCAATCAACTCATCAGGTTTGCACTGGTTGAACTTCAAATCATTGCCAGATTGTTTTGCCAAATTTAATGCTACCCACAAGGTGTGGGAACAAGTCAGCGTTTTTGGAAGTCTCAACTCAGACTCAACTCAAGACTCAGTCTAGAGTCAAATCCCAAGCTTTGCGTTTTGAGTCTGAAATGAGTCATAATGTGCTTTTAACCAACTATATGCTGTGTGTGCAATATCAAAAATCACATACAATATCATCACAACAATAACCTTTGTCATATTTGGTAACATTGGAATATTGGGAAGCTGAAGTTTGCTGCTTTTTAGTTGCGGTTTTGGAGTTGGGGCAGCATCAGACTTGTTCCCATTACTCTGCATGCATTTGTTTGAGGTGCTGGGGCGGCGTTTGTTGTGCTGCTGCTTTTAGTTCAAATAAATTATTGTTGCACAAAATTGCACAAATTATTGTATTTTTCATTTACATTATCACACCAATAAAATGGCTGGTACAGCTCTAACAACACTAATAAACTACTATTTGCATTTGAGCAGCCTACATCTTTCTTGTATAGGTCCTGGCATCATGTCAGCACCTTTACAGGCAGTGCTAGATGACCTGGATATTTTGAATAACTTGAAGGGCAGCAAGAGCCCTCAGAAAGCCAGTAGCCAAATCAAATAAAACAGAAGTGGATCTGTCGCAGGCAGATCACATCAAAACAGTAAGTTTTACTTTGCACACTTTGTTGCAGGAGCTGGCTGTAATTTTTTTTTAGTAGATATTGCTCAGTTTCATACAATAAAGGTCTTTGACAGGTTTTTTCCCCTATGATTTTCTTAAGAAGTCTGTCCACTGAGGTTCCTGTTAGCGTTGCATCAGATACCAACAGCTGAATGATTTTATGCATAGCACTGCTGCCACATGATTGGCAGACTAAATAATAAAGTGTTCGTAATAAAGCGTCCGGTGAGTGTAGTAGAGCGTAGTCACTTAAAAGGAGGGTTCACTCTGTTTTCATTTCAGATGCAGACAAAGCAAAATCCAGCTCAACACCAAACACAACAAGTATACCAGCTATACTCTGAACATTAAGCAGTAGCTGCTAGTTCTGGTGTACTATGTAAATTAAACATTCACTTGATTATGTAACAAGAACACATCTTCTAGTAGTCTGAATTTAACCTTTATGTACTTTACTATTATATACATACAACTACTTGTTCTTTTTCATCACTACAGAATTTGTGTTTCTTCTTATAGTTCTTTTTTTAAAGGTTAAATGTAGAACAGGATTGGAACTGACTGATATTTTAACTTCAACTCAATATTTCTAGAGCAGCAACAGTAATGTTCACAACTGTAAAGTCAAAACAAACTCAATAGTATCTGATTGGAAAGAAAGCCAATACGTCAATAAAATAAATATCAATACAGTGTGTGAAGTTTATAAGCTCTGAACATAGGCAGTAAGTATCAGGCCTTCCTCCTGGCCTCGGTTCTCCTTCCTCTGGTAGCTAGTACAGCTACCGAGAACTTTAGCTTCGTCCTAACATTTCCCTGTTAACCTAACTAACGCTACGACTGTGTAAAACATGCCGGGAGACGGACAACCCGGTTGAATATAATCACTTTTCTTCATTCTTGTTGAACACGTGCTTTGATAAAGTGCTTATAGGCCTTTTAGTGCACTTACAGAAACGTGCGCGTAGTCATCCTCGACTCGAGTAATCCTCACGGGACATAGTGATCTCTCTGACCTCATAGCTCATCCCGTGTGTGTGTGTGTGTGTGTGTGTGTGTGTGTGTGTGTGTGTGTGTGTGTGTGTGTGTGTGTGTGCAGCCCCGCCCAGGCGCTGGCTCTGAGGGAAGGGCGGAAAAGCAAGGAGACAGTACTGTTTAAAATTTTCAGTGCGTCTGTGAGCAAGTCTCTATTTTTGTGCCAAGTCACATGTCTTAAAAACTATTTATATTAACCAAATCTGTAAACAGGCTAGGGTGTGGTGCTGGGAGGCGAAGAGCCCTTTAGTTTTAATGATGAGAATAATTGGAGGAAGAAGTGTGCAGTGAAGATTTAAGTTCATGAAGATATATATATATATATAAAGCCAAAGTCTGTTTCCCTCTATCGCTCAGATACCACAACACTTGAATACATTGTCGGCGGAGTTGGTATGTTCTCAACACGAGACAGAGAGACAGAAAGCTTAGAGAAAATTAAATAGCCTATGCATCATATAGCCCATAGCATGTGCAAATGTAGATGTAAATCTACTCATTCTGAGATGACTTTTTACACCTTTACAGACCCCCTGCTGCTCCTGGATTTGATGATGGCAGCTCTCCTTCTCATCATGACCACAGAACCTGATATTTGTTGCTTATTCTAACATTCATTTGCTCTATTTTAGTATGTTTAGCTTTATGAGTCAAATATCATTTATTTATTTAGTTAGTATTGGCTTTGTGGCTTGCTAGTATGCTCATGTTTGCTAACTACCAAGGTTTGAGCTCTCTTAGCTACCGTTAGACATGCTCTAAAAATGTCAAGATCTAAATATTACTTGCAGATTTTTTCACTTTGAGCCAGTATAGCAATGCTAATCAAGCTTAGTGTTAAAATACTAGTCTAAAAGGCAAATATTAATTTTATTATTTGTATATATTCTAATAATAAAGCTGTAGCATCAGACTTTTGTATTGTTTTTTATTTTTAAATGTCTCTTTTTTCATACTTCTCTCCAGAGCCAGGACTGGCATTACACAACAAATAAGCTACAATTAATAGAAAAAGTCTCAAATGTAGACATACAAATATAAAAAGAATGTTCATCATAATGGTCTGAAAAGTTTTTTTGAGGTAATCAGAGCAGTTTAGAGTTTGTACAGGGACAGTAGGCGGGGCGTGGGTTTTCTGATGGGAGGCGCTATGGTGAGGTTATAGGTACTGGATTCTGAAAAGTACAGTGCAGTTTTGCGAAGATGTGGAGGTTTCAGAAATGCAAAGATGATCCAACAACCCGCTGGGACAGGACGACTGCAAAATGTGTGCCTTGTCCTGTAAAGCCAGGTAGGCCGTTATATTATATTATATTATATTATATTATATTATATTATATTATATTATATTATATTATATTATTTCTAATTATATTATTTCTAATAATATAGGATATGAAACTACCCGTCACTGTGGCTATAGTGACGACGGAGGGATTCACTATCCCGCTTTTAAAGAGTGCGAAGACAAGACGTTCAATAACGGCAGCTGGACGTCTTGTCAACCTTGTACCTCATGTCCGCCTGGATATACCATTTTAAACCCCTGCAACACAACTACTGACACCCAGTGCTATGAACCAAGGTAAAATAGAAATCACTTTCATTACTCTGGTAAAAAAAAACAGCAGATTAGAGCAGCTCTCTGGACTTCTTGCACACCGTGACAGTTACACCTCGAGTCTACAAAGAAATCCAATCTAACAATCAAATAAAATAGAAGTGGACCTATCGCATGCAGGTCACATTAACATTGTTTTCGAGTAAAGATCGCTCTGTGTTTCAAACAGTAAAACGTTTACTGTTTAAAAGTCTACAGTAGTTTTTTTTTTCCTCTCTCTGATTTTCTATAGGAAACTGACGACTGAAGTTCCTGTCACAGTGAGTGGGCTGACCCTGAACGTCATATCGTAATAAATCGTAGTGTTGATTGGCTTACTTTACCTCTGTTTCTCTCTCTTCTCAGCAGCCAACAACACTTCAGCATGTTTCAACTCTATTCAACAAGGCAACGACGGTGAGCCATAT
The DNA here is from genome assembly GCA_033238685.1 of Lates japonicus. NCBI lineage: Eukaryota > Metazoa > Chordata > Actinopteri > Centropomidae > Lates > Lates japonicus. The sequence goes on along the minus strand of BRZM01000063.1, from coordinate 641,567 downwards.
AAAATCTGTATTAGTCCAATTATTTACGTGCTCTTGCTATATAACCATACACATACATTCTATGTCTGTAACCCCTAACACAGGAAATTGAGGCTACTGCGTCACGTCTCATTTTTAAAAAAAGGAAACGAACTCAGCTCAGAAAAATTCCCGGCTTCATAGGTTGAATAATGAGGTTATGGGTTTATTTTTTAAATTGGTCATTAGCCTACAGTCTGCTCATTTTCCCACAGTTTTTCTGTTCATTGCATCAGACATCAGCAGCTGAATGATTTTATGCATAGCACTGTTGCCACATGATTGACAGACTGAATTATAAGGTGTTCCTAATAAAGTGTCCAGTGAGTGTATAGTCACTCTGTTTTCATCTCAGATCGCGACAAACCAAGGACCCAGCTCAACACTAAATGCAGCAACTGCATCAGCTACCCTCGGGGTGTATTCAACAGTACATCCTGGTACCGGTGCACAGTGTAAGTTAAACATGCACTCGATTACGTGATAAGAACACATTTTCTCACAGTCTAAATTTAACCTTTGGCTTTTCTCTCTTTTTGCAGGGGCAGTACCATTAACCATCTTAATTTCCATTATGCTCGCTTTGTTATCTGCTTGCATAATCTACATGAAGTGGAGAGGAGGTTTGCATTTTGAAAGTAAAGATTGTGACAGAGATAAAGTAAAGTAAAGAGAGTCTTCTGTGGATAAAACATAGATTGGAAAAAGGTTCTCAAGCTGGACCTTTTTACTAAGCAGATATGTCACTATTTTACAATGTTATTGTGCAGCAGGCATGTGGCATTGACCACAACCATGTGTCTCTCGTCATGTATGGGTTTAACACAGGTCAGCCGAGGAATAACAGAAGGTCATTCATCAGTGACGGATTCTCTCCCCTCACTGCTCCCACTTGCAACAATGATCTGGGGTACATTCTCAGTGAGTGGAAATTACAAAAAGCTGTACCTCTGATTGCAACTTTCTTTCTCCTGGGACATTGATAAGATCCAGGGGTAAGATTAAATGTGCAGTAAACATATGTGTTACTGCCTTAGAAGTTGTTCTTCCTGTTCTGCTGGTAGTCCTTAAAACAAAACACACAGGAACAGTTCACTGAGTTGGCCTAGACCACAGTGCAGACACAGCTGCTGATCAGCATTTTATGAAAAGAGACAAAAGCATGCATTTGAACACCCTGCGTCTTTCTTCTGTAGGCCCTGACATCCTATCAGCACCTTTACAGACAGTGCTGGACAACCTGGATATTCTGGAGGAGTTGGTGATCCTGTTGGATCCAGACATCCACGGTGTAAAGAGCACCAGACATCTAGCATCCCACTGTTCCTTCTCCTCCACCTGGATCAATTACACCTACTCTATGAAGGACAGCAAGAGCCCTCTGAAAGCCGTGCTGGAGGGGGTCACCAGCAGGCACCCCAACTGGACTGTCGGACACCTTGCCAAGCTGCTCAGAGAAATGGAGCGTAATGATGCCGTCACTGTTCTGGCCAAGCTCAGACTCAATGAGATAGCTGTGTAGCATTACTTTGCTGTCTGACTGGCAACAGTCCACCATATTTACTATTAACCGATCATTCCTGCTGGATTAGCGCTGCAGATGTTTATAGAAAAAAAGAGCTCTTCAAAGGAACAGCAGGAAGGAGGCTTACTGAACTGGTCTGCAGTGATGCAAATGGAGAATGTAATGGGAACTGTTCATTAGAGGACCACATCTGGCATGTCACAACAGCCTTACGTCTTCTGTGGCTTTGGAAGCTTTAAGATGAACGGAAAGCATGTGTTTGTGGATTGCAGCCATTGCACCATTCTCATTTTTGCATTGCTATTTTTTGTGCTTTCAGATGCCCTGCACATATTTATGACATTTCCTCACCCTTCCACAGTGACCAGCTCTTTTTACTCTACAATGATTGTCAGGCTGCTTTGATATTTGAATCTTTTTAAAAAAATCACCTTTATCCAGTTTCTTTATAATCACATACTGCAATATATACTTAATCAGCAATGATAATATTAAAATAGTTGTAACATTCCAGTGACTGCTTATTCCTTTTTCTACTCTCATCTTCTTTTAGAATAAAAAATGGAGTTTGTTCAAACATCTTAACATCTTTATTAGGCAAATAACATTATAAATAAAAAAAGTGCATAGAAAAATTAAACAGGTTTAGAAATATGTATACAAATATTTACAAACTCAGGGTTTATTTGTACAAGGTAACAAAGACGTAAATTTAAAGATCACATATTTTCTCATTTTTATGTCTTTTACACTTACTTTAAAATAACCCTACTATATATATATATATATATATAGATTTATTTATTTATTTATATATATGTGTGTATATATAACATACAGCTTTCTTAACAGATTCTGGGAGAGATGGTCATGATAACTTCAGGTTTTGACTAGTGCTTTGCATCCTTCATTGCAGACACACACACACACACACACACACACACACAATAACACACGCACGCACGCACGCATGCACGCGCTCTCTGCAGGACATTAAAACCAAGCTACTCTTAAATTATCATCCTCTCTTTTTGCATCAGTATTCCCAAACATCTGTCTAAACAGCTGAGGTAGAATCCTTGCAAGGAGTTGGGAGTGACTCTGCTCTTGTTGTCAGCTAGGTGATTGACACATGTTAATCTGGGCTCCATCCCAGTGATTGGACATGCAAGAAGGATAGGGGATTAAAGATCACGACAAAACATGGCGGAAATTTGCTCTGATACATTTGGAGAGAAAGGGGTGAGAGAAAAAAAAAACAACAACCCAAAAAACAAAAAGATGATCATGGGCTTGGGAAGGCAAACAGTGCTCACTTTACTCCTGTGGCTGATTCTAAGACCGTCAGTAATCTATCATTACAACAAAATCAAATAAAAATGGTTCTTTAAAAATACCTGCTTTAGAACATTTTGTCACAAAGGCTTAAATGCATGACATAACTGCCCCAAAAGAAAATTCAAGTAAATTAGTGAAACAAAGGACATCATTTGTAAACACAGGAAAAAAAGGATACAAATGGGGGAGATCTCCTAATACACTAGACCGCCACCGTTTATACAAAGCACAACCTTTTACCATTTAAAAATATAAATCAAAACATGAATAAATATACAATTTGAACAGTGTGTGAATTCAATTAGCCTCATCAATGACAGCACTGAACGTGGACTAAGAACAACATTAAACATGGTTTTAAGGTGCTGAGTGAATCCTCTCAGCTCCGTTTCAATCGGACTTTTTTTTTTTTTGTTTGCAACCGCAACATCTAGAAAGTCTGTGCACCGTGTTCTTAACAAGCCTGATGCGGCAGCTGAATGCACACACACACACTCAGTGGCGATGCCTTATACCAGTGCCCTCCCTGATTAAGAGAAACTGTAGCTTCACAAAGATGAAAAAAAATTGTATGTTCGATGGTTATTTATGTGCAACTGTAGGGCAGCAAAGTCTTATTGCAATAGGTAGTGAGCATCTGCCATGAGAGTAATAAAATATATTTTTTAAAAACTGATATTCACCACAACTCTTCACTTTTGGCTTGGGTAGTGTTTGCTACATACACTGTACATAAAGACAAAAAAAAGTTTCCATCTTTATAAATATGACACTACTGACTGAAACCGTTACGTTGTAATAATCTATTTCTAACTCCACACAGGAAGAAAAAGAAAGAAGAGGAAAACAGCAGACCTTAAGTGTGAAACCCAGCCGACACTATAATCCAATGACGATAAGAGTGCTGCTTGAGTGCATAAATTTAAGATACGTAATCTCAGCAGGGTGAATAAACAGCTAAACAATTCCTGATTTGCAGGACATCATAGTCCAACTAAAGATGTTGAAGACCTTTCAAAGCTTAGCACCATGGTTGTTTTGTTATTCTTGAAAAAAAAGAAGAAAGCCTAAAAAGAAAAAAAAAAACATATAAACAACATGTGAAGTGTTAAATGTTAGATAAAATGCACAAATCAAGGTCAAGGTTTGGGTGAATGTATGGCTCAAGAACTGACTTCACCACTGCACGGATGGGGCTAAAATGTTCCCATCACTGGAGGATGGAGCAATCATGATTACAAGTGTACTATAGACAGACATACCCCCCACCCACCCCTGGTAATGAACAAAACGTATACGGAGTCCCTCAAATGCTAGCTATAGGTTTTCAGCAATGATTCAAACAGATAAGGCTTGACGTGTGTGTATCAAAGAAATTCTGTTGGTGTCGTCCGTATTGATCCAGGAGCCGCCCACATTTTTAAATATCCGGTTTAAATGTCCCATCGCTCTTCCTCCACAATATTTACTGCTGTGGTGATTTTGCTGTGCCAGCTGTACATCTGAACTCCTCACAGGCAGAAGAACCTTGTGAACACAAACTTTTCAAAAGTTAATGAATTTTCTTATTCTTATTGTCCAGTCTATAAAACGTCCACATATCATTTCTAACTAGCCACATGTTACTGACTGGTCTCATAGTGGCTAATTCATCTGCAGTGTGGACTGCCCTCCCTCCTGCCCAAGCCCAATCCAGTGCCACCATACTTTAAGGCTTACTTAGTAACTAGTAACTTACTAGTTTTCATTCAAAGGGATCTCTCAATTGAGGAAACGCCGACATCGCCGGGCCCCGCAGTTGCAGTTTAGTTTGTTGCTGGCGTCTTCAATGGGGAACTTGTAGTCATAGGTGAGCTCCTCCCCTCTGTAGATCTTCCTCAGAGCAAAGATGACAATATGCTTCCGGCCCTCCACGTTGATCACTCTTGAGTAGCAGTTGGGCTCACAGGAGTGGTTGATGAACCTCGCTGCGTTGCCATGCATGGTTGCATCCACCACATCGAAGTCATCAATGCGGAACATGTAACAGCCAATACCCTGCAAAGGGCAAAATATGAAACTTTGTGGAAATCCTCAAACCAGTCTCAGCTTTAACCTTAAATTACTGTGGATAGCTGACCTACAGAGATGAAACTGAGAAGAGTGTAAAAGTGAAAACCGACCAACCTTGCCATCGTAGTACTTCTCCCTTTTGTCAGTGAGCACTGAGCGAATGACGATGCCTGCATATTCAATAACCATCTCCCCTGCTTCAATATTCCTCTTGCAGAAAAGACCACGTCCATGGATGGCAGACCTACAACAGAAACACAGAGGTCTGTCAAAGCTAATTTCCACAGTCATGTTTAAGACGGCAATAGTGATGATGTGTCAAATATGTAATAAGAGTCTGCAGTCAACGTCTGGATATGAACTTCACAAGAACTTTAGTCATTGCACATATCATCATTACATCATTACAGTTAACAAATGCAGCTCATTTATTCAGACAATGTTAAAACCGAAAACTGGTTTTATAGTTGTGGCTAATGATGGTGCCACAGCTACATCTGACCTGTAGATGCCCATATCATCTGACCAATAACTCATTGGTCTGACTCACTTGACACTTCACACAATACATCCACCCATAAAGCTCCAATATTCCCTAAAAGGACTTGAGAGGACCATTTGTTTTGTACAGGTGACCTAAGTATTGTGCAATGTTTTGCAGTGTTCAGATCCAGATTCAAATGAAAACTTAGCACTTACATTTTCTCAGACCACAAAGTTTTCACCTCTCTGTGGGTTCAGACAGAACCACAGCTGCTCCTACACAATGTTCAGTTAACTTTTCTTCTAAACATGTACACTAAATGCACTACAGTTGTCCCTCACTATAACGCGGTTCACCTTTCGCGGCCTTGCTGTTTCGTGGATTTTTTTTAGTGCAATTTTGCATGCTTTTTTTTTTACAGCGTATGAACACGCATTGTGTTCTGCGTCCTGATTGGCTAAGGGACTGTAGACCATTGTCAATCAATCCCCTCCGTGCCATGTCTCCTGTACGGTACAGAATGCGTTCGGCTTGCCAAATTTACATAAATGTTCGATCGCTAGCAGCGTGACTCTGAAGTTTTATCCCCGACAACGTTTGAACTTTGAGAGTGTTTAAACAAGAGAGAAATGTGAGAAAATGTTAATGCCTGTCTGAGAAAAGTGTATAAAGTGTGTGGTGAGGGGTTTTACAGCCTTAAAACATATATTATAATTGTAAAAAATAAAGCTGACTACTTCGCGGATTTCGCCTATTGCGGGTTATTTTTAGAACGTAACCCCCACGATAAACGAGGGACCACTGTACTGACAAACATTCTTGTCTTTTTGTTACTTGGTTTGTTTTTGTGTGTGTGTGTAGTTCTGACCTGTAGACGCCTACAGCCTCCTTGGATGTTCGTTCTAAATGTCTGAAGCGCATGGCCATGGGCAACTCCAAACTGGTAGCGCGTCTAAAACAGAGCAGACTAGATTAATACATCAAAAACATATAGAAAAGATAATTTTGTCATTTTTCTAAAACAAATTATCTGCACATTCTAAATAACTGGGTGTGGTGCAAAGCATTTTTTTTTTTAACTTAATAGGTTACCATATCATGTTTAAATACAAAATTGCAAAAAACTAAAACTAAGAATACATTTTAATTCAGCCAGAAATCTAAAACTACATTGATGAAGCCAGACCTTGTTGACTTCAAAAGAACCTCATCTTCCTCATCATCATAAGGCCCAATGTCAGGAAGCTGCCTGTGCTGAGAAGCCAGGAAGTTAAATATATCAAAGGTGGACTTCCTGTAAAGAGAAAAAAGAAAGTAATGTCAAGCATAGATGAGTACTGGTGAAGCAATTAACTCATTCACAGTCAAACACAGAAAGTAAAATATTAGTTAAATATCACATATTTTATATCATTTTAATGCTATGTTTTGCTAATATACCACCCCAATTTTTTTTTTAAAGGACTAGATAACAGAATCAATTAAGACGCAAGATCAACAAGCTGAACTGATCATAGAATCCCAACTGTGTGCTTATTAAGGAATCATACTGGTGTTTATATCACGACTTTGTCACAGCACACACCAATAGTACTTGGTATAAATACCTAAGATAGAGCTCAGAGCGGGCGCAGCCACTGGGATTGACAGGCAGGTCGTCCTCTTGGCTGAACAGTTTGAAGAAACGGAAAGTATGGCGTTGACAGCGGTGAGCTCCCTGAAGTTGCTCCAGCAAGAACACAACTGCATCGTGGACCAGACCCAGCATACGGGCACCAGTGATCCTCTGAAAGGTAAGAGGTCTCAGCCTAGCAATAGCGCGTGCCTCCTGCACCCCGTCTATCACTGCTTTCCAAGCCACTGAAAGGACAGTTGGGAATAAATTGAGTTAAATGATTACAATGATCATAAATGGCTATAGAAATACCATATGAAGAAACTCAATTTATTATTTTGCTAGTTAACTCTGGGCTTTGAGAGAAATTTCTAAATCTAAAATTTTAAAATATCAGCCATACCCTCAATACTGTCTGCCTCTACACTGAAACCGTCATCGCTGGTTATCTCAAATCGCAAACGTGGCTGGTCTCTATTAGTTGAACATTCCTCGTCCTCGTCAGATGGTGGTGATTCATCATCTGAGGTAGAAGCAGCACCTAAAGAAACAGAGTTTAGACAGTCAGTCATTCACATAGTATTCTTCCTATTCCTCTCATGGTGGAGAGGAGGTTGTATAGCTCAGGTTTTACCTGTTGGTGACAAATGGAAGTTGCTGGGCATCCTCCTACATTATTAATGTATACATTATATCATGTTGTCATCCTTTGTCATCCATACTGTAAATCTACTATGTTGCTCTATTCAGCACACACATTATTGATTGCATGTCTGTTTGTTCTGGAAGAGGGATCCCTCCTCGGTTGTTCTTTCTGAGGTTTCTCTAATTTTTTCCTGTTTTTTTGGAAGGAGTTAGTCCTTCTCTAAAGTAAGGTTTTTTTTTAAACCCACTGAGACAAAATTTGTGGTATTAGGCGATATAAATAAAACTATAAATAAAACAGAAGAGCACCATCCATCAGTTAGCATCATACTGTACATGGCAGATGTTTTTGAACTCATTATTTTTCAATTCACAGCAATCATTAAATTACCAGAGTATTTCCTCCAGTCAGTTAGGGTGCTGTGTCCAACTGGTTCCCAAGCATGCTGCTTGCCTTGTTCACCCCGAGACATGTAATCCCAAGGCTCTGACCTGAGAATGATAAAAGTACATAAGTGGTTTTTTTTTAAAAAAACAATGTGTATCTCATCTTATCTGACATTTAGCCGAACGGAACACTTTCCATTAGTAACAAAATGTACTGGGTATAAAACTGTTCACCTATGAACTATACTGTTTCCAGAGCCCACAATGGAAACTCTGACGCTGTATTGGTCTACCAAGTGCAAAAAGGTGTCAGTCTATGACATGAGGTACTGAAATTACTGAAAGTCAGTTAATGTCATGTACTTTAAAACTGACCACTTTTTTTTTTTTCTCCATTTCTTGTGTTTGTACCATTTCAAAATAGCACATTACAACTAATATTTAAGATTAGAGCCTCTCACAAAGATTTTGCTGCTTTTCTTTGTCATTTATGAAATTAAATGAAATGTCTTTGGGTTTTGGATTGTTGGTCAGACGACCTGAGCAAGACCTTTTGTAGACTAAAATATCAATGAAGAAAATAATCAACAGTATAAATGGTGTTGAAAATAATGATTAGTTGTATCCCTACTCAAGTAAGCAAATCTTACCCTGTGCTATCAGAATCACTTATATGCTCCTCCTTTAACTCGTCCAGGTTCAGCACTCCTTTCACTGTTGGGGTCTTGATGCGGACTCCTGAAGCCCGGCTGGAGATGCTCGGGAAGGTAGGTCTGCGCCGCTCCTCACTCTCACTGATGGGTTCTGGTGGCAGGAAGTCCACTTTGGACTTCTTTGTGACAATACGGTCTGAGAGCGAAGACACTCTTTTCATGCGGACGTGGGTGCGTGGGCGGGGTGCGGGAGTTGGAACTAGTGCTGGCGTTGGTGATGGAGAGCGAGGCGACACCAGAGACTCCGGTTCAATTAACAGGCCAGGTGGCAAAACCAGTGAGGAGGGGCTTAGTGTTCGAAGCCCACTCCACTTGGGGGTGTAGTTACTGGCCATTGCTTGATTGATAATAGCTTGGGCACTTTCAGCGGGAGTCACGGGAGGATTCTCAGTTAACGGAGCAGGCTGCCCTGGTGCCTTGGATGACTTGGATTTTCTGGATGCATTGGACTCCTTCTTCTTCTTTGGTTTTTTGAATTCTGGGACACTTTCATCTTTAGATGCTTTTGTATTCTTCCTTGGCTTCTTCACATTAACTGATGCCACTGCACCGTTGCTGTTCTGAGTGAGCAGCTGCGTAATTGTGGTTGGGTTCTGAACGGCAGGTGTGACTGATGGGGGAATTACTGTTGCCACATTGGCCCCAGGGGATGGAGCTGTCATATTACCAGCTGCTGCTAGTGTGGCAGACAGCGCGTTGCTCTGCAACAAGCTTGCAATCTGAGTGACACAATTATAGGAAGGGGAGTTGGGACTGGGCAGCTGGAAAGTGTTGCTCTCTGGATTCTTCACAAAGATCTGCCCAAGGCGGTTCACCAGCAGTACATGTGGTGTAGGATCCACATTTGGGCCCCCCACCTCTTTCACAGTAAGAATGGCATGACCCGGTAATGCCTGGGGTACCACTGGCTGTTGAGGTTCTAAAGCTGGCCTGGGTGTAGAAAAATTGATGGAAATAGTGTGACCAGATGTCGCCTCTTTCTGCACAGATGAAGAGCTGTAACCATTTAAGATGACAGGGGCTGAAGTAGTTTGGATAGCTGCTGGAGCATTTGCGCACTGTGTCGCCAGCCCAGAGAGAGACGGTATTGATGCAGAGGAGGAAACAATGGTGACAGCTGTAGAACCCAACTGCTGTGTTTGTGTGGAGTAGATAGGAACAGAGACAGTACCACAAGTTCCTGTTGGGGGACAGGTGCCTGATGTGGCTGATAACACTGGATCATTCTGAGGGGCAACATTTAGCAGTGTCTGTGTCACGTCTCCAACGGGAGTGAGGGTGGTTAGTTTAGTAGACAGAGGCTCCACGGATGGAAAGGCTGTTGACTCCTGTGAGGATGTTACTGGCTGAAGTGTAATGCTTGTTAGAGGAGGCTGACTGAAACCTGATAGGCAGGAATACATCTGCAGGGAGTCTACAAGGCCTTGAGAGGGGTTCTGCACATCTGTAGACATTAAAGGGGAGGGCTGAAGAAGATCGAGCAAGGCGCCCTGATTACTATCAGCAGCATCTGCTAGTGAGGGTTCCACTGTATTAGCTGTTAAGTGGTTCATTAACACAGTAGACCCCTCAGCTGATGATACAAAGTGGCTGTTGTCAGGCTCTGAGTTCAGGGGTTTACAAGCTTCAGACTGTTCAAGCAAAGGAACCACCTCAGTTAAATGTTGACTAGTGTCACAACTCTCAAGAACAAGAGGTGTTTCAGGGGCAAACCCTAAACTGGAACCCTGGAATAACCCCTCTGAATATGAGGTTTCAGGCACCTTTGTGAGTAAGTTAGGCAGAGCATCATGAACTGGAGTAGGAAGCACAGTCTCCTGCTTTACTAAAGGAGTGTCAGAGCTTTGCTCTTTGAGTGAAGAGTCTGTGGAAATTTGTGGAGAAACAAATCCCATGCTGTCCTCATTCGACTGACTGACATCATAGGATTGTGGTGGAACTTGATGTGAACCATCTGTCTGACTTCTGCTGGCAATCGCGATGGTAACTGATGAAGAATCTGTGCGCTTATAATTGGATGATGCTTCAGGGAACAGACTCTGAACAGTCCCTGCGCAGTTTGTAGGTTCTGATTCAGGAACATTTTTATTATTCAAGTTTTTGGCTGGTATCCGGGCTTGAGTGGAACCATCAACTTTCTGAGCATCATCATTGGTCGCCACACTTGCATCACTTTCTGTGCCGTCGTCAACGCCATCTAGTTGAGCCATAGGCCGGGAGGAAGGGGAGGAGGGAGACTTGGGGAGATCTTTTGATCCGGGACGACTGACTATTGTCCGTGAGAAGTCAAAATAGTGCTCCATATCATCATCAGAAGAGGTGTTTCCTGAGTCGTCCCTGGCTGAGGCTGCAGATCGCGGCAGGTTGGCAACAAGGGTCTTCCTCTTGTGTACGTCTTGAGCTCTTCCCCAAAATTCCTCCTGATCATCACCTTCCACCACAATCTGCCCCCCACAGTTCATTGCTACACCTTCATTCAGGAGTGTCTCTTCGATCTCCAGTTCTGTCCTCATCTCTTGGCCCAAACTCATGCTGGGATCCTTGTGGAATGAACTGTAGGGGAATTCCTCTTCATCCTTCTGATGGTCTAAATCTCCCTGTGGTGAAGTACCATTTGCTGGAGAGACATCTTCCGGCTCTGGTGAAGCTAAGAAGTTGTGTGGCACCTCGACTGAGTCTGACTGGCTCAGATCAAATGATAATCGAGACCTGGGTAAATGTATGGATGAAGCGAAAGACAGACTTGGAGAAGGAAAGCTTCCTGCACTGTCCTGCCAGGGAGACTGAGGAAAGAAAGATGAGGTACAGTGGGTCATTGTATTTCCAGGGCATCGGACTGAGGAAGCACTTCTACCTCCAACTGGGCGGGATGATGGTGAACTTATCAGGTTGTCTGTGGTAAGTGGGAACAGCGGGGAAGTGGGAAGGGAAGATTTTCCAGCACGAAGGGTGATTGGTCCAGTCAGAGGGCCTATAGGAGGGGGGGACATGTGACTGCGAAGGCCTGTTGTCTGTGAGTGCGGGCTGTGGCGACGAGCCCTTCGAGTCTCCTCCAGATCACTTATGGTTAATATGTGGTGGGGTTTCAACTGGGCTACTCCTAAGAGGAAAACAGAATGAATTATCAGTTTGAGACTTGAATGCTTTTAAATGTTTTGCTTGATAAAATGTTCTTACAAAATATTTAATTCATATTTTACCTGGGGATGGCAGAGGCCGGGACATTCCTCCAGCTGGTCTCCTAGTCTGTGGATAGCTGGGAATCTTTGGCCTTGCACCGTGATCTGACTTGGGGGGAGGTCCAGGGACAAAGCTTTCCTCCATTGGGGGTTGGGATTCTGTCATATCAGTCTCTTGGGCTTCAGATTCTGAAAATGCATAAATATAGTCATGAACAAATTATAAATATCTTTACCTATCAATGTACAGTAAATTGCTTCCTGGTGTACTTGTGTTTTTCAAAAGGAAAACAAGCACCTGGCAGTGGACAGGGGCTGTGAGCAATCGTGTGATTGTCTCCTTGATCAGGCATCTCCTCAACAGGCTTCTCAGGGACAATGGGCCGGACCTCCCGGACTGTACATGTATACTTGCACCGGCGCAATGGATTAACTGTGCTCCAGTACCAACGAGAACACCTTAGGAAAGATTTCAAAGTGTTTTCCATTGAATGCTTTAAATATATATATTTTGTATTCCTTTTATGAAGTGTGAAATGATAAAACACAACTTACTGAAAACCCACAGGACACAGTTTTCCTTTGATAGCTGAAAGTTCAGTCAGCACACCTAGTCTTTCTATCTGCAAGGAACCTGTGTAGTGAGAATATGGATACCAGTTATGAGTTTAACATAACTTCATGTTAGTAAATGGCTGAAAGAGGCAACCAATTAAACAAAAGGTGCTTACCAATCATCACGTTGATCAGTTCTGGTTCCAGTCCTGTCAAGAACTTTCTGCGGAGGCTGATCCCCTCAAAATCCACATACACCCTGCGGTTCACCTCAAATTCTTGACCAGTGATCATCTGTACAACAAGGAACAAGATGTGATATTACAACTCACAATCAAACTGAAAACCTGTGAAACTCTAACAACATTCGACAAGAGACCAGTTAGAAGAGCAGAATTTACCCTGCCACTGATGAGATGCCTGTGTTTGTAGCAGTAGACCTTCTTATCGTCCTGGAACACACACTGACGGGAGCGGGCACACATGAAGTGATAGTTGCTTTGACAAGATGTCAGACAGCAGCCCACCGTGGCACCAGTCTGGTTGCAGCGTTCACATCGCTAAGAGGGGGTTGGGTAGATGGGGGTCAAAGATTAAATGTAATGTTTGACTTAAAGTGATAAAGTAACAGCAAAGAAGTACTAGAGCCTGTCTGATGTGTTAACATTAGACTTTCTTGAAATGTAAAATGCAAAATATTGGCTCCATTTACAAGTTTAAAGGTAATAAAACTCAGATTTCTAGCGATACTGTAAATGAATACACATTATTAAACTGACAAGTAGATCTTTATTTAGTGTGGATTAACAACCAACCATTAAGCGCCCCCTTGTGACAGCACTGTGTACATGTAATAGAGAGCCATTGTCCTCTTCAAACACCTCAGCTGACCACAGACAACAGTTGACGTGTGCCCACTCATTCTGGCCCAAATACAGCAATCTGCCTGCTTCCTGTGGAACAACACAAAAGAAAATGCAAAACTGTGAAAATAAGCAAAGATGTCTAAGATTTACAAGCAGTTTGCTAAGATGACAATGTACTATGATCTATTGTTCATTTCCATGTTTAGTGCATTACTTACATTAGGTTTGAGGTCTCCATATTTTTGGCACAAAGAGCACTGTCTCTCGTCGTCTTTAGACCATCCAGTGTCTAGATCAGCTTTTGAAAGCCGGCCCCTTTTCCCTGTATAAATGTGCAAAAGTAAGAAGGTAAAGGCCCAAACATTGTACAATAATTGAAATAAATGAAAAAGAAAAAGCAATTTCAAGATAATCTCTTCTGAATTCACAGCATTACCTTTGAATTTGAGCCTGACAGCCCTGCTGGTTTTGAAGTGGTTCGAGCTTGTTGGCTCCCCAGACAACGGAGAAACTGCCTCCTCTTCCTTAACATCTAAGCTTTGCCCATTGTCCTCCTGCAGGAGCCCCAATGGAGCCCTGGATGAGAGCTCCTCTCTTTCCTGCCACTGAGCATAAACATGCTCTGTTGTTGGAGGAAGAACAGCATTGGGCAGCATCCCCCTATTGAAGAAAGAATTAATGAGTTAAAAAGCTTACAAATATTTATTTTAACACCATAGAAAAACAGTACAGTGCAAGTAACTTTCACATATGTATATGACAGAGCATGCAGTATGCTGAATACATTATTATGATGTAGGACTATCTCCACATAGTACTTTTAAAACATATTGAGTGCTCAAAAATGTATATACTGTATGTATTATTATTTTTGGTATGTGTGCAAAGTGTAGCTTTCAAATGAATGTACACACATGTGCAAACCAGTAAATGGCAACCATTACTCACATAGGCAAGTCTTTGGTACAAGGGTTCCACACCTTTGGGTCTTGGCTGTTGAACCAATTAAATACCTCCTCGAGGAGCTACAGAGAAAAATCACATCAGTCAATTACATATTCTAACACACTTCACTTTGAAGTTTTTCACACTCCCATTAGCAAAAGAGAAAAAAACATTTGAGAGAGATTTTCAGTAATCTCAGTAATATAAGGAGCCCTTCACATCCTTCACATATTAATGAATATTGATTACTGAAATAACAGTCATGTCCTGGAGGTTTTAGTGATCATACACCACCTTTAAGTAATAAGAGCGTGCCAGGGCAGTGGGTCTCTGCTCCTCTGGAAGATCCTCTTCTTGCTCAAGCCTCTTTCGCACCACCTGAACCACATCTTCATGGAACATTTTCTATAAAAAACAAAACAGTTTTTAGTATTCATTAGCTTTATATTTTTGTTACTCACCACTGAACAGGTGGTGTTCACTGCAGGACAACACTTCCATGCAGAGACACTTTTAGAGACATTGCATTTAAAAGTTCTGTATGGAAAAATCCAAAAACCCTTGTTATCACTGACACCAGTGCCGTTAAGTCACAGGCATCAGCATGTATATGAAGTTCTAACCGTCCCTGTCTCTTTATCAGCCCTCACTGAGTTGTTGTGCTGAGATGCATGAGTCGCAGTCCGACCATGGCGATAATGTGACCAGGCAAACAAGCAACGGTTAGCCAGGTAGCTGTAACACAGCTACACTGCAGGGATCCAGTGTTGGTTTGTTAGCAAATGAAGTAATTATCAAATGGCAAGCTTGTTGATTTATCAGCCAGATCAGACACAGGAGTTTGGATAAATTAGCGGACGTTAAACGCTCAACACAGTAGTTCGCTACCGAACTGTCCACATTAGTTGGCAAGCTAACGCTAGAAAGCATTACCCAGCTAAAACCACAGTATCAAAATAAATTTCACAGGCTTTGCAGTAATGTTACCTTGCCTGTCCCATAGGAGAAGAGTCAGCTCAGGGTCAGGTTTAATCCCCAAAGCCGAACAAAGGTCCCATCATCAATCAAATAAATCAAATACCTTGCCAATGTTCACCCTAGTCATGTCATGTACATGTAAATATCTGTGTACTCACCAATGTTGTATAAAGGCCCTTATCAAATTTCTTGCCTACAGCTCGGAGGTCACAGGCTGGCTGTCCTTCTATTCCACTGTCAGGATCAACCAACTTTTCACACTGGAGCAGAAAACAAAGCATATTTAACAGGCTGCATTTAAGGTACAAGCTAAGTTTCCTGAGCACTCTAACATAATTACACCATGTAATGGCCTTCTTTATTGCATGGTACATTTGAAAGCTGAGTCTCTTACCTGTGAGCAGGTAACAAGGTGCTGGGTGAGGGTGGAGGAAAGCAAGCAAGCTAGCACCTTCTCCACCCCAGCCCTGAGCTCTATGTAGAGCAGCTCTCTCCAGGCACTGGGCTGGGTCACGCTGCACGGCCGACATGAATACACCACACTTTCTGGCAGGCTGGACAGGATCTCATACAACTCATCTGAAATGATTTTACAGGAGACAGAAGTTTAATGGTGAAATGTAGAGAGACACATCTTTAACCAAAATCTGCTCTCATACCCAGGGTGTTTTTACTGCATTCTAAACAAAACAGGAATCCACAATAGAAAATGCGATTGCTGGACCACATGCATCTACTGTGAAGTGGGTTTTGAATGTATGCCTAGCTATTAATAAGATGATAATAAAAATTACCTGTTAGATCCTCACACTTGGCATGTACCCAGTGGTTACAGGTGCCACACTGCATCATCTGACTGTCGTAGTCATTGTCCTCATAGCACTTGAAGCAGATTGGACAGTAGTTACCTTGTAAGGGATAAGATAAGAGATCAACATTTATAGGTAATTTAGGAAGATGACACAGGAGCTGACATACCACCAGATGATTAACTAATGTACTATCAAGGTTGAATTCTCCCCTCACCCTGTTCATAGAGTTTTGAACAGTCTGGACAGAGGCCTTTGTCGTGGTTCCAGTCGGCATCCCAACTCTTACCCGGTGTGACACCACAGCTTTTACACCTGATGCATGTCATACAAACCTGCACAAAAACCATCATATTAGGACTGGCAATCAATGTATTCCCACCTCAGAATGCTTACAGTAAACATACATTACTTTAAAAAAAGAAAAAGAAACATACCCAAGCTTTCCTCTTCTTGTTTTGTTTTGGATAGTTAGGTCCCAGACAGGACACATGATAACAGTTCTGGCATCGTTCACACTCCAGCAAAGGCTGAGGTAGACATGAAAATGTTCATGTTTACTGACTGAACTACAGTAATACTGACAAGTAAAATACAGCAGAATGAGCCAAATTGGCAGTTCCTACCTTTGACTGCTTGTTTTTCCTGCCACACACATGGCAGAACTTGCAGCGACGACAGCACCAGTTTTCCTTATTCTCCTCAGAGGGGCGCTCTGCTGGTTCAAGGCAAAACTGGTGGAAGGGCTCACAGCATGCTTGGCAATACAGCATCTGCAAAAAGGTATTCACAAAAAAGCCCTTAAATTATTTTAATAATTTAAAAATGTTTTTAACCTGCATGATATTTTGTTACATGTGGCTAATGTTGATAAATCTAAGATGGTGGGAATGGCAAAGTAACAGAACAACAGTTTCAAATAACACAGAGCAGGATGTGTCGCACAGTTACCTCGTGTTGCCCTTTACTGGCACAAAGGAAGCAGACATAGGGTGGCATCAGCGGTGCAGAGGTCAGTATACTTAAACCGCCCATGTTCCAGACATTCTCCAAAGTACAGTCCTCCTGAAAATGAGACACAACACAACAACAACATAATAACAGCTGAGAAAAGGCTGCTCACAGAAGTTGCACACAGTCATACTGTGTGTGTTTCACATTATCTGTGAAAAGAAATGACCAGATACAACTGTACATACATATATTTTTTTTACTTAAACAGCACCCTCTAGTGGACAAAACTTATAATATGTGAACTTGTGAATTACAATGGCTTTAATTTACTACATATGACTTGGTGTTATAGCAATCTGAGAAAAATACATTTTCTTTAGGGATAAATAACATTCAAGAAAAAATCTGTTCGATTTTTAAACCCCATTTATCTTAAATCACATGGCTGTTTATTTTTGGAATGGATAGCACATAACAGGAATCTTATGCCTGTTGTACCCAAAGAAGATTAAGACGAAATTTGTTTATATTACAACATTTGTAATATACCGTAAAGAGTGGCCTACCTTGAAGTCAACCCTAATTTTGTGAGTAGGTTTAGAAGACTCAACATCTCTCTGCTCAAATCCATGGGCCAAAGCTGCCAGGACACTGGGAGGAGTCTGTTCCAATGGACCCTGAGATGTTTGACCCTGAAAGACAACCATAACTTAAATGTGGACAGTAACAGACCTTAAAATGCTGATACACTTGCTTTTAACTACATGTTTGGTAAGGGTTAGGGCTAGGGTTAGACATGACATGTGACACATCAGCAGAATGTAAGTAAGAACGTGAATGGTTATGCCACAATATCTAGATGTGTTGTAAGGTCAGCATTCCGCAGTATATATTCACAAGCAGCCCTTGCTGACCATTTACATTTCTTGCGGTCCCCCATGTGGCATCTCTGTAACTGCTTATGTGTAGTTACATTTGTGAGGAGGTACAAGTCAGCTATGGCTTAGTCTACGGCACAGGTAGGGTGTCCCTGTAGCTACACATCAACTCCTTAATACACAATGATAAATCAACTTTGAGCCTGGCTAATGCTCTAAGTGGAAATTAATGTGGATTGGTCCAAATGATGCTACTGAGGCCAAAACAACTGTGCACATCTGCTGTATCTGAGTTGCAATGGAGATGGCGCACTAACTTAAATTGAAATTATGTGGAAGGTAGTATTATATGCGTTAGTTGAGGAGTGGCTAGAACTTGTGGCTAGTGGCAGTGCAGACTTTCTTCTGGAAAAATAAAACTGCAGAAAAGAAGCTAGAGAAAGAGACAGCATGGCCTGGATTTAACAAAAAGGAACAGGAAAGAATGAGGGGGGTTCTCAGCTACATCACGCCAAATGCTGGCAATATACAAACAAAACCGCATTTGGCATGTTGTCAGAGAAAACTGGCAGGTTTGTGACATGGGACTGTGACAATATGCTACTAATTAGGATCGATCAAGACAAGTTTGCCAATGCTGGCCAGCTGACCCATTTCAACATTTTAGCACTGCCTTGTTTGCCACCCTTCAGCGGGTCGACTTGACACTTATTGTGTTGTCAGCACAACTCACACACAAAGCTGCCACAAATGCAAGCTGTGTAGGCCAAACATCTAACTCAGAATGACCCACCTTCTCAGGTTTACGTCGACCAGGTGGTACACGATGTGAGCTGGACTTTCGATGTCTGACTTCATCATCTGAAATGTCTCCAAGGAATCCATCCAGTGACACAAAATCTTTGAAGGACAGGGAAAAAACACTATTAAGGAGCACATCACAAGGCTTTGTACTCTTACTAGTAAAACATTTCTACAGTTTATGTTTATGTAACAGGTACTTTTTATATGCAATACAAGTAGTACATAAATAAAGCATCTGTCTCGACTGGATTCTGAATGTTAATTACCTTGATTGAAACGGTGGCCAGCAACCCTTCTCCTGGCTGGCGAAGCAGAGCTTGAGACAGCTTTGTCATCAAGATCTGAGTCATAATCCACCAGGTCAAAGTAGACACGGGGTTTCACAACACGCTTTGGCTGTTTCCTCACTGACGGACTGTGGCCATCACCCTGGAGACCAGATGGTGAGTCTGCAGCACCCTCATTCCCTTCATCATTACTTGAATGACCCCCGCTGAGCGAGGATCGCCGTCGCTTGGAGGCACCTTAAAAGAAAGGAGAAGCATGTAGCTGGCACGCTGAATGTTATGAAAGTATAACGGCACCAGGTTCCAGGCTCAAATGAAGAATTACCTTTGGGTGCTGTTCTTCCACTTAGTCTGCGTGCTTTCCTCTCTTCAATTTGATCACATCTCTTGTACCTTGTGGTAAAAAAAACAACAAAAAAAACCCCAGAATTATTTATTATTTTTGAACACCATGCTCTGCTACAACTGATAATGAAGTATAAGTCAACTTACACACAACACTGCCGTTTGGTATTGGGACCACCAAACTTGGGTTTGTCAAGGCAGTTCATGCACTTGCCACAGTCGTCCTCATGGTTGCAGCCTTTGCATACCCCACACCTCCGAGAGCGGTACCCGAACGGCCCGAGTCCTTTCCGTTTCACGAAATTAGACGGCTTTTTGGCCTTGGTGACCTTTGGATCTGACAGCCCGGGACTGTCTGATTCTGAGGGAGACCCAACATCTGCAACAACAAATGACCGACAATAAGAATGGGAAACAAATACCAGCCACGTGTTGTTAAATTTTGTTTTTCTTAAGTAGTTTATCATTTTTCAAAATGCATTCTCAATGACAGATTATTTGGGGGCATTAATTTTGGTTTGAAAAATGTCTCACCAACTTTAAGTTGGAGTAATTGGTGTTTTAAATCAATTATCAATAGATCTTTGAAGTACGACTCAGTTTATGGTGCAGTGCATTTGTTTGTATTTCACAAATAAATGTGTCAAACAGCGTGTGTAATGATTCATACACTACACAGATGTACTGAACAGTTCCATGCATTCCTCTGCTTAAATATGAAACATTTTCATCATATAAATCTAACTTAATCAAAACCTCCTCCATTCTCTGTCGGGATTGAGAAGCTGAATCTAATACAGCCACTACAGATGCTGCCATCAAGTCATCACATTCAAATCAAAAGAAATTTAATCAGCAAATCAAGATTAGTCTGTCAGTCAGGTCACATCTACCTTTAGTTTCGGCTGACGGGGAAATGCCACTTCTTTCGTGCAGAGGCAAGGCGCTCAGTCTGGGAATATCATCTGGTACCAAGGCCCGAGGCTGCCCCAGCACCACAGATGCTGCACGACACACGTGTTTGATTCGTGGACCTCCTGCTCTACGGAACTCCTGGCACAGTGGGGAGATGAGCTGCGGCTGCTGGAGGGGGGGTGGGGGTTAAAGAACAATCACTGATGCGAAGAGACAGGGGGCTTACCGTGCACTGAAAATAGAAAATGTTTTCTCTACCTACATAGCAGTAGGTTAAATAAGCAAAAGTACACATCGGTGAAATCTTAGACAGAAACAAGATTTTTAGTCAGCTCGATTTCCCCCCCTTGGGCCTACTGATTTGTCCACTTACTTGTCCTTGAGGTGGCTCTGTCTTGACTGGAACATCAGCGTCAGGCTGCACCCTCTGCTTCCTTCTTTGTCTCTTAGAGGTCACATCTCGAGACCTGGCGCCACTCGGACCAGATAAGAGCTGCAAGGTTAATGGTCAAAAACAATTATCAATACAAGCCTCAGGAAACCAAAATCACCTTGTATCATCAATACTTGTTTCTATATGAGGTTTTCCTCTTCTGTAACAGGTTCTGTAACAGGCTCTATTACATAGGACTTAAATGACTGAAAATGTGCTTGTGCTGATCATGACCTTACCCCAGATGACTTAAGCTGTTTCTGCTGGTCAATTTTAATGAGCTGGACCTTGGCTTTCCTGAGCAGATTGAACATTCTTTTATTTGCACCAGTGAGACGTGCTCTTTGTGAAGCTCCCTTCTCCACAGACCCAAGGTAATCGCCTTCACCTGTGCCCGAGTTCTGTTCTGACTGCAGCTCTCCTGTGGATATGAAATAATATATGTCGGTATCTGGTCCATTATGAGGTCTTGCCATGTTTGCTTTGCAATGAATAATCTTACACTTTTAATCATTTTGCTTACCTGAGCGAACATGGGCGGTGTCTTTCCCCACTAAATCCTCCTCTTTACCCTGCTGAAATGCAAGGGACTTGGAGTTCATAGTCCTAACACACACAGAAACTTTTCTCACCACTCCAGGAGAATCAAGGTCTTCAATCTTGAGCTTGGACTTGTCCTTCTCCACAATCGTACTCCGCTGCCTAAGGCTAATGCTCATGGCCTCGTCATCAAGTCCTTCTGCTAAATCAACAGGGGGTGGGGGAGGTTTACTCATGCCATCCATCTCTGTCATGTTTTTGCTTTTGGGAAGTACCGTGTGCATCTTCTTTAGCCTTTGATAAATCTTGAGGTGAGCTGTTTGTTTATTAAACTTAGGGGAGCATTTCTTTTTCTGAGAATCCAGGAGGTCAGTAGATAGTTCTGTGGGCTTATCAACTGGTGTAGATAAAAACAGATCCTCACATTTGCTCTCTGGAGTTTTGTCCAGTGTATACACTTCCTCGCTAGACTCTTCTGGCATATGCCACTTGAAACTAGAGTTCTTTAAAAGAGACCTCCGCTTTTCACTCTTGCCAGTTTTTCTCTCAGAAAATAGGCTGTCAGCTATATCAATGTTGTCATCTAGGTCCTGAGCTGAAAACAGATCGACATCCAGTTGAGCTTCACTCAATATGTCCTCCTCGTCCACTGGCAGGATAGGGGATATTGCTCTGCCTGTCCCATCATCTCGCCTCTTTGCTGGCCGAATTTGCAAGCCCAGCTGCACACCCTTCTTCGGAGAGTTTCTTCGAGGCAATACGGACATTCCAGCATCATCCATGAACCGTTGCGGGGTCTTGATCACTCGTGAGGATCTGGCACTTACAACAGGCATAATGAAGTGCTTGATGTTTTTAACAAACTTTGATTTACCAGGCTGGGTGTCTACAACATCTGGCTGTCCCCCATCAACTAATGTGTCTGTTTCTTCCTGCTTCAAGCCATCTTTTTCAAGCCCTATTTCTATCAGCTTAGAAATGATTTTAGATTGTGGTTTTGGCCTTTTAGACCCGAAAAACTGAAGGCCCGACTGTCTGTTTTTGTACTTTTTATGTACTCCAATAAGTTTGGAGCTTGGTGCTGTTGTGGTAGCTGCCAGTGGGGTAGAAATGTCACTATCCTCTTCAACAAGGTTCTGACTTTCAGATAATTTAAGTGGAGCAAACTTCCCATCTCTGCTCCTGTGCCTGTGTTTCTGACGCTGCCCAATCAAGCTTTTACGTCTCTTTTTTATTTTTTTGGAAGATTTCTTTTGTAGGCACATTGTTTTTGGATCACTTGCTTGACTTTCTGACACCAAAGACTGTTGACTATCTATCAACTGAATGTCTGTTTCCTCTTTTACTGGTGGCTGTATCTGTTCTTCTTCTACTAACACAGTGTCCTGTTTTGCCTCTGGCTGGGTGCAATCTTTTGTTTCTGGCTGAGTTACCTCTGTTACTAAAGGCTGAGTATCTTCCTTTAGCTCAGACTCTGTGTTAGTAGCTTCAACTGTAGCCAACTCTGTGTTGACAGTGGTTTCAGGGGAGACAACAGCCTTCTTCTTCTGAACAGACTTCTTTTTCCCCAATTTATTATTTCTACATCTTCTAGGCTTGGAAGGCACAGGCAATGGTTTGGGCTCTTTTATCTGTGGTTCTACCTCATTCTCCACCTTATGTGGAGAAATTTCAACTGGCACCTGCAGGGGATCATCAGCGATCTTTGAGGAATCCTTATCAGGTTCTTCAGTGGAGTTTATACTTGTCACCTGTGAGGGGTCCTCTGCCAAAACCTGACAAGAGTTTTCAGGAAGAACATGTGAGCTGAAGTCTTCAGTTGAAACCTGAGAAGAATCTTCAATGAGAACCTGCGGAGTATCTTCATCCTGTGGACTCGTTCTAAGTCTCCGTTTCGGGGTGGTCACTGGCTTTTGACTGACAGGCTTTGTTTGTGGTGAATCAAGGCTTGACGTCCTCCTCCTTAGTCTCCTAGTTGGTGTGACCTCAGCATCCACACATGACGATTTATCCTCATTAACTTCACTTAGATCTTTCAGAGCATCCTCTTTATGTTCATGCACAGGACTAACTTGCTGAATTAAAAAGGATGGCTTTGAGCTTTTATGTTTACCAGGAGAGGAGACCTTTTTAATCTGAAGAGGTGGGACAACTTTCCCACTATCTGTTTTACTGATTTCTGGAGAAGGTGCCTCAGTGACGTGTTCCACTTCAACTTCCACCTCTAAAGTGGACTTTTCCTCAAATGACACGTCAGCCTTGTTTTGGGAACACTCATTACTGTCTGTGCTTTTGCTCTCTTGTGGGGCTGAGTTATCCAGTTTTGATTTTTTATCCATGCCATTCAAACTCTTGTTGACACTTGCGTCACAAACAATGGACTGGTCCACTTCACTCACAGTATTCTCTGCTACTTTGACAGTGTTTTCAGCACCCCGCGTCTGACTTCCTCCCTTCACCAAAGTTAAAGTCCAGACAAATTTTCTCCGTTTCTTCTTTCGAGTTGAATTCTTCCCACTGGCCTGTGCATCATATTTTGGGTTCCTGATCCGAAACAACTTTAAACTTGGGACCCTAATTTCCTTGTTTTTCGAAGGCAAACTGTCACTGGGCTGTACAGCTAAACTGTCAGTCTCTGTGGGTGATGGACCATGGTTTTCTGGCACGGTTTTCGTATCCTTATTCAGCCTTCTGCTTTGCCTTCGTCTGTCACCTCTCGCCAATGGTTTGACCTCTGACGTTCCAGAAACCTCTGATTTTGATTCTGCCAGAACATCGTCACTTTTACTCAGGCTCTCTGGTTCAGCTGGACTGTCTGAGACTTTTTTGGAGACTGGGTTAGTGACTCTGTTGCTCCTACGGATCACAAGTTGATTACCTTCAGAACTTTGCTCTGTTGCAATCTCCTTATGCTTTAATTTCTTTGCATTTGTTTTTGGCTCTTCAGTCCCACTCTCCTTTACAGTGTCAAGTTGATCGGCTGATTTTTTCTCTTTTGATTTTTGGTCATCAACCGCAACTTTGGCGCTAGTCTGGCAGACAGGCTCTGTTGTCTTTGAAGCAGATCTCCCACGCCTCCTTGCAGGTACAGTCCCCCCTCCTTTATCCTCTGTGCCATGTTTATCTTCATGTGGTTCAGTTTTTAATTTGACATGAGCACTTGAAATCTGGTCACCCTGAATGTCCTTGGTTTTAGACTGATCCTGAATTCCTTTTATCTTCAGCTTCTTCACAGATTTTTTATGAGGCTCCTTTACAGTTTTCATTTTCTTTTTGGCCACCAACTTTATAGTAATCCTTGGTGCTGCTGATGAGGCTCCGCTTTTGGTGGACTGTCGATCCATAGTGTTTTTTCCTTTCAAACCTTTCCTGCAATCCTTTGCAGGCTCTGCTTCAGGAGATAAGCTGTGAACTTCCTCCAATGATTTTACATCTTTTACAGGATCAGGTGGGGTAATAGCTGCCTCCACTGCTGGCGTTTTAAGCGGTAGTTTCTCGCTTTGTCGTTTAGATTTTGTGTTGACGGCATCACCTACAAAACAAAGAGACCTTTAATATTACAAAGTCCATAGCTCCTCCACTGAATTCAACATTAAAACAGGAAACAAGCCTCCTTTAAGTTATGTTGCATGTTTAATTCAAACTTTAACTTGTGTGTTGTTCATAAATTACACTAAATATGTCACGTACTGCAGTGATTGTTACCTTTGGAAGGGTTTTGTCTGGACCATGCAGGCCCCTTGGAGCCTTTTCTCTCAGCTTCAAATCCTCTGAAGTCATCTCCCTAGAAAAATAAAAACAGGCAATTAACACTTGAAGCAACTTAACACAATTCTGCTGCAGGCTTCCAAACCATCAGCAAAAACAATAACCAAAATGTTTAGTTCATAGCATTCATTTTGAATTCCAGAGCATGGTATTAATTATATCCACTGCACAGACCAAGCTAAGTTAGACAGATGGAAGAACATTTCTCTGAATGTTCATTATGAAGAATGGATTCATGGATTCATGCCCAGCATTTTATCAACACACCATACAAAAGAATGTATATTTCTCTTAGCGTACTGGACCAATGGCTTTGTCTAATAATAATAATTATTATAATAATAAAAACAGGAAAAATACAACATTAGTTGTTTAGATCTTAGAGCAATGATATTAATGACAGAAAAAAACAACTGTTGTTCCACATTCAAACCAACTATATTCATTCATCCAATCTCACTTGCAATACATAAAAAATTAAGCTAGCAAACAAAAATGTATTTTGCTATATGGGGGCGGGGGTCTTTGTCAACTTTTCATGATGCAGCTGCATGTAATCTGGATTATTTACCACCTCACGTAAAATCAGTACTCTACCACCTTTGTATCAATCACATTGGGTACCCGGGACGAGCCCCTACAGCGATGACAAAAACTGCAGCGAGAGGTGGGTCTGTACTTTCCATACGCGCCTAGTACTGTACACGTTCCTCGTGCTTGCAGTTATGACCTATAACCCTCCAAACAGCTCCACACTCGTATCAATCAGACGTTACCGACTACATGTGTATGAGAAGGAGCTTTCTTGTTCTAACAACAAGGGTGCAACTGGCTTTGGCACACTCCTGCACCACCATTTAAACCTGTCGTGTATGGTAACATTAGCTAGCAGTTAGCCATCCCATTCTCTCGAAAGCATTTAAACTCAATTCTGTCTGCGGAAAAGCTACCTAGCAAAAATTAAGACGTAGTTATCTAAGAGTTTATATCATAGTTACATTACACACACGTGTAGTAGTTTATTCTGTCTTATTTAAACTAGCTAAGCAAACAACTCTGCCCGCATCTGGGCAGCGTATTAAGACAGAATCGCTAGCATTTAGCCGCTGTGCAGGATACTGAAGCGCTAGCCTTCCCGTTCTTTGTGTTCGCTACTATTAGCTAGCTACTACTGTGGCCCGATAACGAGCGGGCCATAGATGAAATAATTACGGTCCCTGTTTACAAATTGACGTACTCACTAACTGCCTTTTTAAAAAATATCTACCACTCGTATTTTCACCATCTAATATTTTTAACCTCAGTGAGAGCAATGAAGGAAACAGTACTAATGTAAGTTAAACGTATTATGATGCTTTGCTGAAATGGTATTTGGTGTTGCGACTGTTCATTAAATGTCATGGAAAGCTGATCTGTGCTAACATAGGTTAGCATGTAACGTTAGCCCACCAAGCTTGAAGCTAAAGTTAACGTTAGCCTAGCAAAGGGATGTTGACATTTCTCCATGGCACTAAACAGTCACACTGCTGCGGACAGCACTCATTCTTGCACATTTAACGATCACACAAAATGTGAGAAGATGAAATAAAGATACTAACTCCTGGGTCGGTTTGGGACCTCACCTCTTCACTCCCACTAGAGCTGTATCCAGCCTGGCCAAGGATCTTGTGGCTCGCCTCTATCCCAAGCAAGCGCAAGTGAGACTGGTCTTCGTTTAACGACAGAACCAGGTTTGCGGGCCTTGGCCCTCCGTTAGTCACATCATCAGCTTCTAAGCCTGATCGTCCGAGTTGCCATCGCTTCTCAGAGCGCAAACGACTGCGTGACGACCAAGGCCGACCGGGGAAACGACCTCTGGCCGTAGCGGTTCCACCTTGGCCTCCTACGGCAGCCGCGGTTGCTGATCCGCATCCCGCTGCCGCCATCATTGCTTCAACAACAACACACACCGACGGCTAGCAGTTCGAGGAGAGACAAGAGGGAAGGCGCGAGATGGGAGGGGGGGAGCCGCAAAGCTGCAAGGGAAAGTGAGTCTTTTGGGTGAGGCTCCAAAGCGAGGGAGAGGTGGGTCGACCTCTGGCGGTCGCTGTACGTCATATCTCCATTCATAAATGTATACATACTATTACATCTCAGGTTTTGCCACTTACCTCGATATGAGTCAAATGTAACTGATTGCATTGATCTTAATTCCCCTGATGACAACTGAGCTTAATTAGCGGATAATTTGTCATTTTAGTTTAGTTTAGGTGTATGATGTAGGCTATAATCCTATATATTGAAATTTCAAGGCTGTCTTCCTTGCTGTTTAAAATGTTCTTAAAGAACCAGACACATTTCAAATCATAAATATTGGTCAGGTAAATATTGCAAGACTATTAGACATGTTATCATAATACATGTTTAATAAATCTCATCAGTTCCTCTCAATATCAAACAGGTTGGTATGAGTGTGTAGAGTCACACCATTCAACATGACGGGAAAAGATATGGAAATCGCTCCTTATTATTTCAAATCGCTCCCATGATAATAATCTGGTGAAAGAAGGAAGCTCTTAAATTAAATCATGCAATAACACAATAATAAAAGTGACACAGCCTTTGTTAAGGAAGGCTTAATCATTAAACAGCCACAAGGAACAGGCTGCAGAGGCAAACAATAGAAAAAACTTTTCATTAAATCTGAATTTACAGTCTGTTTTAATGATTAAATGTATTACATCCATAATTTATAATGCCCTGGATCTACACATTGCAATACAGGAGATGGCAGTATGCCTCTTTATTGTCACTGCAAAAAGATGATAATAAAGAATAGAAAAAAACCCTCAGCAACTGAATACAATTCATTTTTGCAGAGTAAATTTATTTATGTTAAGTGTCAGCCCACGTCAAAGAAGGGACTCACGTATATGAGGTGTACAGCAAAGAAACAACAGAGAATATGACACAAACCATGAAAAAATAAAGTATTAATAGACTGTTAAGGATAAGAGGGGAAGAAGGAGGGACTTCAGGGCTCAGGCCCATAAACCAATCTTTTATTTAAACCGGTTATAAAAGTACGTAGTCATTGTCACGTATGTCACACACTCCCGACAGTAGGTGGCGCGATGCAGTGAAGTTTAGCGTGTGCTTAGCGTAAAAACAACAAAGAGGAGAGACGAAGAAGAATGTAATCCAGAAGAACAAGAAGAAGGAAGTGTTGTTTGATTGTTAGCATTTAGTTATCTGGCGACGATTCTCAGACTTTTTGGCTTTAGAAATATCAGGTAAATTATCACACTAGCGTACACTATCCCCATCCCCTAGACATATTATAACATACACAGAATCTGGACACCGATGCGAGTGACTGCGACGGCTGTTTGTAGCAGTCGGAGCAACCTAATGTAACACAGCTAAGCTAATGAAATGCTAACGTTAGCCTGAGTTGAATTTCTAGTCATCTGACACTGGGTCAGTAAACACCAGTGGGCTGCTTTGTCGCTTGAATTTTATACAGTTTTCACAAGATTACTTTGTTGAAGTCATGTGCAGCCCAGTAGGCGATAGTATGTTAATCGCAGCCATCACCAGCATCACCATTTTCTCTCAAATCTAATAACTTTGGGTTTGGGGTGGTTTCTCCTGTTGGCTCTGTCCTGGAACTTGTTTTTCTTTCTTTGGCAGGATTCACACAAATTCACAATGAACTTGGAACGGCTGCCCAATGAGGAGAAGCTCAGCCTGTGCAGAAAATATTATTTAGGTGAGAGCACTTAAACATTTCTTATATACAATCTTACCCCCTCCCTTTTGATTTGTAAATTCTGAGCACATGCGAGTAGTATTAACACCTGCTTGCATAGTATATGTATTTTTATCAAAATGGTCTGATGTAGACCCATTTGGGTCAGAGGGAGGATAGGTTATCAGTGCAGCTATAGGTGACTTGAGCCTTTTGTAAAGTAAACAAGCAGTCTCAAGTAAATTTGCTTAAACTTAATTCAGTGGTATTGTCACTGATGATGGTTTTTCGTCTTTTTTTCTCAGGTGGCTTTGCATTTCTTCCTTTTTTGTGGCTGGTTAATGTTGTCTGGTTCTTTCGGGAGGCCTTTGTAAAGCCAGCCTACACTGAACAGCTCCAGATAAAAACTTGTAAGTATCAGGACCGCTGCTTTAATACCAGAGATTTTCCAAACAATTGTTGTGCTTATTTACTTTTAATAAAGAAATATGTGTTTAGAAGCTCATAGTTTAATGTTCATACCTTCTAGTTTCCCTCAGGAGTTATGTTGTGGATACAACACTCATAGGACTTAATTCATTCACTCATGAAGTTTTAAGAATGATAGAATTATAAAATTATAACAGTATTAATATGGTCCAAATTTTAACCCTAACCCCACCTTTACTCTTGAGCTTTTAAGTGGGACAAAATATGCATCACACATTTTGGGCTAGCTGCCTAGCTCCTGAGCTACATTTACAAGATCATTGTACAAACCTGATCATTGTTCAAATCAGCAGTTAAGACAGTGAATGTCTTTATAGTTAGTCTTTTCTGCTTGAAAAATAAAATTCTTCCCCACTAAAACCCGCATTACTGTCAACAGTTTTGACTCAGAACATGTACTTCAAAAAACATTATCAAACAGTATATTTGCAACCTTCTGAGCTTTATTTTTTTTTAAAGTTTTAGGTAAAGTCAGAGCGTGGTCAGTGTGACCATCACTTTAATGCTAAGAAATTGTCTCTCGTGTGTTTTTCATCTAGATGTGAAGCGGTCAGCGCTGGGGTTGCTGTTATGGGTAGCAGTGCTCACCACATGGATCACTATCTTCCAGCACTTCAGAGCAGAGTGGGGGGAGGTGGGAGATTACCTCTCCTTTACAATTCCACTGGGCATTCCTTGAGATGTTTTTTGTGATGACAGGTCTTTTGAAAATAACTAATGATCCACTTTAATGGACCAAAGAATTTTCTCCTTTAAACTACAGTGAAAGATTCTGATGATTTGTCTGGTCTCTGGAGCTAAATTGAGTGGCTGAATAACACATTAACAGAGTAATCCCTCATGTCTTCAAAAGATAACTGCTGTAGGACTGTCAGTAGGCTATTTCATCTTGTTTAGCAGACAGTGTTAACTGTCATGTACAGTATCTAATGACAAAGCTGGCTGAGCATTGAGTTGTGTTCAGGATATTGAACAATCGATTCAACAGTTGTTTTTTTCTTGACTTAAAAATGTTGATTGTTTGTTTGTATGTGATTGTTCACCCTGCACTGTTTTTACTTATGTATGAATGATGAATAAAGAAAATATTCATACTTTCAAGTGTTTTTGCACCATCTACTTCCCCATAACAAGTCAGACCTTCACATGTATCTCTCTCGAATCTATGCAGATACTTTGTTTTGATGACTAATCAGTGAGTTATTTCGCTATATATATACTCACTTTGCATTGTTACAGAGGTCCCCTAAAGTCTGGACAATCACAGGCGCCTGTTTTGAAACCCAATAACTTAATCCCTCCAAATGTCCCCACTTCCCTATCATCCTATATGAGTCATAACATAATCAGTGCCATTTTTAGACACAGCAGTCAAAGCTTAAGTGACAGGTTCTACATTACTAACAGGGAGAACATGTGCCCTCCGAACATAACTGCTGACTTCACTAGTGTGTGCCAAGAACAAGAAGTATCACCATGCACAGTACTTTACGTGATGCAGGGAGTCACTTCATAAAAATAAGTTATGGGGGGTAAATTCAAGAATCCTTTCATGGACATAGTGTATTGTTCTGAGTGTGTCATATTTTATTTGTGTATTCAGAGGGAAGTGGTAGTAACTACATTTACTCATGTACTGTAAACACTATTTTTTTCCTTCAGTTTCATTGTACTTTATATCTCAGAGTTAACTTGGTTACTGATAAATATTAAACCACATTTTAAAATCTGATGTATTGTTATACTCAACAATCATTAACAAATGTGTAATAATAATATACAAATAGAATATACCATAACACCTGTGGGACCACATTCTCTGCATTATGAATACTTTTACTTAGATGATCAATACAGGGCTTTTACTCATTATGGAATATTTTTCACCTGAAGTATGGCTACTTTTGATTGAGTCAATGATGGGAATGCTTCTTCCACCACTGTGAGAATGACAGATGAGGGGAAAGTGGCTTATTGGTAGCACACGTGCTCTGGCATGTGTTTGACGCCCCTGCTGTCACTGTCCGTCTGGCACCGGCTCACGAGGGTCAACAACTCCGTCTTTTGAACTTATTTTTGGACAGACCTTCCTTGACAACCGACCTTAAAGCATATAGTTCGAAACAGGTCTGATAACTGTCCATGAACAGCCTGTCCGACTCGGTGCTATCAGCCCTAGCAATAAACTGCAGGCTACATCATCGGTAATGGCCAATAAACACGTTAATTAGCAATAAGCCCGCGACAGCTGCGCCACTGCCCAAACAATACACTATTATCCTATATGGCCCTGCCCGAACACCCAAGGGTACGCATTAGTCCAGAACATAACAGAAGCAAGGTGCCCCACTGTGAGTTCCCAACTCATTATGCAACTCCGGTATAAAACACACACCGCAACAGTCAGTCTCGTCAAGCACTCAAGAGGGAGAGGAGCTCGGAGTCAGACAGACGGACGCAGCAGATCATCCCTGGCGCTCACCGGGTCTCAATCACAAGGGGTTAAACAGGGGCTGTCCTTTCCCTGTAGTACGCTAATTTGGTCAGGGAATTTAAGAGGTGAGTGCTGTGTTCTTTGTTTTCTTGTAGATGTAGCCTCAGCCGCTGTCAAGAAGTCAACTCTTCTTTAATAATTTTTCTACTGATTAGAAATGGACTTCATCCTGCCACCCACTCTGCCAGCTGGTGGTATCCCATGGGAGAAGGTTTTACCACCTCTTATTCCTCGGCTGAATGGGACTTATGGACAATATAACTGGTCCCCGAAATTACTGATTCCAGAGACTGATAATAACAGCTCTGCAGAGGTAGGTCAATATAAGTTACTATGGCAAAAAAACTTAGTTCACAGGGCATTCATTTTGGCTCCACAGAACTGCATGAAAACTGTTACTTAATGACTGTTTACCGTGGTAACTCAGTAGGCTGACAATGCACTCTGTCTGCTTCGAAAGTAGTTGCTTAAAAGTGAAAAATGTATTTTTGAAAAAAGAAAACCAAAACCAAACTGAGGGTATATTTAGTAGCTTTTTCCAGAGCTTTCAACCACATCTACAGTCTTCAGCAGATGAGGACCTTAAGATGTAGTTGAATGCTACAAAAAAAAAGCTAGTAAGTAGATTTTTTCTTTTTTGTCAAACTGCTGTTTCCAAGGTCAAGAATGAACTTCCACACTCAAACATTAAGGATATCTCTTAAGTGCATTGTGGCAAATGGAGCATTTCGTTGACTATTTGCAGTATTTTATTTCTATATAATGATACTTAGTATTTTGACTCATTTTGGCAGGTGAACTGCGATGACACTGGATTTACAGTTCAAGTTGACGTAAAGAACTTCAACCCAGAGGACTTGATGGTTAAGGTGATAGGGGACTTTGTAGAAGTTCAAGGAAAGCATGAAGAAAGAAAGGTTGGTATTCAAGGAGTAACATTACCATATGTTTTGGTTTATTTACAACAGCTATGAAGTGTGTGATCCTCTAAACCTGCATTGCTCTGTATGTTTTGTTAGAAGGATGGTCCTGGGTTTACAACACGGCAGTTTAACCGCCGCTACCGAATCCCAAAGGGAGTGGACACCATGGCTTTGGAATCAGCGGTCTCTCCAGATGGCATCCTCATCATATCTGCACCTATGCTCCAAACTGACAACTCTAGATCCCTCACCTAATCACACTAACACCATACACTCAAATCACTCTACCATCTTCACCATGTATGACAACAAACGCAACAGAAGCCACAAACAGAAATAACTCCAGGCTCCTTCAGTCACAGAAACACTCGCCGCGTGCCAAAACACACATCTGTTTTGTTCCTGGCACTGTTCTAATATTCCCTGCTCTCTAAGGTTTGTATATATTACTCTGCTATTACTCACCAATCTTACATAATGTTTCAAGGAACCAGTCTTTGTAAATATTCTGTGTTCACATATCAAACTGCTGCTTCTTTTTGTGCAACTTTTGTAAAATGCACTGCGATTGTGATTGTGATTAATGATGCACACAGACGTATCTCCAAACTCTTTAATGTGGTAATATTTCCTCAAAAAAAGTACAAATAAATTTAATTTCTATAAAAAATAAAAAATAAAAGTGACTGCATCAAGTGTCTCTTGCCAGTGTTCAAGTAACTTCTTACTCCTCCAGGAACTCATTCAACATAGAGTTCACTTCACTAAAAAGAAAAATATTGATTATTTTTCTGTAATTTGGGGTGATATGTTTAGATGATTTTAATAAGATTATAAGATTGACAGGCTTCTGGGAACAACATCACTTTGCATAAATGATGACAATCAATGGAATAATTTCACCTATATTTTACCTGATCTGCTCCTTCACCCATTTCCTCTGTTTTCGAAGGACTTGTAATAAAGGGTCATCTTCAAACTCCTTTTCATCTGAATCTAAAATGGAAAAAAGAAAACGTTCTGTTGAGAGTAATGAGCAGCCAGGGAGAGAGTTGATAGTGGAATATTATCAGCAGGGGACCAAGGACCCTCAAAAACATAGTGTAATTATGACCTCCACAAAATACAACACGGATCACAAGTATTACCACATGCAAGCAGCGTGCACAATAAAAATATAGAAAGTTTGACCTAAAGGGGTTTGGAATGCTGGGAATGGAAGTTATTCATAGGTCAGAATATATTCTCTATGATTAACTGTGGGGTAAAGGTTGGTGCTCTTTGCTGCCGTAAGCTCACCTTCAGCCTCCTGCAGCAGCTGTGAAATGACCTCCATGGAGTTGTGCGTATTACACGGTGGAACTGGGGATTGCAGAGGTGCAGAGGCAGTGCAAGGAGGAGAGACCAAAGAGACGGGGGTCCTTCGAGCAGGTGATGAATCCACTGTAGGGAACAATACCTCTGAAACTACCTGTCAAGGCCCAATTAAAACATGGTTAATACACCTTTTAAATACCATCATCACATTGCAATAACATCAGATGATGATGTATATAAGAAGTGTAATTCTAACATGGTTAGAAATGAACACCCGTGTATCTTAAGTTATTTGAAAGGATAATATCCCACATGCAGTCCATCCTCCAGAATCATCTTCCACAAGCATGAATATCAACTCTAAAATTCATAAATCCTCACACACTACTGTATATTGAGCAGCAACACATTTGACATCTTTCAGTGCACCACATATACCAGTTGCATGGCAGCAGGAAAAACATTAGGACTAAATAAGCAGACAACCTCCCTAGCTTAAGGCTCTTGTATTAAGAGCATGTGCAAGTGCACGAGCAAGTGCTGACCTGTCCTAAGGCAGTGTGGATCGGAGAAGGTGGTGGTGCATGATCGCCAGTACAGCCTTCACTGGAATACTCCTGGCTTCCCTCCTGTTGCTGCAGCTCTGCCACTGGTGTGACCTTTTTGGGAAGTCTTTGATGTAAGGAACTCCTCTTTGCAGATCTAGGGCCAACAGTGGGTTCCCTGTCCAGAGTATATCAGCAACAAATCTTTATTAAGCATTCGGACTTGAATGTTGTACAGTGTGCATGTTTCAGTGCCTCACCTTGTTGATTTCTTTTGCTTTCTGATAGGCATTGCCGTCTTCCTTTCATTCCTCTCTGACTCTTTTGTCTGAGCCCTCTCTTTCTTGTTGCTCTCAGACCTTTTCTTGTGAAGAGGCCACTCTTCTCCTGCAGCTCCAGGTGGAGCACATGTTGGGGATGACATATGTTCACGAATAGGTTCATCAGTGATATTATATGTTGAGTTAACAGGGACTTGGGGCTTTTTACTGACAAACTCATCTAACCTCTGTGAAATGTTTTGTTGTGCGCTAGGATGAGAGGACTGGATGGGACAGGGCAAGACATCACAGAGTAAATGCATGTGGGCAGGGACATGGGCAACAGTCTGGGGCTGAGAGACAGAAGAGCCAGAAACAACAAAAACAGGGGAGGGAAGTGGACCTGAAGCTGGGGGACATGATCTTTGGGCTTCATTGGCTTCTGACTGGGAAGCAATGATGTGTGGACGACTATCTTTTTGTGAGAATTCAGGAGGTTGAGTGCTCTGTCGATGCAAGAAAGAGAAAATCTTAATTATTATGTAAACCAGGAATAAATATAAAACCAATATATTAAACTGGTTGGAATAAATATCATGCACTCCAACCTTGTAAGCCTGTCCACCAGCTGAGGAAGGGCTTAAACTGGGAGCCTGCCAGCTAAGCGTGGGTCTGTGAAGACTGGAGTGTTGCAGGGACGGAGGCCACTCCCTGGCCTGCTCCATCTTTCTCCTTAAACGCCACTGGAACAAGATGTCCTCCTCTGGGCGTGTGGGGGGTCCCGAGGAAGGAATGATAGGCTTTTGGGAGGACACAGCTTTATCTGAGTTGGAGCTGACCTTCACTGCAAATGTTAACCAACACACTGCATTACATTAGAAGAAAACAATTTTAAAAATCCATGTCAACAAATGGTATTGTCCTCCACAATGTTGCCTTACCAGTGGTAGATTTTATTAAACTAGGAATGAAAGGTCTTCGCACTGGCTCATCTAAGCTGACAGGAGAAGAGAAATCTGAGCACCCCAGGCCTTCAGAGCTGACGGGGATAGATCCATCACTCACAGTGCATTCACCGCTAGAAAGACAACAGGTCACTTACAGTTGAAGGAATTAATTCATTTATCATTAATGTTGCTCACTGGTCTTCATACCCTCTCAGCAGAAGTCTGCTGGCCTGCTCTTGAAGGCGTAGTATCTCTGTGTCGTCAAATTCAACCTGGGAAGTGTCTGACAAAATCTGAGAAAGAAAATAGGCAGACCACTCAATAAGCCATAGTTTTGCTCTTGATATTTTAATATTAAGAGCACTCACAATACTGTGTAAATGAATAAAACTAGATGATTCAATTTGTAGCATCTGAGTAAAAAAAGAATCTAATTGGTCACATTATCAGGCCTTGTATTGCTCAAAAGTATACTACTATTCTCTAACTATTTTGTGAGGGTGATAAGTATGATATGAGCAGGCTGAAGGAGCCATAAATGTATCAAACAAGGTTGCATAACAGATGGCTTCTGAGGCATTTAGTAAACACAAAGGTTTCCAAATGGACACGTGGTGTGGTGTTGAAATGCTAATATTTATATACACTGTTCGTTGGAATAAGGTGTCTCTCTTGCAGACAGACCTGGCATAAACCAGGACATGGTGGAGACCCAGTAAACCATTAGAGAATACACCCAGCAGAGAATAAAAAAACAAGATGGAATAGTGTGTTTTTTTGTATTTTTTAAAGAAATGAATATACATTTGTAGGTAAGTTTAGAAATGTCTTACAAACAATAAACCTGTTATTTCTATTTAGTGGAGAAAGACAATACAATAACAGGTTTTATCGTGACTCAACTTGTGTATGCCTGCCACTAAGCGATCCTCCAAATGGAAGGGATCGTCAATGGGACGCTATTCAGCCGGGACTGAAAATGGCGGATATATGTATCCTCAGAGGCTGGATGACCTGATCTGACTGAGGGAAGAATTTCATGAAGGATTTTGACAAAAGTGCTATCATCTCATCTGAGCATTAGGAGCTGTAAATTCCAAATATGATAATAAGTGAAAATACACTTTCTCTGCTGTTTTAGTTGGTGTTGAGTTGTGGGGTAAAGACAGGGTGACATCCACCAAAAGGTGCAGCTATTCTCCTAACTCGTGAGAGGCCATCTGTTGGCCTCGACTCCGCGGTCGACTGCGTAAAACGTTCTATGCATTCAAGACCAAGAGGGTCAAACTGATTACTAGATAATTTTGAGGGTATGGTCTTGACTTGAAACTAAAGCATACTTGCCAACACTGAATCCTGTTGAACTCCTAGCTCAGAGGAATCCGTGGATTTCCTGCTCTGCAGTTTGTTTGGGCGTCTCTGAGTCAGATGAGGTTGCAGCGCTGAGGTGAAGATCCATAGTCAGTGGAGGGCCAGACTCTGGAAAACAGGCTATCCATCTGTATGGCACAATGGTGGTTTGGCGTTTGTCAGATGTATGTTAGCCCTCTGACTCTGGAGTGTGTATTTGTGGAGTGGATCGCTGGTTTAACTGTGACAGGACTCAAAATCCGTAAAGACCAAAAGCAGATATGAGGGAAAAGCAACATAGAATCAGGATGTGTCTGCAATTGTGTGTAGAGTTACTTTAAAACATACTGTCTTTTCTTTTTTTTGACAGAGACTGTTGCCGGATTGTGGTAGTGTGACTTCCACTCTGGATGCTGGTTGAAAGGATTCTGCCTTGTAAACAGGGACAGCCGCAAGAACAACACACGGATCAAACGGGAAATATGAAGGTAATAAAAATGTGGTTTGTAGGTTCTACCTGGATTTACGCAATAGCTTTTTGCATTGTCACAGACAGTTATAATGATGTACAGACGTACAGTTGAGGTTGTTACAGTGTCTTTTAATCCTGTTTTTTAATTGCAGTCTGACTCAGATTACAGTTTGATCTGCAAATGTCCATTGATCAGCTACTTAGGTCTCAATAAAATATTGAAAGACGAAGACCAAGAATTTCGTCCACCAGCCTTCCGTGTTGATTTGGTACGTCCCCAAAAGAAAGTTACTGATGGATCTCAAATGTCAGCATGACACAAAATTGTCCAAGTGATAGCAAATTAAGCTTGGCAGAGGGCGTGGTATTGAAGATCTATATCCATTCTACAAGTGTCTTTGACTGGAAAACAAAATCACTTTGCTCTTAGAAGAAAAATAAACACAATATCGATGAAATCAGAAGAAAGCCTCACTCTTAATCGCTGATCAGGTTATTTACCCAAGACATCCGGGCCAATTATGCCGCTCTAAGATGATGGACCTGACATTTGCACCTGTAATCATGTTAGAAGTTCCTACAGCACAGGTGCCAATCACTTAATAGGAAATCCGGCAGCGCGCGGAAGAGGAAAGTCTGCAAAAGGCTATATACGTTCGTCAAAAAATAAGCCAAGTTAGCAAATTTGCAAATCGAGCCAGTAAGGATATGGTTCGGTAATAACAAAACGGCTCTAAGGTAGCATTTGAAGTCATAGTATAGAACTGCATAGGCTAACCGTCAGTCAGCTGGTCGCCATAATAGGTAAACGGACAGTTGGGCTCTGTAACTAGTTGATGTTATATAATGGTTACTACAACGCATAACCGCAGCTAGCTAGCCAGCGTTAGCAAACAGGTGTCTCTTTAACTGTCCTACGTTATTTTGGTACATAGGTAGGTGCCGTTATCCACCTAAACCAGCCAGCCTTCCGGGTTACAGGCGGTGAACGTTTGGCTTTTGGCTAATCTGCTGTGTTTTTCTTAGGTTACCATACGGAGTATAAAACGTTGAACAGGGGTAGTAGATAATGCACCACGTCAAGATCAAGACTGAAAGGCCAGGTGAGTATCTCCCAATTCTACTCAAAAGAATTCAAAACATTCCACAATGATTGAAAATGAAAATTTATTAGCTCTTTCCAGCCCATTGCATTTGGCGTTATACTATTCAATCGAATAGTAATGTTGCCATACAATGAATATAAACTCGGTATTGTGGGTGAAAGGTATCGGCAATTGTATACAACTTTCATCATCATCACTGCAGATTTAGAGGGATCCAAAGTAATGCAGCAGATTGGATGCTGAAGTAAAGGACTGGTTGAGAAGACTGAAAACAAATATCAGGAGTATATTATTATTAATATATGAAAGTCATCATTGCTATTGCTTTCCAGTCAAACTATCATCATTGTATTTTGAATAGGAGCAAAATGAGGTGACACTGGAAAATATCCAGACTTCAACAAGTATGGATTATGGATTTTGTTCTACTTGATTTCCAGCAATATTGTGGAATTAATGATATAATGCAGTTGGTGCTGGAGCTTTATACATAGTGTTACACAAAGTCTGTTTTAAAAGATTTTTCCCGCTTGCTCTCACTAGGAATTGTCTCCATCATCTGCTGGAAAGGCAAGTGTATATTATATATATATATATATATATATATAAAACAATAACTCAAAATGCACACACAGTTTGTTTTTCTTTTATTTGTGGCTGAAAAAACAATTGTGGTGCTACTCTGTCAGTGATTTTATCATTTTACATTAACAAATTGTTTGTTAACATACAAAAAATAGTAACTTCTGTGGAATTTTAGACATGCTTTAAAGTCATTCTTTTTTCTTCCCCAGACTTTCGGCACGATTTCCACAGCAATCATGGCAGCGTAAAAAGAAATGGATGAGGGAAGTGTCAGAGAGCAATCAGCATAAACAAAGTAATATAAATATATATATATATATATATATAAATACTGACAATAATACAACATGAAATACCACTGAAGTATTTTGTCCCTCAGTTACAGTTCAATCACGTCTCCTTTTTCGTCATTGCACAATTTCTTACTTTTTTTCTTGCTCTTCTTTCTCCATTTGCTAGATGCTTACATTATTAAGCTGTTCGATCGCAGTGTGGATCTAGCTCTGTTCAACACCAGCACCCCACTTTACCCTATCTGCCGTGCCTGGATGAGAAACAATCCTGCTGTTCGAGAGCCAGCTGCTTCCCCATGCCCCCCACACAGCATGGTAGAGGAAGAGGTGAGGCCACACACTTATGCTAGATTATTTAAATTTTATTCAAAATATGCAGATATTACCAAAAAGGTGGAGTAGTGATGCTAATATACATTATGGCAAATGATAATTCAACAATATTGCACTGCGCTCTTAAAAGCCACTGTCACTACTCCCCTCTATCAGACCAGCATAAGGGTACTCTCTTGTGACTAAGCAATATAAAGCTGCTAATGGAGACAAAAATGTTGTGCTGTATTCACATCATTGTAATGATAAGGGGAATCACAACAGTGTTGTCGCTACTGCATGTTCTTCACTGTGATTATAGTAAGTGTGGTATACCAAGTGGTAACTAGTTTGAACTGACCATTTAAATAACTAGGATTATCTAGCTCTATTTTAAAGATTTCTTTTGAAATAGTTAACTTTAAACTAATATTTTCAAGAGCACATAGCACTCTTTAGAAAGTATTGGTAATTTGAAAATTATAAATCATAAGACCAGGGAATCATTTGTGTAAATGGCTGTTCCATCATTTCTTTCTTTGCCAGGTCACAGACATGATCAATGGTAAAGGGGTCAGAATGTGCAGATCCTCCTCCAACCTCCTGTCCAGTCAATACCCTGGTGGTCCACTAACTTATGTGATCCACAGACTGAAAAACCTACTGTTACCAAGGTTTCAGGTAATATGTCCATAGAATTATTGATGCTGTTTTATTTTACTAGATATTGTAGCACACATCTGTAATTGCATAAAAATTAATTAGCACAAAAAGTAATGAACTATAACTAATAAAATCTGAACATTTTCTCTCTCCACAGTTAATAGATTCAGTTCCTGTGTGTCTCCTCTCATATGCACT
This sequence comes from Lates japonicus, assembly GCA_033238685.1. Taxonomy (NCBI): domain Eukaryota; kingdom Metazoa; phylum Chordata; class Actinopteri; family Centropomidae; genus Lates; species Lates japonicus. Next base: position 600,850 of record BRZM01000063.1, on the reverse strand, counting down.
ACATGGAACGCTGTTGAAAAAGATACGTAAAAGTATGTTTTATGAAAGCTACTTAAGATGTAGCATACATACTTGTTTTTGCTGGAAGAGAATTATTCACATTTTCTATCGACCGGTAACAGCTACACACCACCTATGCCATTGATGTCTAATGTGTGTTCTTTGTTAAAATCTGTAACAGTTGCTCAAAGATGCTAACTGAAAACAAAGTGCATTTCAGCACCTACTAAGACAATAGATCATGTCCGCGTATATCCATCCAGCTAAGCCTGCTGGAATGATTAAAAAATCCAACCTTTAAGCCAATGCCTGGCAGTTGTAGTGGATAAGAACATCAGCATATTGGAAAATTAGAAACGGAAAAATGATCAACCTAGAGATTTTGTTATATAAAAGAGATATTTTTATTTAAAAACATTAAACAGAACAAAGCCTCTTACAATCTAAAGAACAGTAATCATACTTAAAACAACAAAGTTTGATATGATATCCAACTTGGTGAGTGCTAAGTGTGCAAGCTTGATTTTTGATAAAACTCTAAAATATAGGTTGAACAGTAAATATAATGAGTTAAAATTGACATGTATTGGTCTTTTTCTAGATGAAGGAGGCTCCACAAAGAACCAACTAAGAGGGGTTGCAGAGTATATCAAGATTCTAAAAGAGATGAGGGACTTAAGTGATCGCTAACTTGCCTCGTAGCCCCTCACCACAGAATGGACTCTATGCAGTCAGAGCTATGGCATTGGCTTCAGTGTGTGAATACACCTGCCATCTGAAATAGCCAGACCCAGAGGGAAGTGCATTAACTGATCCTGGAGCCTTAAATTGACCATACGTCCTATGCATTGTAGAATTACACATAATTTTTCTTTGTGCAGTTTAGTTTGTCGTGAAAGCTCTTTTACGGAATGTCTTTGTGTGATGTGGGCTGTTTTGTTTTTTTGGATGAAAATTTGCATGTATGTCTGAATAAATTAACTCTCTCATCAGGAAGTATTTTTCCACAAAATTGCAACTTGTGCATCCTAACAGACTGATTAAAAGTCCTTTGTGGTCCTTATATGTTCAGATTTGCTCTTGTTTCTCGGCACACGCGGCGGTGAACAGGCAAAGAAATGAAGCCAATTGAGGGTGTGAAGTTAGGCCACAACATATATGGTATATATAGTAACTATATTCAACATGACTCATAGTTTGCCAGAGGTCAAGCTTCCCACAATCGCAAATGTAATTATGATTACATTTTCATTTGAAAGCAAAGTGTCAGTTAATAACACTTGCTAAAGTGCTGACTGCAGTTAGAACATATGATCTAGCATCTAGAACAAGCAGTAACTGCCTTGTAATTCATCCTGTTTCAGCGTATGTATAATTGAGGAGGTTGGTCTTTGTTACACCAGAATCCTCGTGATAGTAAGGAGAATCATATGCGGCCTATGCGCTGGTAGGAATAGAACCCAATCTACAACATTCTAAATTACTTTATGCAAAACAAACAAAACAAAAAAAACATGCTTAAGTGTTTTGTGATCCATTTGTAAAACCTGGCAGCCAAGCAGGTATCCTGTGAAGATAAAAACACAGTAGGGTGAGCTGCTCCTGCACCCTCAAAGTAGTAAACACAGTTCCATAGCCAGGAAGTGTTCAATTACATTTCAAATTTTATATATTGTAATAGCTTATACTTAGAAGGCGCGTATCAGTTTTCTGCTTAATTAATATATTGGGAGTTAAGGATGCTACCAAACTACATGTGTCAGTAAGAGAAACGTGGAATTTGTACAGATGAAGGCACTTTTAACATATAAAAACAGTAACATGAGGCAAATACTAAAGCTTTGAATTCATCTGAGATGCCAGTTGTCAGCAAGTGATCTATCTCTCTGATTAAAGGTTGATTGATTACAATTTATATAGCCTGCTGAATGTGGGTGGTGGTCTCGGTCTAGTGCCCATTGTCTCTCTCCTCAGCGGGCGACCACTTTGCAATCTTGTAGTTGAATTTGAAGTGGCTGTGCCTTCTCTCTGCAGGTGCAGCAGAGTCAGACTTCTGGAAAATCCGCAGAGGTGGAGAGGACAAGCAGGAGAGGAGACACACTGACAAGTGGTCCTCTGCCAGGGCGCCTTCTAGGACAAAGTACAGACTGCTTGAGCTTCTCTGGAACTCATCACATGAAAACATAGAGAATGGGGTTCAGGCAGCTGTTCATAAAAGCCAGACACACGTTAGAGGTCCTACAATGTGAATAACCTTCCTGAGATCTGGATTTGTGATCTCTATGTAAAATTTACAGTTACGAAGGGAAACCAGCGCAGGAAGAAATGTAAAAATGATGGCATTAATTCGCCGGATCGGGACGCTTCTTGTTCTCAGCAGGCGCTTGCACGAACACCTGGCGGCCAAGCATAAGAGATGTAGATTACTAGAATGGGATGAACCCCATAACAGCGCCGAAAATGGTGAGACTTGAAACTGGAAATTATGCGTGATAACTACAGTAATTCTTATATTATATGGCATAATCTCGGAATTGCAAGGGGCACTGCAGACCACAGAGATCACCCAGAGGATAGCAGTTATGAGCTCGAGCTATGAACGGTGCGCTTATTCTGTGCCCATACCACCATCCAGATGGATAGACAACGATCCAGACTCTATGGCCATCAAATATGTTGGCAAACATGCTGACCACACTCACAAAAGTCGTTGAGCTTACCATGAAACAGTCCAGCCACCATTGGTGCCCTGAGGAAACAGTAACAATGTGGAAAATCAGGAAGGCTGTGGGAAGAGGAAGTCAGCCAGGGCCAGTTGACAAACCAATGGAGCTGATTGCCCTCTATTCCCCAGCCTGTCACGTGAGACGACCAAACTGCTGCCCAGAGTCCCACAATGAATATCACGAGTAGAGGGACCACAGAGACCATAGGCAGGTGTCTTCTAGCCTCCTCCAGCCAAGCTGAATCTGAAGTTTTGTTGAATAATGGACAAAAAAAGAAATGTGTTAATAGAGACATTTGTCACTTTAATACATTTTGCAGTAAACGCTGAGAAAACAGAATTTGATTACTTTTATAACCAGATAATGTTAAAAAAATGTATATGTTGTATATGTATGTATGTATAAAGTATCTTACCATTCGTCATTTTCATGCGATGAGAGTCTGTTTATTCTAAGCTTATCTCTATCATTCCATACCTTTTGCATACATTTACACTCTTCCTCTGATAACCCTCCTCAGGTCTATGCTGCTGCTAATGAAACAGCACTACTGTTACGCTACAGTCATGTGGAGAGAAGCCATATTGCACAGAGAGTGACAAATAACAGAAATACCTCAGAATATAATGCAATGACATGATGTTAAAATTACTGAGGTAAATTGAATTGAACTTTCTAACTATAACTATAAAAGTCTGATAAAGTTGAAATAAGCCCATATGGGTATTTACGCAGGGTCTTATGTTGTATATTTAGTGATAATAATAAAAAGTACACCTTTTGTTTTCTAGTATTAATGTATCTGTCTTCAGCTCTATCAACTTCTTTTCTGTGCAGTCATCACAGAGCTTCTTTATTGCCTTCAATTCCATTTTGATCTTTATCTGGCCTGTTAGTTGTATGCTGCACAGTACCTCTTTTCAAATTTCTTTAAAACCCAGTCACAGCAAGTACAAACACACACATGTTCTCTCTCTTTGTCCCACACACAACCTGCCCCTAACCTAAAAACATATCTTCACCTTGAATTTAAAGATTTATGCTATGGGACTTGCTTTGTCCCCATAAGGAGGATCTGCCTTCAGATGTTCCAGTTCACTCCTCACTACTTGTTTGGTTTGCTAGAGCTGTCTGGCAGCCTTCCTGCTATATATGATCTCACTCACCACTAGGTGGTGATCAATTGACAGTTTTGCCCCTCTCTCTTCACCCAGTGCCCAGCACATACAGCTGCAGATCTGATGATACAACCACAAAGTCAACAAATTGGTAGATCTTCGGCCTCATAAAAGTTGGCACTTATGAACCACCTATGTATGAACATGGTTCACTATACAATCCATGACTGGGTACAGAAGTCCAACAACAAAACACCACTCAGATTCAAATCAGCCAGGAACGGCCTCCCTGCTCTTCCAGGTTTCCCCATCGCTGCCAATGTGTATTGAAGTCACCAGCTGGAACCTCCTTCCAGGACACCACCCAGACCTCCAAGAAGGCCAGGTGCCCTGAGCCACTGCTCTGGTGCGAAACAAACATGCACAGCCAGAGCCTCAGCAACCCTACTTCAGAAGCAACCTTTGAATACTCCAACACAGCTGGCACTCTGCCGGGACTTGCAGAGTATGCCCACTCCTCCCTGCACCTCTGGCACCCAGGTGACCTAGAAAAAAACAGCCCTCTGCAGGAGTTTGGTCTAGAGCCCATGCTGTAGAGGTTCCATAATAGAATAAAATTGAACTGCTACTAATAATGCTTGAGTGATACATTAAGGGGTCCTGTGTTCTGTAAGCAGCTTAACAGGATGTGGGCTGACTCGCTGTTAGTATCAGTTTATTACTTGAATGAGCAAAGCATTTGGCATGAAACGCCTATTGTGGGCAGGAATTGGTGTTTTCCATAATTTGGTGCAGACTGGTAATGCAGATTGATGCTGTGTTAAAGGGACTGCTGAGAAGACTGAAAATGAAATGTCATGGAAATTATTATTAATATATGAAAATTACTGTCATGTACTGTTTTCGTCAAAGTATATCATTATATTTTTGGAATAGAGAGCAAATTGCTGAGGGTGATGCTGAAAAATATCAACAGACCTTTTAAACAAGAATGGTATTGTAATAAGCATTTGTCTCCATCATATGCTGGAAAAAAGGCAAGTGTATGTATTTTTTTTAACCTGAGCCGACAGTAACTAAAAAAAAGCACATACTTATTTGTTTTTTTAAACTGCATTGTAGGGCTGCTTTGTCAATGATTTTTATTATCTTACATTAACATTTTTCCCACCTTCTAGCCCAATTTCTTCCAGCACTGAGGAAGAAGTGAAAAGAGATGGATGAGGAATACCAGAGGGTAATCAGCATACAAAGTAAACTTAGTGCAATAGCTATTACATGAAATACTCAATGTAGTATTTGTCCTTTTTGTCCCTCAGTTACTGTTCGATCACTTTCTTAACCTCATTGCATAGTTTCTTACTTTTTACTTGCTCCCTTCCTGTCTTTCTCCATCTAGATGCTTATACTGTGTTTGATTTGCAGGAATCTATTCTAGTTCAAAACCATCAGCCTAATTTTTCCTGTTGGTCTGCTGGGCCTGGATGAGAAACAATCCTCTGTTCTCTCTTTGCAGAAATACTAATCATGAACGTATGTAATAAAATTACCTTTAATTTTACTTTGACTTCTATCACACCTAATGTCATTGTAGACACTGAACAGTGAACTATACCATGCAACTTTTGTTGGACTTGCAATTGGTTAATTTAGCAGTTAACCAAGAGTTTAAAATCAGTTTAAAATCCAGGAATTTAACAGTGTGTCTTTAATTTTATGCATGGCAGGATTTCACTGATTGAAACTGAATTGTTCAAAATACAAAATGTTTGTATGGCAGAACCTGACACTGGTGGACAGTTACACTGGGCTCCTAAAAGCCACTACATCACCACTCTGCCTCTGTCAGACCAGCATAAGGGTACTCTCTTGTGACTAAGCGATATAAAGCTGCTAATGGAGACAAAAGTGTTGTGCTGTGTTCACATCATTGTAATGATAAAGGAAACTGTCAACAGTTTTGTCGCTATCAGCATGTTTCATCAGAGCTTATATAGTAAGTGGTATACCATGGTAATTAGTTTGAACTGACAATTTAAACAACTAGGATTATTAATTTCTATTTAAAATGTCTTAACTTTAAACCAAATATTTTTGAGAATACTAAGAGTTCTCTTTAGAAAGTATTGGTAATTTGTACCATGGGGCATCATAAGACCAGGAATCGTTTTGTGTAAACGACTGTTCCACTGTATTTCTTTTCTCAAATTCCTTTCTTTTGTCAGGTCACAGACATAATTAGACATAATTATAAGTTCATTAAAAGAAACTTAGAAACTTAACAAAGCCTTATCTTTTCATTCTCCACAGGAAGAAAGATAAGGCAAAGGTATATTTTTCATGAAAAGCCAAAGCGAGAAATGAATTAACACAAAAAGTAATGAACTGTAACCAAAAAAAATCAGAACATTTTCTTTCTCCACAGTTAACAGATTCAGTTCCTGTATCAGGTTCTCTCATATGTGACCACATGGAATGTTGAAAAAAATAAGGCAAAAGTATGTCTTTATGAAAAGCCATTTGAGACACACTGTAGCATGTACATTTAGTTTTTTGTTGAAAAGAAATATTCACATTTTCATTTTTCTCTGTATTGTACACACCCTACCCATGCCATTAATGTCTAATCTGTGTGTTCTTTGTTGAAATCTGTAACATTTGCTCAAAGACCCTGACTTGAAAATAAAATGATTTGCTCATTGTTCTGTTCTGATGCAGACACAAGCATGAGGAGAAATCCAGTCCAGATTTATTAATAACAAAAAGCTCTCGCTGGGGGAGAAGGTGGTGAAGGCAAACTAATCCAAAATAGACCAGGGGAACACAAAAGGTCCGAGAGACATGAGACACAGGTGGGGCTGAAAAAAAAAGGGGTAAAAGACACAAAGGCAGGAAGTAAAAGAATGAGAAACAAACCACGGAAAGCAACTTTAAAGTACAAGGGGGAAGCAATACAAACAATTAAACCAAGAAGCCAGAACACAAGGGAAATGATCATTTCCAAAAACAGGAACCTAAAAACTCTAGGGAAAGGAGGCTAAACGCGAAGGTGGGTCCCCATAGGAAGCTGAGCCAGGAGGAAGCAGTGAAAGTGGGACCCCAACGGAGGACAACAGCGAAGGTTGGTCCCTACTGGAGGCCGGCTGGAAGGTGACAGCTAAGGTGGGACATCCCAGCAGGCTGGGCAGGAGGGTGACGACAATGAAGGTGGGTCCCCACAGGAAGATGACAGTGAGGATGGGTCCCCACTGGAGGCTGGGCACTAGGGTGATGGAGAAGGTGGGACAGGAGATTAGTTGGTGTCGGCTGGGGCACTGACTAGGAATGAGGAGCAGGGGTCGGCTGGACCATCTACTGGACAACAGTTGGTTTAGGCTGGGCCGCTGGCTGGAGATGAGGAGCAGGAGTCGGCTGGGACTGCTGTGGGTCTGCTCAGGCGGGAAACTGTCTGCCAGGAGACAGGAGAAGACAGCGGACTTGCTGGCTCAGGGCTCAAAGTCTGTAAACTCACAAACCTAAGCCGAATGAATTGGGGTGTAGGCTGAGGATCAGACTGGTAGGTGGAAACCTGGGGATGATTCTAGGGCTGGGGACTGGAAACCTGGGGCTGGTGACTCTTAGAGGGCTGAGAGGTAAGCAGGTTATCAACAAAGTCCAGGTAGCAAAGGCAAACTAATTCAAGTCCAAAAACAAGAGAATAAAAAGTCCAAACGCAAAGTTCAAATAAGCAGAGGATCACATCACAGTACATACAGGAGAACATGAACAGAACACAATAATGTGACAACTCCGTAGGGGAGAGACAGGACTATATATACACTGGAAGTTATTACAAATGAGACACAGGTGGGGCTGAAAAAAAGAGGGAACGAGACAAAGACAGGAAGTAAAAGCACAGGAGACAAACCAAGGAAAGTGATTTCAAACTAAAACTGGAAGTACAAGGACATGAGAGACACAAGGGGGAAGGAATACCAAAAATAAAACTAAGAAGCCAGGACACAAGGAAAATGATAATTTCCAAAAACAGGAACCTAAAAATTTTAGAAACACAAGAGAAAATAATAATTTTCAAAAACAAACTCACTAAGGGAGGGGGAGTCATGACATTTTGTTGTAAAAAGAGATACTCTTTTTTTTCTTTCATTAAAACAAAGGTCATTTACACTCAATAATCATGACTTACAACAACATTCTTGAATTGTTACAGTTACGAACTTTGAGTGATTTCCAACTTATGTGAGTGTTAAGTGTGTGCAAGCTTGATTTTTGATAAACCTCTAAAACATAGGTTGAACAGTAACATAATGAGTTAAACTGACATGTATTGGTCTTTTTTTCTAGATGGAAGGAGTGCTCCAACAAGAACCAATTAAGATACAGCGAGTATCAAGATCCTAAAAGAGATGAAGGACCTCTACGATCGCTATCTTGCCTCCTTGTAGCTCCCCACCACAGAATGGACTCTATGCAGTCAGAGCCATGGTGTGGCCTCACTGTCCGATTATGCCTGCCATCTGAACAATCAGACCCAGAGGGAAGCATTGACTGAACCTGAAGCCTTAAACTGATCATATGTCCTATGCATTGCAGATTGGTTCCTTTTCTTTTCTTTTTTTTTTTTTGAGAAGTGGGGCTGTTTTTATTGATGAAAATTCTGCATATATTTCTGAATAAATTAACTCACTCATCAGAAGTATTTTTCCACTAAAACTCTTCAATATTAACAAGACTGATTAAAAGTCCTTTGTGGTCCCTTACACGGTCAGATTTGCTTCCTTGTTTTCTACACATTAATGGTGGTCAACACAGCAACAAAGATAAGCTAGAGGCTGGTCTCAGAGGGTTTAGTTAGGCCACAAGAGTTACAATTCATATTCAACATGACTCATGTTTGACATGCTTGTTGGTTCTTCATCAGTCAACTATCCAAGCCAGAGGTCAAGCCCCAATAACTGCAAATGTAATTGTAACTACATTTTGTATTCTATTTATATGTATATGAATATATGTATTCTACAGGAACAACAGTGCAGTCAGAAAGTGCTGGAATAATAATACTCTATTACACCACATGAGATTTGAAATTAAGCACTGACTCTGGTTAAAGAGCTGACTGAAGTTTGTTTATAATTGAGGAGGTTGGTGTGTTGTTATACCAGAACCTTTATAGTGAGGAAAAACATATAGTACCCTAAGTACCCTATGTGCAACAGAATAGTTAGAACTTAATATCCAGCATTTTACATGACTTCATGCAAAAAACATTTGTAGGTAAATGTTTTGTAAATGCAAATTGCCAAGCAGTATACCACTGTGATATCCTGTGAAGATAAAACGCTGTAGAGTGAGTTGCCTGCACTCGTGTGTCATGTAGAAGGAAGTGAACAGCACATCTTATCAACAGTGAGCTTTTATTCACGAAATAGAAATGCACTAAATGATGTCTTGTGTGACAGTATCATGGATGCTGCTATGAACAATTAGCCTGTCAGTAAACATGGGTAAATAAGCTGGAGTTTACAAATATAAACATAAACATTAAACCGGTCTATTTACAAAATGAGTAGAAGACAATTCAGCACTTAATAATTTATATTCATTAAAGAGCTTACACTTACAAAGTGTTATCAATTATTCTGCCTAATTAAAATATTGGGAGAAAGAAAAAAGTGGGATTTGTAACAAGTGAGAAGGCACTTCAACATATAAAAACAGTAACACGATGAGAATACTCAGAGCCTGAATTCATCTGAGATGCCAGTTGTCAGCAAGTGATCTCCTCCACTCTGATTAAAAGTTGATTGATTACAATTTACATAGCCTGCTGGATGTGGTGGTCTTATTCAGTGCTCATTGTCTCTCTCTCCTCAGCAATGACCACTTTATATTCTGCCATGTTTAATGAAGTTGCTGTGTCTTTCCTCCCTGGAGGTGCAGTGGATTCAGACTTCCGGGAAATCCGTGAAAGGTGTGAGGACAAGGAGCGAGAGGACATAAATGACAAGTGGTCCTCTGCCAGGGCGCTCTCTAGGACAAAGCATACAGACTGCTTGAGCTTCTTCTGGAACTCATCACACATGAAAACATAGAGAATGGGGTTCAGGCAGCTGTTCATAAAAGCCAGACACACTGTTAGAGGTCCTACAATGTGAATAACCTTCATGAGATCTGGATTTGTGGTCTTCATCTCTATAAAATTTACAACATGGAAGGGCAACCAGCAGATGAAGAATGCAAAAATGATGGCAAAAATAATTCGGCCGGATCGACGTTTCCTTGTCCTCTGCAGGCGCTTTGCACGAACACCTATGGCCACATAAGAGATGCAGATTACCAGGAATGGGATGAAGAACCCCATAACAAAGCGAAAAATTGTGAGTCTCTGATTTGCTTCCTTAGACTCATAACCACAGTAAATTCTTCCATTATCTGGCAGAACCCCACGGAAACTGGCATAAGGGGCACTGCAGACCACAGAGATCACCCAGATGACAGCAGTTATGAGCTGAGCTTTGAGAACGGTGCGCTTGTTGTGTGCCCACACCACCACCCAGATGGACAGACAACGATCCAGACTTACGGCCATCAAAATAAAGATGCTGGCAAACATGCTGACCACACTCACAAAGTTGTTGAGCTTGCACATGAAATGTCCAAAATACCATTGATGCTCCTGAGAAACAGTAACAATGTGGAAAATCAGGAAGGCTGTAAAGAGGAAGTCAGCCAGGGCCAAGTTGAGAAACCAAACTGAGTTGACTGTTCTCTTCATTCTGCAGCCTGTCACGTAGATGACCAAACCGTTGCCCAGAGTCCCGACAATGAATATCACGGAGTAGAGGACCACAGAGACCATAGGCAGGTGTCTTCTAGCCTCCACCAGCCAAGCTGAATCTGAAGTTTTGTTGAATAATGGACAAAAAAGAAATGTGTCTCAGAAAACATGACTTACTGAATAAAAGTAAGGACATACCTATTGTAGATCAGTTTAACAAGAACAGATGTCAGAACAACTCTTTGTTAATGCAATTACATGTTTAAAGTATCTTACCATTCGTCATTTTTCTGGTGCGATGAGAGTCTGTCTTTATTCTAAGCTGATCTCTATCAGTTGCTGCCTTAGTCATTCTCTCTCTAATCACTCCTCCTTCTACACTTGTGCAGCTGCCAATGAAACAGCACTACTGCTGCTGCCACAGCTTCCTGAGAAGCTATTAAGTCATACACACAATGTGGACAAAATAACAGGAACCCTTCAGAAAGGACTGCATGATGTTAAAATTACTGGAGGTAATTGAATTTAGCCCTGACAAAGTCTCAGCAAAACCTGAAATAAGCTTTGTCTTCTAGTATTCATGTATTTGTTTTCAACTCTATCAACTCTATTAAGTGCAGTCATCTCACAGTTTCATAAACTGCTTCACATTTGCATTTTGATCTTTATCTTAAAATGGCTGTTGTATTCTGCACAGTGTCTCTCTCAACCCTTACACCCAGTCACACACACAAACACACACACGTTCTCTCTCTTTTTGTATCACACACAACCTTGTCCTAACCTTAAAACATGTCTTCGCCTTAAAATTGAAAGATTTCTGCTATGGGGACTTCTGTGCCATTATGGGGGACAAGTCCCCATAATGTGACAGTGTAAACAGATTTAGGTCCCCACAACATGAGGAATACCTAGACCACATGCACAGGCTGAAGTATAACCTGACACCAGTATGAAACCAGCATTAGTTTTCTTAAGAGTTATGTTTCATGCACAGTTTCTTATAAATGCACCAAACATAGCAATACAGTAAGTCTTTGCTATCATCCATAGTCAACAGCAATAGTAACATCCTTGTGTTAGTTAATATTGATGCTGTAAAGAATCAGTCATTGATCACAGTGAGGAGCAGAATGATGAAGTGCTGAATGATTGGAGGCAAAGTGGGACAAATCAGTTATTCTAATCTACTTTTAAGAGCATGCACTGGGTCACATAATAGATTAAAACATTGAATCGAGCTCTTAATAGTGCTTGAATGATGCTTTTAGGAGATCTTGTGTCCTGTACAGCTCTCTATAGGATGTGGGATGAGTCGCTATTAGTATCAACTCACTGCATTTGGTGTTAAATTATTCAAATTCTAAATGGTCATGCCACCTACATGTGAGTGTAGTTAGTATTTTCCATAATTCTCTACAACTTTCACTATCACTGCAGATTTAGAGGGGACTGGTGCACGCAGCAGATTGGATGCTGTGCTAAAGGGACTGGTTGAGAAGACTGAAAATGAAAGGTCAGGATATATATTATTATTAATATATGAAAGTCATCATTGTTATTGCTTTCCAGTCAAACTAATATCATTGTATTTTGAACAGGGAGCAAAATGAGGGTGACACTGGAAAAATATCAGCAGACTCTTCAAAGAAGTATTGACTAATTATTTGAATTTCAGTTGTATTTGTATAATTATGTGGAATGAATGATATACTGCAGTTGGTGCTGTGAAGTGTTACAAAAATACAAAGGACTGTTTTTTTATTTTTTTTAAATAATAATAATTTTCCACTTGCTCTCATCAGGGATTTGTCTCCATCATCTGCTGGAAACATGTAAATGTATGCATTTTTCAACTTGAGCTGACTAACTGAAAAAACACATACACAATTTGTTTTTTGTTTTTATTTGTTGTTTAGGTTTGTTGCAGTTTCTTCTGCGGGAATGTCTTCTAGTGTGATGTGATGCTGTTTTTATTGATGAAAATTCTGCATGTATGTCTGAATAAATGAACTCTCTCATCAGAAGTATTTTTCCACAAAAACTGCAACTTGTGCATCCTCAACAAGACTGATTAAAAGTCCTTTGTGGTCCCTTACATGTTCAGATTTGCTTCCTTGTTTTCTACACACAAGTGACGGTGAACACAGCAACAAAGATAAACTAGGAGGGGTTTATCTCAGAGGGTTTAGTTAGGCCACAACAGTGGCATATAGGTTACAATTCATATTCAACATGACTTATGTTTGACACGCTTGTTGCTTCTTCATTAGTCAACTATCCAAGCCAGAGGTCAAGCCCCAATAACTGCAAATGTAATCGTGATTACATTTTAGATTCAAAAGGGAAGTGTCAGTTAACGAACATGTAATGTAGTTTTCTGCTGTAATATTGCAGATTTGGGGTGACAGGAACCACAGTGCAGCCAGGAAGTGCTGGAATAATAATACTCTATTTCAGCACATGAGATTTGAAATCTCTTTTTGTTTATAGAAAGAGGAGAGTTAACACCATCAGATACTGTTTTTAGTTAAGAATGTATAATTGAGGAAGTTGGTGCGTTGTTACACCAGAACCTTTACAGTAAGGAAAATCATACAAAGTACCCTATGTGCAACAGGATACTTAGAACCCATTGTGCAACATTCTAAATGGCTTATGAAAAAAAAAAAAAAAAAAATAAGCTAGTCTCTATCCAGTTGCTGCCTTAGTCATTCTCTCTAATCACTCCTCCTTCTACACTTCTGACCATAATGAAACAGCACTACTGTTACTTACAACTTAAATGATAAGCTATTAATCCATGCACAGAGACAGGAACATCTCAGAAAATTAAAATTACTGCATGTTATTAAACTTAGTTCTGATGAAGTCTCAGCAAAAGCTGAAATAACCTTCATTGGGGCAGTATTTATTGCAGGGATCTTATGTTGTATATTTAATTATATTGTTAAATATTAATGTTGTCTTCTAGTATTAATATATTTGTCTTCTACTCTATCAACGCTATCAAATGCAGTCATCTCAGGCCTTCTTAAACTGCTTTCTTAAACTGCTTTCTATTTGAATTTTGATCTTTATCTTACATGCCTGTTAGTTGTATGCTGCACAGTACCTCTTTTCACCCCTTACACTCAGTCACACATGTGTTCTTTCTCTTTGTCTCACACACAACCTTGTCCTTACCTTAAAACATGTCTTCACCTTAAAGTTTTAAAGATTTATGCTATGAGGACTTGCTTTTTGTCCCCATAAGAAAGATAAGTCCCCATAATATGAGTGTGTAAACAGATTTAGGTCCCCACCTAAATATAGACCACACACACACACAAACACACACACATACATACAGGTTGATGTGTAACCTGACACCATCATGAAACCAGCATTAGTTTTCTTAAGAGTAATATTTTATGCACAATTTCATATAAATGCACCAAACATAGCAGAACAGTGAGTGTTTGCTACCATTCATAATTAAAGCAATACTAACATCCTTGCGTTAACTAATATTGGTGCTGTAAAGAATCACTCATTGATCACAGTGAGGAGCAGAATGATGAAGTGCTGAATGATGACATCAGTTGGAGGCAACGGTCTGGTCAATCCAACTACGCAGGTAGGACACACGGGCGTACACGGCAGGGGCACGCACGTTGCAGTTAGAGGTACCCCAAGACACAATACCCACAAGGGACCACACTCCACTGTTCTCACATACCAGAGGGCCACCAGAGTCACCCTAAAATGATACAAATATTTGTTTCTAATTGACTTTTAAGAGCATACATTGGATCACATGATAGGAATAAAACCTCGAATCAAGCTCTTAATAATGCTTCAGTGAGCGTTTTAGGGGACCGTGTGTTCTGTACAGCTTTCTACAGGATGTGGGCTGGCTTGCCATTAGTGTCAAATTACATCCATAACAGGAAAACAGATATGCAGCAAGATCATCAATGTTGAGTTAGATGATAGAACAGAAGTAAGACTTTCATAATCAAGACATTTACAGGCCATTAGCTGATGATTAAGTAATAATTTTATTGTAGTATTCTAGTAGCTTGTTTGCAAAATCTAAACATGCTGCTTTTATGTATTCTGTAAAAAGTGAACTATCCATTAGCAGTGTGAATATTATGTGTATATTATTTGAACATGTTTAAGTAATGATTCATTCACAAATTATTTGTTTATTAGTTATTAATCAATCAATATCATGTTAACTATTTGTTAATCATTAAGGAATGCTTAAAGATGACTTACAGTTGTGATATACCAAGAAAAAAATGTGTCATGTTGTGTAAAAATCATTTCTTAATGATTTCTTTATAATAAAAAAAAATGGTTTCTAGCAGACTTGCTGTTGTTCTGAAGAATCACATATTTTTCCTGCAAATGTGTATTTCAGGCTTTGAAATGGTTGTTACCTGACAGGAGGACACTCCAGAAGCACCAGCACAGATCATGGCATCAGTGATTCTGTTATAACCCCAGTACTGCTTGCACTGAGCAGGGCTGAGCAGAGGCAGGGAAGTTTGCTGGAGGTAGCGGGGGCTTGCTGAGAACAGAGAAGAAATGGAGATGGGGCTAGCATCACTGTACAGTGAGTATTTTGCACAGTC
The DNA here is from genome assembly GCA_033238685.1 of Lates japonicus. NCBI lineage: Eukaryota > Metazoa > Chordata > Actinopteri > Centropomidae > Lates > Lates japonicus. The sequence continues at coordinate 585,603 of BRZM01000063.1, read as the reverse complement.
TTTATATTTTTCCCTTGTGGAAATGGAACTGTTCACCCCTGCGTCTGTTTGTAAATTTACCCTGCATGTAAGTCTTAGAAAGCATTCGCCCACTCACAGCTTTGGCCAGTCCTGCCCCACCCAGTGGTAACACATTTGTTTCCAGAGGGGATGTTGGTGCTGGAGGAGGCCAGGCACACAGGAGACACACGGGATGTCATCTGCACTGGGGAGGACAGCCTCAGAAGGGTGATGTCATTGTTGAAGTTCTGGGAGTTGTAGTAGGGGTGGGTGATGGCCTGGATGGAGAGGTGTGCAGAAATCATGAGAAAATATTATGTCATTTTACTTCTTTGCAGTGCCATGACAGGGGAAATGACTAATTCAGGCAAAGCTTTACATTTTTATAAGAAAAATAAAGCCTTTGCTGTGTTTCTGTGTTGCTTACCCTGGCAATGGACTTGACCTGAATTTGCTCACTGTTGTACTGACGATCATGTTCTCCCAGGATAACACGGTGGTTTCTAGGACTGTAGAGAATAATAACAGACAGAGGAGTTATTGCAGAGATGGCATTTCTTTCATGTGGATGTGTGAAACGCCAGAGTTACTTACGACACACGGCAGTGAGCAGCAGTGACAACCCAGTACTGGTTGATCAGGGATCCTCCACAGAAGTGGAATCCTCTACCATCCTAGGAATCAGAGGATGTATATTTGCAGTCTTTCCCTGATGACATGTTTTTTTTTCATTTGAATTACACATGGTGTTGAGATTGTAGCTACAGTGGCAGTGGGTGTGGAGAGTGCATTAGGCTACCTGAAGTGAAACCTGCCAGGGCCAGGACCCAGACACAGCATTCTCCCCATTCACAATCTTGTTGTATCCGCTCACTTGGGGCTTGATAGCAGGCACTCCGCACCCTGAGGCCCAATGACACAATCAAAAAATGATATGCTTGTCCCAAAATAAGGCATGCACTCTATATACCAGGAAGTGTTGAAATGTGTTTCGTGTATTATTGCACGAAGTGTTCACACTCCTATTGACGTGCAAGCAGTGAGAGATTGAAAATCATACCTTCAGTTGCTACCACACTGTCACAAACAACTTGCTCAGATATAGATGCATTATCTGGTGGTAAACCACCAGTCACTCACCGAGTGCAGAGGCCACAAGGGCAAAACAACTGATGAGTAAGAACATGGCTGTCTTGGTTGTGAATCACGTCCCTGAGTCTCAGTTGTCTGGGACAGTGCCTTTTATATGTGCTTATCACACACTAACCCTAAGTTCCACGTGTAGCACTCAATACTTAAGGTACCTTCCACCCCACCCACCTCCAACCACCCAACAGGTGTGATAGGTCAGGGAAGGGAACATCTGGTGATAACAATTTGTGATGACTTAAACATTCATCTACCTAGTCTTATGCTTGTGTTTGTCTTGTTCTTGTTCACCTGTGTCATGGCTTTTAGCAAACAAGTTGTTGCGTAATTATTCCACTGGTAAGAGGCAACAACACCACCCCTTGTTAATACTCTGAAAAGAAAGAAAAAACCCTCTGTTTTCTCTAATTTTAGAATCGCATATTCTTCAGAACTTGCACTTGCAGAAAAAACGTGCAGAAAATACTGTGAATAAACAGTTAACAGTCTTTAACAGTTACAGTACACCTTTCTTATCACGTTTTTGTTAGATGTTAAGATATTTCTCATGAATACAGCTAGCTAATATACAGGAAAAAAGATCATCGAAACCTCTGTGGTCTGTTTACAGGAACTGTCTGCAAGTGTCAAAAGCTGCACTTTGACTGTCCCTGTGCATACATATTTTATGCACTAATGAATAGACTTCATAAGCATTATTCACAAATGCAATGATATGTTAAAATATAAATCACAAGAAACATGCAGCACACTTTTCAAATCAGAATCCCATTGGTGATCTTTATTGACTTAATGTTTAAAAATTACAGATAAAAAGAAAAGACTTTTTGAGAGCTACCGTGCAAATGATCAGTGGAGAGATAAATGATTAAGACAACAAAAGAATTTGATTATGTCTTACGTGACTAAATATTTCTAAGGGTGTGCAAGTGGGAGATTTAGTTCCTTAGATTTGTTAAATAATATAGTAATAATTTAAGTACCAATATACCTATGACCTAATGTTTATTGGATGTGTATTCTGGCTGAGAAAATAACTTTCAGACAGTGAGTGTGTCTTGGGATCTGAGGTAAAGACACTGTCAGCAGTGTTCAGTCGACCTCCTCAATAGTTGGGCCAGAGGAGCCACCTCCAGCTCCACCAGGGAAACCACCAGGCATTCCTCCTGGCATACCTCCTGGCATCCCTCCTGGCATACCCCCCTGGTATAGCTTTGTGATGATGGGGTTGCACACTTTCTCTAGTTCCTTCTGCTGGTGATCGTACTCCTCCTTCTCTGCCATCTGGGCAACAGAAAGGACAAAAGATGACTGCTATATGAAAACAAGGGAAGTGGAAATTGTGTCATGCTGTTAACACAAAATCAATCTCTCTGCTTTCACAATGTGAGCCAAAGAGGAACCTCTGCCTGTTCTCTGTCACAACTCATGGTTCTGTTTATGTATTTTTACCTGGTTCCTGTCCAGCCAGGCAATAACCTCGTTGCACTTGTCCACAATGGTCTTTTTGTCCTCAGGGCTAATCTTGTCTTGGAGCTTCTCGTCCTCCACCGTGCTCTTCATGTTGAAGGCCAGAGACTCGAGGGAATTCTTGGCTGCAACCTTGTCTCTCTGGACTTCGTCCTCAGCCCTGAACTGCTCTGCCTCCTGTACCATGCGCTCAATGTCCTCCTTGCTCAGTCGCCCTATGGGGGGGAATGAAATACAAATCTCTGTACCTCCTGTGCAAGAATTCTTTATTCTCTTTCAACTCTTGTGCCACATGAGCTTTTTCTATGCCCCTGATTTAAGAAGTATTTAAAAAGCTCATCTACCTTTGTCATTAGTGATGGTGATCTTGTTCTCCTTTCCGGTGCTTTTGTCCACTGCAGAGACGTTGAGAATGCCATTGGCATCAATGTCAAAGGTCACCTCAATCTGAGGGACTCCTCTGGGAGCAGGTGGAATACCCGTCAGCTCAAACTTGCCCAGGATATTATTATCCTTGGTCATGGCTCTCTCACCTTCATAAACCTGAAAACAGTTACTCAAATCAAATTCTGATGCATCAGTGAATACTTTTGGGAGTAATGTAAAACACTGGGGCAATGGACAGTGAACTGTTTTTTGCCTACAACTTTACTTCAAGGTTGCTGTACCTGGATGAGCACACCAGGTTGGTTGTCTGAATAGGTGGTAAAGGTCTGGGTTTGCTTGGTGGGGATGGTGGTGTTCCTTTTGATAAGGACAGTCATTACTCCTCCAGCGGTCTCAATTCCCAGGGACAGGGGGGTTACATCCAGCAGGAGCAGGTCCTGTACATTCTCAGACTTATCACCAGCCAAGATGGCAGCCTGCACAGCTGTGAAGAGTTTCCAGTTGGTGAAACTCATGAAATGATGACTAGTCAGTTCTAATATAAACCATTTTATTGTGTTTGAACAGCTGTTTTACTAATATAATAAAATGGAAACAACCATAAATCTAAATGTGGTAGAGATACCTGCACCATAGGCCACAGCCTCATCAGGGTTGATGCTCTTGTTGAGATCGCGACCGTTGAAGAAGTCCTGCAACAGCTTCTGAATCTTGGGGATACGTGTGGAGCCACCAACCAGGACAATGTCGTGGATCTGGGTCTTGTCCATCTTGGCATCCCTCAGGGCCTTCTCCACAGGCTCGAGGGTTCCACGGAACAGGTCCGCATTCAGTTCTTCAAAACGAGCCCTGGTGATGGAAGTGTAGAAATCTGTTCCTTCGTAGAGTGAATCGATCTCAATACTGGCCTGGGTACTGCTGGAGAGGGTGCGCTTAGCACGCTCACATGCTGTGCGTAGACGACGCACGGCTCGCTTGTTGTTGTTGATTTCCTTTTTGAACTTGCGCTTGAACTCAGCAATGAAGTGGTTAACCATGCGGTTGTCAAAATCCTCACCACCCAGGTGAGTGTCACCTGCTGTGGACTTGACCTCAAAGATGCCATCCTCAATAGTCAGGATGGACACATCAAATGTGCCACCTCCAAGGTCAAAGATAAGGACATTTCGTTCGCTGCCAACCTAAAACAAATGGTAAGAATTATTAACATAAAATAGGGTAAGGTTCACATTTTATTTCTTAGTTACCTTTTTGTCCAGGCCATAAGCAATGGCAGCAGCAGTGGGCTCATTGATGATGCGCAGCACATTAAGCCCAGCAATGGCTCCAGCATCTTTGGTGGCCTGACGCTGGGAATCATTGAAGTAAGCAGGAACTGTAATAACTGCATTCGTAACAGGCTGTTAAAATAATAAAACTTTGAGTCAAAAAAGAAGCATTTGTGTGCTCACATTGTTCTGCTTTTCAAAATCACTCAGCATGTTGCAAACATTAAAAACTGTGGTTAGAGGCTACGAGGCACCTACTAACTTTTTCTCAGAATGTCTTTTGAGGCGGAAGAGAATGCTTGCAGTGTTTCTGAGGTATTCTATTTTAGATAAGGTTTCCTGTGTATCAGCTACAAATATTAGATTGTGTTTCCTGACAGCTGCATCATGTCATAACCCCCTTTTTTATATGTGTAAAACCATGCGACCCATAGCATTATACACTATTTATTACCTTGCCAAGATAAGCTTCAGAAATCTCTTTCATCTTGGTAAGGACCATTGAGGAAATCTCCTCAGCGTAGAAGGTCTTCATCTCACCCTTGTATTCCACCTCCACCTTGGGTTTGGATGAATCATTCACAACCTTGAAGGGCCAGTGCTTCATGTCTGACTGCACCACTGGGTCGTCAAACTTACGGCCAATCAGGCGCTTAGCATCTGAAGTAGATTTAAGTGAAAAACAGGACACTCTAAGTCATATGTTAAATTTACAGTGTATAAACAGCATGTAACAAGTATTGTTTTTTGTTTTTTTCCCCAGAGGGATTAGTTGTCAACACAATAAGGAGAACAAGAAAAATAATTTCTGATCATTGTTTTTGAGCCTGTTGGTGTAGCAATCCTCACCAAATACAGTGTTGGCTGGGTTCATGGCCACCTGGTTCTTGGCAGCATCTCCAATCAGTCTCTCTGTGTCTGTGAAGGCCACATAGCTGGGCGTGGTCCTGTTTCCTTGGTCATTAGCTATGATCTCCACTTTGCCATGTTGGAAGATGCCCACACAGGAATATGTGGTTCCCAGATCAATGCCTACTGCTGGTCCTTTAGACATCTTTGATAGACAAAAGAGACAAGTCGATAATTTTAGCCCTTTTAATTTTAGACAGTAATTCCAGATTAGTTATGTATTCATCATTGCTAAATAAAGAATTTATTTAGAATTATTTTTGATGTTTATAATTATAGTTGGTTGTAATATTATTTAAAGCATGCGTATGCATGCACCTGCAACTATGTGCACCCACATATATCTATTCTGGGTGTATCTAGAAAGGTTTGCCTGTCCCAGTTATTTATATGAATTCAGATGCACAGCTACATAAGGCTCAGCAAATGGTGGAGTGGCATCTATGGCATAGTGACTCAAACTACCTGCTGGCACTTGAGACCAGATGACTGGACTATATCACACTGCCCTTTAATACCTTCTCCACACTGCCTCTCTCCCTCAGCAACATAACACTAGTGTCTCCGTCTGTCAGGCTGGTGAAATGTGATTTACTGAACCTGCAATAGTGATCTGTGCATCTATTTTCCGACAGCTGTCTTCAAATAGCTAACAGTTACTATAAAAAGTATCAGCGTATCCACATGGCAATGAATGGAAGGTGGCTACAAATTCAGGGATCATTTATCAGGCACTATTGGGCAAAACTTACCTGGTTCCCTTAAAAACAAAGAGCGTCATAACCAAAATTGCCCACAGAAATCTACAGCTTTTAAGCACAGAAACAAACATTTGATTAGTGAAGAACTCAACAAGAGCCTCTTGTTGAGTTCTTGAGGCTGTGCTCTGACAGAAACCAGCAGACTGTGGCAGGAAACAGAATATTTTTAGACAAAATCACACACAGGATATATTCTACTGAATCACATAGCACAAAACTGTCTTGATAAAAGCTAAAATATTTTTTATGATCTCTCTTCCTTCTGTTTTTTCTGTTGGGTGAAAGTATGGGGTTATTGCATTATCACTTGTTATCCAGTTATGTAACATGGAACAGAAAATGCTGACATTAGTTAACTGCCTATGACCACACTCACCAACTAAAACTTGTCATGTGCAATGCTAGAAAGAAAAAATCATGAAACATACATATAACAGCACTGTGGCCTGTGACAAAGTAATACATACATATGTATCGCTTTATATGTATCTCTTTGTCACAGGCAGAGGTTTATTTTAGAGTCTGTCATAGCCATACAGTGTAGTCGGTGCAGTTCACTAATTTCTTCTAGTTGAGGCGATCATGAAGAGGCAAATCACATCTAACTGTAACTGTTGAGAAATGGAAATTAATCACTTGTCAAATTGAGAGATTTTGATTGCTGGACAGTCACTGAACTGTGTGTGTGTGTTTTCTTTTCTAGGGAGTCTGCTTCAGCTGGTCATGCCATTGTTTGACAGAAACCATGCAAGCCTCACTCATGTGGGAATATGTCTCACATGTGGTGGTCAAGGTTTTAGAGCAGCAAGCAAGACAGACTAGGAAGCCATGCTGAAAGCAATGCTTCTTATAGAAGGGGTTACCTTGCGCTGTCAGATGGTCAAGACTTGAGAGTTTACTGAGTTAAAGTGGTGCTTTGTTATCGCCCAGCACACAAGACAGGCGTCTGAGCTCCTCTCTAGTGCTCTTTTCCCTCTCCTGGCAGGCGGACTAAGAGGGCGAGTGTCTCTGCTCCCCAGTGTATATAAAGCACTGCGTAAGGAGAGCCCAATCTCAGTGTCAGGTGACTCCACTGAGGAAAGTTCTAGGCCTGTGTTTCTCCTCATTGATTGGATTTTCTTGAAAGAAAGCTTGCTGTTGTTAACCTCTGTAGCACTGTGCCGGTTGAGCAAAACAACAACAAAAAGTAAAATTAAAAAACTGTGAAAATCTCCCAAAGTGAACCACTGGCGTCGTGCAGGCAGTGTGCCAGGCATTAATGCAGTATAGAAACTGAAATAGATAGCTCACTTGTGATTATCTTTCTTTAGAGATACAAATAGTTGGCAGTAATATGTTTTGTAGTACACCGATAGTCTGAACATGACACCTACAGTACATTTTATATTACACAAGTATCAAGGGGTGAAATTCATGTTGTGGCTGCTTCTAAAAAAAAATAAAAAAATTTTCAGGGAAGAGATTGTGCAACTGTGGTTTCACAAACTCAGTGCTGATGTGTGGTTTTGAGGCAGCACTTCACAGAGAAAGAGTTGCTCTGTCTTTTTTTTATGATGTCTTGCCTTTTTATTGCCTTTCATTCATTACCTGCAGGTGGTGGTTAGGGAAGTGAGGGGGTCTTTCAAACAAAACTTAGCAAAGTGAATACTGCATTACGTAAGGTATATAAGAAAATAGAATACTGCCATGACCACATAATAAATAATCTTCAGTTGTTTTATTGAGGTATAATTCTTTCAGGTTATCTATATTGTGTATGTGTTTCATTCTCCCCACAGTTGTGCAGTAAGTTGGCCTTCCCCTTACTCCACGGTCCCTCTGCCAGAGCTCAAAAGCTGGATGTCTATTCTTGTTACATAGGCCTCCCTGACACATAGGCCATCTGGCATTAAATATAACTGCAGTTCGTTAAGGGCGCCACCTGTTGCAACGCACCAGATCTTAGTATTCACACAGGCCTGTCAAGTAGTTGTTTTCTTCTAGCAGTTGAATGTTGCATAAAATGGAACAAATCTTTAACAGCTTTGATTCTGAGGTAGTAAGATCTCAAGCTCATGCTTTTCATATTCACTGCAGTTCAGGGGAGCAACCAAAATAACTCAGTCGGTGCTGATCGACTTTCATACAATAAATACTGTACATTTATAATAAACAGCAAGGACAAATCAAATTTAAAGTAAGCAGCCATCAGAACGTCAGTGTTTTTCCCTCAGAAATAAAAACTAATACAAAGAATATATGCCATCAAAAACTTCAGATAGGGATAATATGTCCCTTGTTACAATTTACAGTGTCATAGGAGTCCTTGACGTCAGGTATTTAAATAGTAGCTATCACTTTAAAACAAATAAACTACGGAGTTGATAAAAAAAGTCCTCTTCTTTGCTTTTGTGTGCTCTACAGCGCCCATTCATATAGTCCCACGCACAGCGCTTGCAGTAGTTGTAGAAATGGTGCTCTGCTTTCTTCAGTGTGCTGTTCAGGTCCAGTGTTCCCTGAAGGCTGCACAGAAAGGCAGAAAACGTCCACACAGGTTCACAAATAGACAATCCCTTTTTTTGATGAAATTTTTCTTTTATGTCTTAGAATACACACAAACCTGGTAGTAAACTGAATGAGCTGTACATCGTCTCTGCACCGCAGCAGAGACTCTCTGTTCTCCAGCAGGATGGCTGCACAGATGAAGAGCTCAAAGGTGAAGTCAGTGTTGATGGCCTGCAACGCTGACTCTGAATTGTCCTCTGAAAAGTCACAAGGCAAAGACGTGTCATTATATTAATGCAATTTAGGAGGTAACCATCCATTAGTCTGCCAATGTGACTTCTCGTTTCTTTCACCTGTGCTGTATTTTCGTGCCAGCCTCTCCTGATACCTGGCTCGGTCTACTTGCTGGGAGATGAGCTCCAGGTGGTCGCAGCTCAGGATCTCGAACAAACGTAGTGCGTCGCTGTGTTCAAACTCCCTCTGGAAACCCAGCAGCAGCCACCTTAAAGAAGGGGCAACAGACGCAAAAACATTACACATACAACCTCCAAATCAGATAAAAAGGATATGAATAGAGAATGGTACCAAAGATGTACCTGTGGCAGAAGGTGAAGCTCTCCATGCTGTCTGTGACTAAGTGAGCATAAAGCTGTGGGTCCAGTTCTTTCAGCAGGGCTGCCTCCAACTCTAAAAGACATTAAACATAGTTCTTTTATGCGATCATACTTAACCAATTTATACACTGTAATTTATACACCGATCAGCCATAACATTATGACCACTGGTGGATGAAGTGAATAACATCAATCATCTTGTTATAACACAATGTTCTGCTGAGGAACCTTTGGTCCTGTCATTCATTTGGACGTTACTTTGTCACGTACCACCCACCTAAATATTGTCACAAACCAAGCACACACCCTTCCAATGGCAACAACACTCCCCAATGTCAGGGGTCTCTCCCAGCAGGATAATTCTCCCACCACACCACAAAAACTTCTCAGAAATGTCTCCAGGAACACAACAAAGAGCCCAAGGTGTTGACCTGGCCTCCAGACGCCCCATCCCACAACCCACAGGACCCAAAGGATCTGCTGTTGCTGCTGTCCCGGTGCCAGACACTACAGGAGATCTTCAGAGATCTCATGTCCAAGCCCCAACAGGTCAGAGCTGTTTTGCCAGTATGAGGAGGACCTATGCAATATTAGGCAGGTCCTACAGGTTCTGAATCAGATTGGGATCTGGGGAGTTTGGAGCCCAGGTCAACAGCTTTGGCTCTTTGTCGTGTACCTCGAGACATTTCTGAGCAGTTTTTGTGGTGTGGTAGGAACATTATCCTGCTGGGGGAGGCCTCTGACAATGGGGAGTGTTGTTGTCATTGGAAGGGTGTGTGCTTGGTTTGTGACAATATTTAGGTGGGTGGTACGTGATAAAGTAACGTCCAAATGAATATCAGGACCAAAGATTCCTCAGCAGAACATTGTGTTGTGCGAAATGATCGATGTTATTCACTTCATCCACCAGTGGTCATAATGTTATGGCTGATCTGTGTATATAGTGTTTTTTATTTAGAATTCTAGTATAGTACATATGTGTGTGTGTGTGTGTGTATATATATATATATATGTGTGTGTGTGTGTACACTATAGTAGAATTATTTTATTATTATATTTTATTATAACATATTATTATTCAGAATTATTTTTTAGGAGATAAGTTTTCAATATCCTTCAATATCCAATAGGTTTTTACCACTAGAGGTCCTGAAAAGCTTTTGCTTATCACAATGGGGAATTTATTTTCACCTCACCTATTTTTCTGTGCAGACCATCAGCCCTGAAGTCCTTGGAGAATTTTTCCATGTAGCAAGAGAAACTCCAGAAAGTGTCAACCTCTGAGTCAAGGACCTCCAGGAACCTGCTGCACAGGTCATTCATTCCCTGGGCATAACTGACCTCTGGATCAACAGTCAACACAAACAAACAGCTTACTATCTTAAACGGCTCAACAAACAGCCCCTGATGCCATCTGATCTAGTCAGTGTCAATAAACCTGAGACAGCCTTGTTTTTTTTTTCATTGTTTACCTGGATGAAAAGCAGCATAAGTGATGAGGATATCTCTCAACACCAAGAGATTACCTGAACCTTCACCCCTGCAAACAGATAAAATGAGCGGAATCAGCTGAACACTGCAGAAACTTATTTGATGTCCATTACATAGATATGATGTCTTTGTTTCTGTCAATCAGCCCCTATAATTATGAAAATAACCCACAGAGAATATATGACATGATGTTAGTTGCTCCCTTTTATTTACAGGGCAGGTAACATTACATTTATTGAATGCATTTAAACACTAAATTAGTTTAACTGGTCAACTTGGGTTTTATCTTTTAATATACTTCCAGCGGTTTTATTAAGTAGTTATTAGTGATAAACTTTTGCATACTCAAACCACAATTTCAACTTAAGCTCTCCATCATTTATTTTCATTTTATATTTAATATTTTCGTATTATACCAACATGTTTGTATTTAGGAGAAGCAGCTGGTTCTGGAGCCCCTGTGATCATCTACATTCAGAGCACACACTAATGCTGATATTCTTCTACAGCTGGCTGTAAATAATTTCAAAAATTAAACTGAAATGAACTCCAGTAGAACATTTACATAATTTTGAGCTTTAAGGCATACCACACCCTCCTGTGTCAGCTGAGGTAGGCAGAGTGATTCCTTTTAGCTGCTTAAAAGTTCATGTCAAAGGCCAGCAATTGAATTCAATACAATGTCTGTTGATGCAAACAAACAAACAAACAAAAAAAAAACACAGCAGTGGCTCACAATCACTCACTGGTAGTAGCTCAGGTCCCTGTTAGTTCTTGGTACATCCTTGTCAATGATTCGTATGGCTTCCCGGAGCTCCTCATGGTCGAATGTGACCCGCTCAAATAATATCTGTTAACAGGAAGGAAATGTTGAAGCAAATATATCAGGCCACTAATGATCACGATCCGAGTGGAGTCCAACAATGTGAATGAATTTCATTCATATCCTTTCCTTTCACTTGAAATGGGAATAACAGTGTATGAAGTGTAATCTAGTGTAAACAGTTTGTTGACAGTATCACTCTGTTGAAGTTGTATGCGAAGTATCACTATCTGAAAATTATCAGTGCACACACTCTCCAGACAGAGGTGCTTAAAACACCAGCTAGTACAAAGAAGTCAAATGACACCATGTGTAAATAAATGAAAAAAAAAAAAAGATCCTGTTGTGTAATTTACCTAAACATACACTCCTCCCTCTTTAAACAGTTTATCTTCTCTCTTCTACCAAACAAAGCCAACGAAAACACAGTTAATGGAACTAAGGAAATCTAACTAACAGAACCACAGCAGAAATGTATTGAATAGAAAAACAAACATATATATAAAATAGAAAAGATCACATTCAAGTACATAGATTTGAATTACACTAACATATATTTAACTGATCTTACCTGTGCCTGAAGCTCCAAGAAAGCCAGTCTGTCCCGGACCTCCTCAGACTGGTCCTGGGTCTGTTGCTGGGCCTGTGTCTGCCTCTGGTCAAAGTATCTGACAGCTGCCACCAACTCAGCTGAAACAGAGATACGCTCATATGGTCATAGACAAAGTAGGGCAGTGTCAAAAGCAGAAAAACAAAAATGAAAGTTTGTGTTTGCGCGTGCTTGGTCCTCTACCATCAGTGCCGTTGAGATGCATTCGTACAGCTGAAGAAAGGAACTGCTGCCACTTTCTCTTCATGACCCGGTATCGTACGACCAACTGCTCCTGCAGCAGAGAGCGCTCCAAAGCTGTGGAGCTGCACGGGTACATCCCGAACAGGAAACGCCACACCAGGCCACGCTCGGATGGAGACACACCACCTTGGCAGGGATTGAAAACCATTTGATCATTTACTTTAGTTTTTCGAGCTGAGCTTAGAAAAGAATTTATCATTCAGTCAAACTAATCAAAACCGGAAAGGATCACATGGAAGACTTAACCTTGCAACCGATGAAAGAGTATCTTTGGGAAACAATCATTGATCCAGAATTTGGTCAACTTTTTGTTTTCACCAGGGTTTAAGACGAGGATTTGAGATGTCTTATGTAATGTTTTGCTCTGCAGGTTCTTTAAACCTTGGTTTCCATGTTTGTAGGGATGGAATGTGCATAAAGGTCAAAGGGCCACAGAGAAGGAGGGCGAGTTTCCACATTCCTGCTCACAGACGATAGATTGCGTGTGATGTTTATCCACAGTGAGAGCACCTCTGTGTAGATATTTATTGTCTTGTGCCTGTGTGTGCCACTGAAACCCTGGAGAGTTACCAGCAAGAAATTGAAGAAATACCCAATTAGCATGCCGAGGTATTGCCAGGACCAGTTGAGTGACAGTCTAAGGGCTACGTTTAGAGGCTGTTGTCACACTTTTACGCACTGGAGCCACTAATCCACGGGTATCCTAATCTCTTGGTCTCACACACTTCACTGAATATTTTTGTCTGACTGTTGAATATCATGTGATTTTATTCTGCTTCTTAGAAATCTTACCAACTCTATAAATGGTACCTGTTGTTTTATCTCAGTAGTCACGCTGGAGCTGTTTGCTCGAGGGGGTACTGATGCACAATAAAATGTTAGATTTTAGAGAATGGTCTGGTTGTAGCTCGGCTAATGTCCTGAAGCAAAGCATCACTTGACTTCCTCTCGGCCTGGAGAAATGGCCACAATTTACTGATGCATCTGGACACGTGGTCATAAAAATCCTTGTTGAATAATTTACTGCACGGCAAAATAGTGGGTAGTTTTCTAGACTTTAAAACAACATATTGATTAACAGCATTTTATGAAAAGTTGGATCTTCATCAAACAAATAAGAATCATTATCTGTAATCCTTTCAGCCTTTTATGTTTCATTAACAATAACATCAGGCCCTCAACAAAATAGTGTTCAGTGCGGAAAACTATATATATTGTTACAGGTCTTACTGTTGAATAGGCTGTGCTCCATACCCTATTAATACACAAATGCACAAATTGACTTTCAAACATACAATTCACTGACTTGGAAACAGCTTTTTTATTTCCAATTATGAGATTATTTGTCATCTCTGTTTGTCCCCCTGTGAACTCAGAATCATTACTTTCTATTGAAATAAGTTAAAACTGAGCCATAGACAAATGCCTCATGTTTTCACAGTTCTTGCATATGAGTGAAGGTAAAATTTGTAAGGTCAAGCTATATAAGTATTGTATATTTAGGAAAAACATGAAAACCACTTAAGCTAACCAGCAATTATTATAGGTGCAGGTGCAAAGCCTGTAATGCAAATAGTAAACGAGGGACACATTTATCATTGATTTTCTTTTTGGATAGATGTATGTACCGTTTTTGAATATATGCATCCTCAGTCTTGATTCGTCGACCCTGCCCTCAGCATCCATGATCCCAGGTAAGGTGAGGCGCGCGACGGACAGAGCGGAAGAGCTGACCGCCGCTACCCTCCTCTGTGAGCGGACGTCTGGTTGGTCGCCGCCCGACGAGCTCGTCTCTTCTCCCGCCGCCTGCCGCTGTGGACCCCTGCTGGTCAGGTCGGCCATCTGCGTCCTGCAGTGTTCGCACCACGCACAGGTAGTAGAGAAGACCCGGATCCACAGAGCCTCAGCTGGCGACTAACTGTCATCCTCCTGTAGCCCACTGCACCCTAAACGACGCGTCTTTTCCTGACATCCATCTCCACTCACTGACTGACTGACTGACTGACTGAGAGCTGGGAACTGAAACCACCGTCCCGATCCGCCAAGATCACGGAACTTGTTTGAATTAGCTTCAGAAGACCGTTTTTTCCCCCGGCGTTGTTGATTCTCGCTCAGCCATCTGGGAGAAGTCATATGACTGCACTTTGAGATCCGAGTTTGGCCCACATTCCAGGTGGAGTCTGGACTTCCGTGCCAAAGTTCACTCTGAATATCTCACTCCACCCAGTGGTTTAACAGCATCAAGCACAAGTTCTAAAACAAGTCCACAGCGTATTTCAGCACTTTGAAACGATTGTGAGAAGAGACACAAATCTCAGTTGTGGTGCAATAATTTTTTAAATTAAACTTAATTAGGTCTATTATTAGACCTATGCTACCAACATAGGGGCTTGATGGAATGCTGTTTATATTTCCCTTGGAATCAAATGTGGAAACAAAAAGTTTATATATAGTTATATTTAGTTTAGTTTAGTTTTATATATAGTTGATATATAAGTATATCAAAGGACTTAATTAGTTAATTGTGAGGTACAAGGTAGGACAATAAAGTACCCACAGGCAACTAAATAGTCTAAATTATTAATTATATATAATAATAATAATAATAATTAATTTAGTGCCCCTTCGCCATGCAGTTCATGGCCTTCCAAATTAGAAATGTCATGATAAAAGGTGTCATGTAAAACTGACATGACGTGACTCAGTTCTTGACCTGAACTGCTGTTGTCAACTACCAAAAATACATTCCACAGTGTCAACTAATACAACAGCAGTATCAGTCTCACACCAACAACGCACTGAAAGGGTTACTGATCACTGTTACTGTTCCTTCTGTCTGTACTGCCTGCAAAATTTTCTCTTCCTATGGCAACTTAAATTGAAGTGATGTGGACAAAATCTTCCTCCTCCTTGTTCGGCTGAGGCTAATACGAAGCATCTGATTTAAACAAATCAGTGGGTATGTTGCAAAGTTACTGTCTTTTTTTTTTTTTCTTTGGATGAAATTCCTTCTTTGTGCTTTCATGAACTGTGCCTCCTTGCTGAGTCACAGTAAAAGGATAGTGACACAAAGAGGGAATTTATTGCCTAAAAGACTTTAAAAGACACAACTTTGATTTGTCTCACTCAGACTACTTTAAAGTATCCTTGCACAGCAGGAAGACTGTGGATTTTGCACCTATCCTTTATTTTAGACAAAAATTTGCTGGCACTTAATCAGCCCATAATTTCAATGCACGTACTACAGATATGCCATCAACAATAGCCTCATTGTAGAAATTGTGAAATAGTCTCCACTGCAGTGGAAGAAATGCACACTTGGCAGCGCCAGCAGGCCTTTTGTTGAACCACTGTGTATTATTCTCAGGTCACAACAGATGTATCCTGGATGATACCAAATTTGGCAACTTCCTCCTCCACATTAAAGGAGGAGCCTTGTAGCTTTTACTGAAAGGCTTAAGGGCTAAAGTTAATTTGCATACATAAGAGCTGCCATCACCACTTCACATTAAAGCAGAAACATGTCATACTGAGAATAAAAATGAACTGAAAAGTGAAATGTGTGCTTCACACACACAGTACAACTAAATATCACAATACAAACCTATAGTATAACTTGTCAATATCAAATAGTAACATTAGGTCCAAGCATATACATACATATATACTGCATATATAATACAACCCCAGAAACATTTAATAACATTTATATTCAATTTTCTGGCATCTATGCAACATAACTGAGAATCTCTTGTATGTGCATATACACAGTAAGAGTAGAGTCATGCTTGCATTTGACTCTGAGAACATGATACTACATGTCCCTTATTCTGAATACCATATTCCACATGAGCACAGGCACAGTTCACAGCAATGTTTCTCTAGTGTGAAATGTTACACGTATTAGACTCCACTAATGTGATACAAATAACTGTGTTAACCTGCGAAGACTTCCTCCTGTTATTGTTTCAATAGGTGTAAAATATAAGCATACACTGATGCATATTAGTGTATGCTTATATTGTGTAACAGTTGCCCTCAAAAACAATCAGAAGAAAGTTAAACAGCGGTCTGGGTGCACACTTCTCTCTTTTTTTTTTTTTTTGCAATTCATCAGCACTGAGCAACAGGAAACACACCCGAGAATTTCACACCAGTCTCAAGATCGAGTACATTTTGACAAAGCATTAAAACCTCGTCCAGAACCCTCTCATAGTCAGTATTTAGTAAACACCACTGTAAAACTGCATTAGCTTTCAGAGTTCAGCATTATGTCAGTTAGCTTCAGAACGCCTTTCCTGGATCAGATGAAGCAGCAGGGTCTGATTGATCTTTGTCTCATACTGATATCGACCTCTTTTTCAGAAGGTGGGTGACATGTTTAAGCTTTTGTTTAGAAATTTATATTATGAAGTATTAACTTATATATATATATATATATATTCTGATGATAACATAATGATATAAATTCTTGTTTGATTTTGAACACAGGTGAAGCCTGGAATGTTACAGTCAGTCAACCCACCGGTGTAAAACCGTACTCCAATGTGACCTTACAGTGTGTATTTACCTATCCGGACAAATATCACACTGAAAATGTGCAAGTTTATTGGAAAAAGCGTTATCAAAATAGCTTTGATGACAAACAAGACGAATCAAACTCACTAAATCCATTTATCTTTCACACAAATTCCACATTTGTGCTTGAGAAGTACAGAGGAAGGACCATGCTCATCGGAAATAAAACTCAGGGAAACTGCTCCCTCGTGATCCTGAACATTACGGATGATGAATCAGACATCTATGTGAGAGTTAGCGCAAAAAATGAACGATTCAGTTTCTACAATAAATCTGTCAACATTAGTGTGTCTGGTAAGAATTTCAGTAAAACATTTTAAATATGATCTAAATTACATTCATATGCTTGGATGAAGAGAAACTAATACTTTACACTTCTCTTCCAGATTTCCAAGAGCCAGTCACTGCTGATGAAGGTATAACGTTACATTTATCTCATTTGTTAACAGACTGTATAATTCTGTAAGTTCACAAAAAGTATCAGACAGTAAAATGTAATCATAGTGAAAACTGTCACAAATCATTTTGTTACAAAAACAAGTACATTGAGCACCTTTTTTACATTTACACTATTTTTGGAGTTTGTTCTAAATTAATATCTAAATACATCACAATCTGAAATTAAAGCTTCCTTTACTGAAAAGATCACTGTTCACAGCACTTTCACGGTAATTTTCCTCACAGGGGAGATGGACCAGGTGACTTCAGAAATATATGTGGCCATCTTTGTCCCACTTTCTGCACTTCTGATCATCATCATTATTCTTATCCCTGTGATTGTCTGTTACATAAGTCATAAAAGGTAAGTTCACTTTTAGCTCATTTGTAAACCGAGTGTAGGACTTTCAAGTCAGTCAAAGTATTTATGTTTCACGTTATGTATGAATATGATTTTCTGACAGCTCAACTAGTTTGAAAGCCAATAATGAACATGGAAAAGGAGAAATAGAAGTAACTTAAATCATTTTTATGATGTAATTGGACCTATTGTGGATTAAAAAGTATCATTCAAAGCAGGGTATGTCATAAAACATTTGTTTGATATGATTATCTTTAAGATAGGCCTTGCTGTGCTACAATGGTAAACTAAAAGGTCAGTATTGTCTTTTTTTACAGGTCATGCTCCTTCACCAGGGAGGAATCTGGATATTATGCAAATTTTAGCAGAGCATCGTCAAACCAAGCCCAAAGGTGTGTTTTATGATACAATGGTTAAATCACATTAGAAGAGAAATGTTATTTTTCATCGTTGTGTACATGTGTGTGAGCAGTACACGAACCAAAGCTTAGTACGAGACTCATGAAGACTGAAGATGCTTGTGGATACTTTTGACTCTGGATACGTACATGTGAATTGACTGGTAAAATCCAAACAAGTCTGTTTTATCCTTTCAGAGAGCCATCTTGCAAATATGAAGAAAAGATTAAACTTCCTGAGCTGAAGGCCACTGATGAACCCGTCTACGTCAACACTGAGGTACAGTGCCCCCATGCATTTTGGTTTTAATATTCTATGAAGATGGTAGCGAAGACAAAAGACGCTGGCAAGTCCAGTGAGCTTACCTTACTGTAACCCAACCTCTGTCTTTGCAGGCCGTTACAGGTCAGATGGATCGAAGTATGGATCACACAGACAACATATACGCAAATGTGGATTATTCAAAATAGTACAAATCGGCATCTCACTAATCTGTGTGGACTTAAACATGGCTGTGAATGCAGTCTTTGAATTCTGCATTGTTTCATGCACATGTTTGTGTCTCTGTGTGAAAGTGTGTGATGGTGGGTAGGATGGAAGACAACATGAGTATCTTATCACAAGGAAGAAGAAGAGTATATCATAGAAACTACATGAAAATGCAGAACAGAGAACAGAAATTGTGAGAGGGAATGGTTTCGTAAAACATGAACATGCTTGTTGTGTAATATGTTTAAAAATATCGCCAATATATCGCAATAATATATTGTTATCAGTTATGATAACATTTTTCTTACCAGCACTGTAGAGAATGAGGACCCTCCCTTACTGAATCAGGTACAAAGCCAGGGCCCTGCAGGTACAGATCCAAGGACTCTGGACCAGAGGCTAAACATGAAGTGACTGCGAACATTGCTTGCTGGACAGTCTATCAAACGGCACCAAAGAAATTCAAAAACACCACAGAGAAGCACAGTAGTGCAAAGACAATGTGGCTGCATCAGTTGTAGTTGTTTCATGTCTCTTTGAGCATGGGTGTCTTGCTCCTGTGTAGTAGGGATCAGGGCGGTTTACATCTGTGTCCGTTACTATTGTGTCCAGGAGGCACATTTTCATATAATCTGTCCATGGCTGTAGGCTAATTAGAGTTACAAATAGCAGCTATATATTTATATTATAATATTTAAAGTTTTTTGGCTTTCATTTATTACACTGAGTAAACAATTAAGCTAATAATAATGTACAGTCTATTATTGCTGAGAAATGGTTAAAGTTAAAATATTTGTTTGAAACTCCCTCTTAACAAAATTTTGTGTTTCAAGTTTCCTTGCTGAGCTGCAGTGGAGGGAGAAATTCACAAAGGAATTTTGCAATTAAAAATGCCCAACTCACAAATCTGCAATTAATGATTAATTTTTTTAATTAACTGTAGCTATGAATTTTCCCAAGTCATGTGTTTCAGTTAGCCAGCCCCAAAAATACCATAACCATAGTATATTTTATCTTTATATTAATTTTTTCCATAGCTGTACTGTGAGATCTTAGTTTGGCACTGGATATTAAAATAATAATAATAATATGGGGTTGTGCAGAATTGTCCAGTATCAATGCTCTTCACCCGGCTAACCTGTCCTCATAAAACTCAGTCGAGAAGTGTCCCCATGTAGCTAGAGAGCATAATGACATCATAATCAGTAGGGATAGCAAACATATTAATATGTAACACAATTTCTAAATGATAGAATTTTCATTTAAGACTGTCTTAAGACTTTACATGATATAGGGTCCTTTGTTTTGTTTTTCATGGGTGTTTTTTATTGTTTGTATGTTGCAGCATTATGAGCACTGACGCACAAACCATATCAAGCATCATTTTTGCAAGCAATTTGTTACATCTTGTGACTTTTTTTTGTGGAAAAAATGTATTCGTGTAATTTTGTATGGCTGTGTAACTTCCCCTGACCTTTTGGATTTGGTACTGTGTTTTTTCCTAGTCTTTCTCAATACGTTGCTGATTGTGTTATCTGCACAGGGGCTGAAACTTCTGCTTTCTCTTCACATTCAGTCCTCTATCCAGATCCAGATATACTGTGTCCAGTTCTTTTCACACTGTCAACTGTGTAAATGCTTGTGGTAAATAAAGTTTGTAAAGCTGTACCGTATTCTGTTTTCTGCTTTAATTTTAGTGAGCAATAGTTGCAGAAGTCCTTGAAAATGACTCCACTCTTTTATTCTACTAAATTATGACACATACTGTGATTATTCAGACAGCATAAACAAAATATGAGCATTGGATAGTGGCACTTATTGTGTGACCGAATGTGCTGTTAAACATTTTGGTAAATGCTGATTGTCATGTACATGTCCCATGAATGTGAGAATGACTGTCACATTCTGTAAATTATAATAACAATGATGAATAACATGTATGTTTTAATCATTGAGGAAAAACTAAAATCATCATGTCAGTGCAAACAGCCTTTGGAAGCTAATTTACACCAAACAAAAGAAGGCTGACAAGATTTTGCTGAGGAATAACACTCTCTTGACCTTGGTTGTATCAGTATCTTAACCTACTTGGCAGTAGCTTATCATAGCTGAGAGTCTGCTGTCTTCCCAGGGTTTGTTTCCCAGACAATCTTTCATTTGTGGAGTTGATTTTTCATACTTCTCCTGACTGTAATGTCTCTTATGTGACAGACCAAAGTAAACACAGGCTTTTAATGCAACATGCAAACACTCTAACTACAGCTAGAGTTTCAACCTTTCCATAGGACACTCTGCTGGCATTGCTGAATACACATTTTTTTCTCTTTGTGAGGTTTTATGATCTAATTTGACTGACCAGCACATGACTTTTCAAAATATAGCAAAATGCCTGAACAGCAAAGCAATGAAATTTAGAAATGAAAACTTCCCTTATAACTTCCCCAAAAAAGAATATGGTTAACTGTGGTGTCTCATTTGACAAGAATAACCATAAAAAAAACTTAATGTGGTAAAGTTGCACTTTATTATTCAACTCATCTATAGTCTGCATTCAAGACTGGGTTAGCCCTCATTGGCAGACTACAGGGCCTTTAGTTTAGAGTTAAAAAGGTCTGTCTCTCATGTTTTTCCAACAGGACACAGGCACTGTAGCATCTGTGCATGACTGGAACTCAGTGTACTGTTACATATCTTTCTGTGTTCATTTGTATGTGGAAAAAGTATCAAAAAAGTAACATGTTAAACAGTGGATAAACAGGAGAAAGTAATAACATTCAGTATTGCGTCTCTGTTTCTTAGGCCTCTGCTGTAGCTGTATAAATACCAAACACTCGCACTATGAGCTCAGCGTAAACCATTTGGCAACACTTGCAGTTTTGAAGGCTGAAGCTAGACTATAAATATAACACCCAAAGACTCTGAACATCTCACTTGAGCACTGCAAGAAAAGGTGTTCAACCCTTAAAAGCATTCAGAGGCGAGTGAATCTTTGGTGTGTGAGCAGAAATAGAAGAGTCATATGGTGTTTTCATTGCCTTTATGCTTTTTTCACAATTTTTTCTCATCAGTGATGGCGCTGAAGTTGTGGCTTTCCTTTCTGTTGTTACAAGGTGAGTCTCACGTGAAAAGGCTGTTGCATAAAATACATCACACTCAATGATAATTCAATGTATTTTCTTGTTTCTAGTGACCCATGGTGTCCAGTCCCCTCATGGCCAATGGACAGCAAACATACCAACAAAGATTACTGTCCTGCAGGGCTCCTGTGTGGTTATTCCCTGCACCTACACTTTCCCCAAGCCCACCTCAAAGAAGATCTTAAACAGGTGGATAGGATTCTGGAAAAAGGGGAACAAGGTTGTCTCGACCAATATTCCAAAATGGAAAATTCCCAAGGAGTACAAAAAACGAACCCAGTTTTTGGGAGATCTGACGTCTCGCAACTGCACCATGCTGCTGGATGGTGTCAGGATGACTGATGTTGGCTCTTTCTACTTCAGGATTGAAATGCCACAATACAAAAGCTACTCCTACATACAAAACCCAGTGACCATTAATGTTACACGTGAGTACATCGTGTAGATTATTTGAGTGATTTTTGAGGCAACACACTTAACATTTTTTGTTAATAATGTTCAGTTCTTTGTGTTATGATTCATGCTGATCTGATGTTTAATCTCTGCAGGCAATCCACAGCCTCCATCTCTGTCTGTGAGGGTGGATGGTAAAGTGATTGCTACCTGCTCTGTGACTCACTCCTGCCCATCTATTCCCCCTCAACTTTCCTGGAGTCGCAGTGGAATTGTCACGAGCCGAATAAAGAAGCTGAATCAACTGAAGTGGAAAACAGTGTCAACCCTGATCTTTCAACCTCTGCCCGCTGACTTCAACAAGCCTTTAAACTGCACAGTGAAATACAGAGGAGGCAAGCAGGCAAAGAGCTCCACGATCCTCAGAATATGACATGAGCACAGTATGCCACCTTAATATCTCCTATCATTCTGCATGGTAAATGAATTCATGTCACACGCTGTATGTCGTAAAATGTAATATCTGACAGTTGCTACATTTGCACGTTTACTGTTTGCACAGATACTGAGAGCTGATCCTGTCCACTGTGAAAGGAGGGATGTTACCCTGCTCTCTGGTATGATAACAGAGGTACTGTTAGACCAGGAGTGGATCTACAGCATATACACCCCTGTTAATGTCTACACTGTGAATTAGAAACACAATCTGATATAGTAAGAAATATAGAGCATTTCGCTGCACTCTCTAATGACCAGAAATGAGTCAGTTCTCTGTAATCAATGTCAGTTTCACTTGGTGTGTAATTAAGGATCAGAGCAGTTTCAGTTCAGAAATGCTTCACTGTTTAAGGCTTTTGCTACAATCTGTATGATTTTATTGTGGTTAATTAACATTAAATACTATTTAAATGCAACTTTTTACTGTGTTTGATGTGTATGATTGTGTGTGAATATGGTTTCAGTATGACTTTGCACAAGCCACCACAGTTTTAAGAATATGGTGATGTGCAATAAATGTAGTAGGAGGCATCTTACCCCGCTAGGTATTTACAGATTGTACGATTTACAAAAATAACATAAGTGCATTTGTTTTTTAATCGTTAATGATACATGTTAAGGTAAAATGTTCTTAAAAGGACAAGAAATAAATATCAAGGCACTTTAATGAGGTTTAACTTAAGGGCTTAAACAAAACAAACTGCCATTATTTGAATTAATTCACCATTTATACATCTAAGCACAAACGTCTATGAATAAATTATGAGTTATTCTTCAGTAATCTTTATTTCTTTTAATAAAAAAATAAAATAAATATGGGACAGAAATGATGTTGACGCCACAGCTTGTATAAAGAAGACAAAGAAGATGAAGAGGAAGAAAGGAGAGAGTACATATCAGTTATGACCCACAGTTTTACAGACTAACAACTACATACAATATTTAAATATAAGTATGTAAACTGACAAGGTGAGGGTTATGGATATTCACTTGGTTGCAATCTACGTTCTCACCACTAGATGTCACTGTATCCCATACACTGGTCCTTTAATGTTGTTTGTGTCATTTAATGTGCATAATTTTTACACATCAACATAAATTAGACTCCATGAAGAGATAAAGGCCTCAACAGTGAGGCAAAATGTAACTTCTGTGCATGACTGGAACTCAGTGTTCTGAGCCATTTCTTTCTGTATGCATTTGTTTATGAAAAAAGTATCCAAAAAGTACCCTGTTAAACAATGGGAAAGACAGGGGAAAATAATCACATACAGTATTGCAACAGCTTCTGTTTCCAAGCCCTCTGCTGCAGCTGAAGTTAGGATGACTGATGTTGGCCCTTTCTACTCCGGGGTTGGAATGCTACAGTACAAAAGCCTCTCCTACACACAAAACACAGTGACTATTGATGTTATACTTGAGTATATTGTGTAGATAATTTTAGTGAGCTTTGAGACAACTCACTTAATATTTATGGTTAGTAATGTTCAATTCATTTTATTATGAGTCATGTTGGTATGATGTTTAATCTCTGCAGAGGATCTGCAGCTTCCATCTCTGTCTGTGAAGGCGTTTAAGAAAGACTGCTCCTGGTCTATGACTCACTCCTCACGCCAATCAAAGAGGCGGATTCAATTGAAGTGGTGTTTCCCACTTCAATTGATTCTGCCTCTTTGATCATCCCTGACCTTTTGACCTCTACCCACTGTCTTCAACAAGCCTTTAAACTGTACAGTGCAATACAGAGCTCCACTATTATTGTGGAGGAAGAAACAGAATGTAAGAATGTAAGAAATACAACTTAACTTGGTTGCATGTGGGGGTCATCCTCCTCACCCATCTTAACATAAATCCAAAAGTGAATTTGTGTGTTTGTGTTGTGTGAACTGTGTGATGCCATTTCTTCAGTACTCTTATCTGTCAGCCAAGATGTTGACCAGCTTCCCCTCTGCCTTCCTGTCAATTAACCATTAATCACTCTCAAGCCTTGTGAGGGTTTTTCCACATCGACCAGAGTGCACGCAGGATGTTTTTACTTTCATTGTGTTCTTTTAGCCTGCTAAAACAATCTGTGAAGCCACATGAAAGTGGTGCTGTCATCTACAGTACAGACTTTCTTAAACTCAGACTCAGCTAATACAGCATTAAAGAAATCTCCATAGTATTATTACATTATGATACTACAATCTTTTTTGTGAAAATGTGTCTGTATTGTGCTGCTGTGATGAACCAGAGTGCAGTGAGCTGTAGCTTTTACAGCAGTGCACAAAAAGTTCAACACTTCAGCCACACTCAGCAGGAAATGGCCATTTCAAAACTTTAGCAGCTATGTTCTTCTCTGTCACTTTGTTATAGCAACTGCACATGCAGGAAATTCAAACAGCATAGTTTGGCAGTGTAACTTTTGCAGTATGTGTTACTGGTTACTGTATGTTACTGTTACTGGATGACTGATAATGTATATAAATCAAGAGTTATCAAACATATTTGCAAGTATTACCATAGTTTAATGCTGATTTATCACAAAACATAGTATTTAATGACTGATCAAACAAACAGGAAAAGTTCTGGACAAGAGACACAATAACTGTAAACACAAGTGCATTCATTATATTAAGACTCCTTTTTTTTCTAATAAATGAATTGCAGGATACAGCAAAGCAATATGTATGTAATACATACAGAAAATAGCATATCAGTATTTTTTTTATAACTGCCTTGACCCACATCATCTGGACAACACGCTGCTGCACTTCCAGTGAATCCAACGATGTTACACATTGGCATATATAGCGTCATCCCATCCGGTCTGTGTAGGAAACAAAATTAGCTCGCTCTCTTCTTTCATGCATGGAAATAATGAATGAATGAAGAAGAACTTCACACACCTCCACATTGCCATACACAGGTTCACTGTCATACCGGCTAGAGAACTGCACATCTTGGTAGCGCATCTCTTTTCTGGGAACAGAATGCAGAAAGCAAACATGTTTTCTTTTTGTTACCAAATTACACACACAGTAAATGCTCATAAGATAATGCAAGATTAGCTTTCTTGAGTCATTTTAAATCATGATAAAAACTTTTGTTTATTCCAAACTTAGCTTATTAACTGTAACCTTTCTGTTGCAGCGTACTGAGGGAGCTCCTCAGCTTTGTTTGCCCTCATTTCACTCATGTGAGGTGCTGGTGTATCTCCAGATGTCCCCCTACTGGCAGAATAATGGTTTTTAATTTAGGACCTTGAAAAAAACCTATTGGCACAGGAATCAAAATTGCAGAACTGAAGACACAGACTACCATACTCTATAAAGAACTGCAAGCAAACCCACTATTCAAGTAGAGGCTAAAGTAAAGCAGTTTGACTATTAAAACACATTCCCACTGTAAAATGTATATCATATTTTGATTTAAATGTTAAACACTTTTTAAAAGTATTCAGGCTAGAATGCTGTAGCTAAAAACAAAAGTGAAAAGAGGAAACTGAATATTTTTTCTTTCAGTGAGAGGGAATATTTTCTATATCAACTTACCATTTTTTAACCAATCCCACTACTATTAAAAGTATCACCAAAACCACACCTGCTCCAATGGCGATGGCAATGTAGAGATTCTGCATCTTACCTGTCCAAAGAGAAACCATGTGCAATCATTTTTCTCTTTTTCTACTATTCTTGCTAACAGTCTTTGGGCATGTTAAGACATATGAGCATTTTACATATTCTAAACACTTCCTTACCGCTGACAGGTACAGAGAGTGTGAGGTTGGCATTGCCCTGTGTGTTGTTTGCCAGACAGTGGACAACCTCAAAAGATCCAAACTCTGCCTTCAGGGTCCAATTAGTAACAGAGCCGTGTTCCTCTACCTTGGTGCCTGGCAGGACTCTGTCTGAGAGCACAAAATGGACCATGCAGGTGGGCCTGGACTCCACAACGCACACACACTTTACCACGCCCCCCTCTGAGGAGCAGGAGGAGACTTTCTTAATCTCGGGAGCATCTATAGGGACAAGTAATGCAGTTATGAGTTAGCCCTATTAGCCCTATATATAACACATGTTTAAATAAAAATGATCTGTTTTATCATTATATGTAGTTGATTGTTTACTTACATAACACACTGAGCTGCACAGGGCTTGACTTTCCTTGTCCTATTGTATTGTGGGCAGTACAATAAAATGCACTTGTGTGTCTGAAGACATTTGGCAGCTTGAAGTGGCTTCCCTCATGCAGCAGAGAACCATTTTCATTATGCCACTTGTAGCGGTTGGCAGAAGGGTTAGCATCACTAGAACATTTCAGGAGCACATCTTCTCCCTCCTTTACATCTGACTTGTGCTCAACCTTCACATTCACTGGAGCGTCTGCACGAAAACACACAATTTAACTGTTCATGACACTGTGGTGTAACATCAAAGCTGAACTGGGGCCACTGTGCATACACAAACAAGGCAGAAAGAGTCTACAGACATGCTAGCAAAAATCTCAGAGGCATCTGTGAGAACAAGTAATACAGTTATGAGTTAGCCCCACTTCTATTACATATGTTTAAATGAAAATGGCCTACTTTATCATTACATGTAGTTGATTACATAACAGGGCTTGACTTTCCTTGTCCTATAGTGTATTGTTGGCAGTACAATAAAATGCACCTATGTGTCTAGAGACATTTGGCAGCTTGTAGGAGTTTCCTTCATGCAGCAGAGAACCAGACTGGATTCTCAGACTGACTGGAGTGGATTAGACTGACTGACTCTCTGTAAGTGTACCAAACTATTATTTTTTTTGGACTGAATGTTTTTTTGTTGTTGTTGCTTTGTGTGATTAACAAAAAAACTGAACTTCATTTGAATTGCAAACTGAAGCAGAGTTTAAGTTCTTTGTTCTATCTCTTTCTTTTGGACATCAGGATTTTCATGAACTTTGAAAGAAAAACCTGTAGTGGAATTTTGAGTTGAATCCTATATTTTCCTTTCTTTTGAATGTGGACTTTGGGACTGTGGGGTTTGGTGTGTTTGGAGTGGAAAGTCTTAAAATATATAAATATTTAGATTTTATTTTAAGATTTTGTGATTGTGTTAAAAATGGTAATTTGATAGGCAGGGTGTACATTATGATGTTTGCATCAGCCGTGTTTGTAAAGATCTTAGGAGCGTCTGTAAGGACAAGTAATGCAGCTCTGAGTCAGCCCTACTTCTATTACATAAAAATGATATACTTTATCATCACATGTAGTGGATTGCTTACTTACAGAACACACTGAGCTGCACACGGCTTGACTTTCTTTGTCCTATTGTATTATGGGCAGTACAATATAATGCACCTATGTGTCTGGAGACATTTGGCAGCTTGAAGTGGCTTCCCTCATGCAGCAGAGAACCATTTTCATTATACCACTTGTAGCGGTTGGCAGAAGGGTTAGCATCACTAGAGCAATTCAGGAGCACATCTTCTCCCTCCTTTACATCTGACTTGTGCTCAACCTTCACATTCACTGGAGCGTCTGCACAGAGACATACAATTTAACTTTTCTTGACACCATGGTGCAACGTCAAAGCTGAACTGAAGCCACTGCACATATGCAAACAAGAAAGTAAGAGTATACAGCCATGCTAGCAAAAAACAAAACAAAAAACAAACAAACAAACAAAACAAAAAAAACACTTTGTTTTTGTAACATTTCATCAACCTAAAATTTCTGCAGTGTTGGTTACAATGTTTTTTGTCTACTGTATGCACTTACATTTTACGTTGAGGATCTTGAAGTCTTGCCTCTCCTGTCCGTTGTATCTGACGGTACACTTTAGAGGCTTGTTATGGTCAGCAGGGGTAGGGTGAAAGGTCAAAGTAGCCGTTGTTTTCCACTGGCCATCGACAAACTGCTGTGAATGTGGAGGTTCCACTGTGGAGTGACTCCAGGTGAAGACAGGAGGAGAGGTGGGACAGGAGGGAGACATGGTGCAGGACGCCTGCACAGTCTGATTCGCCACTACTTCCTGATTCACAGAGATAGTGATGTGTGGTTCACCTGCAAGAAAGGTTATAATGGGCAATAGCAAACAACATAAGGCTACTGTAATGAATGTAAGGGGCAGCATTTAATCTAACGGGCTGTGCAAATCAGTGGTGTGTCTTTTGAAGCTTCGTATTCTGGCCTCACTCACATTTTAGTCAACTAAAAGAAAAAAAAAATCACAAGCCTGCTGAAATTAGATAAGCTCAGTAAAACACAACACAGGAACACACTGACTGACTTACAGAGGAAAGTGGGGTAAAGATATCGAAAGAAAGATATTTCCTATTTAATTTTAGTGGTTGCCCCCAGATAAGGATTCAGTTCTGGTTACAAAGTTAAACAGTGCTAGAATGAGAACTTAATTTTTATGTGACAGCTTATCTTAATTTATGTTTCCACAAAAGCAGTTCCCCCCTAACCAAAAGTTAACTCACATCCTGGTCACATGAATTCAAAGGTTTTCAGTCTGTTTTCAAGCTTTAGGCCAGATAAATAAAAATGTTGATAGAACTGCTGCTGCTTGACATGTAGGACGTTAAGATGGGTGGCATTTTTTTTTTCAGATATCAAACATCTTTTCAGAGAAATGAAACTTAAGCTGTTTTATGATGATAGTTATTTAAAGTCAGAGGAGGGCAACCAGTGACAAATGAGGAAGTGAGAGTCCAACTCAGTGTGTACTGTCAGAGAACTTCATTTTTGGGGTCTTGCTGTAGTTACAACCCACACTTTCCAATACAAGACAACCGAAAAAAACATAGACGTAAAGACTGTCATATAGTTTAAATGGTGCTTTACTCTTTTTTGCTTATATCTCTAATGATGTTTTTTCTTTTTTGCACAAATACAATATCTCATCTGAAGCTGAAATTATTCATTTAATAACGTGAGAAAAGTAAAATGCTCCTGTTGCACTCCATTCCCACACTGACCTTGCTGACCTCTGATCAGTACAAATGACCAGTGTCAGGACTGATTACCTATGAATAAAAATGCTCGTGCACAGTGTTAAACAAAAAGCAGAGAATTATGGGAAAGTTGTTAATATTGCTTACCAATCATTGAAATGGAAACTCTCTTGTCTTTGTAAGAATAGCTGTCATAGCCTGCCATTTCAATCCTGAAAAAAAAATTCCCTTGGTCACTTTGTCGAAGGGGATCGATCTTCAGTGAACAGTTCTTCTGTGTAACGTCTCCCAGCAGCTTTGTCCGTGTCTTGTACTCCTGGAAAATTTTAGACTCAACTGGGTGATAGAGGACATGATGACTTGCTGCCTCGGTCCAAATCCCAGTGTATGTGGTGGCTCTTGTCCCTGGATCTGGGTAGTTAAATGTGCAGGGAATCACCACACAGGACCCACTGAGACCTTTAACTGAGGATGGCAAGTTAACGGTCCAAGAAGAGGCTTTGGTTTGAACAACTGTGATGAAATAAAGAGAAAATTAAATTAATGAAATGAAACCAAAACAGCTGAATGAACACCTACTTAAATTCAAATTCACCTGAAAATTTGATTCTTTGCTTGAACAAAAGAGGTAATAACACACCAAAACAGATTAAAACAAACAAACAAATAAACAAACAGTTACTTATTACTTAGTACTTATTTTGAGTAATAAAAAATATTTCTGGGTACAGTATAGAGAATGTATTATACCTTCCAAGCAAAACCATACAAAGAACAGAGGCCATTTCAAAGCGCCCATCTTGTCCTCTCAGAGTCAGACCTGCAAATAAAGTGACAAATGTTTCCAGGCGAGAGATGAGAGATGAGTTGTTTAGTTTCCATTCCACTTTTAAAACAGCCTACAGCCACTGTTCTACACACAAATCTGACTGTTGTCTCAGCAGATGTATATTTAAAAAGTCTATAAATTTAATTATCATTTAAGTATTTCTTTTTTTATCCTTTTTTTCCCTTATCATGTCACGTATATATACACACACATATATAAAATCATATATATATCATTACTTTTTTATCACAACTGTGCCAGCTGCTCTCACTTCCTTTTCTGGATGTGCAGGAATTTTATTTATTTTGGAAACCACAACTTCTCCTATTTTATTTTTGTATACATTTTAACCACTTCAAAAAACCCTAGACTCCTAGAGCTTACTACTACTGACCAAGAACACCCCTTACACATTTGCCATTTATATAGTGAACTAAAAACATCAACAAAAAAAAAAAGTAGTTTAATTATTCATTTGATATTCAGATCAAATAAAGCATTATAGCTCCACTGACTGTTGTAAGTGCTTTAAATAATGCTAATGGTCCATCTGTTAGTGAGAGCCCCACTTGCTGAGATCACTTCAAGTTCAAAAAGAGACGTTACCTCTACTAAAGAAGCACTGATGATTGAGACACTGAGGCTGTAAAACTGCTCAACTATATACTAATTTACTTAACAGTGGGGATGTCACTTAAAAAATGTTAATGATAGACTATTCTGGTGCCTAACTGCCCTTCACACCACTCTAACCCACCTTGAACACTTAAATACATATGTCTGGATGTAGTTCATCGATTACAGCATTTGATACAATGATCCCCATCAAACTGGTTTTCGAGCTCCTACACTGGGCCTCAGTCAGCACTCAGAATGAGAACTCACCTCTCCCCCACTCTTGCACGTTTTCCAGCTACGGCTTTGACACAGTTCACATACCACTGTTAGATACCACAATACCACGGTGCGAGAACTGTTTTTAAAAATGATGAGCCTACAAAGAGCAGCATCTGGTGTAATGTTGTTCAGATAATCACTTATCTATTAATACCAATAAACAAAGTGTTGATCACTGACTGTGTCAAGTTTCATGGACTGCCAACACCACAGCACTGGTAAAGATAGCACAACAATGGCTATACTTTCTGAGATCACTAAAGAAAATAAAGCACCAATGAGCACCAATCTGCCAAAACACCACAGGTAGGGTATTTTTATGCTTATGTTTTATTCTTCCATTGTAGCTTCATACAGCACTCTGAATCTAGCTTTACACCCACAATGACAATATTTGATTATTTGCTCAGACAACAAAGAAAACAAGAAAAGGGAGTGACCAGCCCAAGCTGAAATTAAATCAAGAAGCCAAAAACAATATCAGCTGTAAGATTTGAATGTATTTGTTCAACAAGATTGCTTACATCTGAGATATACACTATATTTGCTTCAGAGAATAGACCTGATGACAATGTTAAGATACAGTATAACAATATAAGATCCATGTTGTACAAAGGTTAAAAAATCTTCCTGAACAGCAAGACCTGATTAAAAGCAATGACATGGATGTTTTTAGATTAAATACATTTTCAAGGAAACTGTACCACACCACTGTACCTTACACTGTGTGCATCATAGATGGAGAGTTGTGAAGACAGGATTTCCTTGTCTCACTCAATGCTTAAAGCTAATGCCGCCGGATGGGCTGTCTTGTGTGAGTGCTGATTGTTAAAATCTATTCACCTTATGATCAAAAAGAAAATTAGAAGGAAAAAAAAGTGTTTTAACATGTATTTCACATCATCACACCCAATGCAAAAAAGTAAACATTTTTACATTTGGTCATATTTAAAGAGAGAGGGAGAAAAAAGGAAGAAAAGACATCTTTCTCATTGTCAAGGTCTCACTTCCTGTTCTTTGGTTCACACCTACAGTCGTGGTGAGAGAGTGACGGTCCTCCAGTGTTTCAGCACCATCACAGGGCCTTTTTGCAGTTGCCTCTTCAAACATCACAGCTGAGAGGATCCTCCTGCTGAGTTGTTGCGCAGATGTAATTTGCCCACGGTGAATTCAGTCATTCATGGGCCCTGATCTCCTACAAAAGCAGGGTTCAGCATCTCGCCCCTCGTTGGATAAAATCTGTCGCACTCTTGGACAGCTAGATCAACATAACCAATGCTGCGGTTGAGGTGGACCTTTTTCACAGATAAACCATGTCTTCCTTTAACTCTCCAGAGATCCTCTTCGCATTGTGTCAAGAAGTCTTCCAGCTTGACTGTGTCTTCTTTCTGGTGCCCCCAGGACAGTTTCCTGGGAGTAGGAGTGATGAAGACGGTGGATGCTGAGTTACCCATGACAGAAAATGTGTTGGATCTGGAACTTTCAAGGAGCAAATCTGTGAATCACAAAAAAGGGAAAAAAGCACCAAAGGAATATATGTTTTGTAATTACACTTCACCTGAAAAATACAGTAATGCCAAACTGAAGAATCCATCTTTTACCTGTTTGATAAAACAGGCCTCTGCAATGTCTCTTCTTGCTGCTGGTTTATCTGCTGAAGCTCCAGCACTGAATGAGAAATGTCAGGCTCTTCCATTTTAAAGACAGGCCTCACACAATAGACCGAGGGTCTGACCTCGTCTGTCATCAAAGGAACAATTAATCTGATCTCTCTCTGGACGAGATTAAACACAACAGTAACAATACAAGTTAAACACCACTGATTAATGGTTCTCACAGTCGTTTGTCATTTGTATTAATCAGTCGGCCAATCAATCCATCAATCAGTCACTGGAGAATTCCTAAATTCCTAAATCACAAACACACATTGAAAGAGTCTGAATATGTCACTGAGTAAAAATTGTATGTATTTATTGTAAACTGTGTCGCCATTGTTTTTTGATGCAATTTTGTGTGTCATGACCCACCCACTTAGTGTCTCTTGCTTTGTGGTTTTGTTGGAAATGATTATATTCTCTTGTGTTTCCAGTGATTTTTAGGTTTCTCTTTCATTTTGGAAATTATCTCTTCCCCTGTGTTTCGTTTTCTTGGTTTTATTTTGGTATTCCTTTCCCTTGTGTTCCTTGGTCTAGTACTTCCTTTTTTATTTTGCAATTTCTTGTCCAATTTTGTCTACGCTGTTTTTATTTCTTCTCTGTCTCTGTCCTGTTTCACTCCTTTTTCAGTCCCACCTGTATCTCGTTTTTTAATTATCTCATCTGTATGTTTCCTCCTGTCTCTCCCCTGTACTGTGTCAGAGCATTGAGTTTGTCCCAGCATTCAATTCATGCGCTGTGTGTCATTTACCCGTGGACCTTTATGTTATTTGGACTTTATGGACTTTTGTGTTTCTGGACTCTCTGCTGTGCTTGTACTGCCGGTAAACCTGGACTATTTGTGTTCTTCTTGTGCCTGTTTTGCCATTGAGGTTTTAGTTGCTTGTTTTGGTTATCATTAAATCACTGAACTGTTCGAGACTTCTCAGTGTCTGCACCTGGGTCCATTCTCCCATGTCCCTCCTTCAGGAGGTCACAGCCTGAAAGGAATTATAATATAACCCAGCAATAATGTGCCCTACACAATACTATTCCTATCTTGTCTTCATTTAACCCATCTGTGCTGTCATTTTTCTATTAGTCACCTGCAAATTGTGGTTGCCATTGTTTTATTTATTAATAGTTAATTGTTCTGTCATATTTTCTGTTTTACCATGACATTGTGACTTCAGCTCTTAAACAGATTTAAAGCGCCACCATCTGGCCAATATGAGTCAATGAGCACAGAGAGTAGCCAGTTCATGAAAAGCATCCATGCCAGCAAGTATTTCAGTAAAATGTAGCTGAATAAAGAAATCAGTGCCAAATATCTCAGACTGTTACATTTCCATAAATGTAAGTTTAGCTGCTACCCAGAGTATACAGAATGAGGCAGGTTTGCACATACAGTGCTCTCCCCTGTGGAGGACAAAGGCATTATCAATCACTCAGTAATGAAACAGTCACCACACTCTGCACACAAACCAAGATTTAATGTAGACAGAAAAATGCTAACATTATTGATGCATCTATTCAGAGAGCAGGAAGCTGTATGTGTTAGTACATTTAAATGACTTTTTTTTTTTTTAAACTGAGCTGGAAATACAGTTTTAACATTCTTCTCTCCATTCACAGATTTACACACTTGTAGATTAGCTGCTAAAGTTTCAACATTATGAGCAGAAATCACACATTCACATACAGTAAGACAGCACATCCTGTCATCACTGGCTGTAATTATCAACAGAGAGTGCCTTTATGTCATATGCCAGTGTATGGTGGATAAAGTCCTTGTGAGCTTAACAACTAAAAACAGTGATTTCTCCTCATAATGTGAATTTGTGTGATGACAATACAAACCAAAGAAAATACTGATGAAGGATTATTTGTCATTCACAACTTCTCTAGTGACTTCCAAAGACTTTATAGGTAGTACAAAATTTTACTTTTCAGGCTGCTAAAATATTCAAACTTTGTTAACATAATTTTATATCTTTTTAAAATGTTGCTATTAAGGAAATGCCATTTTCTGATGCTGATATGCAAATAAGGTGAAAGCAAGTATCAACTCCACAGCAAATGATTTGCCTCTTGACTTCATTTCTGTAAAAAAAAAGAAGAAAAAAAAAAGAAAAAATTAAACTCATCATCATCGTCAAACTACAAATACACATAATTCTTCCTTCGACTATCTGCATTCATCACTTAATTGTAAACCTTGAATAAAATGATGACATGTCGTGAAAGTGGTCACTTGTAGTACCAAACCCACAGAGTAGAACTCTGGAGCTCTGCAGTTGACAGTTGATATTAACATGTGGTCTATATGTGGATATTTTTTTGTGCAGATAAGGAAAAACATTGCATTTCAGCACGAGATATCAATGCACACAGAATGCATTGCAGCCAGATTGATTGGATAGGACTGAGCTCAGATCTCAGTCAGGAGTAAATACAATCTGTAGAGTGTGACCACATCTGCAGGAACAACCTAATTCCACCTCTTTCTGCTATTTCAAGTGAACCACAGTGAAACACAATCTGTCAAGTTAAGATTGTAATGTGAGGTTAACTTGTAACAAGGTAACTCTTGTTAATACCAAGTGTAAATGCAAAGGTTTCTGACTACATCACCTTTAAATATATATATATATATATATATATATATATATATATATATATATATATATATATATATATATATATATAAGCTGTTACAAATTAATTATGATTAAACTATGAGAACCTGCCTAACTGATGAAAAAAACATATCAGTTCTCATTTCACTTCTCTTCAAACTTCGGGTTCCTGATCACACCCAGAAAAAAAGAGAACAGAGAAAAGATAACATATTCACACATAAATATAGACATGTATCTTCATCAAAAACATGGGCAGAATAAACATGTAATTTCAACGAAGAATGTAAAGCTACTCTGAGGGTGTGACAGTTTGGTACAGGCACCAAACTGTAAAATGAACTAAAAACTAAGTGGAAAATGCCTCTCACCTTTAATCAGAAATCAGCTGCTTGTTGCTTCATTAAAACTGAATCCCTGACAACTTGTACTCCTATACTTTCCGACAAAATGTATCTCTTGTATCTCATGCTCCCAAATTAAAATCAATCAATAAATAGATAAACTTTTTTTCTCACCTGCGGGACAGTCTGGAAAGTCGGTTCCACATGCTAATTGTGGTAAAATCAATAAATATATGAATCACATTTTCATAGGACTGAAAGAATTAGTGTAGCTCTACAAACCGAATCTGGCCTAAAATATTTTTGTACTTACGTGCCCTCTTGATTTTGGAGCTCTGCAATACGACTCCTTAAAACAACAGAAAAAAGTCTTTTTTAATAAAATCACACAACAAATATAAAAAAACAAGCCATAGTGAGAGGTAATACAGTCCCTCTTTTAATTGTCCCCAAGTTTTAAATGCTGGAAGTTTGGTTCTCTGTAAAGTAATATGTAATGAACTCACTTGTATTTTTTCAGCATGAATATGCAGAAGACTCCAAAGATCATGGCAGTAGCAACCCCCACCACAGCGGGAATGATGATGTGGTTATAGTTTTCTATACCTGTAAATAGACAGAATTTATATTAAAGCCATTCTTCCTTTATACTGTACCAATGGGAAAAGGACAAAATCCAGTATAAAACATCCTAATAAGCAAACAACAAAATGAAAATATCTTACTTTTGACATAGACTTTCATTGTTGCAGAGGATGTCTTCTGTCCATGAAACACAGCTGTGCAGGTGATTTCACTGTGATCATCCTTCTCCCCAGGAATGAACGTCAGGATGGACTGTTTCTCCCAGAAGCCAGAATGAATTTCTCTGTGATCCTCAATGAGCCCATCTCCAGTGCTCCTACTCCATGTGAGTGTAGGTGGATGAGAAGGACAGGTGTGGATGACTGAACAGGTGACAATGTACGGATGTCCCTCAGTGGCTGTCTGTTGGTGGACCAGTTTAGGCTTTTGTGGTCCAGCTATAAATGAAAAAAGGGCAGACCTAAAATAAGTGACTGATCATAAAAACACAAATTGGTGTAGATTTATGAAATCTCAGAAAGTTGGTGACATACGGAGCATATTCAGCCCGACACAATCCTCAACAAAGGAGAACTTGTCTTTGGTCTCGGTGTCAGTCTCTGTTCGTGCTAGTTCAATCCGGAAACAGAAAGGGCCATTGTCATGATTTTTAATTTCAGCAATTTCTAAGGTGCAGTTGTTCTGACCCAAATCTCCCAACATCTGTGTGCGGCCCCTAAAGTTTTCCAATACTCTTGTCTTATCCTCGTAGTAGATTATTTCATCTCTTTTGTCTGAACGATGCCAGATCCTCTGAGTCTGGAGGTGGGCAGCTTTTCTTTGGGATGGCTGAATGAACAGGGCACCATGTAACACACGATGAAACCAAGAAGGCCAAGATTTTTCACAACAGTGGCTTTCCATGATTCACTAAGCACAGGGCTGCAAATAGCTGAAAGAGAAACATGGAAGTGACAAAGAAAGTGAAGTGTGAAAGGTCTCTTTGTTTGACGTCTTTCAGAAGAGTTGACTTATTGAGTTACTTCAAGCAAAAGCAGACACACATCATCATCATCTCTCTCTCTTGTCCACTTCTCTGAGGTTTTGCTGTGGTTCTTAATGCAAAGAAAACAAAAGTAGAAAAAATGATACGTAAGACCACAAACAAACTATATATATATATATATATATGAAAAGAGGGGCTTAGTTTTAGGGTTGAGAATATTCACACTTCACAACTTCAGTGCAAAGTAAAAAACAAATCACAGTTTTCATTATTTGCTTCAGCTCTTTAGCTTTTGAGAATTCCATACAAAAATCCCACAACTTCAACTGTATTCATATCTCGGACAAACTAACACAGAAATGGCTAGAAAGAAACAATTGAGTAAAGAATAAAGGAAGTTCAATCTTGATGAGAACAAAAGAAACCACATAGAAAGTGGTGGTGATAGAATCTTAAAATCTGGTTTGATTTGTCACAGTTCATTGATCATGGGCTGATTGTATCTCCAAGTGTGAGTTCGTGCATAAAGACATGAACTGAAAGGGCAAATGTAAGGCACTGTGTGCAATTAAAACGGTTTGTGTTGCAATAGAGCAGCAGCTGTGGGGGTACTGCAGTAAACTGTATGGTGCAGAAAAAAGGTGGTCTCCATGTGCTTAATGATAATGTTATACCTGACTCTTCCTCTTATTTTACCATAATTGTTGCAAAGTAAATAATATTCACTCACCAAAAGATGACAGCAGAGATGTGTGGAAAAACAGTCGTTACATTTTGGAAGTAGAAGCCAACTAAAACCAGCCTGTTTGCATCTTTGAAGCTTTTTTCTATATACATGCTGTACTTGAGTACGCCATCACTATATCTGGCAGAGGATTTTTTGCAGGGCATACATCCTGACTTTTGAGTTAACCAAAATCTAATCAGTCTAGTTTTGAGTTCCAGTGAATGTTCCCACAAGTCGGTCTTGAGATATCACATACTACAGGCCAAAAAAGTGCTCTGTCTCAAATCATTGTTTTTCCCTCTATCACGGTCAAACAAGAATAAACTCTGAATTTAGA
Organism: Lates japonicus; assembly: GCA_033238685.1. Lineage (NCBI taxonomy): Eukaryota > Metazoa > Chordata > Actinopteri > Centropomidae > Lates > Lates japonicus. The sequence continues at coordinate 547,200 of BRZM01000063.1, read as the reverse complement.
GACACATTAATAAATAGAATATATATTAATCTAAACGGATTAGGAACTGATCAAATGTTATCTTTTGGCAGAGATTCCCAACCAGGAACCATATGGATGACGCGTGATGTGCAAAATTTAATCAAAGCTCGTGATGCAGCCTATAGAACGGAGGATGTAGCCGCTTACAGCATACAGCTAGGAGGGAGCTAAAGAGGGGTATCAGACATGCCAAATTCCACTTCACCAACTCATCCAACCCCTGGCCAGGTGGGATGGAATCCATATGCTTACGGATTACAAAGGAACAACATTTGACTCCTAACAGGACTTGAACCTGTTCTGCCCCTAGTTCGACAGGAACAGCACAGACCACTTGTCTACCTACTCACCCCAAGCTGCTGCCCGTAATATATATGTTAGGTATATTATTTATTATGGCATACTTATTGGGTTTGTGCTTGTAATTTTAATTATATTTAAATATATTTCTAATTTTATTTCTTTGTATTCTATTCATAAATGGACTTTACTGCACTACACTGCCTTGGAGCTGCTCTTTGCTGTCTCGTTGTCATGTATAATGTCCCATTGTTCTTGCACAATGACACAAAGTCTTGACTCTTGACTATCAGTAGTCTGGGGCCAGAGTCTGAAGTGACTCTCTGCTATTCAGGTCTATTTATATGGCACCACAACATGCACTATAATTACTGTCCTTAGTGCTAATCCTGAGCTCTATGATTAGTATGAGATGTATTACCAGCAGGGATTTGGCTCTATAATGAAAGAGAGTGCAGCCTTAGATAAAATGAAAGACAAAAATTTCAAACATTTTAGGTAGCTCACAATAACTTCCTCATGTTTCTAGGACGTTTTGCTGACTACTGCATTTTCTTCTTTATCTACATTATCCCTTGGGTGCTGATATCATGCTGCTGGGTTTGTCACTAACTTGTGCTGTTCTGCCAACAATGCTAGAGACACTGACACACTGGCCAGATTTATTCTAGAGGAACCTTTACTGCATCAAAGTGCATCGCGATCCGCATTTCATATTTACCTTCATTTTTACTCTGAATGGGGCAACGTAAGAATTGTCCCTGTGGGCGGCTCTGCTTTATTTCTACAGTTGATGCATCAAGTCAAGTCGAACACTGAGTTATTTTGTATTGCCTAGTACACAGAGCAATGTAGAAGAGCAATAGTGGTGTTGCAAACCAAGTCTTGACTCATGTGGAAATTGATCCGAGATGATGCGTCAAGTCAAGTCAATTTTATTTATACCAATTCACAACAGAAGTTATTCTGAGGCACTGTACACATAGAGCAGGTCAAGACCGTATTCTTTATTTTATAAAATTTACAAACACATTAAAAAACAATCTTCTGGGTAAAAAATGAGACTCATGTAAGAGTTCAGTGCGGGACAACTGACCTGACATAGACTTGGCAGGAGAGCGAATGACAAATTTGTCGTACTTGTGGGTAAGGTGAATTGAAGGCAAGACATCAGTAATAATTTAGAGTATTACAAACAACTGAAACATATATGTATAAGAAAAGGAACAAACCAGTAAACCACAAGCACACGACAAACTGAAATGATAAACATAAATAGGATGTACTCATGTACTTGAATGTGCTGTGAGTCCATCTGCAGATGCTATATTAAACTTACAGAAAGACAGGAGTTGACGTTGTGCTTTATAACATAAAAATTGCCACCACACCCCCCCAGGGCATAGATGCAGCCCGACTCTGAGTCCACACAGAGCTGGACCCTGCTAAGAGTTCTAAATTTGATGGCTCTAGCTGGGCTTTAATTTCAGATCTGAGGATGTCATTTTGTTTGTCGTATATATTATCTAAAGATATTGGGGGAGGTATTGCAGCTTCGCTTCTAAATCACGGAGAGCGCTTTAGAAAATACAATAATGCTGAGGAGGACATTACTGTTTTCAACCTCTTTCCTCCCTATTAAGTTTAGTACTGTCAATTTATCAAATGGCAGTGGCCCATTATTTCAAGCTACACACCTGATTCTGTATTGTTGTATTTTGGCTTTTATCAGTGTAATCTTCCTACAATAACAACATCATGTTATCTACATGTCACAGACAGATTAACTTGATATGAGTAACTTGGTGTATCTGTTTTCTGTTCCTGCCTGTTTTATTAGTTTGATGTAGATGTGAACTCTAAAATAAAGAGAGACTCAGCACATTAACCTTTCACAGTCAATGCAACAATAAAAACACCAATACAGGCTTTCTGCTCATTAACTCTAATACAACTACATCTACTACACGTCTGCTTTCAACTTCCCCACACATAAGTGTGCTTTTGAGAAGACAGTGTTTCTCTTTGGCCTGCGTTTTTCTTTGGCTCTAGAGTTCACACTATATTGTGAACTTAACTGTACAATAGGAAGTGCACCAAATCTCATCACTTTCAAGAGGGTGTTTTTAGAAGACACAGACAGTTGATCTGCTGGATGGTTGTAGCCTTTCTCAGGTAGACTTCGGTCTTCTATTACCTTAAATACTTAATATGCAATATGTTGGTTCGTTGGCATTTTCTTAAAAATTGTTTTTAAAAGATTTAAACGGTTCAGTTGGCCTGCACGATGCAGCTAGAAATTTTTTTTTTTGATTTGATATTTAGGATTTATTTATTTCATTGTTCCTTTTATCATTGTTTGTCTGAATTGATGATTAAATCTATTAAATGTATCTTAAATGTTGCTTGCTCTGTGAAACAGACAAATAGACAGAATAGGAACACAAAGCAAATGCAGCTAAATCACATATGAAATAAAATAGTTTTGAATTGCAGTGAGAAACATATGACTAATTTATTATTATTGTAAGCTTTCAGATGAGTATCCTGTGTAAGGACATAAAAAAAGAACCAATATTTGCTGTTTAAATAAATGGGTTTCTATGTGAAGAAAAGTGCTGTTTCTGAAGAAGTTCCACTTTCACAGCTGTGTTGTAATTTGCATGTGGCTTTAGTTGAGTTTGTGATTTATTTTTTATTTGCCTTCTTTTTCATCAAAACACCCACCAGCATATTGCACCAACCTCAGTGAAAACCTCAGTGAAGCATGAACAAAGAGAGAAACATGAAGATATTCTGTCTGCTTTTGACAGGTAACATAACTAGTCAGTTCACTGTTTCCAGTCTCATTCTTACGTACCCTGGTTAATGAAAAAACAACTAGGACTTCTTTGTCACTTCCATGTTTCTCTTTCAGCTATTTGCAGCCCTGTGCTTAGTGAATCATGGAAAGCCACTACTGTGAAAAATCTCGACGCCTTGGTTTCATCGTGTGTTGTGGTGCCCTGTTCATTCAGCCATCCCAAAGAAAAGCTGCCCACCTCCAGACTCAGAGGGATCTGGCATCGTTCAGACAAAAGAGATGAAATAATCTACTACGAGGATAAGACAAGAGTCTTGGAAAACTTTAGGGGCCGCACACAGATGTTGGGAGATTTGGGTCAGAACAACTGCACCTTAGAAATTGTTGAAATTAAAAATCATGACAATGGCCCTTTCTGTTTCCGGATTGAACTAGCACGAACAGAGACTGACACCGAGACCAAAGACAAGTTCTCCTTTGTTGAGGATTGTGTCGGGCTGAATATGCTCCGTATGTCACCAACTTTCTGAGATTTCATAAATCTACACCAATTTGTGTTTTTATGATCAGTCACTTATTTTAGGTCTGCCATTTTTTTCATTCATAGCTGGACCACAAAAGCCTAAACTGGTTCATTCAGAGACAGCCACTGAGGGACATCCGTACATTGTCACCTGTTCAGTCATCCACACCTGTCCTTCTCATCCACCTACACTCACATGGAGTAGGAGCACTGGAGATGGGCTCATTGAGGATCACAGAGAAATTCATTCTGGCTTCTGGGAGAAACAGTCCATCCTGACGTTCATTCCTGGGGAGAAGGATGATCACAGTGAAATCACCTGCACAGCTGTGTTTCATGGACAGAAGACATCCTCTGCAACAATGAAAGTCTATGTCAAACGTAAGATTTTTTAATTTTGTTGTTGACTTTTGAGGATGTTTGTGTACTGGATTTTGTCTTTTTCCCATTGGTGCAGTATAAAGAAGGAATGGCTCTGATATAAATTCTGTCTATTTACAGGTGCAGAAAACTATAACCACATCATCATTCCTGCTGTGGTGGGGGTTGCTACTGCCGTGATCTTTGGAGTCTTCTGCATTTTTATGGTGAAAAAATACAAGTGAGTAAAGCAGTGGACTGACATTAACTGATCAACAGAGCACATCAGTCTCGCACATGTCCCCATTTTTAACTCATCCGTGTGCAGTATTTGGTCTTCAGTAAAACAACATTGTCTTCTCTCTGCTCAAGGAAACGTATTACGGAGCTCCAAAGTCAGGATGGCAGGTAAAAATGTTGGAGAGCAGATTTAGTCCATAATGTTACACTGATATCACATGATTTCAGTTTTTGTAATTATAACATATATTTTCCATGACATCTAGCATGTGGAACCGACTATCCAGGCTGTCTCGCAGGTGAGAAGAAAGAGTGCTTTCTGTTTCATTTTCCTCTCTCATCTTGCCTTTGGCAGCAGTACTTTTATCTCAGTAAATTTTCATTTTAAAAATGTATAATTTTATTCTGTGAAATTTTCAGGATTCATTCTAGTGGCCCAGGACCATCTCGTTCTGATCAAAGGCAAGAGGCATTTTTAGTGTCTTTATCAATTATATTGTACGTTATTTTAGTGACTAGTTCTGTACAGTCCCCAGCCACAGATGTGTGTGGAGATCACCGAATGATTCACTGTAATTTGCATGTGTAGTGTGGTGCATTTTTTTTTTTTTTTTGATAACCTACAGTTTTTATTTATATGCCTCACAACATTTGCATAGTTTCTGTTCTTCTTTTTTGTGTACAGACGGTCTATTTGGAGCAGATTTTCAAGGTAATACATGAAAAAACATTTCCAGCCTGTACTGATAAATAAAAATAAAGTCTTTTTTTTTCTTTCCTTTTGTCACTTGGTTGTTTTCAGAGTCCAAACACACTTTGGTTTTCACAGTTACATCAAATGCAACATGTTACAGTGTTAAAGATTTGTCTTTCATTATATGTTTTTTTTCTGTTGCAGAAGGCCAAAGGGGGACAGGGTAGATTTTGGTCATACGTAAGCATGTTAAACATAGGACAGTTAAATAGCTGACTGTTTCTTTCCCAACTGTGTAGTGACATAAATTCTAATCCACAGGCCCAATAATGTGATGTCACAATCCTGTGCTGACCAGAAGGTCTCCAAGCCTCGTTTCCCATCCCCCAAAAGGTACCTCCTCATCTTGAACCTGACCACTTGGCAAAATGAAGATTATATATTGTAGTGCTGCAATGTCTTATGCCATTCTTTTTCTCTGTCTTCTTATCATTGCTGTTGTTTTTAATGCACCTCAGCCAACCAAAATCCTGCAACTACAAAGAGGTATTATTAATTTGTCAGTGATTTATTTCTAAGAATTGCAAACTTTACCCTGGCACTATCAACATCTGGGACAATAATGACTTTAATCTCTCACAGGACCTTGATGATGGTGATGATTACATAAACACTGCGGACCTCAACGTCTATGGAAACATCTGAAAGAGGAAAACTGATTTTCAGGGATAGAGTTTGTTGTCAGAGCAAGCAACAAATCAAATAACGATAATTTGTATTAAGTGCACCTGATGATTTCAAGCATTGATTTGAATGTAGTCTTGTGATGCATGACCATTGTGGTAATCTGTTCTATCAAGCAAAAATACTTAATATAATTTGATCATATTATCTAGGAGATTGTAAAATGGATTTTAATATATAATATTATTCTTATCAATTTTTTTGAATGTCATCATAATTATGTCTGTATAGCTGTAAATATGCACCTTTGTCTCTTTTGTTAGGTTCTTTCTTGTTTAGACACAGTGTAACTATTGCTAGTCCTGAAACATGCCATAGTGAGATAAGTGAATACGTGAAATAAGTGGGAAAAAAAGCAAAAGTGGGGGGGGGGAGTGGGGGAGTGGGGTGCCACTTTCATATTTGTCTGTTTACCATAAGGACTGGAAACAGGGCAGAACAGCTGGGCAAGCTAACTATCTGCTAATTCTACTTCCATATTTGCCAGTATGACAGTGTTATCAGTCTTTCCATCTAACTCTGAAAACATTGAATACATGTATTTCCCAAAATGTCAGACATTTTCCTTTGAGAATTTAGATACATATGCACATACTGAGACATACACTCATACACAATCAGTAGCAAAACTGAGTAAATAGAAATCTGGGCCACATATTTTTGGTCATTTGTACTCACAAAAAGATAATTATATGGCTTTAAGTGAGAAAGCAAAACAAATATATGATTTGTGAATGCTGAATGTTTTTGTCAATAATGTTTGAACTCAGTCTGATGAGGTACTTTGATTTTACTAATGGTTTAAACTCTTCTAAGAATCATTTGCCTTTTACAAAAAAAAAAGTCTAAGGGAACAGTACCCTTCACTGAGCAAGCTCTTTCCCCTCCTAGTAATTAGCAAGTCACACCCTCTGCCCACATTTTAGGGGAAGGTTTAAAATTATTAATTAAAATGCGGCTGTAGAGTTGGGGTAAAACTATTTGTTAGCATTCACCTTCTGGGGGTAAGTCATTCTAATTTTAAGAGAAATTTTTTACCATCTATCGAGTCATTTATTTAGTTGTGGTTGCTTTATCAGGAATCTGAAATAGTGTAGATATTATTAAAGCATGGGAATCAGCAGAAAATGTTGCATTTCTTTCTTAGAAACAAGTTTGTTTCGAATTGCTTTAAGGTTGTGGTTTAATTTTAATCCACAGCACATTTCTTAGAAGAAAAAAATACATGCATCCTATCTAGTTATGTAATGGTTAAATGTGTCATTTATCTGCAACTCTTTGTCACTGCTAAATGAACAAGTTTTTCCACAAGCGTTTACAATGTCCAGCTGTGTGAAAAAAGTTGTCGGCCTGGGGGTAATTTGGAAGACGTTTTTCTTTTTTTTCTTTTCTTTTTTTAAAAAATAACGTTGTTTTCATTGTTACACAACTCATCTCACTCATTACGTTTCATGTATTATAGGTTAGGATTCAGGATAGTTCAGGAGGTTTTTACCGGGAGCTGAATTATCCGCAGAGGTCGTCGCCCCTCAAAACAAACGTTTAAAAAACAGTGTTTCTTTAGTGCTCTACGGTGGACAGAGGCTAATACTCCTTCGGTGTTCATCGTTCAGGAGGTTTTAACTGGGAGCCGAGTTATCCACAGAGGTCACCTCTTCTTCAAAAGAAACACACCAGGTAATTAAAACCGGTAAAACGCTGAACAAAGCAGTTTTACTTAAAATAAGGTAAAAATAAATCAGTGTTTCTCCGTGACGTTGTTGAGCAGACACAGGACGTCAGGAGGATCTGCGAGGGAGAGGGGCTGTTTACTCAACTTATTATTTTTTTTAATAATCAGGCGTCCAGTGACAAAAATCCTACACCATGTGATATTAATAAGATGTGACTTGCATTGCCCAAATAGGTCTAGAGACATTGAACCTCTGCAGACTTGAAATACAAAACAGGAAATTTTAAACTCTTTTGCTTTCGTTTTGAGTGCTCTATTGTCTGTGAACCTGTTAGTCCCCAAACTTTGTGGAAATTCACTACTAGATTAATGTAGTACTCATCAGTAAACATTAGAATAAATTATATTTGACCGTTTATGGGAAAATCTGAATTTTCTAGAGATGGTAGCCTATTATTCATAAATATGAAAAATGAATCACAGATAAGTATTACGTTTTTATTTTATTTAAATTTCTGGATAAAAGTATCTGGTATCTGGTAAAAACACATTTATTTCATGTTTATTTTAGGTGTGTGGAAACATGTCTGGATTTAACCATTTCCTCCTGAGCCTCTGTATCATAGGTACTGCAATTTTGTATTATTCAGTTTTTGTTAAACATATAAACATTAACAGTCTTTTCATTTTTTCTGAATTTTAATTTTCCTTTTGCAAAATGGTCGTCTTGCAGGGTGCATTTTTTGCAGTTCCAGGGCGTGGCATGTCAGGATGCCAAGCAATATTAAAGGATTATTAGGTTCCTGCCTTGTCATCCCTTGCAGTTTTGACTATCATCGGTGGCCACCTCGAAGACCAGATCATGTGGTTTGGTACCAGCATGTGAGCCATGGATATCCTTTGGTTTATGACAAAGACCACCCAGGCAATGTCATTGACATATTCAAAGGAAAAACAAGTCGATATGGCTTTGCGCAAAGCAAGACATGCAGTCTAAAGATCGACCCAGTGATGTTGTCTCATCACAGACAGAAGATTTACCCCTGGGTAGATCCAGATAATGTCGGGAGAAGCACCTACCGATTCTTTGATACAACTGTAACAATTGAAGTAGTGGGTAGGTTGTTATAGCCAACTAATAAAAAGTTTATTGTTAAGTATATGTATATTTATTCTCATCACTAATTCTTCACATTTTCTTTGGAAAGACACTGCAGAGAAACCAGAAATTGTGTTCCATGGAGACATGAAGGTCGGACAGTACGTGCAAGTGGAGTGCTCTGTTTATCACACCTGTCCCAGTAACCCACCCACTCTGACACTCAGCGGCCAAACACAAAGCAAAAAAATTATTCACACCAACACACCTGATGGCACATCCAGAACTATTCTGAAATCCAAGCTGCTCATAGAGAAAGACTCCCAAACTGTGGAGTGCTCCGTCTGGCACCATAGTGGTCAACGTGCAAGCACCTTCAAAATCTTAAATGCAAAATGTATGTGATAGATATTCAAGAATGAAACAGTTTTTTCTTTTACGCTGACCAAAAATATTAATATTTACCATTTGTGTCCCAGGCTCCTTTTCGCCCCTGACTATCACCCCCACACAATCTGAATATCTTGAGGGACATGCAAGCAAAGTGACCTGCACCGCCTCATACACATGCCCTCAAGATGTACCAGTTCTCACATGGAACTATAAGAGTATGCCAGCCTCCTCTGTCACCAAGAATAGTGCAACGGCTCAGTGGAGTACTGTCTCCACACTTACATTCACCCCATCAGCTAACGACCATGGAGGATCTCTGACATGCTACGCAATATTCAGTGGGGGACGGACGCAAGTGAGCATCCCCCTACGAATAAAGAGTAAGTAGAAGTAATAATAATTATCATTTATCTGAAGCAGGTACATGCCAGGACTGCCCTCCATCACTAACAGATTCTGCAATAGGACTGAAATGTACTCTATATGGAGCCTGCATTATGCTATGCTCTCCTTTCCCTTAACTATTTTTTTGTCCAACTGCTCGTAATTCATGTTGACATTAAAGCAGCTATCACTGATGTTTTTATGTTAACAATGGGTCAAATGAATATGTGGAGTGTGAATGGTATTGACAAACCCACAGAGAAATATTACCCAACTCTGTGGTTTCCCTAAGCCCCGTTGAGCGTCTTTGAACTGTTGTTTTGTTTCTTGTTTTGATTTTCTGACCTGCAACTTTACTGCTTTGTTTCACTCTCACTGTGCTAGTGTTGTTTCGGCAAAAGTGGACAGCTGTTTTCAGCAAAACACCTTTAAAAACCCACTGTAGATGACCTGTGTACCTGTACACTAGAGTTAGCAATTATCTGGTAAACATAATTTATATTTAGCAGCTAATGAGCTAGACAGTTCCCTTTGGAGAGGATGGAGAGCAAAATAGAGCCAAAAAGGAGAGTGAATATTGGACTGGATATTCATTTAGTGGACACTAACACAGCAAATTAATGCTTATATTGTTCTCTATCTGCCGGATGTGTGAACTGACAACTGTCACCATATCAACTGAAAAGGTGATAACAGCGATACGTTCACAATTTGCTTCTGCTGGCCCCAAGTGGCCAAAATCAGTTACTGCAGATATAAAGCCATCAACTGTCATGTGTGGGTCACAAGCAGACATTGCTTCATTTTAAAGACCCACCAGCCAAAAAGGTTGTGAACTAGGTTTAAAAGATGAACAACTTTGCTTCATATGGGTTTTTTTTTCTTTTTACAGGAAATATGCTCTCTCGTGGTTGGTCCTTCACCACCCCTGGCAGCATCACAGGCATGAGAGGCTCATGTATCATCATTCCTTGCAGTTTCACCTACAGTAACTCCCAGCCTGCTGACCTCCCAGTTATTTGGTACTTGTACCAGAATAAGCGATACCTACCAGTATTTGCCCAAACGGAGAGTTCCGTTAGTAGATTTAAGGGAAGAACCAGCTTGGTTGGGTCTGTGAGGGACAGGAATTGTAGTCTTAAGATTGAGAGGCTGGAGATGTCACACAACCAGAACAGAATTTTCCCATGGGTAGATAAGAACCCTATTGCCTCCTATCATACCGCAGATCAGTCATTTTCTGATATGACCACTGAACTTATTGTTTCAGGTGAGTATCTGGATACTTTCATTCCCCCCTTTTAAGGAAATTGAACCCCAATTCCAAAAAATGCAGTTCTCCAAATGACTATTCTTTCTTTGAATTTTATAGATCAAGCACTGGTGCCACATTTGAGCATCACGGGTATCCCCAGGGTGGGAGAGCAGAGCAAAGTGTCCTGCAGTGTGCGCCATACATGTCTCTCTGCTCCCCCCACCCTTACCCTAAATGGTAAAGATGGAGCCGATGTCCCTGTGGACACTCTGGAATCTGATGGGATTTGGCAAAGGACAGTCGAGCAAACTTGGACTGTACAAGAGGCAGACGTCAGTGTGAATTGTGCTGTTCGCTTCCTTGGTGGTCAGACAGCCACAAATGAGCTTAGGCTGAATGTTGAATGTGAGTACATTGTGAGACAATATGCTACTTGAAGAGAAGTAGAATACAAATGCATCTGTTTAGCTTGAAGTCTCACTATCAAATTTCTGCTTAGGTCCATACAAAGAAATCACAATGGATGAGCCGCCAGCCGAGACAATAGAGGGTGTAGCAAAGACTGTCATTTGTTCTGTTATCTACACATGCAAGAAAAATAAACCAACCATTACATGGAACTTTGAAGACATGTGGAGTACATCGTACACCAAACCATTGTCGAGCAATACCTACGTAACAGTGTCAAATGTAACCTTTATTGGCTCCCTGACTGATGATGGCAAACCTTTGACCTGCACCGCTAGGTTTTTGACCGGGGAGACCTCAAAGTCTGCAACCCTTCATATAAAAAGTGAGTTCCAGCATGCCATGCTTGGTTTTAAATCAACAGTTTAGATATTTTAGGAGATATGGTCAAGAAGATTAATACCACTCTCATATCTGTCCTTTATATACATGAAACTATATCCAGCAACCAGTTGGCTTAGTGTAACACAAAGATATGGCAGCCTTAGAGATGCTGCTAGACAGATTTTGTTACCATTAATTATGTTATTCAGTTATGAAAATGGTATTAATTTTCCTATCTAATTTTCTACCAGAAAGCAAATAAGAACATTTCCCAAAATACTGAACTTTTGCTCCAATGAGATAACTTTGTAAGAAGATTTAATTGTGCATTGCTTGCTGTAATGTTTTCCAGAGTATGACAAACCAGTTGAAGAAAGAGATCTACATGAAAATGATGGTGGTTATACTTATCAGTTCTCTCAAAACATACCTTTCTGCCACGTTATATCTCACAGGGATTGACACACCATCATGGCTTGTTTGTCTCTTTACAGGAACCCATGTTCTGGCTGCTGACGTCCCTTTCAGATACAACGCCCTGACCCGCTCCTGTGTGGTGATTCCCTGCAGCTTTCAGGGGGATGAGCTTCTTACTCGTGGCATCTGGTCCAAAAAAACTGGGGGCGTTGTCTTCCATAATGGCCGGAGTCATGTACTTGACCATTTCAAGGACCGCACCAGGCTATTAGGAAATCTGAACGAGGGAAACTGCTCACTGGAGATTGATGACATCAAGCCTTTTGACAATGGGCCCTTCTGTTTCCATGCAGAGAAAGAAAATGAAAAATACAGATTCAACAACAGCTGTGTATTCATTGTTATGAAAGGTCTGGAGTCACAACTAACCATTTAGTTCACTGAAATCTGTTCTGCTTTTCAACCTCTAACAGTACTCTGCTTTGTGTTTTGCATGCTTAGCTTCCCCAGAAAAGCCAGTGATGACCCCAGTTCCAGCTGAAGTCGACGCTGGTTCAACTATAAGTGTCTCGTGTTCTGTGAATCACACGTGTCCCTCACATCCTCCAGTATTCGCATGGAGTGTCTCTAACCTCACCAGTGAAGTCACGCACACCTTGACAACACAAGGCGTCTGGAAGGTGACATCCACGATCACTTTCCTGGTTGAAGGTGGAGACGGTGTCAAAAGCCTGACATGTACTGCCACCTTCTGGCGTGGCAAGCAACAAGCCAGCACAGTCAAGCTGAATGTGAAGGGTTAGAGCACAAAATTCATCTGCCCTGCGGATTTCTTGCAGTTGTCTCACATATTTTGAGTTGTGTATGTTCCTTACTACATTTGCACAAGCCTTAAATGTTTTTACATCACCAGGATCACTGATGTACCAGTTCAGAGGCTCTCTTCCAGTGTCCATTCCAGTCTCAGCTGTGGTCCTGATTATAATCATCTTAGCCTCAGTGTTTGGAGTGTTCATCTGGAGGAAAAGGTAAAGTAGATACATGTCAATTCAAGACTGTGGCAATGCAGTGGAAATATAAGATTCCTTTCTGGTATGCTCTAGTGTTGAACACATAACATGGTTTTATAGCATTTTTCCAAACCAACAGGAAGCACACTGATGACTCACTGAAACCACCACCTCGACCAGAGAAAAGGTATGTAAACCTAAATGCACGTAATGATGTCATAATTGGTCACTGGATGCCAATCAGGAACACTTTTTTCAATTACAATTTGTAAAAAACAGTTACAGTTAGATTTGATGGAAATGGCTCTTCTCTTCCAAGAAAATCTGAGCAGTATCCAGGATTGTGCTGGGAGAACTAATATCCTGTTAATGTAAATTAACATGAAATAACTCTTAGTTAAATCATTCAGGACCAAAATGGCTCATAAGGAGGACATGGAGTTAAAAGAAAAGTTAGGTCATAATGGCAGGGCTGTACACTTGCATGAATATGACTGGTTGTTACTAGTCAGCTAATAGCCACAAAATTGGTATCTTATTAGTCTCTGAACACATACATCTGGTATTTCCACCAAAGAGCAATGTAAATCTCTGTCTCTGCAATTCACTTTCACAGGCGATCTCTATGGGACAGATTATCTAGGTAAGCTTGATTCAATATGGCCTAAAGAATTCTTTTATTGGCTTCTTTTATCTCATGTCATATGAGATAGAATCACTGATGGTGCTGTAATTTGTGCACAGCTTTTTACCTTTTCTTACTTAATTACTTAATTTCTCCTCATCTAGGAGATACCCCGAAGACAGGGAGAGGCCTCCGAGACCCGAAAAACGGTTTGTCATCACACTGCTTATTGTACAAACTGGAAAAATAATACTAACAAGTAGTAACAGAGTGCTTTTTATGCAGGAGGTCCATTTGGAGCCGATTTGCCAGGTAAGAACACCTTACAGGACTTAATAGAAGCTTACACTCACAACAAGAGCAAACACGCCTGCATGACATGCATGAAGTGTATATTTCTACCCTTTTCAGCAGAACAGAGGATGGGCGTGTTGGGTGGCATGAGAGGAAACCCAGGTAGATTTTCTTCAGTGCTGTTGATTTAGATTTTACCACTCTGTTTAACAGTTAAATATTTAATTAATTTTTCTTACAGGAAGTCTTTCTGGGACAGATTTTCAAGGTACCACTTTCGACCTCCTGTTATATGAATCAATTGCAGCATGAAAAGAAACACAAGACATCCACTGACTATATCAAATAATATGAATGAAATATGTATTACCTTTGCAGACACCAAGACAACACTGCAGACCTCAGTGTGGGCTATGTGTAAGTGTTTATCAAAGCTCGTCTACTACACAACACAGCCCTAACAGTAAGACAGACACAGACAAAAACTTATAACGTCTGGTTCCCTCCTCCTCCCATAGAAACAATAGCACTGCTGTAAACTGTGGCACTCACATCTCCAAACAACGTTTTCCATCCCCAAAGGGGTGAGTTTCCCTTACACAGCTGCTCCTTCCTCTTTTAAATGACATTCCATTGTGTTTCATTTAGTTGTACATTGATTATCTGCATCCTTTTATATCACTGTTTGATCTAGTAACCGGAGACCACCTCACTCTGGAAGGCCTGAGGTTAGTAGTGTGGTGATGAGTGGTAATGCGGTAAAAGAGGTGGTAAATGAGAATATTATTTCATGTTTCAGAACTAGCACTAAGGAAGAGATATGTATATATTTTGTGAACTTGATTCCAATTTTCCTCTAATTTGTTGTAGGTGTATGGTAACCTTTGAGTTCTTCAAGACATCTTGGAAACATCACATGCTAACAGGACCGTATTGCTTTTATTATTTTAGATTCATCCAAACCTTTATAGAAGTCTGTGTGTGCGCATTTTTGGGTGGGTGGGGGCTGGGGGTGATGTTGGGTTTGCATTTAAAGGTAAACTTTACTTCATTTAAAGAATGTATAATGACACAATTAGCGGTCATTTAACTGAATTTACACACCTGTTAAATAATAAAGAAAACCTCTCACCTTTTTTCCCAATTGTGAGCAGTGAATGCATTACAAACTTACTACAGCAGATGCTGTAGCTCCACTACTGAAATCAGAATATACTTACATTAAAGAAAAAACATGAAATAATCATATACAAGTGTTATCAAAGGGATCTAGCAATGGCAAACTTCCCTTTAACATTTTCTTTTTTAATTTAATTTGATAATTTCTACTTAATTTTATACCAATGTCACACTTGGTCTTCAAATTGTCCTCATTTCAAAATATATTCATTATTTTTTATAATCCTGCTGTCTGACAAAGTGAACATTGTTGTAAAACTTTGTCCACTAGATGGGGGTACACTGTTTATAGTTGTTTCCCACTGCTCTTTTCAAATTTCCTTCAGTTAAACATGACTGACAAAGAGAGCTGAACAGTGTCTGTCCTCATAGTATGGTTAGTGTTCTGGTAGTCTGCCTGAGAGGGTGTGGTCTTCCCTCAGGCTGCTCCTCCACTCCTCCTTTGTTAATGACAACATGTGCCTGGAGGAGAAAACCTGCTTTACCCCTGGAAATTCAACAAAACACACAACTCTTACATTTTGTTGTTAAGGAATATATTTTGTACAATATGGAGGTCATATCAATGCAGTCTCACAGAAGGACGTCAAAGAGAAAAGATGAAGCTCACAGACAAAAACTGTAGTACACAGAACACATGAATTTGGACACCATCCAACCCCTTTCTACGTAAATGTCATCTGAACATGGAAAATGTCCTACGGTTTATGTTCAAAGGAATGTAGGAGTATCCAGAGACTTCATGCTGGACTGGACACTGCATACCGTATCAGGGATTCAAATCCTTGGTTTCAGACTGAACCCTCATAATGCTCAAAAAAAAAAAAAAAAAAAAAAGCTGGGACCCATATGTGGTTAATTTTATACACTTCATTCCAGCCTTCTGGGTCATCATCATCATCATCATAATCATCTTAACACAACACAAAATCAATTTAAGCAATTTTCAGCTAAATTGTTTGTTTTTGTTGTTGTTGTTGTTGTTGTTTTTTCTTAAATTGTTCCTTGGTTTAAATAAATAAACACAGACAAGTCATTGCACTACTATTTTGAAGGCTAAATATCTAAATAGGAAATGACCAAATGACTAGTGGCATCAAAGCCCTTAGCTCTGAAATTAATTGAAGTTAATATGTGTTGGGACAGTGGTTTGAAGTGCATAACTTAACTTTAACTTGATTTGAGTAAGCGTTTATACTAACAGAGTCATTAATCTTTTGCAAATAAAGCTTTGTGCATAATCCTTTATACATTACGTACTGTGAACCAGTGACTAGCTCTACCAATTTTATAACAGAGTATCCTTAGTGGTTATATGACACACACCAGAAGTACATTTTACACTTTGAACTTTTAAATAAGAAATTTAGAAATCTGAAAGAGAACACACAAATACACTAACAGAAATGTATTTATTTTGCTTTTCATCACTAACACTCAAAATATTAGATATTCTAATTAAAATAGGTGTCAGGTTAATAACAACACTCTAACAACAAACTCTACTAAATGATATTTTCATTCTTTGCTTGTTAAACTTTCTACTTTCTCACACTAGCTAAAAGGATGAGGAAATGGGTGTGAGCAATATGAGGTCAAAAGTTAAGAAAACACGACTAAAGAGATCAGTGGTACAATTGAGAGCAGAAGACCAGCACTTGCTGGCTGGCACCAGCGTAGAAATACCCTGACAGCAGCTCATTTCTGTCCGGCGACTCTTAATTATCCAGTAGTTTGTATAGTTTGCATATATTGTCTTAGAAGCGCAGTCTTCACTGTCGCCTTTTCCTCCTCCCACAGACACTGGAAAGAAATGAAATTGAAGTAATTAACACATCTGGCTAGAATCATTAGCACATTCCTCTGAGCAGAGCAAACATGTGACAGAGCTGTCAGATATCATGCTGTAGTCTGTTACCTGTTGTTGAGATGCAGTAGTCCCTCATTCCCCGTAGTTTAGAGTTGTGCACTTTGTCCATCACAGGTGAAGCACTTTACCAATAATTGGATTTGTTATCTGTAACACAGAATGAATATTGCTCATGGATTCTGTGAGGTTATATATATAAATGGACCACAGCATCATCAATCCAATACTCACATTCACAATGTCAGTATAACTCATAAATACAGAAACTTGATGACAGATACAATATGCCAAAATGGATTGTAAATCTAAATTATGATGATGATTTTGAACTGAAACATGACAACTACAATCAACACTAACTTTTACGTAATGGGGGGATAGAAGTTTAACTTTGCACAAGCAACTGCAATGTATCTAGAGGTCCCTTTTTCAATATTTGTTGTTGCAGCATTAACTAAGATTGAACTGTTTGCCTCAATTCTAGGTGAACAATCTCCCATCACCATTAATGATCTTGGGACCTCAGCTATATTGGACCATCAGGTTCTTGGTTACCTGCCTTCCAGGCCCTTCTACCCTAATTGCTCCAGACAGGTCAGAGCTAGTCTTAGGAAGAGTCCTGGTTGTCCCAAACTTCTTTCCATTAAAGAATTATGGAGTCCACCAGCTCTTGGGAACTTTGCACTGATTTTTTGTAGCCTCCCCAGATCTGTGCCTCGACACAATCTATGAGCTCTTGCAGGCAGTTCCTTTGACCTCATGTATTTGGTTTTGGCCTGAGGCGTATTGTCAGCCAGAAACCTTATACAGACAGTTGTGTGCTCAACTATGTCCAGTTAATTGATTTACCACAGGTGGACTCCTCAACTGCGTGGTGAAACATCTCAGAGATGACCAAGACAATGGGATTTAACCTGAGCTTAAATTGTGTATTGGCAGAAAGAGTCTTATGTCAATATGGTATTTCTGTTTTTACTTTTTAGTAAATTTGAAAAAAATCTAAAATCTTTCACTTTGTTATTATGTGTAAAAAAACTAAAGGGCTCTGAATACTCTCTGAAGGCAATTGTAAATGACAACTTTCTGGGTTGCAAAGCTCTCAGAGCAAGAAGGTCTGAACCACAACAAACAATATAATATAAATAAGTTACTCCGGGAAGCTGAGAGTGTTGCAGAGTCAGGCACAACATTTGCTTGCAATCAGTTTGGTGACCTCAAGTTGATTGAGCCCTCAACAATTTTGAGCCAAGGCACAGTTTCGCGCGATATCATTTCTTTTGAACCACTCAAAAATCATAACTTTGTAAACTGACTAATGCAAAAGAAGCCAAAAGTACAATGCACCACAAAATACCATACCTGTATATGTAGTGACTTTCACTGCACCACACTGATAATCCTGATGGACATTGCTTTGCTGTGTCGGGTGCAGAATCCTGAGAGTCCCAGATCATACATTTCAGAGTGTAGGCTGATGAAACACAAACCAAGTTTAAAATTCAACTTTTCTGTCAACAAGATGAAATAAAGTAATTTTACACACATTAACATTTGGTATGTTTCTAAATGTCTTAAGCAGGAGTTTGTAAGGAAATCTTTAATTGAAGGTCATAGATAATAAAAGAAAAAGCTCATTTTTAGGGGAGAAGGCAATCCCAAAGATCAGGAGGATGCATTTCGCATGGTGGGATACAACTGACTTGATTTCAATCTGTTGGGTGATAAGTAGTCACCTGAGAAGAGGTCATCCCTCAGACCACTCCCCAGACGTATTTTATAAGATCCATGCTACTCCTCACTTTCTTTGATAGTGTCAACATGTGACTCTTTGAGGGTTTGTCTGTACCACACTGAATACAGTGCGATGGAGCTGCCCTGTGACATCAACACAAGTTTCCTGAGGAGCTCTGACATGGCCTCACCACCTTGGGATCGTGGCTACCTCGATGTGGGTTGTCTTATAGCTAGAAAGAGCTACAACTTAGGGAAATAATCACAGTTCAAAACACACTGCATAACCCTCCTCTCTCTGGGTAAGTTTTCCAGTATCAAGGCTATTATAGTTACTTATATCTGAAATGCGAGAATGAGTTTGAAACTTGGTTGAAAAGTTTGTCACGGACTAAGGAGGTGACACAAAAAGAAGTAATATCTCTTTGTTTTTGTCCAAACAAACTATTTCTTGATGTCAAATTGTAATCTATGCACTATTAGTCCTAAAATGTTATTCAGAATATATCAGTCCTGATCACCATGGTGCTCCCAATAATCCAATTAAATGTCAGTTTTAAGTGATAGAACAATTTTCTGTTTATAGAACGTTATCTTGATATGTTCAACATGGACTAGTACTTGTATTTGATGTAATTTTGTTCAAATGTTGGCTGTTGTGACAAGAGTTTGCTAACAAGTGTTTCTCTATGAACACCAACACCTAAGTTTCTATTTTTTAGTCTGTGTCTGTACAAGATGAAGCTTGATTAAACATAGAGTACAAAGAGGTAAGGCAGGGAGGTTTCTGCTTTATTTTCCAAGAAGAAAGTCATTACTGTTAGTTTCCTGCGTCTCACCTCCACATGTGGTTGAGATATTCTCTAACAGGCCGGATGTCTGTACTGACACCATTTGGAAATATGTCCTCAATCACCCACACCTTTATATATGTCTTGAAAATTGATGTCAGTGTATTTTCCCATTTAATAAATAAATTTAATAAAACAAGCACTCTGATTTATCTATTTGTCTCGTTATATTGCAAAGCTTGTCATTAACCGGAAAGTAGCTTTGCAGAATTATAACACAAGTGTTAAAGTCACCTCATCTTGTTGTAAATTGTATCTGTACCTATGCAAGCCTTCAGAATAATTGGTAATATTCCAAATATTTTATGGATTGACCACCTGTGAGTAGAAAACGGTGCTAGTAGTCTTGATTTTATAAATAAAGTTTCATATACTCATTTTTACTATACACACAATACCAGGCAAATTTTACACTTAAAGCTTTTAAATCAGACTAGAGCAACTTGAAAGGAAAACACACAACTACATTCTCAATGTAGAAATGTGTTGATTTAGCTTTTAATTAACAACCGGAAATAATAATAATTCACATAATTGGAATAGGTGCTGAAGGTTAATAACAGCACCAGATATTTTTGGCTTAAATCGTCTAGCGTTGTGTATCAAGTATCGCGTGGATGGTACTCAAAATTACAGAGGCTTCCAATGAAAACAAAATGTCAGTAATACAGCAGCACACACACACCATAATCATCATTAAGATGTTCCTGATGAGAAGTATCTCTATATTTCCATTCTTACAGAACTTTTCCTCTATAGTTTAATGATTTCCACTAACTATTTTGAGGAGTATAATTCAGTCTGAACTGGTCCAGACAAGGAAACCAACAAACTCTTCCCTTAACAGACTACATGTAACACAAAGTAAAATCAGTTCGAGCAATTTTCACCTAAATGTTCGTTTGTTTTGTAGTATTTACATTTTAAGTATCTTTTGAGTTTTGAGGCTGGAGGCCTTATAATGAGTTGTCCACTACACACCACTGATAACCATGTGGTGACTTGGTATTCCCATAAGGGCAGCGAAATTGATAGTCAAAAAGTCTACTTCCTGATGTAAACGAGGCGTTCATTTCCCAAGTAGGTCAGCATGATAGCATAATACTGTATTCAGTATATTTAATGTTTATGTAAGTTAATATTACAGTAGTTGGATTATATCTGAAAACAAAAAATGAGTTTGAAAAACTTGGTTGAAAAGTTTGTCACGGGACTAGTGATAGATAAAAGAAGAAAAAGTGTCTGTCACTTTGGTGTCAGGTATTTTTCCACTAATAAATAAATTCTTTAAAACAAAATCTCAGCATTTGTTCTTTTGTTTGTTCTGTTTAGCATTGAATTGTCTTGTTTTGAATCCAAGTAGCTGTGTGAATAATAATACAAGCAGGTTGTTGTCTTAATTCTGTACATCTGAAAGCCCATGTGCACTTCAGAAAATGGTATGCCACTGTAAGTCATAGTCTTAAAAATAGGAAAATACTACAATATAATCAGTTCTAATTCACTTTTATTTATATAGTGCCAAATCACAAACAGAAGCATTCCCAAGGCACTTTTCAGTGGAGCAGGTCTAGACCATACTCTTTACTACACACTGAGAAAAATATTTTAGAAAAACTGAAAGAAATACACAAAATACACCCCAAACTGAAATGCATTTATTTTGTTTTTTATCCATACACCACACATTTTGATATTTCTAATCACAATAGGTGCTGTGGCTAATAAATGGCACCTGTGACTCCAAACTCTTTACCTACATGATATTTTCTTTCTTTGCTTGATGTTCTCTACTTTCTCATGATGCAGCGTACAATTATTCTCCATTTTGATCTGTTATAGATATAAGCAATCCTAGAAGGTGTTGGTCTTCTCAGACTACCCTTCACTTCCTCTTTGATAGTGACAACATGTGACTTTTTCTGTATCTCTATCTGCACCGCAGACTGTATATAAAATGACATAATCTCAGGACATCACTGATAAGTTGGTTATAATGGTTCTGAGGTCGATGTGTTGGGTCTAGCCATCACCATCTCTAGTCTGTATCCACCTAATTTGTTATAATGTCTGTCACTTCTTACTTTCTCACCACTGGATGAAAGGATAATCAATTCATCAAGATAATATCTGACATGTGTAATCCCAAAGATTGTGAGAGATGCATTCAGTGTTCCTGTATTTTATGTCATTTCACTAAATGTTGGTTGCTGTGGGTAAGAATTTGCCCAACAATGTTTCTCATTTTTAGTCTGTGGTTCGTGCAAGATCAAGCTGCTAACCACATAGTACAAGAGATAAGGGAGATAGGTTTGTGGTTCATTTTCCAAGAAGTGAAAGTCACTGATCACAAACATGTGGTTGAGAGCATCCTCTCTCATTAGGCCATGGTTGCACTTTAACACCATTTAGAAATACATGTCCTCTGAATCATCCATACCTTATATGTGTCTTATCACTTTGATGTCAGTGTGTTTTTTCCCAACAAAACCAAAACAAAACAAAACCATTTCAAAAATCAGTTCCATCTGTTAAGTCAGTTGGACTGTTTTGTATCTGTGTTATTCATTCATACCAGATGATGCTTTAGAGCCCATCTTCATGTCTTGTCCTTGACTTTAAAACAACAAAAGAGAAAGTAAAAGACATAATTCTGTTAAACTCAAACAAATTCTTGATTAAAACAAATGAAACAGACATGTCATTGCAATTCTATATTGAAGTCTAAATATTAAAAATAGGAAATAAAAATAAATCAATACAGTGGCATCAAAGCTTTACCATAATTGGAGTACCAGAAAAAACTTAGAAAGCTTACAGCACAAATACACCTAATAGAAATGTATTTATTTCATTTTTTCTTTTATCAATAACTTCTAAATATTTTTTGATATTTTAATCATAATAGGTGTCAGGGTTAATAACAGCACCTGTGGAACCAAACTTTAATAAATTATATTTTCACAATTTGTCACAAACTTTCTATTTCTTACTCACTGGTTGAAAGGATGGAGGTGCGTGTGAGGAGTAAGAGGCTAATGAAGGTGAAGAAAACTGAGCAGTGAAGCTATGGTCTCCCATTAGTTAAGAGAACATACCAAAGAGATCAGTGGTGCCACCCAGGAGCAGAAGACCAGCACTTGTAAGGTTACGCTGTTGCAGAAATAATTTGACAGCAGCTCATTTCTGCTCCAATGGCTGTCATTATTTGTAAAAAAGGTTTAAAAGTTTACACATCATCTTAGAAGCAGCCCTTCTCACTTTTCACGTCTTTCCTCCTCCCATGACACTGGAAAGAATGAAAATAGTCCTACTTTAATAATATTCATAGGAATCAATAAGGCTACCCTCTGAGAGCAAACATGTTGGACAGAGTCAGATACTTCATGCTGTGGGCCTGTTACCTGTTGCTGAGATGCAGTAGTCCTCATTCCCCTCACAGTTTAGAGTTGCAGTGCACTTTTGTCCATCACAGGTGAAGCACTTTTTACCATTGGGACTGAATTTGCTAGGGTCTGTAACACAGAATGAACATTGTTCATGTTGTGTGAGGAGGCTGTTATTAACAGATATTAAATGAACAGACTTTTAAAAATGTATGATATTGATTGTTTACTGTCTGATTATAATTTAGGTATTCTCAAATACAGGGATATTCATTTGTTTTTTACAGTATGTGATAGTGAAAAGTTGAGAAGTGCTCTCTCTCTCTCTCTCTCATACACACACACACACACACACACACACACACACACACACACACACACACACACACACACACAGACAAATTGCCATGTGCTGATCCATTGTCGGGGTATTGTGCCCTTGGGCTCCTCTATAGTAGAAGACAGTGGAGGGAAAAGTAGTTTTCTTCATACTGACTTGTCTTGGACTTGTTTCTCTAGCATCTAATATCCAGTGTCATCATAATATGTAACATCTGTTTATCTAATATCAGCCCCAACCATAAATATATGAACTTGCATCAACAATCATAATACTTGCATTCACAATGTCAGTATACATTATGTTAAAAATTGTACATTTTAGTCAGTAAAATCATACTTGGTTTTATTTTTGTGATTATTGAATCGTTTATGACAAATACAACCAACATTAACTTCTAAGGCAGCCATGGTAGGAGAGTAGTTTTTACATTTTTACCATATAAACCATATATCACATTTTTTATCATAACCTGTAATATCTGCTCCAAACATAAATACATGAACCTGGATCATCAATCCGCAATACCCATATTCACAATCTCAGTACTGACACAAGAGCTTGATGATGGATACAGAAATTGATGATAGACACAGTATGTAAAAAATGGATTGTAAATTCAAAATGATGATGATTGTTGAACTGAAAAAAGACAAATACAACCAACGTGAACTTCTAAGGCAGCCATGGTAGGAGAGTAGTTTTTCTTTTTTACAGTTCTTGTACATGCAACTAACCAACAGACAATATAATGTAAGAATGTTACCAGGGGCAGGTTGACTGTTACAGAGGTCTGAGGAGCAACACTTGCTGGTAAAAACCGTTCTGGCAACTCCAAAGTTCAGTGAGCCCTCAACACACTGTTCAGCCATGGCACAAGTTTTCATGTCAACATCACTGAGTTTCACACCACCTGTAACAAAAGTGTAACCTTTGTAAACTGGGCCAATGCAAAGCAGTTTTACAATAAGAACAATGCACCACAAAATACCATACTTGTATATGAAGTGACTTTCAGTGTACCACACTGATAATCCTGAGATGGGCATTCCTTTTCCTTGTCTGTGCAGGATCCTGAGGCTCCCAGTATACACTCATGACATTTCAGAGTGCACGCTGGTGAAATGCAAAACTCAAGGTAAGTTTAAAGAAATTAAACTTTTCTTGTCAGCAAGGGGTGAACAATGTGGAGGGAGGGAAAATTTTTGTTAATTGAAGATTACAGATAACAGAAGGGAATAAACAAAACAAAACAACAACAATGACAAAAACTTGCCTTGAGGAAGAAGTGTAATCCCAAAGATCAGGAGGAGATGCATTCTGTGATGGTGGGATACAACTGACTTCGATTTCAATCTATTATGGCTAGTGTTCTGGTTGTCCCCCTGACAGGGAGTGGTCTTCCCTCAGACTACTCCCTCACTCCCCCTTTTATTGTGACAACATGTGACTGTATTTGTCTGTGCCATCCTCCCATCCATTATCTATACTGTTTATCCTTAAGGGTCACACTCATTCACAACTACAGTCAATTTAGAGTCACCAATTAATCTTGCATGTCTTTGGACTGTGGGAGGAAGGGGGAGTATCTGGAGAGAATCCACACAGGCACTCGGAGAACATGCCAAGTCCACACAGAAAAGCCCCGGGTGAAATGGGGTTCAAACCCAGAACCTTCTCGTGACAGTGCTAATCACTAGACCACCATGCTGTCATTGTCTGTACCTCAGGCTGTATATAAAGGTGGACATAGCCCCCATGGCATCATCCATCCATAGGTTTCTTAAGAGCAGTTTTTGAAGCTCAAGTTTGGCTGTCACCATCTTGGAGTCTGTACCTACATAATGTGGGGTGTTCTTTGGCTAGACTACTGTGGCCCCGAAGGACAAAACACGACATCAATTCAGAAAACACAAAAATCTTTATAGAAAACAAAACAACAATTCAGAAAACACAATGACATTTAAGATTATGGAAAGGGTAAAACAACACCTATTTTTTGTTTCGTTGTTTGTTTTTTGAATTGCTGCTTTGTTTTCTGAAATGTTGTGTTTTTTGAAATGTGGTTTTGTTTGGTGAATTGCTGTTGTGTTTTCTGAATTGTTGTGCTTTGACCCTCAGGACTACCATACTAGATAGAGCTACAATACAGAAACAGACAGTATGTATGTACTGTATATCTACATTAAGTATGAGACATACTTACTGCATGAGAAATGTAAATACAAAATAATACTTTTACACAGTTTTTACATAACACGTTGAAAACAACTTATTAAGCAACTGGGAACCATGTATGATTAATCCTATACATTTCATCCCAGCCCACTGGATGCCCATATACAAACATAAAAGCACTGCTCTTATCTTTAACATTTGGCAGTCCAATCTTTTGTCGTTACTACACAATGGCAGATAGCGATGGCAGACACAGAATTACTTTAATTGCCACCGTTCCTCCACTCCAAATCATTCAGTCCTTTATCAAGCATCATGCAGATGCAGTGCACTAAATTACAGTGCATCCAGTGTTCCTGTATTTTATGTCATTTCACTAAATGTTGGTTGTTGTGGTAAGAATTTGGCCTAACAAATGTTTCTATTTTAGTCTGTGTCTGTGCAAGATCAAGCTGGTTAACTACTGAGTACAGGAGGAGGGTGTGGAGATAGGTTTGTGGTCTGTTTTCCAAGAAGCAGTGAGTCACTGACTGTTACGTGGTTGAGACATCCTCCTAACAGGCTATGTGTCTGCACTAACACCATTTAGAAATACATGTCCTCCTGGAATCATCCACAATTTTGTGCCATGTGTTCATCACTTTGATATAGGTGTCAGGTTAATAACAGCACTCACTTTACTAAATTTATATTTTCAATTTGCTGAGAACGCCTCTACTTTCACCCACCGCTTGGAAAGGAGGAGGAAGGGGTGTGAGGAGTATGAGCCAATGCCAAGGTAAGAAGAAAACTGAGCAGTGAAGTGTTGTCCCCATTAGTTAGCAGAACACGACTAAAGAGATCGTAAAATGGCAGCCACCAGGAGCAGAAGACCAGCACTTGTGCCGCTGGTGCTGCCAGTAGTCACCCTGACAGCAGCTCATTTCACCCATCAGTTCATCATTTGTGCAGTCGTGCCACCTGGAAGCAGCCCTTCGACTGCCTTTTCCTGAGGTTCAGTAACGCCCCAATACATCTGCTAGAATCACACATTCCTCTGAGCAGAGCAAATGTTGGGACAGAGTCAGATACTATGCTGTGGGCTCGTTACCTGTTGGGTTGATGCAGTAGTCCCTGCCCTCTACAGTTTAGAGTTAGTGCACTTTGTCCACCGCAGGTAGCAAATTTTTGTACTATATTGGGACTGATTTGTTGTATTCAAATATTAGAATGAACATTGTTCATGTTGTGTGAGGAGGCTGTTATTAACAGCTATTAAATGAACAGATGTTA
This sequence comes from Lates japonicus, assembly GCA_033238685.1. NCBI lineage: Eukaryota > Metazoa > Chordata > Actinopteri > Centropomidae > Lates > Lates japonicus. The sequence continues at coordinate 520,767 of BRZM01000063.1, read as the reverse complement.
AAAACATATGCTATTTGTTTGTTTATTGTCTGATTAGTTAGTTTTCATAGTATGTGATAGTGAAAAGTTGAGAAGCTCTCTCTCCCTCACACACACACACACACACACTATTGGGAAAAGTAATTTTCTTCATACTGACTTGTCTTAGACTTGTTTCTCTAACATCTAATGTAACAGCTCATCTAATATCTGCCCCAACCATAAATATATGAATCTGCATCATCAATTCACAATACCCATATTCACAATATAAGTATACAGTATGTTAAAAAAAATTTAAATTTTAGTCAGTAAAGTCAGACTTTTTGTGATTATTGAACTGAAATATGCCAAATACAACCAACATGAACTTCTAAGGCAGCCATGGTAGGAGAGTAGTTTTTAAATGTTTACAGCTCATGTACATGCAACTAAACACCAACAGACAATATGTAACATAAGAATGTTACCGGGGGCAGGTTGACTGTTGCAGAGGTCTGAGGAGCAACAGTTGCTGGTAAGAACTGACCTGGAGACTGGAGAAGTTGAGTGAGCCCTCAACACACTCACCAGGCAAAGCACAAGATTTCAGGTTGACAGTTAGTTGTGATTCACCTGCAACAAAAGTGTAACCTTTGTAAACTGGGTCAGTGCAATGCAGTTTTACAATAAGAACAATGCACCACAAAATACCGCACCTGCATATGAAGTGATCTTTATTGCATCACACTGATAATCCTGTGATGGGCATTCAGTTTGTTTGTTGTATACACTCGTAACATTTCAGAGCGTAGGCTGACGAAACAAAAAACTCAAGTTCAAAAAATCAACTTTTCTTGTCAACAAGGGCTGGACAAAGTCATTTTAAAACATTAACATTTGGCATGTATCCTTAAATGACTCATGTCTTTAGCATAACCTTAAATGACCTATGTCGTCTTTCTAAAGGCAAATTTGATCATTAAAGATTACAGATAACAGAACAACAACAAAAATCTTGCCTTTAGGGTGAAGCGCAATCCCAAAGATCAGGAGGAGATGCATTCTGCAACTTCTGTCTCCATATGTTATGGCTATTAGTAGTCGTCCTGGACAGTGGACATTGTTCACACTGCTCCTTCACTCCCCACTTCCCGCAAAATATACATACATGCATATACAGTATACATAAAGAAATACTGTAGGTATGTAGTGTATATCTACATACAGTATAAGACAGACTGTAGGAGGAATGTAAGTACAAAATAAGACTTTCACTCAGTTTTTACATGTGGTTTAATCACACATTGAACATATTGAGCAACTAGGAGCCACATATGATTCATCTATTTCCATTCTTACAGAACTTTTTTTTTTTTTCCAGAGATTGATGTTTTCTACTCAATTGTTTTGAGTGGCATAATTCGGGGTTCAGCCTGAACCAGGTAAACAAGTCCAGACAAGTGAATAAAATAACTCCTCCTGGACAGATTACACATGACCCAGAGCAAAATCAATTTGAGCCATTTTGAGCCGTTAATCTTTTTTGTATTTAGCATTTTTAACTATCTTTTTGAGTCACGCTGGAGTTCTTTCAAGGGTTGTACTCTACACACTGCTGAGAACTGCTGTGACTTTCGTGCCTGAGAAAATTTGAATTTTAAATTTGACTATCAAACTGGTTCCTGATATCAAATTGCAATCTCCATGGCAGTTTTCCCAAAAGTTATTCAGATAATGTTGTCCTGACTCATCACACGGTGTTCCAATAATCCACAAAAATACTCAGTCTTAAGTGACAGAACAATTATGTGCATGTTATTTTCAAGTAAAAGATTAACAGACTATGTACTCTGTGTAGTTTCTCCAACTGTTGGCTGTTGTGGCAAGAATTCCATCAACAAGGGCTTGAGCACCAACACTTAAATTTCATTTCTTAGTCTGTGCCCTTACAAGATCAAGCGGGTTAAGCAGAGTACAGGAGGTAAAGGAAGGAGGTTTGTGTTTTAGTTATTATTTCATTTTCAGAGAATGAAAGCCACTCTTCACAATCACGAGTGAAACCTTCCCTGTTGTGTAAATATCTCACCCTGTTATGCAAACATGACATGTCTTGTAAAAGGATTTAACACAGTATGTCCAAGAGAGACTGACCCCACCCTTGCCCTGTAAGAAAACCTGTGCAATGAAAAGCACTGTGCAGTGTAACAACCACTCGCACAATCTTTTCACTATATTTTCATCTCAGAAAATATGTTCATCGTCAGTACATCAAAGCTGTAGTTACAACATCACAAAGCAAACAATGACTTGCAAATAAAACATTTTATCTTGCTTTGACATTGTGGTTTTGATCTTTTTCACCACTGCTGTACAGGGTGCAGCTGTATTTGTTGAACATTAAACTTTCTGAGGGCAGGGACAGGCAACTTTCTGACTGTATGTCTGCGCATTTTAATTAACTCAAAAGCCAACAGAAGGTGGTGTCATCCTGCGTTATATCAGACTCTTCAACAATGACCAAGCTTCCAGTTACAACTGTCCCTGTAAGGTGCAAACGACAGTCTCCTCTTTCAGGGCCACATTTCTCTTCACGTGACCTGATACCTGCACATAAAGGGTTGCTCCGCTATTGTATATAACAGCAGTTCAACCAAGGCGTTAGCAGAGCAGTCGGCTGTATTCTGATAGCGCTGAGGACTTTTTCACCCCATCCCAGATACGAGCTGCATAGTGAAACCTGCGAAAGCAGAACAGATTTATAGCGATCAGGGGCCATATTGACAAACCTCCTGAGTGGGAAAAAAAACCCTAAAAATAAGGGGTTTGACTTTTGTTTTTTTTACTAGCTTGTACAGTTGCATACATGCCCTAACACCAAGTAAGGAAGGGCAAACCAAATGTAGCATGAGAGATGAAACCCACAACAAAAAAGTTTGCAAAACTCTTGCTGCACCAGTTTTTGTTGCTCAGTCAAAACTCAGATCTTCTCTCTTCTGACTTATGCTGGCTGAACAGGAAGTGAACCATATTCAGAGGGATTTTAGTAAGAAAGTCAAACTGAAACATGGGATATTCAAAAGGTCCACACACACCCAGTGGAAATGACCCCTGCGCTGTTACAACGTGTCTATTGTACATGAATAGAGTCAGTATCATTACAAATGTAAAGTGTGCAAAGAAGAATGTGAGGTTTACCAGTTCTTCTCAGTGAGGATGGTGTGTGACAGCTGACAGCGGGGCATGGTCAGCATTTGGCTGCGAAGCTTTGACACCATGGTGGAGAAAGAGGGGTGTCCTCTGTAACCCGGGAGCAGGGAGAAGAGCGGGTATGTTCCCGTCCCTAAACATGGTACCATGAATTAATTCACACCTTACATGCTATATAAAGCAGGATGACTGAGTTTTGCCTTATTTTAAGAGAAATTCTCTGTAACCTGCTTTAGTCAGATTATCCTCCCCGTCATTTTCCTGCACAGGAAGTAGGAACATGTTGACCTCAGGTGACAGATAGTCCTGTCCCAGTCCAGGGAAGATATTGCAGTCCAGCATGGACAATGTACCTGAAAACAAACCACATATTATGAAACAAGTGCAAGTGCAGCATGTTTATTGGAGCAATTTGGGATAAATATTGATTGATTTGATCTTAGGGTGAACAGAATATATTAAATATAAGGAGAATATTCTTATAGTTTTAGACCTTTGTATTTGAGATGAGAGTGAGCCATTAATTTGTCCACCACCATATGCATGTTCTTCAGATTCCTTGGGCAGAAATCATCCCGTCTGGCCTTATTCTGGAGGAACACTGGGTGAAGAAGAAATTAAAAGTAGAGAGACTTTCATGTTAATATCATTAAGCCTGGTCGGAGTGTTTTCGTGTATTCGTGCATTACAAAGTCACCTATATGAGGATAGTACTCTGCTCCGTCGTCATTGCCTGAAGAGCCAGCGCTGTCATGGCTCGCAGACGGGGTGGAAGGTTTAAGCATCTCAGCAGTCTGAAGAAACCTATCCACAGACATAAAATTAAACCTCAGGTGTGACATGAACATCTGCAAACCATAACCAATAGCTGCAAGGGAAGGGTAGCTGCTCGTGATTTTAGTATGATTGTCACTGTGGAAGAGATAGTGTGTGATCAGGGAGGGTGTTTTAAAAAATCGGCTTGTGTTTTTGGCTGATTCAGCAAACTAAATTCCATACAAATCAAGGTACTTTATCACATGGATGTAAAAATCACAGAAAATTCCCATACTGCTATGAAGCAGTTCTGCAAACTGATTTGCAACACTTCTCAGAATGGTCCAGTAAAACCAGAGGAATTAAAGGGATAGATACCACTTTATCAACAGTATGCTGAAGTCTGTGCTCTCACTGTATCTTCATATCATCCAACATCTGCTTTTCTTCATCACTTGTATCCATATGAGAGACATGTATTTTCTACAAATTCATTGCGTTTAATGAATTGTGAGATTTATGGTCATGCTTGGTACAATATAACAGTCAAAGGCGTCACAGCACTGTGGCCAAATATCACTGTTTGTAATAAACAGGGTTTTTTATCAGCATAAAATGCCAAACTGTGTCTGCAATGGGAATTATGTTTTCTTGTACTTTTCAGATTCATTAACATTTTTTCAACTCTGTCTTAAAACAATACATACATACATTGAAAGCATTACTGGTCACTGTAATTGTTCTTCCTTCCTTGAGACAAAATGTGATCCTTTAATTCCTTATCAAGGCATGCAAGTTGTTACATTTGATGTCCATGCATTTCTAGTGTGCCAGTGAAATCTACCTACTAGCTACCACCAAGCTAATTAAAGCTATTGCTTTCAGCTACAGAAAGATTTGTTTATGTGGGTATCCTAAACAGATAATGGTGTACTGGACAGTGTGGAGTGTCAGCACATTGGTTTAAACATGTCTGGGTTTGCTAGCCATTTGTTGTTTACAAGACCAACTGAAAGAATAACATTACTGGGCTCATAAAAAAAGCAGAAGACAAATATCCTCTCAAGATACAAGATGAAATACTTAACATTCCTGTGGGAGGAGGGGGTTTGCAAGTTTTATCGCCAGAGCCTTACACAGAGCTGCCCTCTCCTTTTGTACTGCGAAGCTGGGTAGTGAGTATTATACACAGATCAGAAATACACACCTGTAGAGATTTAGGTCAGTGAACCAGTCTTGAACCACAATGATCACATGGCACACGGTAAACAGGAAGGCAGCAATCTGAAGAGACTGATAACAGATTATATAGTATATATTACTAATGTGGTACAAGTGTATATGTGTGTACAGAGATAAAATGACCACTAAACTGCCACTGAACAGTGAATTAGGGGGCTACAGAACATATTGCTCCTTAGAGGTTATGCAGCAAGGTTCACATATACAACTATTGTTTTCATGCACTGCCCTCTGCAGGCTGATCACTGACCTGCATCTCAATGTATGTGTGAGGGAGGTTGTACTCTGGAGGCAACTTCCGGTCATTGTTGATCAGGTGGTCCAGGATAGATGGGCTGAGCATCGGCTGAAGAAACACTCGAGGCACTTACACACAATTTGTTGCTTCAGCACTCATTAATCCCCAACCAAACTTTTTACAGTCTAATCACAATGTCTTTCTATTCCAAAGTGACATTCCAACACAGTTACTTACTTACTTACTTACATTGAAAATACTACAGAGACAGAGAGAGTGACTGTATCCACAAATTTTTACCTGTGTGTCCAAGAAGATGACTCTCTCCTGTGTGATGAAGAAATCAATCCCTGTGGTCTGGTTTCCTCCTCTTTCCTTGATTTCTTGAGTCTGGGCTCTGAATACATAACCCCTGTGCAAACAAATATGCATGCTTATTCCTGACAAAGGACACAGTATGCCCTCCATCACTAACTAGTCTGTCTCTCACTGAAAGTACACATCACAGAGTCTAAGCAATGTGGTTTTAAATGTTGCCAGGTTAGAAAATAAATCAACATACGTTTAGCTGACACATTGCACAAGACTATGCAGAAGCAGGTGGATTTACTATATTGTCCCTGTGTGTTCAGAAAGAGAACTGTCACTCTCTATGCCTTGCTTTGAAATACAAAATCTTGATGGGAAGAAAAAACATACATGGAAATTTGCTGTTTGCGTTACTTTAATTATGAATATGTGAGCTGCTTTTGAAACATTGCATCTATTCAAACTGAGCAATATTAAGACAAAATGAAGAGAAAGACAAACGGTTCACTCTTAACTTATCTCGAGCAGACATTTGTGTTAAACTCTACATATATATTCCTTTCTATAATGACCTATATTAACAGCATTCAAACATTAACTACTTGAGACTAAGATGATTCATTCTTTTGGTGTCACTGGTATAATGATGCTTTTGGCTTGGATGAATCAGAACTGTAAGTCTAATACGAACTCTTACTGGTACATTTTTACAAACCTTTAACTTCAATTGTTCTAGGCTTAGTCTAGTCTTGTCCACCATTTTTCTCTGACTACTTTTGTGTTTTTAGACCTTCCTTACCTTTGATCCTCCTCGGGGGTGTTGGCAGATAACAGTGACATGATCGTAGATTTCCCACTTCCCTGAAGGCCGATGACTCCCACCACCAACATATCTGTCTGGTCCCTCAGATACTGCAACACATCACAACAAAAAGCAACTTCCTTTGAGTGAAACCAGTACAGCATATTGAAAACATTATTCAGTTATTTCATATAATGGCTCCAACTAAATTCATCAAACATGATCTCACCTCCATGGCACTGTCACACCAGTTCATCTGATCATCCACAAGCTTAATGCTGTGCTTCATCTTCTCTGGAGGGAGGAGTTTAGACTGGCCGACCATGGCTAGAAGTCATAAGACAAAAAATTCAAGATCTTTCTTTTCTTCGCACACATAATTGTGAGCACACCTGAGTAGAGTATTTGGAAACATCACAGTAACATCAATTATTTACAGTACATTTTACACTGCCTTTTTTTTTTTTTTTTAAACTCACGGTCCACAGCGCTGCTCGATGCCGAGGCGGCCATTCCTCGGTTTTGGATCTGGTATACAGGCTGGGTAGGTCGCTGCCCTTCCCTCTCTATCTTGGAGGGCCCTGGGCCGGGGGGCTGAGCTGCCACCTCTGGAGGGGTCCCCGGCTTCCCTCCATCATCCCTGGCTTTCATTAGCATGATGGGCTTCTCCAGGACTGCAGCTCCACTGACAGGTGCATTCTGCGAAGGCTTGGCCTTGAAAAGGATTTGTTTAACAGCACAAGTTAATAGATCACATGAGCAGAGAGGTAAAGGAGCCGAATAGATACAGCATATGCTCTATAACAGCTCATTTGTTATGGCATTGTGTATGTAGCACTAAATTCTGGAGAGAATTGTGTACAAGTGTCTTACATTATCTTGGATATAAGCATCTGCCAAATGATTTACTGTAAATGTAAATGCTGCTAAATTTTGCTCTCAAATTTGGGATAATATATTGTTTGATTTCACATGTTGCAATCACACTACTCCTTACTCTGTGGACTATCCTACAAGCAAAGTACTTCCTAAGTAAATCTGAACGGTCAAATGTCATGCTAGACATTACTGTTCATTATTGTTTGTCTTAGAAATATAAAAAGAGCTTAGAGTCTGACTCAAGCCAACGCACCCTTTCCCCTGGGGGTTTTGCAAGAATGATGGGGGTCTTCTGAATGAGTGGGCCTGGTGGATCTTCGCTCCCATCCTGAACAGACACATGAAGTCGAGTCACTCTTCGGTCACCCCAACAGTCAAAACAACCCAGATTTCATTACTGTGAGCATGTGTTTGTTTTACCCTTCGTTCTCTCGGTTGGTATTCTCGATCCCGACTGGGTCCAGACAGATTTTGGCCCGGAGGTCCGGCGTCTCTGTCTCCCCGGCGTCGCCTCCTCCTGCGTCCTTGCCCGTACATACCGGGTTGACTGTGGCCGGACTCTGACATGGCTCTACTCTCCTGATTCACTTACTTAGAACAGCACAACTGATGTCGATGGGGAGCTAGCAAACGGTAGCACCCTGAAACCAAGCAAAGGTGAGTTAAAGGTAATTCCAACTTCACTGAAATGTACACGAAAAGAGAAATCCGCTCTTAACTGGCAGTCCTGTGACCATTACTGTCTTTAATGTTTAGATATTTTTAGTGGCATCATCGTCTATGCACGTAACTAACGTTAGCTATAGCCTTCCGTTAGTGCGCTTGTTTCGTTAGTGCGACGTCAACCGTTACAGTGCGACGTTGGAGCGGTCCTCAAACATCAACGCGCTGGAAGGAACTCCGCCCGTCTAAAATTACGCTTGTTAAGAGTGCAACGCATCTCGTTCGTCTTGTAAATGAAGTCGTTGGGAAACATTGTAATGATATGCGTAGTTCCGACGCACAGAGACTGGCGTTTTGTACTGTATATTTTACTGAATGAAGGAATAAGATTTAAAACATGCTATTCTTTGTGTTTAACCTTGTTCTGCCGCTTTTCGTTTGCCTTTATTGAAAAATGCATGAATAAAAATCACACCTTAAGTGTTAGGTTTCTTAAAGGCATAGTTCAATTTTTATTGTAGTAATATTTACAGTATAAGCGTTGTTTAATGAAACGAATAAGGAGTATCCTGGTTTCCCTCAAATGAAAACGAGGCATATTGCTAATTCACGACCGCCCTTGCAAAATGTCTTTTAGCTTGAGATGATTTTGAGTTAAACTCATTACAAAAATTCTCAATTTATTAAATAATTCTATTGACTACAATTACAGTAATTTGGGTGTTTATAAACAATAGTTTCCCCCGGAGTTTGGAGAAATATTAAACTATCGTTAGCCATGGAAGTTGAGTGAAACACTTCGATGCACTCTGGGAGATGTAGGCGTCTCTCTTCCGGTTTTAACCGGAGGTCAGTGTGTGGACGCCATCTACAACTTGACGGTATAATCAAACGTGAATTTTAAAGGTTTCTCTTTAAGTTGTGAGCAGACTTATACCTGTAACATTGTCATTTGCGCCGGCGGGTGCGCTTCGGTCCTACATCTTAAAGAGAAGCTGTTTATTTCTCCAAAACCCACGTAATTACATATAAGTAAACGTTAACGCTAGCCGTATTTTTAGTAACGAACAGTCAATGACTTGGACGAACCGTCCCCTTGTAGTTTATCGGAATCAGATTATTTCACCGCTCTGAGCTGCAGGCTGTGGTGTTTTGGTGCACTACCTGTGGACGGAGGTAAGTTTCCCTGAGCAGGTGAAAGTGTAATGTTTCGTTACATGGCTCAGATACAGTTGTCTTACAGGAAAACACACGGGGGGCTGTAACGGTAACTAGCTAAAAGTGGGAAACAGTGAAAAATAAATAGTGCTTATGGGTTTGTGCTGTTAAATGAGGAAGCATTTATGGTCATGTGAAGACACAAAAAAGTTACCCTACCTAGAACTGGAACTAATGAGTATTTAATTATGAGCCACTGTTCAAATAGCTTACTTTGCCTAAATCTCAAAGGTATTGAATGTAAATGATATAACAATGGTTTAAGACGTAAAAAACGACAGGGAGTACAAGACTAAGGGGCTACAGCCATGCTAGCATCTCTGCGAGGCTGTACTTAGGCACTGAAGGCTTTGAGCTAAATGCTAACATGCTATTTTTAAGCAGGTACACATAGGTTAGCGTGTTAGCATGCTAATAGTTGCTAATTAGCATTGAGCACAAAGCACAGCTGACGCTCATGAGAATGTGATTTTGAAAGTACAAAGACAAAAACTAAAGTTGGACATTACTGGACAAATAAAAATTTGACCTGATGATGGCACTACATGCGAAGTCAGGGAATTTTCAAGTGGATAGAATTCATCCTCAAGGGGACATGAATGTCACAAGTTGAATGATAATCTGTGTAACAGCTATTGAAATATTTCTCCAAAAGCCACAAAAGTGAACCTCATAAGGGTGTTAGAGGAGAAGTTAGGGGATGATTAAAGTGCATGCAACCTCTGGAGACCATGAATGTGTGTACAAAATTTCATAGCAATCAGTCCAGTAGTTTTTGAGGTATTTCAGAAATTGTCTGGCATGGATTGGTTGATAATTGGCTCAAACTAATTAGCAGTTGTATTATTAGAATTATGATATGATATGAACTGATTAGTTTTTGTCAGTCAGTCATTACATTTATAGTCTAATTGCTTTCTGCTCTAAATCGTAATCACAGAAGTTTGTCTAAATTTAAATCTTAAGATTAATTGCAGTCAAATGTAACGCTTCTGCTGGGATGCTTGTATCAAACCTGTAATAAAGATTTACTCACAGAAGTAATTCTGTCCATTCTACTTTAAATTTCAGACCACCCCTAGGTTGCTTTGACCAGCTCCTTATGTCTGAAGATTCAAGCAGTGATGAAGAATGGTGTATATCCTCAAAAAGGCTGGCAAGTGCGCACACAGAGGCAAAATGTTGGGAATGTGGCAAAAAATTCAGCAGCATAACAAACTTGATGTCGCACTACAAAAGCCACGATATCAACGCCACCTGCCACATCTGCAAGGTTATGTTCCGACGCCTGACTTCACTCTCCACGCACCTAGATAATGCTCACTCGCCGCCCCTCTGCAAAAAGTGCCATCAGTCTTTCAGTAATGTGTGGGAATTGAACAAGCATGCAGAGATTCGTTGCACTGGCTCAGCGCAATTTAAGGAAGCGCCCTCTTTGGTTTCTGCAGTCAGGCACCACAGTCAGAACACTGACATCTTTTCTAACGAGTTGGCTGTACAGCAAAACACAAACTCAGTACCACATGACTCAGTGTCAGAGTTGAGGCCTCAACAAAGAATTGAGATGAAGCCTGAGAGGCCTGAGACATCTGAAAACAGCGTGGAGTATATTGTGGGTGAGGATGATAATGACATTGACATGGAAAGTGACTGTGAGAAGGGAGATGATTCAACAAGCTCCGAATCTGATGATGAAGATAAGACACTCTCTAAACCTACAAACCTGTGTCTAGATGATCCAGAATCAGATGCTGGCTCAAACTCAAGTTCAACTGATCATTCCAGTGACTCTTCTGATAGTCTGCACTCTAAAAAACACCCTGCAACCCTTCCTAGTGTTAATAGTTCGATGTGTTCTGCGTGTGGTAGAGGGCCCTTTAGGTCAATGAAGCTCCATTTGCTGCACTGTAGTGGTGTAAGGGTGAAATATCAGTGTTCACTGTGCAAAAAGCTCTTTGTAACTGAGACTGCTCTTAATGAACACTACATGCCTTTGTATTCCTGTGACATCTGTGGCCAGGTCTTCTCTCAAGAGAGTTCGTACCATAACCACCAGTGTCCCAAGGAGAGCAAATCACCTTTGGTCTTCTTTTGTTCTGAAACAATGCCGAAAGCATGCAACATATGCAAATCCTTTTTCACTTCTGAGAAAACTTTGTTAAACCATGTCACCAGAGTTCACACATCAGTAGTCAGCACCAAAGTATGCATTATTACCAATCCATCAGCGCTGACCGACGAAAACGTTTCACCTTTCGTCCATGGCACAGCAGTCCAGTCAGCCGTCAGCAGTCCATATGTAGTTGACCAGGCCAGTAATGGAAAGCTCCGTGTTGGCCAAACCTGTGAAGGGTCACTGTCCACTCTTGAGAAATCTAGTCTTTCCCCTCTCTTGACCTCCTCATCCCGCCCAGGCAGACCTCCTGCATCTGTCAGACTGGGGAAAGACGGTGCCCTAGATCAGCCAACCGACCTGCCACCAAGCCACCTCTCTGGGCCTTTATCTGTCTCTCCCGGTGCCACCGACACTGACGCTCCAGCCACTATGACCTCTGACCCTGCCTCCCCACCAGCACCCACCATTCTGGCCATGTTTGAGAACGACAGCCAAGATGTGGCTTTGATGAAACGTATGAACACAGGCTGGCGCTCCAAGGCCCCATACCCCTGCAGGCAGTGCGGTGCCATATTGCGGCAGCCCTCCTTTATGATCAGCCACCGCTACCTCCACAGAGGACATCGCTCACACCAGTGCCATTGCGGTCGAACTTTTAAGCACCGGCTGCACCTCCTGCGACACTGTGTTCAGCACGCTGAGGCCATAAGCTACATCTGCGTCAGCTGTGGAGAGACTTTCATAGGAGCAAGACTCTTAGCTGAGCACATGAAGGGCAAATCACAGAAAAAGTCCCGTCCTTCTGGTCGTACGTGGAGACGGAAAGTGAAGAGAAAGTGCAGAATGCCCTTTACATGTGACTGTGGACAACTGTTTTTTAGGCCTTCTGCTTACATATGGCATCAACTTCAAAATTGGACAAAAACTAAACAATTGAAGAGGCCCCTGAAATAACAAAGCATCAACATGTCTAGTTTTTAGGTACCCTTCTCCAACTTTGTGCACCACACTTTAAAACAAAGTGTTAAATTAAAAGGGATTTCTCATGCACCATCTGATTGTCGCTATTTTATTTGTGTGTTGCCATGTGATAAAATCAAAGCAAAAATCACTTACACAATCATTCTTAATGGCTTTTAATTATAAGCATGTTCTGGATGGTTGTTAACATGTTTTCACCATGTGCAAATGATACATAGTAAACGGTTAGAATAAGTTCCATGTAAGTTCTTTTGACAACATAATGTGAGTGCAAATTAACCCACAAGGAACATGTTTTCAGTATTTGGATTAAGTTAAAACACATCAAAACTCCAGTTTATCCTCCAGAGAAAAAGTTGGTCCAGTTTTACAAATGTTTGTCACAAAGTGCATTTTTATCAGTGAGGTTTTTTATAGGGGTTTCTGAGTCCTCTTGTGTTCTGTGTTGCAGATTTCTTTTCACTACTGCCTACACCACTACAAATGTTATGCTCCCGCGAGACATTGGTATTCAGGTTTAAAATAGCATATAACTTTTGGTTACATAATTTTTATGACTGTAATAATAACTGTCCTCAATATTACGTTGTTTAATTCATGTCCACTAGATGGAGCTGTTGGGTTGCTAAAAGAACAGCTTACAAGATAACTTGGGCTCAAGTTTCATTGTTTTGAGAACAGGTGTAAACTGTTAGATGCTTTTCCTGCATCAGATGGTTACAACCTTAAATATTGACATTAATCTCTGAGTTTCAGTTGACATCCGGTGCGATCCCAAGGACTTACAGTTTGAAATAAAGGCTATACTTGAACTGAAGTTTAGTTGCTTTTGTTGGTGGAGCATCAAAACATTTCATTCACAAATAGCTTGGTAGGTTGGAGGAAAGCAGAACAATGTGCAATTGTTAGATTGTATTATATTCTGTTTGCAAACAAGAATCAGCTTGGTAATCATTAAACTGTCTGCTAATGAAAAAGGATTTGAAAAAGAGGTTTCTATAAAACTGATCAGGCTAACACTGTTAAAAAATATTGCAAGACATTTAAAATAACATTAGCATGTAAAAATATTTATCTTATTCCACAGGAATAAGGCCGTGACAGAGTCCATCAATGAATCCTCACAAATAGCAGTTAAGAGAGCAATCCTGGAGCCTGTGACAGTGTGGATCACACGGATCTTCACGGCCCTTGTTTTACTTTAATTCAGTTCTTTCGCTGTCACAAACACACTGCTGAAATCACAGCAGATTTCTCAAAATGCACAGTGATTCTCCTCCCACAGTGAATAGAAGTCTTATTTTATCTGTATAATTTTACAGCTATGAGTCACTGTGCAGTGCACTCAGCACAGGGCCAGAAGATGAGATCTTTAGTAGGTATGCCAGTCCTCCAAGTGGTTCAGCATGTTAAGAGTCTGGAGCAGCTCTGGGTGGAGAGGATTTACCGTCTCATTTTCATGGATATTGTAGATGAAAACAGTGAAGGCAGTTAACTCCGTTCTTAACAAATGCATAGAGACATGTCACCTGCAAAACAAAGACAAACAACAAAAAAAAAGACTTATTGTCCTTAGCAGACATGCCCCGATTCAGCGTAGACAGGCCTACCACATCCTGCAGTGTGTTGTTAGCAGATCTGTGCAGCGTCACTAGCAGTTCTAAGAGTTGTTTACCTGATCTCTGGGTTGCGCTGACGCAGGACCTGAGACAGCAGCTCAGAGGTTTGCTGGAAGCAGCGACTCAGTTCATCCAGCTTCTGCTCCATGGAGAGGATACGCTGCTCTAGCTCCCGATAGGAGTTATTCCAGTTGGCACTCAGGTCGCACATGATCATCTGCATCTGTCGAGATCAGCCACACGATGCAGGTGCAAAGGTTATTGTATTTGTGAGGGAAAAACTACAGCCATGAAGATGTCTGAATTCTGTGCAGACACATTTTAAGTACATGTTGCTGATTCATAGCAAAACTTTAAAGAGGTGATGTTTCTTACTGGCTGACCGATTGGCATGCTATTATAATGTGCATGTTTCAAGCCAACTCACTGGGGCAGGCTCTAAACCACAAGAAACCAACAGCAACAATTTTGGTTACTTTTTTTCCGGCCTCTATGCTCGCTGTGGCTGTGGCTCAGTAACGAAAAGGAGCATGGTTAGCTTACTGCACAACTGGCTGGCTGGCTGTAACTAACTGATTGCAAAGTGACTGTGGCATGGTTTACTTTCTACATCTTACCAAGGAGCTACGCTTGAACACTAGAAAAAAACAGGCTTGTTTTCCATATAAATCAATCAAGAAAATGCATTTTAATTACACACCAGCGAATTACGCACCAGTGCCTCTCGCAGGGTAATGTCTTTACATCTTGGGTTTATTCCACATGGAAAACTTTTCTAGGCCTATGAATTCCTGACAGGAATGAATCCTGAGACATTTAATGGAGATTTTTTAACAAGCATTTAATGTGTCTGAACACCTAGTGATAAACAGCAGACCATAAAATACTGAGTAATAGTCTATGTAAGTAGTGAGTGTTTTTTAAGGGGATCTCATTTGGCAGTTGCCTTTTCCAATGAAATGTGCAAAATATTCCAGTGACAGCTGTCGCTCACCTTAGGGAGGTCCACCATCTCACTTACGTAATCTCTCAGCTGTCTTTGTTTGAGGCGCAAATGCCGAAATCTGTGCAAGAAAAAAGGTTTGATAGATCTCAGTCATGTGGAATAATTTCACACATACATGCGTTTTAATTACATTATTCCAAACACTGAAAGGGAAACTGCTCAAGCATTTCCTGCATTTCCTTGATTTAAAAGAAATTAAAAAGCCAATATGATGTTGCCATGTGTACCATGGAGGGTTTAGGGGATTCTGAAGTTCCCATGAGCAGATGGAGTATCTTATTTTTGGGTGAATGGAACAGTCCTGGCACAACACAGAGCTCCTAGTTTGTGGAGAAATATGCTGACAACTTAGTATTCCACTATTCAACATGCAGGAGTCATGCAGTTTGTTAAAAAGGTATAAAACACTGCTAGAAGATTTAAATTTGGTATCTCTGGTGGATGAAACCAGAGGTGCCACCAAAAATGAAATATGGAACCCAATATTGCAGTCTAGCATCCAGGTATACTTCTCTTAATCCCAAGGTGTGGAGATGCCACCCGCTTGTGCTTTCCAGAGCGTATTTATTTATAGTGGTTCTGCCCAGTGCAAAGCAGGAAGTGCAACCCCTCCACCCAGGCTAACACATACTCACACACATAATCCCAGGATAATGACCATACACTTCTGGGCCTCCTGTCTCATGCAATTCACTTGTTCACGAGGGAGGAGCTTGGGCTCAATAACAATAAGAAGACACAACTCAAATCTTTATGATTGTCTCAGAAGATGTACGTGATGTGTTTTGCTGTCAAATTATACATTACTTTTAAATAGTTAAATGCCAGCATGTCTAAGAACCTTGCCTTGAATTCTGTATAATAAAAGGGCGTACCCTTGTTCACACATGCCCTTCCCACATAAAAGAGGCAAACAAATCTAATTACTAATCTAAATTAGCCATTAAAAACTGTGACTCTGCGGTTAAGCATGTTGACACTAAGTTAATGACCCGTAAAATACACATGTGAGGCACACAAACCACCACCCATTTGCATCCCTTGCCCAGACGCAAACACACAGACATCCCCGCCCGAAGGTATCATTTTTGCGATACGGTAACTCACACTCTGATGGCTTCCAGAAGGCATCTCTGGTGTCGTCGGTGCTCGCCTCGGCTGCCCTTCGTCACGTTTGTGCGATGCAGAAGCCAGCATTCCCTCAGCACATTAGCAGCGGCGTGGCGGATCTAGAAAATAGGCAGAAATGTCCAAAACAATTGACTGATCAAAGGGGGAAGTTCCAGGAGCAGAAATGTGTGGTGATAAGGCTGTCAGGATAGAGTCAATCAAACTTGCAGGCTTGACTGACAAAAACACGCAGGGCTTATCGTATTTTTTTAAAGACAGAATCTGGTTTATATCAATCATTTTAGTGCAGGAAATAAAATCATGAGTCATCCAGGCGAGCTGATTAAATCCAGACAGTCTTTCCTGTTCAGCCCTTTTGCTCTATGATGCTGATTTCAGATAAAACAGAACTATGAAGGCCTTACTCTCACAGAGAGGTTTATATACAGGAATTTGAAGAACAGGCCATGCAGCCTAGAACTAAGGTTTAGGCATGGCAGGATTTCTCCAGTATCACCTTTTTACACTTTTCTCTTTGATCCTATTTGTGTCTGTTTGTCTTCCTGCCCAAATCACTGTAACTGCCCCGTGATGATGTCACTCTGGCCCTGTTGTGGGGGTTATTAATAGAAGCTGTCAGTGTCTGCATCCAGATGTCTTCCCTTGTTCCCATCAGTGTAAATCTGGACTGCACCAGATAGCTCAGAAGGATGCACGCACATGCACAAAAACATACACGCGCAGACCAAAACAACCACAAGCGAGGCATAAAGATGCACCTAGTGACAGGATGCAGCCACCGGGAGAAAGGAAATGGTTGTATCCTCCAAAGCAGCGCACCTACCACAGTCAGACGCTGCTTTACAGATTGTCGAGAAGCTTCTGAACTGCATACAAAGCACACACTGAAACTAAAGAATACAGGAACTCTGTCGATCATAACACATTTATGTATATTCCTGTGATGCTTTTCTGGCTTTATGACAATGTCTCCTTGTAAGCTTCTATTTGTCAGACACCTCCTCCTTCCCATCAAGAAGCAAACACTTGAATCCTGTCCAAGGCTACAAAAAGAGTAACTCTTATGCAAGCCACTTCCACACACACTCACAAACACCCACGTAAGTTCAACCAGTTTCCTGCCCATCACTGCACCGTCCTGAACTGACACAAGCTTCTTTCCTGACAGAGATAAGATTATTTCCTCTGTTTGACGCCTTGAAAATGCTATAAAGAGGTTGGCAGACCTCATCTCCCTCCTCTTTTCCCACACTTTCCTGTCCTCTGGTGCCTCTTATTTAAGGAAAAAAATCATTGTTTAAAAAAAAAAAAAAAGTCAAAAACCAAAACATGCATGCGACATGGAAAGTAGTGACGATTCCATCCTGACAGCTCTATCCGCTTGCTACACTGCAGTAACTTCTGAGGGGGAGGGAAGGTGGCTGACGCTTTACTTAGTGTTTATAACGGGAACTTCATTTGATTGAGATAAATGTTATCACAAAAATGCTGAAAAAGTGAGAGATATCATTTTCAGCTCCCATTAAAGAAGAGAGTCTGTAATGTCATTAGGGTTTATTAGTCACATGACACCTCATCTAACATCATTCTCTGGGATCTAGAGTCAATTATCTGGCCTATACTGAGCTGTTAATCTGTTAATAACCTTTTGAGAGAATCTTTGAATTCTGTTTTATAGCGGCTTCCTACTAAGTGGCAAGGATTTTACATGTTTTCTCCCATATGTTACAAATCCTGTAACATATTTTATGTAACTACCAAGCTTTTTCAAAAGCATACCAAAGTGTTTTAGTTTTTTTTACTCCTTTTTCCCCATTACAGGTTATGTTATTGTTGTCTGGCAATGCAATACAGACTTTTCAAATCATTCTGCACCTACAGCTGCATTACCACGCAATGCTCCAGTGACGCTGACAACAATAAACACAGACGTGGTGTTCACTGTGATGGAATATCTAACTTAACCCTCTCAGCCCCAGGCCAAAAAGTGCTGCTGCTATTTGGATGTGAACAGTTGCAGTCAAGATTTTATGATGTGTTACAGCATGTAAACTTGACTCAAATCAAACATGTCACTCTGACGTTATAGGGGTCTGAGGGTGAACTCTTTCCAGCCTCTTCCTTCATTGAGCAGAATGGGACACCACCAAAGTGTGATGCTCACATGGTGGGATCATCACAGCGACATACACAGAGAAGAAAGCATGATAGCTCCTTCTGCCCATAAAGACCATCATTATTGATATGTTGATTGACAGTGAAATAGACCAATTGGTTCATGTGCAAACGTCACTTAAGCAGCAGGCAGGATGTTGGTGTTCCACTGGGATTGATAGGGTTAAACAAGTTTCAAGTCTCTGTTGTTTTTAATACATTATTAGAAACCAATAGTTCCCTGGATGCTAAGAAAAGTAGATTCAAAAATCTAAAACATTACAGCCAGTATAGCAGTGATAGGAGAAGTGGTGATTGCTAAACTATCTCAAAGAATAATCCACAACCTGGTGAGCAGGTATGTTGTTGTCATATTCCAGTAGCTTAAACATCATAAGAGACTTTTGCTAAGAAAATATAGCATCTTTCTTACCCTTTTCGAGATCTGGATGTCCAGCATGAAGAAGTGCACATGTTTCTCTCCTTTGTTCAATGCCAGCTTCTCGGTAACGACTGCCACCAGCATGGCAGTGCAGGCTACACCCTAAGACCAACACACACACATATACACAGCTGTTGGCATGGGTACTGATACATTCACCATCTGCCTCAACAAATTCTCAAAGATCGAGCAGGACTGATCCAGAATACTGCAGTGACATCAACAAGGCAGAACGCAAGAGAAGCTGATGTTCACTTTTACAGGCTGATTTTAAGCCTGACTTTGTCTGCAGCCTCAGCAGTGGCTCTTGCGTCTCACCATTCCCCTCAAGGGAAAGCACTTATTCAGAAAACTGAATGTTGATCTTCATACCTCATATGGTTTCATCCAATAAATCAAATCTATATTTACACAGAGAGTTCAATGGTTAAACACAGGCCTCTGTGGCACTGCTATAATAGCGCGGGTTTCCTCTGAGAATAGCTTTGTGCTATTGCTGGACAGGGAACTACAGAATGATGGTGAGAATTCAGATGGGCCGCAGAGCAAATTCACAATTTTGCACAAAACAGGGAATAGAGTCTGATGGCTGAAATCCTGCCTAAGTCCTCCATTGAAAGAGAAATAAAAACTTTGTTTGCTCACCTAATTAGTTTCTATTTTGATTCATTGGAAAAATGCGCTTTGGGCAGTCACATATTTGCTCAATTCATGACTGTATTGTAGTTAAAGGTGACTTTTATAAAGGGCGTTGAAAATGTTAATGTTAAAACTAATGGCCCCAGTGATTACTGTGGAAAGCAAACAACTAGCATTCTTTCAGAGTTAACATTTTCTAGTTGTCTGGAGTCCAGTCAATATTTGTTCAGCAAGAAGGACTCTCATAAAACTAGAAACAAAGATGTGAAAGTCAAACGTGTCAACTGTCTTTTATACTCAACTCAGTTTATTTCATTATTCTGCCAACAGTTCTGAGCCAAAAATATACCCAATTTCAGCATGTTTATGGAAAAAACATTTGAGTATTATTGACAAGATACAGTTCTTCACTTTCTTGCAGACACCTTTCTCATATCTGTACCCTAATAATCAAGCTACAGTACGCAGATGCATAGCTTAGCTTAGCACAAAGACTAGAGACAGGGGGAAACAGCTTGCTTGGCTCTGTTAAAAGGCTGAAAAAAAATCCACCTACTAGCACTTCTACAGGTGCCAAGAAATAGTCCAGTACATACCAATGAAACCACAATGCATCATTCTTACCTTTACCTTCAGACAGAGCCATGCTAGCTGTTCATGTCTACTTCCAGTCTTTATGCTAAGCTAAGCTAACTGTCTGCTGGCTGTAGTTTCATATGTTCCATACAGAAACGAGAGTGGTTTCAATCTTCTCATCCAATTCTTGGCAAGAGGGAGAATAAGCGTCTTTCCCAAAATGAACTGCTCCTGAAGTACACTGTTTATTTTCTTTAGTGAATTTATGGACAAACGTTTTTTGTGTCTGTTCAGGAAATCAAAGAGGTTTTTTTTCCAACAAACTTAACAAAGCTCAAGATTGTATCAGTGGTATTTATAAATGACAGAATATTTCAGGGTAGACTGTTCACTGAAGGCTTTCCCATTTAAAACAATTCTATTTTTGATGGATGTCCCTCATAATATGAACAGTCAGTCTCCAAGGTTGGTGCAACTGCTCATTGTATGCATCTCTTGTTTGAAACGATATTACGTACTAATTATAATGTTTAGTAAGGACAATATGCAGTATGTATTACCAGTTTCTTGCAAATAGTTTGACTTACTAATTCCTCAATTTTCAAATCAGTCCATTTATATTGTATTTTTTCCCTACCTCTCACACAAAGTAAGCATCCAGGACGCAGTGAGCCAGAAGAGGAGGATGAAGACCAGCAGCGTGCGTGCCGGGTGTTTGTTCATCAGTACCTTGAGAACAAAGCGGAAGGTGAAGTTGATGTTGTTGAGTGAGCCGATGCTCCTGTAGGAGGCGCTCAGCAGCACTTTGC
Source organism: Lates japonicus (assembly GCA_033238685.1). Lineage (NCBI taxonomy): Eukaryota > Metazoa > Chordata > Actinopteri > Centropomidae > Lates > Lates japonicus. The sequence continues at coordinate 500,019 of BRZM01000063.1, read as the reverse complement.
TGTGCAGCAGGATGGCTCTGTGCACCAAGTACAAACGGAGGAACATCAGCACTGATAACAGCAGCTCCACGTCCAAGAGTCCTTCGTTGTTATCGTTGGAAATACAGAGCGGAGTTGAGGAAGTGGAGTTGACCTGGAGGCCCACCTTCCAGTATGTGCCGACGGGATGGATAGAACAGACCAACAGCTCCAGAGTGATCACAAAAACCCTGTGGCTGGTCATGGCAATACGCCAGTCCACCTGGTTGTGGTCATTGACAAACAGCTGAAAGACAGAGGAGGACAGTGAAGAGAGAAAAACATGATAAAAGTTGGAGATGGAAATGAGTAAAAACATAGCCACATCTTTATACTAATATGCTAATATACAAGGTCTGGAAATAATCCTATCTAAATCACCATCATAAGGATGTGGACAAACATGCAAAACTCTTATTCGTCTCTCCCTGCTTCCGATTTTATCTCTCATTCTCCAACAAGAATGAGAAGTAGATCTGGTCACATATATGCATACTTGTGCATCACAAGCAAAAAGAAGAAGAAAATGCACATACATAGCTCTCACTCACAGTACACCATGTTGGGGCTGTGATAAGAAAAAACAGAGATATGACCACTATCAAGCCATAGATATCCAACAGCTATCAAACCTGTATACTAGATGCATTGATAGTTCACGAGAACTCCTAAGAAAATGTGTTCATCCCCTCAATATGTGGCTTTATTGCACTGTTGATGTTTTTGCATGATTTATTTTGTCACCTCTGACACCAAAGACTTAAGGTTTCACCAGGCATCGCTGAACACTGCACATGCATTAGTCTCCACCCAAAACCTGCCCTCCCTTATCTCGTCCACGCACTTGGCATGGACCCCTCTTGTATCAGAAACACATGACTTGCAACCAAACAGAAAACACTGTAGGTTGGAGCATAAAGTCAACAGCCCAACCAGCACGATAAAAGAAACCATGAATCCTGCAATGTAGTTCAGTATTTATAACTACTGTCCATGTACACAGTACTTTTTGCACTTGTTGTTGCACTTTATTGAATACACATGCTGTGAATGTGTATGAGAGCAAATGAAAGAATGTTTACTCTGTTTAATTTCAACCAAATCCCTTCATATATATTGAATTCATACACAATGGCAGTGAGCCATGTGGATTGGAAAAATACTGCTGCTACAGCATTGTGCATGCCTGTGTGGGCTGAGGTTTTCGTCCAGGGTTTTTTACGCATGCAGCAAATAAAACAGATAATCAGTGTTGAGGCTACCATCAGTGGACCGAGAGCTCCTTCTAAAACGATTGCCCTCGAGTATCTCTGACGAAGTATCATTCTGACCAAGCTAATTTGGAACAAACATTGCTGGTATAAAAAAGTGATACACAAAATATGACAACTGAGCCCTGACGATCAACAGTGCATTGCACACAAACAGGCTCTCATTCATGCACACAGGGCGTCCAGACTGATGGAAAGAGGGGGAAAAGACAAACTCACCCTGATGTCCTTATAATGGAAAGCTATAATGAGGATGAGGAGACACCCAGTGGACAGGCTGATGAAACAGTTGATGATTAAGCCAATGTTTGAGCCCTACAAAGGAAACAGAAAGAGGGTAGATAAGACATAAAAACAAGGCTTAAAAACATAGCATAAAAACAGCTGATTAATCATTGTTCGCCATTATCAAGTGTTTTGCAGTATTGACAGGAAAGGATATCCAATTCAGTGTTTACAAGGAGAGGTGAAATTACAGTTGAAGGTTGCCAAAATAAAGGTTTGAAACTGACTCATTTGTGGTTGTTAATGTGTCAGCACATTCCTGTTTTGCTGTATAAAAACCTGTCACTGTATGTAAGTAAATTATGTACTTACATATTACTTTTGGTTGGTTAGTTAGTTAGAACATTATATATTTCAGGCATTTCCTGTGTTTATTTGCAAATTTTAAGAATGTTTCAGTGAAAATCGCTCTGTTGACGTATTTTGTTCTTTTTTTTCTTCCTCCATTGGTATGGCCATTTCCTCTGAGACAGCGTGGGCAGACTGACCAAGAGGGGTTACTAGTCTGCAAGGACAGATCCCTCACTGGCTTCCCACCCATGCAAGACCAGCTGCTGCTGCCAACAGTGCCAAGCAGTAAAAGTTTGTCTCTTCAGTGGTGGACAAGTGCTAGTTCATCTGCACTATGCGGGCGCCCCAGTCAGTGTGCAACCATAACTGACTGATATGCTTTTATTTCACACTGCATTGGTACAGATTTTGGTCAAATATCAAATTTACTTTGTAGAGCTGAAACAAGTCATTGATAATAGATTAGTGAATCAACAGAAAATCAATAAAAAAAAACCCAGTTCTGATGCCCTTATGGAGCGTATGCATCTAAGATTCATAACACATGCTACAATACAGCTATGAAAGACTGTACTATTCAGTAAGAAAATGTACTATCAACAGCACCAATGAAACCAATCAATCCTTATCTAATCTGTGATTCTCTCAAAAGTCTGTTAACTATTGTTTCCTTCTAATAACTGTTGTGTCAGCAATTTCCTTTTCATAAAAAAATATTTGGAACTTGTTTAAATGGAATATCATGCTGGTTGTGTTATAACAGCATAACTGTAGGCTACTCTAAGCCTTGCTTTTCCAAAAGGAGCTTCATTAGAATTTTTATAGAATTTAGGCCTTAGAAAGTGGAATTACTGATTCTGTAATGTACTCCAAAAAAGTACATAAAAAGCCACTCAATTACAGTGATGAGAGCACTTCCAATGAAATACTTTCCATTCTAGGGGACTAACAGCAGGGGACACAGATAGATACGCTATGATGGTTGGTCTAATACGAAAACAAATAAGCATAGGCCCCCGCCATACCACCTTGGTCTCAGCAGGTTAAAGAGCATCTACACCCTTTATTATTCATGCATCTCAGTGCAACTGATGCAACGTCAATGGAAGTTTTTAATGGGACGTGCAGTTTAATGTGGTTTACAGTTAAAAAGATAATTACAAACTTTCAAACTTGAGGAAACTTGAGCGTGTAGGTGGTGTGGTGTGACGTCCGTTGGCAAGGTACGTCGTTTTCCAGTTTCTCCCATAGCATCCACATCATGTCTGTATTTCGTCCAGGGCTAATTAGAAGACCCCACAAAAGCTTAACATTTCACCACATTCCATAACAGAGGGTTCAACAACATGTGTCTTGCTGAGTTTCTAAAAATGTTTTTGTAACGTTTTTGCCTCCTGGAAACAGTTATTTCAAGCCCGGTGAACCTAATTTGGGTTAACCTTAACATGGATTGTTTCTCATAGTCTTGGACAGACAACGAGCCACCGTAACCAGGATAGGCCACCCAAGGCATAACCAAAAAAAAAAAAAAACATTTAAAAAAATTAATGAAAACACTGAATCCAATGGTTTGATTTGTATGTTCCATAATAAATAAATACTTTCCAGAGCAATAATACATGCATCTGACTTTAGTTTTCTAATTTGGTATGGTTTGGTTTCATTAGCTTTCATGTAGATTTTTGTAATATAGGTCACTCATGGAACTAGAGGTATCCTGTAATAAACTTATGAATAGGCTGGTGCAGTCACAGGAAAGGGGTAAAACATGCAGGCTTAGTTAGTAACAACCAAAAACTGCATGAGGTGACTTCACAGTGAAGTACCTGCTGTTTTTCTTTCTTGCTAGCTAGTTAGTTATAGGTTAACTGAAGTGTCTCATCAGCCCTCCAGAAAATCTACTAGGATCAAGAACTGCTGGTGCACAGGAATATTATAGTGATCTTTAGGAGGAGGGCAGTGGTTCATGACCACTAATCACCATGGCAGCTCATTTGGATGATTCCTGCTTACAGACACCATACACCTGTGGGCAAGATCTGGACCACTTTGGATGATGGTCACGACTCTGTTCCAGCAGTGGAAACAGCTTTTGTTCTAGTTTTGGCTTGATTTTTATGGGTCATAGCTGGCTCATATGTACAATGTGTTTTGGGGTGTGATTTATCTTGTTGCTTATGGGCCAAATTTGGCTAATATGCAGAATGCTGTTTTTGGGGTGAGTAGGGACATATTGCTTCTGGGAAAGTTACAGATGACAGATGACAGATACATACTGGTACTGAGTTAGTGCTAATTTGCACTAATTTGCATGTGGGTCATATACTGTATGTAACCCAAGTTTTCATGTGTGGGCGATCTTATCTATATATCTGATCATATGTGTGTGTGTGTGTGTGTGTGTGTGTGTGTGTGTGTGTAATTAAACAAGGAGAAAGCAGCCATGATGTAGCTGAACAGAGGATGAAAAGGCTTAAAAGGCAAGTACTGCACAGTGAGAAATATGAAATACAAGCAATTCATACAAAACAAAAACTTGTCAAGCTGCCAGACAATGCAAGTAGTTAAAGCATGAGAACATATAATCTCTCATTAAATTAAAGAAGACACAGGTAAAACCATCAAGACAGTAGGAGGAAAAGAGAGGGTGTAAAAGCCAAGTATGTTGTGTCTAGGTGTATGGGCAGGTCTGGCTGGTTGGACAGTGTTTTGTTTTGTTTTGTTTTTTTCAATTATATACAAAGGAGTGGTTACAGTTCCACTGAAGGATGTTCTGAAACTGTTATTCTCAGTCTCATTAAAATATATTTTTCTTCCCAAGGCAACAATGTTGCCTTTTATGCTTGATCTGACAAACCTGTCCTGCAGCCTTACAGTTACACGTTTGAGAACCAGAGTAACCCTGTGTCAAATATCGGGGGAATATTCTTTCAAATATTGGACATCATGTTCGACATGTCAGTCTCAAAATGTGATTATTGTTCTGGATTCGTAAAATCATTCCAGGGAAATCGTCAAAGAGTCTCAGAAAAGAGGACATGAGGTTGCATCCAGGTCAAAGTGCACACTCCTGGCCTCAGCCCAGCTGAACTCAAAGCATAGAGACTTTTAGACTGGCCATGCAAACACTCTAATTATACACTAAATGATGTGGAAAGATAGCCTGAAGTACTGTGAGCAATCTCGCTGTAGGGGAAGAGGTGAAATGTGGAAAAACGTTCCATAAATAGCCCTGTTTGCGTGCATAACCATGAAAAGGTATGCTTAAAATATAACTTTGTAGACTGGCGTTAACCTTGATAGGGCAGCTCCAAAATATGCTGCAGCATACTTAAAAATGGCATTAAAAAATAAAACGCAATAATACTGTTTTGCATTGTTGCCCACTGCAAAGATGCTGTATTTTGTTAAGACAGCCCCTATGTGACAAAAAAAAAAAAAAAAGTCATGACAGTCCACAGGGGAGGCAGACGTCACAGTTCACACTCATGACTAGGGTATCATATGACATTTAAAGATGAATGCTGACAATAGTTATATAAGCTATGGTTAAATCAGCGAGGCAGCCTCTCCAAAATAATATGCTTTAACTGCGGTAGAGAACACTTTTCCAGTGCATCAGCATTTCCATGGTACCGGAGCTGATGCCTGTTGTTAGGAATGGACAGACAACACCTGTTCTTGGTTCGTATTTGTAAACTGGAATAGCAATGTCATATTCGTGCCAGCACTGTTAATTTCATGGCAGTCTCTCTCCAGGTCCAACTCTCTGAACGCGTCAGGCGTAGTATTTGAAGGTCAGGCCATATTTCCATAGGTTTCTCAAAAAGGTTGCGAGTAAGAAACTTTGGGGCTCTTTGACACGGTAATCAATCACCGACTTCTCAGCATGGAGGTGGTCTGACGTTCTGCGGCATGCATGAGAACTTTTTTCCACATGTGGAACTGGCGTGTGCTGTAGGAAGTCAGGGGGGAGTTAATAATTTGTTGATTGTGTGGCCTGGCATTGTTATCCACTGAGATCTGCATGTTAATGTCATGAGGCTGTGCTACCAAATAGTGTGTCTGGAAATGGACTAACTAATCAGTAGGTCAGGGAGGTTCAAAGCCCAGGTGCAGATTCTGCTGTTGTGCTGCATGGGTCCAATGCTGTCTGCTAATCAAGGAAGTTGTTATGACAACAAATAGAGCCAGTTGTGTAAGGCTGTATTTTCTGCAACAATTATGGTCAATTAAAATACTGAAATATTCCAGGACAGCATGGTTTAATATCAACCTGTTGATTTTAATGTATTAGTTCTATGGTAGTCTCAGTGAAAATCTCTATTTTGAGCACTTCTAACTGCTGCACAAGGAGCTGAGGAAGAGTTGAGAGGCTGCCACACAGCAGCAGAGCAATTACTAACAGGCTTCGGCTTCACTGCATGATGCTGAAGCAAGAAGGTGGTGATTTTGTAGATTATTATATCATTTAATGATGAGTTCAAGGGCCAAAAGTAAAATGTCCTCATCAGCTGACTAGAGCAAAATATCAACGTAATGTAGATGTCAGATATTTAGCTGCTTTACAGAGCACAGCACTGCTGTGTAAATGGTATAGCTTTGCAGATGTAAATGCAAATGTGCGCTGAATTAAACCCTTTGTAACATGTGCAAAGTGGCAACATGTCGCCAGAGCACAAGTTTTAATTTTAATTTGGGGAATTTACATTGTTAACAAAAGGCATCATAATGAGAGAGCGGAAACACAACTCTACAGTTTTTAGATCCAAGTGTCAACAAAGGTAAAATGTTGCATCTCAAACATGCCCAGTCTATTTATTTCTTATTTGTAGTCTGCTTTGAGCACCTATATACACGAATTAGTGTGGTTTATTTCTTCAACCTACCGGTTTATAGACGTTGGGACATATCTCGACGTGGATTATCATGAGCAGTATCCCGAGCAGAGCGGTGCCCAAAGACAACGCGCAAAGGCGCTTTTTATCCTCTAATAAAACCTTTCTGTCTCGCAGTCTGTAGAGGTCGTCTCCCTCCATAAGAGTTGTCCGCTTCCCGGGAAGTGTCAGCGGCACGGATACTTCAGCCGAGTCCCCGCCGTTTCGACTGATCAAGCCATCGCAATTTACACAATCCACTTTGGAGTCGCCGTGCAGGCTGCGGTTTGTCATCTCCATCTCCAGGGCGCACACGAGACGGCCGTCTGTCCCTCTCCCGCTGTCGCCGCTCTCCGCTGCTCGGTCCTCTGTCTGTCCGGTCTCCGCTTTGCTTCCCTCCCAAGTTGAGGAAGGCATAGTCCGATGGGCGCACTGTGTACCAGGCCCTTCTCTCGTTTGTTGCTCATCGAAGTAGCGGGTTTACCAAAACACTTGGCCTCTAATACACCCTCACCTTAACACTCCTACCAACCGGCGCGGCGTAATTACGCGCACTAGTGCCTTCTGGACATCGCAGCGGGCTATGTGCTCTTATTTGCATGCGTTATTATTTTAGGAGAGTGCGTCAGCCTGCCGCAAATGAATTCTTTGCGTGCTGTGTGTGTGTGTATGTGTGTGTGTGTGTGTGTGTGTGTGCTCGTCTACGCGTGATGCGCGCCAAAGTAATTAGACTGCAGCGCATGAAAGCTCAGGAATATTGCAGGTTCACTTGTTTAAAGAGAGGAAACAAGATGTTCTTTCATATTTTTCCTTCATTTGATTAGGGCCAGTCTGATCAGATAAGATGCAATTTGATGGAAAAACTCTTACAGACAAGATGTTACAAGAAAAATCTGTTTCGTATTTCCATCATCAGGGAACAAGCCACAAAGCCTTGTTTGCCTTCTCTGAAAAAGAAAATAAGACAGACTATAAAAATAAAACAGATTATGTGCCCACAATGAATCCCGAGGCTTTTATTTTTGGTAACGCAGTACAACAGCGGTGAGCACGAGCTCCACAACAGCTACAGAGTGACACCTCGTGGTCGAGTAACTTCATCCTCTGGCTTGCTGCAGTCTATTGGGAACTTTCGTTAAGGTTCGCTGACATTGGCAATGACTCATGACTGACGACTGACATCGTTTCTACTCCTCAGTCATCCATTTTAAATGTGATTTTACAGGTGTTTTTTCTGTGCGACGTCCTCTGCCTCTAGCCTTTTCAAAAATATTCCTGTAAATGAGCCTGCTTCATTATTTATTATTTGAAGGTGTCTATACATGTTGACAATCTGAGTTGCCTTTCATTTCCTGCAAATTCAAAAGGTAAACTCCACCAGAAGCCGAACAGACACAGACGCCTGCTTAAGGAGGAACAGCGTCACGGCCTTGAGCTGGATGACGCACCCAGCACACACGAGTCCTTCCGCTGCAGCATCCTGCTGCTCCTGCTGACGGTAACGACTGTCCTCTGTGAGTGACAGCACGCGTTAAAATGGAGCGTTCAGACGGACAGGTGCTTTCCAGGTCAAGCCAAACATATTTAAGTGCAAGAAAACACAGAAAAACTGGTTGTACAAGTAAACAAGAGAACACAACTTCAAGTTATAGGTATAAGTTGATTTAATCTGCTTCAGTAAAAAAACAAAAACAAATAAATGACCGATGCAAGAAACACAAGTGAAACAATGCTTAAGCTGGCAGATGAGCTTCAAATTTGTGTGTGCAGTCAATAAATATGCATCCAAATAATTAAATAATCTCAGTATATAAGAATCAGTGAGTGAAACAAGTTTGTATTCAGGATATACAGCGGTAGCAGATTTTCAAACCATGGAAGGTTATTTACAATAAAAGTTTAAAACACACACACACAAAGCTTTAAGCAGGCCATAAATTACACCTGAATAAAGAGCATATCTAGGCATTCCGACAGCAGTTTAAGCAGTTCTGTGAAGTTAGATTTTCAAAATTCAGCAGCAACTGTTAATAAAAATATAAATATACAATTTCATGTTTTAGCTGTGAGTTGAGTGCCATCCACTGGTGGCTAAATAAATTACAACAATAGTAAGACGGTGAGACAGTAATATTAGAAAGTGTGCGCCTTTCTATCTGGTATTTAAAGTCTATTATTTACAAGCAGTTTAGTAAAAAATATTCTTCTTAATATACAGATATTGTCACTCTAGCTACAATAGTTTAAAACCCTGAATCACATTTTACATCGATTAAATGTGATGTACACGCAGTGGACCACATCTGGTGAGAGAAATCACAGAGACTGACGTAACAGAAATAACACCCGAAAAGACAAGTTATTTGGCATTGAGCATATTGCTGAGAGTCCCTGAGTTAGAACAAGCACCCAGTGACTGAAGTCATTCTTAGCATGTACAGTGTGTGAAAAATATTAGCAGTGCAGACCTGACAGATTTTAAGAGAATAAAATGAAAGTTTTCATTCAAGTTCACTCGAGTGGTGTCTCTGTGCTGAGTACAAGCATCAATTATAAGTCACCAGAATTCAGAAGAAAAGAGGAATTATTACGGGTTGTGCGAAGAGGAACTTTGAGCTATACAGTGAAAACACAGACACAGCTCAGTTGAAGGAGCTTATAATGCTTCACCTCCCAGTTCCAGGACGGTCTAGCCCTTCACGGCTCCCCATGGCTGCAGAGTGGCCTGTGGCAGGATGAACTGCGGAGACGGCTGCGGCAAGATGTAGTAGCCAAATACCTGCCGGGGTGGAGGCGGCGGAGCCGGAGGCGCGCACACTGTGGTGAGGAACACTGGTGCGCCCTTCTTGTACTGAGGCCAAACTGGTGCAGGGTGGTAGAAATACTGGAGGCTAGCAGGGAGCTGAACAGGTAGAGAGATTGGAAGGAGTACAAGAGATTAGCAGGAATAGTGGAGACTTTCCAGCAGGGGTGTTAAACACACTTTGATACCAAAAGATACTGAAACTTTAATAGCAGCAGTAGCTCATATCCAAAATATATAGCTTAACCACAAAACAAACATGAATTCTGTACTTTTTAGGGTTGTTAATGATATATTGTGGATGTGTATGTAATAATTCATTCATATTTTGTCCAAAATCACAGCAGTGATCCCTTTTCCTTATTTAAGTGTGTGTTAAATCATGAAACTGCAAATCCCACAACAAAGGTTGTAAACTGTTAGACCACTATTACCTCTACATGAGTACATTAAAAGACTGGGTTTATTCTATATTTTTCATATTGTCAACTGTCAACAAACACCATAAAAAGACCAAAATCAACAATGCCTCAATACTCGGCCCATTTGTCCCTACTGAAGACAGAACTCTCTAAAAACTCGTCATAAATATTAATTTCCTAAAATAACTGCCCACTGTAATTCTTGGCAAATAGTAAGAGTAATCAGAGCATTTGTTGGGGACTATTTTCAGCTGTGGATTAATAAGCCTTATTCTTCAATTGTGTCATACCAGCAGATGGTCCTTAAAAACAAAATAAAACTATTTTTTTAAATTACCATATTTCTGACGTATTTGACTTTATTTGGTCCATCTCCATGTCGCTTCCGAATCCTGGGCACCATTGCTATTGTGTAGGTGTCGCCTTCTGCCACCTCCTTCTTGACGACCTCCTTCTCTTCTTTCTCTTGCTCTCCCTCCGTCTCGCCGTCCTTTGCCTCCTCCTCCGTGTCACTCGACGCGGTGGAACCACAATCTGAAGAGGTAGCCGAGTGGTAATCTGACGTGTCAAGGTTTAGTGAGTCCACGGAGGAGTCATCCTGTTCTCCCTTCACACCCTCCTCGTCCTCCTCTTCCTCTTCCTCTTTGAAAGAGGCTATTGTGAATGGCCTGCTGTTCTCTCCAGATCTGTGAAGAGGGAGTGAATTATTTTAAACCACACGCAAGTAATTTTTCGCTTAACTGTCATCCATATTCCTACTTTTTACTTCCTACATCATTTCACAGAATGCATCATGACAACACTTACTCACAACTCTTGGCTAGACTGAGAAATGCCTCGTTGTTGCTGAAGCGTGTCTGTCTGTGTCATTTTTTGCCTCTGCCTCAGCGGGCCACCCAGTGACTCACCTTGCACAGACCTCCAGGGGGTCGATCCACAGTGTGATCTCAAGCGGTAGGCCCAGCTCACCAGGCGCGAGCTCACTCTCTTCACATGCCTTCAGGACCACTTCGTCACAGAGCACTCCATTATTTATCCGAATGCATCTGCGAAGGATTCAACGTTAAAGATTCTGTGTTTTCTTATGCGAACCTCTCCCTCTGTAATGCAGGGATCTGAGCCGATAATTACCTGTATGCCTGGCCTTTGCTGGGGCAGTCAGGGTACCAGTGCTCATCATATTTTTCACATAAAAGTTTCTGTAGCTTTTCAGCAAACAACTCTGCTTTGGCTTCATCGAGCTTGCCACGTGCCACAACCAGGCGTTTGAGGAAGCTGACTCCGGCCTTCACCTCTCTTTTCATGATGGCTGAAGAAAAGAAAAAAAAAGGGAAAAGAAAATATCAATTGAGGCTGCCAACAAGTTCATCTTGGTGTTTCTGTGTGTTAGTATGAGTATGTGGCTCTGCAATCACTTGCCACACTTGCATTTTTTTTCTAAAACCAAAGCACCAAGAAGCAGAGTGATCTGAGTCTTTGGTAACAAACCGTGACTTCCCTGCGATGAGATGTGGGAGGAGCAGGAACTTCAGCTGTAGTGATACCCGCACTTCCCTGTGCAGTTGCCCCTGAGCCTTCTAATTTTATTACCTTCAGGTGATATCTGTGTTAAGCATGTGCAAAAAACACCTGGGGATTTAACAGCTACGGCAAATGGCTCTGTGTTCGCAAAGGCTAAAGTTTGTATACAGGCAAACAAGATGCAAACTAGTGCTGCTGTGTTGACATGTAAGTATTTTGACATGCAAATCTAATGAGCTCACGGTCATGTTTGTCTACTGATAGTGTGTCCGTTTGGGGTGAGTGCCAGTGTCAGCCTGACCGGGAGAGAGGAGTGTATTCAATAAAGGCCAAGGCAATTCAAACTTTTCAGCGTGCTAACACCCTGCTGATGCCCCTGACGAGAAAACTGTGCCTTGAACTCTGAGGTGCAGACAGTCATTTGTTATTGTGGCTTGAAACAAACCACTATTGCTTCAGTCTGTGTAATGTGTTGTGAAGGAAAATTACTATTATGCCTCGAGAGGTGTAGCCACAGCCTTCCCTTAAGGGCAGTGATGAGCCTCTGTCACAACAAGTAAGAGTAGTAGTAACGTAAAATCCCTAACAGCCATTCTGCCATTACACGAACATCACTGTGTTATCAGCCTTATGTTCAGATGTTTAAGCAGCAGCTTTGATAGTCCAGTCAGTTATTAGTCTGCAGGGTAAACATGGTCAAACTGGATGTACTCCTCAGGTAAATATGTTCATTCCATCAGTCTCCACCAGCAGGGGGTTAGAAATCTTGCAACACGCTGACCCACAGGATGTCATTTTGTCTGACACCACATACATAAACACAGGTTTCTCTGGTAAGTTTTTCCAGTTTGGGATTTCTGCTGCGACAGTGAAGAATGTTAAAGCGGCCTTGTACTTGAATTCCTCCTAATACTGCGTTGAAGAGGCCACAGGAATTCAAAATAGATAAGGTGTTTTAGCTGACAGGGCCCTTAGTCAGCTAGAGCTCAAAGTGTTTTGGCTTTGGAAAATATTTTAGCCCCACAAGTTAACACTGAATATAACTACAATGCCTTTTCCCCCTCTTGATCTTAAATAGGCAGAGTTTATGTCATTTAGAATTGTTTTGTGAATAAGATGTGAAATAATTTATGAAATAGTAAATAATGCAACTTTGGTGATTTTCGGTTTCTCAGATAAACTAATGATGAGTTTCATTATTGAATCATCTGATCATTATGTTGATTAATCACTTTGTTTGGCCTATACAGTGTTAGAAAATAGCAAAAACCAGTTTTACGATCATAGAGGACTAACAAAACTGGTAAATATTCATAATTGAGAAGCTGTAACCAGCATTTATTCAATTATTTATTTTGGTATTTATGCTTTCAAATTACTTGAGGAATTTATTAATCATCAAAATTGTTGCTAATTAAATTTCTTTCACTCAGATCACTCAAACAATTAATCAAATCAATCAAGTTAACTAATCCTGTCGGGTGTAAACTGAGGGGTCTCCTGCTCTTTTATGGGGTGGAGAAAGAAACAATCATGCAGCCCCATAAAAGTTGATGTTTTGGAGATACATGGGTTTCAACACGCAAAACTGTTAAAACAATGTCTTCTGATTATCACGCCATCATTTTTGTCCACTGACAACACGTAACTTCCCACATGTCACTACAGATTCAGAGTAGTGTGACTCATGTTTCCAACTGGATTGCATCACGCCACATTAATGATGAATGTTTCTACTAGAGAAATTAAAAAACACTCCCATCACTGGCAGTGTTTGTTTTCTCTGACTCCAGGTTACTGATTGGTGTCATGTCTTTGATCTGATCAGAGGCTCAGTAATGCCCTTAAAAAAGCTTCCAGCCATGATGAGCAGAGCTGGCTTCTCAGTCTGTACACCGTGTTTCACATAAAGTTTACTGTTTACTGAACAATGACCTACTGCCATTATCACAGACTCTGCTGATACCTTTTTGATTTTACATGAGACAACAACAACTTGACCCATTTGCAGACTGAGATGTGCCCTGCAGTGCTTACACTGCAGTTTTAAGCACTGGGGGCTGAGGTCAGGCTGGATCATTTAACAGCCTGTTGATGCCTCAGTGTGTGTTTAGCACACCTTAACCTCATATATGTCTCCCAAAGTAGACCAAACAGACACACACGTCACATTACAATCAGTGTAATCAGGTCTGGGGGGGGGGGGGGGGGGGGAAATGTGACTTTTGTCTGGGTTTCGTTGATATCCACTTTGGGTGACAACGAAACTTGTTCTCGCGTCTGCGTGAAACAAAGGAGACACAACAAAGAAGTGAGGGCACAACTGTACGACCTGAGGGAACGGGGCGACACGTGTTTGTGTGTGGCTTGGTTTCGGACATCCATTACAACAAGAAAGAAGACTAAAGATCAAAGACTTAGGTTCATTCATCACCATATCGTCTGTTTCTCTCTGCTGCGATAAAGGAAACTTCACGCTACATGCTGGAAATAACGCATTTGGGTTTTCTGTCAGTGCGGAAACCCCCTAGAGGAAATTCAGAAAGTTAGCAGAAACAGACCTGCGGGTGTATTTTCGGTAGAGAAGATACAACGTTGAGTTACCCCAACGAAACAAGCTAATTTAACTTTATTTTTACACGGTGTTTGCCGTTAGAAAGAGTTAGAAGTTAGCACGCTACGTACAAAAACAGTTATGGGTGAAACACCAATGAAATAAACCAGTAAAAACAAAAAACATAACATTAAAAATTAACCGAAAGAGGCATAAAAGGCTGACTTGAAGTAATAACCGACAATAAAAATGCAACAATGTAAAGAACACGACAGCGAACACAACTAGCCAATAAACCTACATTACTACAAGATACGTTCAAAGACAAAACAAGACACTGAAAAGTTTATTTAAACACACACAAACCAAAAAAATGGTACTTACAGTAAATAAAAGAATAGTGTCCTCTCCGTGAATATCCAGCAGTCTGTGCGTGTCCTCGGCTCCCTCTCGTATCGTGGCTGCGTGCTCGCTCTACGTGCTGATGTGTTGGAGTTATTATGGTCAGCACATGTTGCTTCCTTGTTCTCTGTTCTGCTCTCGGCGCTGCTGCAACAGAGACGTAACGTTACCGTCAGCGTGACTCACTTCCTTTACTCAGCGCCGTGAGCAAGAGCTGACTGGTTCACTGCGAGAGCAACACCCCGCCCGGCCCAAATATGGGCAGTCAAGGTAAACAGCTGAGTGGGGGGGATTTCTACGGTGCGTTTGTTCGTACTTACAAAGCATAACAGTAATTTCACTGCCCTGTGATGACATTTGATGTAACGCCCGTGTTTGTCGCTTATAATAAGCTATTGTTGTGAAAGGGCTGACTGTGTGTGGCAGATAACAGTGAGATTATGGAGACCATATTATTCCTGATTCCCAATTTGTTTTTTTTACTTTTTAAATGTAGCATTACTACAATATGAAAAGTCCTGCATTCAAAAGCGTATAAAGTAAATAAAGTATTATCAGAAAAATGTAGTTGAGTATCAAAAGAGGCTCAGAATAGACACCGTCAGTGTTAAAATACCACATATTGTATTCATGGATTACTGTTATTACCCATGCATAAACATGTAAGCAGTATTTTAATGTTGTGGTGGGTTAAGGTGAAGCTACTTCTCACTACTCTATACAGTGCTGGGTAGTTTGATCTATAACAATGGGTTTCTGATTAGCTTATTATGTAACAGTATACAGAGGCATAAAATAGAAATACTCATGTAAAATACCACAATGTAAAAGTACTCCATTATAAGTAAAAGTCCTGATCTTATAAAAATAAAAAAATATATATATAGTTAAAGTAAAAGTACTCATTTTTCAGTGTCATTACATTTATAATTATAATTATTGATACATTTGGAGCTAATTTTTATCTAGTTAATGTATAGTAGTAGTAGTAGTTTACAGTGGAGTAAAAAGTAAATATTTAATCCTAAAATATAGTGGGGTAGAGCTTTTAAGTCAATAATAAAGTACTTCAATTTGTACTTAGATAGTACAGTACTTGAATAAATGTACTCCCGTCACTGGTTTTCTTTGCTTCCATGTAGGTTGGCTGTTATGTTGTTCTCCAGTTTGGCTTTGTGGTAAAAAGTGGGCTGGTGCAAACTATAACTGCACTGGAATGTAAAACTGTAATGGATTACTGGTCCAACGGTTTTCCTGCTCTCTTAATCAATGCAGTTTGTTTTATTTTGCAAGGAATTGACACCATTCAGCCTAAATTGTAACTGTGTTTATCTGAGTTTATTTTCAAAGAATTGTCCCACGTACTGCTGTTCCATGTTACACACCCAGTGCTCTTTTGACTACAGAGCTCCCGCCATAACAAGCTGTGAGTCAGTATGATTAAGATCAATAAAACATCCATAAATACCAGCAGTTCACAGCAATGCAGACTGAAAGACTGAAGCTCTAAATCACACAGAACGGGCCCATATAAGAGTAACAAGATACTACTGTACACAAGTGTTTTTTCTCTTCATATTCCCTTTCCATAAGAGGTATTAAGATCCTTTATTTAAATATATACATACATATATGTATATATACAGCTAGCATGCAGTTAATAATTAAATGATTGTGTGTAATGTAATGAATGCAATGCAGTTAATAATTAATTGTTAGGGTAGTTTGATCAGTACGACAACAGTGTAACAATGCATCATATTATATAAGACAATCATATGTTTTGTCTGTAAACTCTAAGCACAGTAACTAAAGCTGTGAAATAAATGTGTTGGAGTAAAACATACTATATTTTCCTCTATAAAGTGGCATAGAATTATATACTGAAGGAAAATACAAGCTCTTCAAACCTGTACTTAGGTACAGTGCTTGAGTAAATGCACTTAGTTACTTGGCACCACTGCTTTTTAGATGATATTGATCAGTGTGTTGCATTTCACACCACACAGTGTTTCTTTCTCTTTGTGACCACTAGAGAGCAGGCTGGTTTCTTTTCTCAAATTTCATCCAGTTAGAGGTGTGTAAAACACAATGTCGACCACATTAGAAACCCCACTGATTCTCTGTCCGTGTCTTCATCACTTCAATAGTCAATACTTTTATCAGGCTTAAATTTAGTTTAAAATAATGTGTTTTTGCAGGAATCTTTAGCCGTTGTTTGCAAGCTAATATGACTGTCACATAAAGAGAAATAAAGACAGTATTATGATTAATAAACAACTCATTAGCTTATCATTATTTCTCAATGTTATTTTATTATTTTCAACTTAGAAATGAACACACTCCTCCCATTTCTCATATTGCATGTTCTCCATCTCTGCTATGCACACCTGTATATAATTTTTTTCCTTTCCTCCTTCCTCTCATTTAGTCATTAATTACTTTCTTTCTTTGTCTGTCCACGTAGACTTTAATTCTTTCATCTTTTTTTCTCCTGTCAGTTACAGTAATGTGTGTTAGTGTTGGGGCAGGTAGGTTGAAGACAGTGTGTCAGATCTGTGTGGATTTTTCTCCACTCCTGCCTCCACTGGATCACACTCCTCTGCCCCAGATGCCAACTCAAGAGTAAATCATCGCTGGGAGTGCGTAAGAGAGAGATAGAAATAAATAGAGAGAGACATGAGGGGGATGTGATGAGAGGAGTAGAAAGTGTTGAAGAGTGGGTGTCTTTTGTATTGATTAGCATTGTTTTGACGACTGATGGAAATTAAATTGCCTTCTCTGTCTTTGTTTCCCCTCTGTCTCTCTGTTGACCTCCTTCCCACTCCATCTCTCTGAGCTGAACCTCTGTGGGCAATTTCCATTGTTAGTTATAAGACTGATTGCATCACAGTGTCTTTAAACAAGCAATTAATTTTCTAAAAGAGTCACAGGTCATTCTTTCTTTCTAATCCTGATGTTGCTTGTCAGACCCCACAGCTTCTGCTAACAACTTTCTCCATCTGAAAACTATTGATTTTCCTTGTCAGTGTGTCATTTGTGCTCCTAAAACACTGGCAGGTATTCTGCTGTGATAATGGGAACCAAAGTGACACTACTCATACAAAACACACGCCACATTATTAATTTCTTTTCTTTGCACATATTTCTCACCAGGTGTCATGATTTTGTAGATAAGTATTGAAAATGAAACCACTTGACCGAAAATGTGATCATTCTTTTCAGGAAAGGCTTCGAAATTGCCTGGCGGTATCAATGAAGCCCACACGCATTGGGGTTACCACAAGCAGCCTGCTACGCCTTTAAAACATATATTGATTTTTCTTTCGCAGGGAGCTTAATGTGACCGGGACGCCAGGCCCTTTCAAGATCAGCTACCAGTATAAGCATCTCTTCCCTAACGCACATGCTGCCTCTTTTCCCTCAGGTAATGATTGTCCTGGGCTAGAATAGTTTGTCTGGAGAGAAGTGTTTTTGTGGCATCCAGTCCCTCTCCCTCCTCTCTGGTCCCCCGTAATGCCAAGCATGAACGTACATTTTACTTTAACAAAAGGTATGAGGAATGCAGCCACACCTCCTTTGACCTTATCATCCACCCATCCTCCTCGGTCCTCCTCCTCCCCTCCTTCCTCTCTCTCACCTCCCCCAGTGGGTCAAGTACTCTATTTGTATTTGCAATGCATTAGACCAGTGCCCTTTTTAGATTGAAAAAGTTCGCTTTAGTGTGGTACTCACACCAACAAACAAGAAGCTTTTCATGCACATTTGCCCTTTTTCTTTATCTTTTTAAGGCATATTAAGGTCATGTTATCACATTTATCTGCCCTTAAGAAATTAAGACCATGCTAATGCCAATTAAAGATGATGGCTCAGTCCCTTCAATTTGCTTCATGAGCTACACTGCGGCAGTGGCTTCCCAACCTGGGGGTCTGAAACCTCAAAGTGGTCAAAGAAAAAATATAATAAGATGGTTCGTGGAGAAAGACACATTCTCCTACATTATGTTTGCTAAGGATCGCTAATTTTGACCATAAAAATCATTATTTCTGAAATAAAACATTTAATCTTTTAGGCCAATACAAGAATATCTTAAACCTGCATGAGCATTATTTTATATTTTGGCCACTTGGGACAGCAGAAACAAGTTGTAAAACACAACAGAAGTACATTTGTAAATTTGATATGACTAGCTTATTAGCAAACAGTTGCTTTCTTTATACTTCCAGCAGACGTGGAGCAACATTATTTTCAAACATTATTTGAGTCATGTTTTGGCCACCTGATGAATGTAAGTCTGCTATTCACTCTTCTTTTTACCTTTGTTTTTGGTCTCACCACATTTTGAGGAAATACCTGGCTCTTTTAGAGGCTAAATGTTAAATTGTCCGCTGTTTGGTGCTGGAGCAGAAAAGTACGTTTTTACTGCTTCATCTCTAAACAGTTGCTAAAACCTGCTGAAAGAAGCCATACAGCCTCCTGCAGCTGAGGAATTGTAGACAGTAGCAATGAATGATACCTCTCACATAAGCTTACAAGTCATTTCATCCATTCATAATATAAAATACTGACTAGCTACTGAACATCTAGAGGGGAAAACCTTGTGGTTAGATTGTTCTGTTTTTAGCTTTAACTGAGTACCAAAGCTGTGTGCACCATCTGGAGAAAACATCAGTCCCCGTTGAACTCCTCACATCTCATACATAAAACATATGCAACCTGTGAAGGCACTCATACAATAAAGGGGCTGGGAGTAGGCTACGTAGGCTACAGTGACCTTTACAGATATTGCATCAGTTAACACAATTCGATATTTATAATCAGCAAATTCCAACAGTGAATTCACCAATTAAAAGTTTTTCCACTAAATATGAATTATTCCAGCATTTTGAAGTGACAAAGTCTCCCAGCCTTTGTCAGTACCAGACAACCCTAACTGCCAGGGTTCATGCCTTTATGTACATGTGATGTTGATATATTCCTCGCCTTATGTTTTCTCTGTAGATAAGACAGTTTTACATCCCCTTATATCTTGTTGATCTAAGTTTAGACAGGATTAAATCAAAGAAAGCCATCTCACTGGATTTAATTTGTCTGGTGACTTTTAATTGCCTATATTTCAGCCTCCTCTCTGGATCAGATG
This sequence comes from Lates japonicus, assembly GCA_033238685.1. NCBI lineage: Eukaryota > Metazoa > Chordata > Actinopteri > Centropomidae > Lates > Lates japonicus. The sequence goes on along the minus strand of BRZM01000063.1, from coordinate 480,435 downwards.
AGTGCAGTCTAAACACAGCATGTTACAGGGAGAACTATCTTCTAAGTGCAATAGGGATAAACAGTACAACACAGAGAGAGAAATATAGTAAAATAAATATATCAATAAGTATAGAATAAATATTAATTCAACAAATGTTGAGTGCATGAACTTCACGTGATTTCCTGTCATACCAAACTTTTGCCTCTACTCAAAATAGAATCACCTTTCCTGTGTTTCAAAAATAATTTAGTGATACATTTCAACCTCAAATTCTCTTCCCAGCTCCCTTCACACATTTTGAAACTTAATGTATATGTGAAACTCTAGCTCGTTGAGTGAGAAATGAGGTGGAAAACTCTGGGATTTCCTACACTGTCTTGTTTCTGTTTGTATACCTTGAAACACATTATTTACCCATGTCTGTAATTTACCTTAACAGTATAGATACTTCTGGAAATAATATAATGGTTTTGTTTGGGAAATTAGGATCTCCTTGAAAGAAAAGGTCAATTTAAACTCAAGTAAATATTAATTCACTACTCATTTATTATTTTAAATATGTTGTTGAATCACATATGCTTGTCTGTAGACAAATTTCTTACATTTTAAGAGTTCCAGTTTATGCTATGCTAACTAACTGGAATAAATTAAATTGAGCACTGTCTTATATTTTCCTGTTGATTAGTACCAAGTTTTATGGTTCTTATACTTTATTGGAAATCATTCAAAACTTAGTGGACCCATTTCCGTTTAAGTGTCGCTTTAACTTTATGAAGGTATATGAATGCTCGAGGGCTTTTTTATTCTTTTCCTATATTCCCTTTATTTTCTATTGTTTGTTTAATCATTTGAATAAATGTTATGAATGCCCCAATAACATGAGACTTTGATTTTGGAGTTTGATGTTGACATATTATGAGCCTGTACTCCACTGTGCAAACACTGTACCGCTTTAAATGTTCAGGGACTATTTATAATGTCAAAATGTATATGCAGGTTCGTGCTGTGAGAGGCATCGGTGGTTCATTACCGTGGCCCCGCCGCTGGCTCACGACTGATCCTGCCAGTGCCCTGACTCCCCCTCTGTCTCCCCCTCCGCTGTCCTTCCAACAATTAAATCAGCCAAGGTGAGTGCACTACTCCACTCTTCTTTTCTTTCTTCTTTTTTTTTTTTTTTAGAAAAGACAACAGATAAAAGCTGGTATATAATAGTCCATTTCATGACCCACAACACAAACGAGTTTTTCTATGAAATACTTCACCATGTCAGCAGCTGCCATGGAGATTCTGTGCAGATATGGGAGGCTCTGTTTAATGTCTGACCCAGCCTTGCACTTTCGATTAAAGCCACAATGTTACAAACACATGGGCATACTTTTATACCGTGTAAATCAATATTTCAACAGCAGTCTGTTCTCTTAGCCTCTACTACACACATTAACATTCTTTAATATAGATTCAGCCTCAAAATAATAAGAAAATTTATAAGTTCTGAGCAGCAAAACATTACTTTAATGTTTTATGTTGTACACCCATGTACTTTTAAACTAACTCAATGGCCTTGAACCACCATTTACAAACCTTTCCCTCCCCATCTGCATTTTCTCCTGCCCTTGCCCCCTCTGTCCTGCTCTCTCTCTCTTACTCTCTCTTTCTCTCTCCTGCAAGCTGTGTCTCTTTCCTGTGTGCTGGGGGGCCAACGGAGGGGAAGTACAACGAGAAAGAAAAGCACTCTCTCAGTTCAAGTGCACGGGCTTAAAGACACAGCTGGCTCCAACAAAGGGGAATATGACAAGGGGAAAACAGTCGCAGAAAGGCAGAATAATGACCTACTGACAAGGCAGTCGTGTACATAGAGACAGTACAGGGATCATTTCACAAAAAAAGGGGAAATTAAAAAAATTGTGAACAGGAAAACGGAGAAAAAAAAGTCTCCTCCCCTTTTCCTCTCCACGTATACTCCTCCTATTCCCTCCCACCTTCTCTCAATCTCTGTCCCTCCCTCTCTCCTCTACTTCATTCCTACCCTGCCTGCATGTATGCACACTCGCACACACACGCGCGTACACATAGATACACACATGATGACTGATGCCTTCGACCCTCCTTCTCTTGCCTTCTCCGTTTTCTCAGCTCTCTCTGCACCACTGAGACTTTTGTGTGTGTTTGTCCTCTCGGTGCAGCGTATGGTGGAACCGGTTCTGCGCAGCTTCCAGCACATGCCATATCCCAGCCACAAACTGAGCAGCAACAGCAGCAGCAGCAGCAGCAGCAACAGCTCCAGCTCCAGCTCCTCCTGCCTCTCACTTTCCTGCTTGTGACTTTTATCTGCTTGCCTTTCCCTCTGGTACTTTTCCTCACACCGTTGATTTCCTTTGTCCATTCAAAGTCCCGAGTGTGGACAGGGCGAGGGAAAGAGAAATCGTGTCCGTGGAAAGAGGAGATGAGGCAACAGCGAATAAAATGTGACGAGGCTGGAGTGAAATAGAGATGCAAGGCTGCAAGTCAAGGGGGAGAGCACTAACTCAAGAGTGAGGAAGAGGGGACAGAGAGAAGGAATCAAGTTGGAATCAGGAGAGAAACGCAGGAAAAGGTAAAAAAAAAAAAAAAGAGAAGAGGCAGACTTATGCAACATAAAAGCTGGAATTCTCTTGTATTGTGTTGTTTCCCTCTTGAACTGTTATTTCGAAAGAATAGTAATCATGTACACGCATTATTTCCATTTTTAATTGCTTTTTCTGTCTATCTCGTCTTGATTTCTGCTCTCAGCTCTGCTTTGGTTTCTGTTGGTTTGTGTACCCAAAGTCATTTTCCTTCCTCCCACTCCCGCTGGAACATTTCCCCTGTCTCCATGCTTCTACCATAATCCAGCCATGCCTTTTATCTCCTGCATTTGCTTGACAAGAATATGTATGTTTGCTGAAAGAGCCCTTGCCTGAACTCAAGCTCAGCGTTAGTCAAAGGCTCAGGCTGCTTTTGGGGCCCAGTTGTGAGGAAGAAGGGGAAGGAAGAACGGGGTCGGGGCACTCACTTTTGTGCCATTATGCTGCGTCGATCACTGTCTTTGTAAATCTTTTCATACACACTGTTAAAGTATGCGCTTGCCAAGCAAACGCTTTTGGCCTAGTTCTGGTTCTTGGTCTCAGATGATATGAAAGTGTTAAAAAAGATGACACAAAGTATTTGAATTATTTGGCCATCATCCTCCCTGCTCTGGAATTGACACGTCCCACCCTCTACTTCCCCTTGCTGTTTGTTTGTGGTCTCAGTGTGTATCCCTGCTACGCCGCACATGACCAAGCCTCATCTGTGTGTCTCTCAGTGTCCACAAACACCTAACTTCCTGCTTCGAATACCTTTTGTGCTTTGTGTCCACACAGTCCTCAGCTCATACTCGCTGTCCTATGTGTTCTTAGCCTTGCCGCCATTGTTTAATATTGGCAAGTTAGTGTCGTCCCCTGTATGTGCGCTCGAAGGCATGTGATATATCCTCGTTCTATCTGTGCCCTTAACAAGCCTGTCCATCTCCATGGAGACCCTAAAGGAGTTCTCAGTCCCCCTGTACCCCTGACTGCAAACTCAAAAATACCCCAGCTGTCTCCATGCCAGGGTGCGCCATTTGGCAGAGGGCAGAAACAAGGCTTTTCCTGATCGGTAGATCACAGGGTGACTGTGGGGATCATGGCAGTCTTGATAGCGTTGACAGAAATGGTCTGAATTCAGGTTTAACTTGAGACTTAGTACTGAAACCAAGTCCCAGACAGCCGACCTTGATGATTGGTGGCTGGTTGGTGCCCATAGACAGGGTGTTGCAGAGGCCGGCTGGTAGAGAGGCACGGTTAAACACAGATATTTGTTTTTCAGTGGAGGATTAGTTAAGATGATTAAACTGAACACATGATAAAAATTAAGTAGGTTGTTAAATTTTACTCCAGATGGTCAAATAGAGAGCATGCTCAGATGATCACTGTGCTGCATTTATTTGCACAAATTTGATCTTAACTTGTGCATGGAGAGCACGGAGTCTTGAATTTGAAGTATGTAACTGGGCGATGAAGTCACCTTGGCAAGTTAAATTAAAGTAAACACCATAAACCCCTTAGTCATTTTAGCTATTAACTCCTCTGCGTTTGCAATGGGGAGCTTTACAGTGGTAGATAAATGAGGAAATACATTATATAGCCTAACATAAAAGGCAATGTGCTAATGGTTGGGGGGAAACAATAGTATAAGATACTTAATTTTATTGTTTTTACTTCCTGTGTGCAGTAATTTACATCATCAGGTTTCAGGCCTTGGCCAATGGTTTATGAAAAGTCTTAAAAGCTTTTGTATTATCACTAAACTTGGGTGAGAACCCCTCATAACCAAAACACATCCTCATTTTCAATAAAATTTCATCTGCTGTGGGAAGTTCCATCTTTAAGATGACAAATAAGGTGCACGTGCAGTATTTAAAATGGAAAATATTCCAATTACATTTTCAAGACAGTTTTACGCAAAATAAACAAATAGAACAGCTGATATTGCCAACGCCAGTACTGTAGGTAATAGGCAGATGGTACATGGACTGTTTTCATTACCAGTTAATCTGCCACTTGATTTTGTGATTGATCAATTCAAATGTCAGAATATAGTGAAAACTGCTTTAATCAGTATTTTCCAAAGACTAACTTGATGCCCTCAGATTGCTTATTTTGTTCAACCAACTATCCAAAACCCAAATGTAGTGAGTTTACTATTGTTTAAAACTAAGAACACTGGCAAATAGTCACATTTGAGAAATCTGGACGAGTGGATTTTTGGCACTCAAGAAATTATTTAAACAATTAATCTAGTCACAGTGTGGTTGCCGGTTAATTTTCTGCTGATTAACTAATTGACCTAAATGAATCATTTCAGCTCTACTAAACAAATATACTTACAACAAATCACTGAAATAATTTTGGATAATTACACAGCATACTCACCTTGATGTGTGTGGAGCTGGTGTGATGTTACCCAGCACTGAGAGCTCGATGTGGCACTTCATCTCAACTGAGAGTGTAGCCGCTTCAGTCGTGTGTTCACCACACTCATTCAGTACAGCTCTTTGAGAGCTGCCTGTCTGTATACTTTAGCCTTGATACAGATTTTTGTTTGTTTTTAATTTCCATACTTTTGTTAAAACATTAATCCAGGGACGACATCCTCTGCTTCGTCGCAGTATTGTTGTTTTATTACTGCTGCTTTGATATAGTGTTATTTTGACATTTACTTATGCTTATGACAAATTCCTAGGAACACTCTTTGAATTTTAGATCAAATGTGATTCACTAGTATTTTCACTTTAGTACAAATGTATCTGTGGTTTGGGCACATTTAGTGAATCAAATCAATTTTTACAAACAAATTGAAAACAGAGAATAAGAAAGCTTTAATGAATAAAGCCTATTGATGGCTGTTGTGACATTAAGACAGGCTCTAATATCATAACGCTTAAAGCATAAGAACATCTGAGGCATTCCATTCTGTATAACAATACTGAATACTCTGGCAGAAATAATGGATTATCCCAGCTTATTGTACTGACAATGAATGTATCAGTTATTTAAAACCTCTTCAACCTGAGGCCACCACTTACTGATCCCGGCACATCTAAACTTTAGAGCGCAGAGGAAGCCATTAATGTGGTTGAACATAACTCTGCCCTCGCTATCAATTATGTAGTTCTGGTGTGAAAGAGACGGGAAAAGGACCACACACAACAGGCGGTGGGGTCCGACATGGACAGAAAGCACTGCACCATGTGACTGCAGTGGATGTACTAACGCTCTCTCACGGTCCGAGTGAGAGCTATTCCCCCCGGACTCAGTGTTCCAGTTGCATCAGTGTTTGTCTGCTTTCTCTAGGACATGGGGCTGAAATGGGGCTGGAACTGAGAGAGCTCCATCTGGATACCCATAGGGCTTTTCTACTTTATAAGCACAGCACTGATAACGTCTCTCTCTGTGATGCACAGCGCACAAAGTTTTACCAGTTTAAATTTCTGGCTGACCTGAAGTTCTTGCGTTTTGTTCCAGTTGCAGGGTGTGCATGTTGTGATATTATTTTAAGTTGCTGGGCAATGTTGCTGATATAGTGTGAGATAGCTGATTGCTGCAGGAACTTTGGTCTCTGTTGAGGTATTGAATTTGATCAGTTTTGAAATGTTGTACTTTTACTCCACTACACACAATATATCTGAAAGCCTGATTACTTACAAATTATCTTGTAAAATGTGATGCATTGTGATTGATCAAACTACCCAGTAGTACCTAAAATACTTAAAAGTAACACCAAATTATAATACTGTTAAATAAATTAAATTACAATAATATAACACCCAGAAAAGGTCCATTCTGCATAACAAGTTGATTTACTTTTGATACTTTAGGGATATTTTGTTGCTAATATTTGCATGCTAGTAAAAGTTTGAATGCCGGACTCATTGACACATTTGAGCTTGATCACATAGTACAGTACATACTTAAACTTAATATATACTTTTTACAGTATTTGGAGATTATGGGAAGCAGAGGTAATATTATTAATATAATACATATCACAGATAGACTGATGAGTGAATGTGTCTGACAATTTGTAGCAAGAAATTGCAACCCAGAAATGCTAAAGATATGTTTGAGGTAGTTAAGAAATAGGGTCACTATTACATAGTTTGTCAACCAGATAAGACAGAGAAGTTTATTTTTCAGCTGTGTGAAAAGATGAACATTACTGTGACCTAGGTATCTAAGACCACATAAACCACAGTGTCAAATCTGGTCAAAAATCTTTGCTGCATGACATCCTCCTCTCTCCGTCCCAGCACTGTCACAACTGTCTTGTGACTAAATACTATTTATTAAAGGCAATAAATTACTAAAGGTAATCTAAAAAAAAGAAGCCATTAGTTAGGCTGTAACTTGACTAGTACAATATTTTTTTTTCACAGAACTTTAAATGGATATTAAAAGTAATCTCGCATGCCTTTTTAAAGTAAATATTAATGTCATTAGATTTCTCTCAGATCACACTTTTGAATTATTTCACTGAACTTACAGCTACAGTTGGTGGGGTTTTTATGTAAATATCTGCATCTGATCAGCCTCAGTCCCAAAGTGGTGCTGCACAAGAGAACAAACATACACCCTACCACCCAGAACCCATTAATTCTCACCATTTGCCGACAGAAAATTCTGATCCATGTGGGTGTCAGCCTCTCCAAATGATGATTTAGGAGTAAATCCCAACCATGTTACATGATTTAAGGGTATTAGAGTATAAATTACCACATGTTGTAGTTTGGTTATGTCCAGAGAAACTACAGCATGTTGGGTACAATAATGTTTGTGTGTGTGTGTGTGTGTGTGTGTGTGTGTGTGTGTGTGTCTTATGTGTGTCTCCCACTACAGTGTACAAATATATTTCAGTAACTAAGTTGATATCAATGAATAGTTTCCTCATGGAGGGGCCAGGTGGCTGCTTTGTGCATTCAGATGGAGGCAGAGGTGGTGAGGTGGGGGTTAATATTTGCAGGCTGTAGGAATGTGTTTGGAGTCAGCAGTGAGAATTCCTCAGTTCTGCATTAGTAGGTCACAGCGTTGCCTCTTACCTCGCCAAACTATCTCAATCCCCTCTTTTCCCCTCTTTCCCCCATGTCTGTGTCTTCTGTCTCCCCCTATGACTCCGTTTTGCGTTTGATCTGCGTCTTTATCACTGCGTTCCTACGCCTGTCTCATTCTTGATGCGTGTCTTTTTCCTCTGTGTTCTGTCTCAAGTTTTGATCCTCACCATCTCCTCTCTCCTCTCAGGCTCTTTAGTTGTCTCACAGACATCTTAAGAGCCTCAGGAATTGGGGGTTGGGTAAAACGTGAGCGATAAGGAAAATGCATGTGAGTGTGATAATTCCAGCAGAGCCCTCTCTCCTGCCGGCCTCGTGTCCTCTTCAGGATGTAAGTCATGTAAGAATAATGGAACAGGTTCCTGAGAAGTGGGCTTTCTTGATGAGTTAGTTCAACTGTAGACCATAAAATAGTCACCACCTGCCCAGGCTATCACTCTCTTCAGGATCATATCACAAATTGGGGTTGTCACCTAACATTGTTGCTCAGGACAAGAATCAGAGAGACAGAAATCTCATCTCCTTTAAGTCGTTTTCATCAAGATTTATATATCAGTTCAAGAAAAAGTCTGAATTTAAACTGAAACAGCTAGTCTTTAAGACATAGTTTAACATTTTGGGAAATATACTAATTTGCTTTCTTTGCCAAATGAGAGGATCCATACCACTCCTATTTCTTTCTATTAAATATAAGGATACAGCAAATAGGTGGTTAGCTTAGCTTAGCATAAAGACTGGAACGAACAGCTAGCCTGGCTCTGTGACTCTAAAGGTGACAAAATTTTAATAGTTTAGTTCCATTTAAATAGTAAAGTATAAATGTATCAATTAGTGAGATTTCAAGTACCAAACTAAGCTAACTAGCTTTATATTTACTGTACAATTGAAAATAATATGGATTTTCTTATCCAGATTAATATCCCAAAATTTCAAGTTATTGCCTTAACCAATTAGTCAACAGAATAGTCCAAAACAACATTTTTTTAAATCCCAAAAAAGTCAAATATTAACCGGTTTTGACCTTTCATATTATTGCTTATTAAATATCTTTAGGTTGTATTTGTCAGACAAGTAACAAGTAACAAGTAATTTTACAATGTTCTGTGAACTAACGATTGACTCTTTTCAATTTTTTTCACATTTTAAAGCTTGAGCACTTATCGGTTATTTGAAAACGTCGTGGATTCATTGAATCAAAAAAAATTATCACTTGTAGCCCTAAAAAGTAATAGATCAAATGGTTTGAAGTGTCACTACGTCTCTTCTGGCAACATATTGATAGCATTCACAAGGCTCTCCATTATGCTTCACCGTGATACACATGCTCTTCAGTGGCGTCGGAGGTGTCAGCTGCCCGCGTCACACAGCGACACCCTCGAGTGTGCCAGCTCCCTGGTGCCAGACAGAGAGGAGGAGATGTGGGAACGGTGTGAAGAAAGAGGGGAAGAGAAAAATGAAGGCGTAAAGAAACAGGCTGCCTGAGCGGTAGAGACAAGTGGGTGAAAACAGCCAGGGAGAAACCGTCTAAGTGGAGGAAGAAAGGGTTTGATGCTGGAGCAATGACAGGATAAGAAAAAAAGGAAGGTGAAGGGTGGGAGGAGGTGGAACCGTTTGTGTTGATTGTCTGTCTCCTCAGTGAATCATTGGACAATGAACCTCAACCTAAGCAATAAAAATTAGTCAGTCTGATGGTGAGTATTAACTGTTTGAGGTAAAGTGATGGTCCATATAGAAAGCACTACACATCAGTATATAAAATATCATAGCGAACAAACTTAGCAAACAAACTTTACAAATCAAAGATACAGAGGTCGGTAGTGGAAGGGAGACTTGCCAATGTCTGCTGTTCTTTGGTCAGCGTGGGTTGTCAGGGTCACATCTGTAAGATGAAAGGAGAGGCTGCGGTTGGTTGCTTCCACAGAGGGATGGAAAGGTCAGGAAGTGGCCCCAGCACAAACACCAGACTCATTGTTCAAGTTCAAGGTAACGCTGAATGGGGTTTTCATTCAGTTAGCTCGGCCCTGCATCCCCTGACAAGTCCTCTGATAAGTCGTCTGATAAGTTTCTGTTTTTAAACGTGGTCGTAATTAGAGGGAAGCACTGCCTTTGGCGACGTCTGAAGTTGGTGTCATGCTGTTATAACCATAAACTAATTATGGCAGTGTTATTTATTTAATTGAGTTTTTTTTTTTTTTTTCCTTGCACATTGGGCTCAGGTGCGTCCACTGTCTGCCCTTTCAGACAATGAACAAGGTCACAGCCAGAGGGTTAGATGTCAGGGCAGAGTTTCCCCTCCTCCACCTCCAGCAGTCTCCCTCCCTCCTTCCCTCCCTCACTCCCTCCTTCTCTCTCTGTTGTGTCTGTTCAGTCGTCAGCTCCTCATTAACTCCTCACAGGGGATTTCCTGTTCGCCTCCTTCGCTTCCCTGTTCCTGTTCAAAATGGAACGGCATATTAGCTCTTTTTACAAAACATGAATAATTAAATCCTTCACGGTTATTGTGCTGAATATGCAAACTAACTGCCTGAAAGTTGTAACCACGAGCTGGGAAAGAAAAAAGGTAGTCGGAGCACGACTAAACCAGCTACAGTGCCAAACCTTTGGGAAGTCTGGGTCTGTAATTGATGACTTTGTGCTCTTATTGAGTACAGTACAACACACACACACACACACACACACACAAGCACAGGCACATAATTCAGAGTCTGACTCATCCCCTTTAACAGAAAGTCAATAACAATACAGGAATGATTAATCAGTCCCTCCGTGGCCCCTCCCTCTCTACTCACCACCTTCCACTCTCTCTTCTCAACCCCACTCACCCTCTCTCAGCTTAGTATTGATCTGAATGCATTTGCTTCCCATTTATCCGTTAGCCCCCCTCCCCCAACACGTATACGCTGCCACTGCATCGAGCGGTCACAAAGAACCTTTATATACAGGAGCGTCTCCCGTGCGCACAAACAGTGCACTCGCAAGTGTGTGCACATGTTGCAAAGGCAAACACACATCACTGCAGCATGCACGACATCTGATACTCTGATAGGTACTACTACACTTAACTGTGTTGCACTGAGGGATTTGGCTTGATTATTCTGGAGTGCAAATTAGAGAGGTCCTTTTCATAGTGCAGGTGCATTATGTGTGCGTATTCTTGTTTGTAAGTTGCATACACATCGTCCTAAACACAAGGCAGCATTCTTAGAGGTTTAACTGACAGCTCATTTGACCCCCCTGCTTCCCCCCTTACTATTCTGGTTGGTGGCACACAGGTTGCCATGACACCAGACTGTTTTGTCTGCCCTTTGACCTCTTTAAGGGGTGCTGTGGTCAATCAGGCATTACATGTGAGGGGCAAATAGAAGGGAGGAGAAGGAGGGGGATGCATTTCCTCTGTAAAAATGAGGTCTAAGAGGTTCCTCTATACATCCGCTTTGTACAGAGCAGAAGGTGGGGAGCCTCCGAGAGGCTCGCAGTGAAACAAAGACACATGTGCACATACAGGCATGGCAGCGTTCTGCAAGGGTAAATGAACTAGGCTGGAGCTCCCAGGGGGTGGGGAGTTATTATGCTCATTGTGCAGTCGGCCAGCTAAAGCTGTTTGGCTGCTTCTTTTGAAGTTATATTTATCAAACCGGAGCAGGAGGCTTAGCACTCCAAGCTGGTGCATCGCTTTGTCCACACTGCAGAACGCATGTGTGCACTGAGATGGCTCTCAGATATCAAGATTTAAATACCCTCAAATGTTTATCTCAGACACAACATTAAGCACGAAGTAGAATTTACGTTACTCCGTTGCCACTAGTAATGACCTTCCCTGAAACCTTCAAGCAGGGAAACGCTGAAATCGTGACAGGGTTATCCTCAGTAATTTCCTCTTATGCAAGCAGCAAGTGTTCACCATCAGCTCCATGCTGATCATGTTTAGATAATTTTGTAAATATCCAAACATTTATTAATGGTAGAACTCAAGAAGTAACATTTGAGCGTTAAGTGCAGCTTTTTAAATGAGGCTAATTTACTCTGCAGCTCTCTGTCGGTCCTTCTGTTCTGTTAGATACGTTATTTTATGTAATGACAACTGATTGCCAGGTAGTGTAATTTGGACTGCAGCTGTTTGATTATTTAAGTTTATGTAGTTAATGATGATCCCTGTTCTGTCTATGGTGGATACTTTATTTATCCTTTACCTTCCTTTTAGCTAAATGCTGACATTCATGCTGACATCAATACACCAATGCTGTTGTCCAGAACAGCTCACGAGTAACACGGTGTCTTTTCTTGTCCACTGACACTTCAGCTGTTACATAGACTGAACCTGTGACCTCTTGGTTAAACAGTCTTTCTATTCACGAGACCAGCTTGTCTCCCTCTAACCTCTGTGTGTGTGTGTGTGTGTGTGTTCTGTGTGTGTTTCAGCCACCCTCTGCTTCATGTCTGAACACCTGGCACACTTTGACGAGGGAGCAATCTCAAGGTACCAGTATTTATTCAATATATATTTTACATTTCACCTATCCACCTATTGACCAGTGTACATATCCACTGATCTATTTCAACTAACATCAATCTATCTGTCTGCTCCTCTGGCTTAATATGTCAATACATACACAGTCATGTACAGCACATATCCACATCTATACTATTTAAGCTGATCTCAAAAGCCTAACTGGCTGCAGCTACATGGCCCATATACATCATTTGTTTTTCCTGTGCAACAGTGTTCATCTATTGAGTGCATCTGTTATCTCTGTTACACACAAATGAAATACTGGCAAATAATCCAGTGATACCTTTGGCAGCTAAAAACAGAGGTGTCAGAATGTCATGAAGAGAAAAAATCCAGTTATCATCTTATCAATCAGTCATTCAGGATATTAATCACACTGTGATGGCCGTTTCTTTTTGTCTTCTCATGAAAATTCTTTCGTACGTTAAGGTAAAACAAAACCTCAGAATCTCAGTGCATTAATGCTGTGGGGTTCAAGTTCAAGCACAGATGCATACAGCATAATATACAAAAGCCTCTATAAACTCCCAATTATATTTTATAATTGCAACCTGGATCTATGTGCAAACCCTCGTGTTCAAGCTCTGCTTCTAAACACTTCAGTCATGTAGATATAGTTCCTTTTTTATCCTCTAATAGTGTCAGGCGTGCTGCTCCTAAATACTGAATAAAACTGCAGTAAGATATTAAAAATGTCATCCACTTATTAATTAAAAAGACATTCAGTTTGAATGGAAAGAAGTCTATAAAATCTTCAGATATACACAGGCACATTTGTTGATGAGCATAACAGACTGTGAGTGCTACAGGGTACTTTAGGCCTTTTATCCAAAGTATATAATTTGTCCTTCTCTCAGAAGGTAATTAATAGTTATCAAATCATGTTTATCCAAAAATTCAGTATCCTAGGCACACAGTCAGTTAAATAGAAAATAATTATCAAGCCACTGTGATGATCCAGCTGATCTGCAGAAAAGCAGAGATTCCAAAATAAGACATGACTTGTATAAAATAAAAAATAGAATGATCTACATTTGAGAGGGATGCAATTGCTTCTGTGCTTCTTATTTGGCAAAATAACGGGCCAACCCATCTTTTCTTACCACACACTTCTGCCACCACCACATGCACACCTCCACCCCTTAAAAACCAGAGCATTTAATTTCTCCACAAATACATTCTTCCATCGTGCATCTGATTGGAAACTTTTAGGGGGAGGAGCTACACAAGGCCAGACACACACCAATCCCCGCTTACGAAGACTGACAGTTGTGCCATAGCAACAGTTTGGCTAGTTGCCAGGCTGTTGGAGTTGCCAGGCAAAAGGTTCCCATGGCAACATTCATTTTGCCATCGTGGTATATAAGGCTGGCGTCAACCAAAGCAGATTAGTGTAGGTCTCGCTCTCACCTGGGGAGAAAACACATGCATATTTCAGCAGATCAGAGCGTTATTCTCTTATGTTACTACGATGTTACCTTCAGTTAGCGATGTTGCATGCATTGCTGCAAAGCAAGGGAGTAGCAGAGGTGTTGTATTCATGTTTAATATTGAAACTTGGCACCGTAGCTTTGGTGTATGAAAATTTGGTGGTAACCTGAGGATCGTTCCGTTTTCCCAGAGTTGCATCATGTTCATTTCATCACCCACGATCACTGCTTTGAAAGTGAACTTGTCTTGTGATGACAGGTAAATCTGTGAACCTCTAAAACACCTTAAAGGACTGTAGCCACTAAGTGATATCCCAGCGCGTGTCACCATATGTGGATGATGATCACGTATGAGAGGAATTTTGAACATGAAGTGAGACTGCTCTGTTTATGAATCATCCCAGACAATTTTTCATAGTGGAGTAGTCTTTCACTGCTTAGACACTCAGACAGGCCTGCTTAAGGGAGAGAGAGGGAGAGAAGGATAGCTGACACTGGCACAATTACACTGCATTTCTGCGTGATTTGACTGTGAAAATATTGCAGACGCGGGGGTATAAAGTAGAGGAGGTTGTGGGTATGAAAGAAGGCTGGTCAGCATGTGTGGATAGAGAGGGCAGGAGAAGGGGAGGGTATGAAGACAGAGGGTGGTTAAAAGGGTAAGAGGCGGGAAATGGGGACCCATGAGGGCTGAAGCAGAGAAAAGGTTGAGTGAGTGAAGTGAGGGTGGGGGGGTGGGGGGGCACTTCAGGACAGGAGAGAAAAAGGGAGCAGCCGCAAGAAAAGGATTAGGACTCTAAAGAAAAAAAGAAAAGAAAAAGAAAAGAGGAGAGGTACAGGACACAAAATTCACCTGGCAACATTTTTACAGTAAGCCGTGCATGTTGCCTGATTGGTTAAAGGGCTTTGAGATGGGGTCTAGTTTCTTCTTTTCTGTGTCTGTCCATTCTTGTGGACATTGTTAATCCATAGCTGCAGAGTTCAACGTGAGGTCTGCAGAAAGATAGGTGTGGCCACTGATCTTTTCTTTATTGTAATGCGTCTTTGCTGGAAGATGGATTCCTCAAATCCCACATGCCGAGCAGCATTTTTATGCAGAGAATGCAGAGCTCCTACGTACTGCGCTCCTTTGTCAGTGCCGTAGACTCAGTAGATGCTTTAAACTTCACATTTTTACAAAAATATTTGCAATTCTGGAATCATATTGATTTGTTCATATATATCCATTTTGATAAGGTGCTGCTGAAACTCTTTAAATGGCATTTGCACAGCATATCATGTTGCCCCAGTTACGTCTGAATCTGTGCTCAGAGTAACGTAACACTCCTGGCTTGTAGCTGTTGGAATTTAGCATTGTGCCAGCAAATGTGGTACTGTAGCACGCAACCATTATGACTTCTACTGAGAGGATCCACAGATCTGAAAAAAAAAGTTCTTCTAGTTTTATATATATATTTTTTTACTCCTGTGTTTGACGGGAAGGAAATTCCATTTTGACGGCACAGCAGAAGTCACCCAGATTTAGATATCACAGCTGACAGCAGACTTGATGGTGATGACAGTGTTATGGCAGATGGCATTTAACTCCCATGAAAACCTGTCAGCTATTAAAGAATCCGACAGCTGATTGGGATGACAGGCTGCAGAGTGTAATGTCTGAATGTGTAAAGCCAAACATTAAACATGGTTTAATAATAAGTTGATGCAGTAATAGGGAGGTGATTTTTAAATGTTTCAGAGGGAAGACCAAGATAAGAATCTTATTACCGCTGTCCTGGAGGAAGAGACTGTTACTTTAACATCCTGTATATATGGAATGCTAGAACAGCCAATCTCTCATTGTTCATGAGAAGCATTTGCAGCTGTCATGCTGCTCTATTGCAGAGCCTTTGTGGCGTTGGAAAGACACAGATGAGAAGTAAGTTTGAGGAGTTTGCTCACGCCAGTAGAGGGCAAACACAACCCAAGAAATGGATAGAAATGCCATGAATGAACATAGGAAATCATGGATGGTTGTACTACACCTGCATGAGCGCCTAGATGTGTGGAAATGGATTTCATAGCTTGTCTCCAGTGTTGTCAAACTCAAGATCAGCATCTTTTGTCGCATACGGTTCCGCTCAGCTTCAATCAAGCCTTCCTACAGTACTTTGATAACGCTAAATTTGTCTTTCCTCCAGTAGTGCTTATGAGCATTTATCCAAGTGATACTTATGTCTCATACATGCACCACCCGCTCAACTTAGCTCCTCACTCTGGAGCTCCTCTGCTACTGGGCACTTCCCATTTCAGTGGCATCTCAGCCATTGCAGCAATCAGTGTATTTTGTAGATCAAACCTCCCAATTGTCGTGATAGCAGATTCTATCTCTTCAGACAAAAACCATCACTAAAAGTCCATTAGACACACACCACCAACTGAGCTCGTGGGGAAATGTGATACTTTGTTATGTCAGGATTAAAACATTTTCCCAAATCTACATTCAAAAGGAAAAAAAAACCAGCATGAAATCATTCTTTCTTAGCAACAAAGTATACCAGAGAAAATCAAAGGTGAATCCTCGAGTCTGCATGTTCAATCTCAAACTCACTAAATGATTTAGTGAGGACATTAACTATTTGACTGCATTGCTATTGGCGCAAATATTGAAGTGAGTATGAAGTAATTGGCTGATTGGTAGACAGGAGCCAGACAGGTGTAGAGTACGCACAGACACCTACATCCTGCTGGTGAAGATCTTACCTGAGAGTAACCTACAGTCTGTGCTCTGCAGTGTGAGGTAGTTGGTTGTATGGTTTCGCATAATAAACAGCACGAGATAACTGTACAACCTTCTAGCTTCCCCCGCGGAGCTTCTGCCACGCCCTCGCACTCTCCAGCAGAGAGGTAAGTATGTCCTTACCCGGCCAGAGGAGCTCATTGTGGTTAACGACACGATCAGTCTCTTTTCAACTGCGACACTTTATCCTCTCAAGGACTAATCAGATACGCCCCTTTGACTAAGTCCCCATGAAGCCTTCATTTCATGAGCTTGTGTGTCATTTTGTGTGCAATATTGGTAACAACTGACATATTTATTGGGGACAATTCACTGTTTGACAGGGTGTTGCTTGTGTACTAGGAGATCAGTGGCTCCTACTGCAGCAGATAAAAACCTTTATGAGAGAACACCAAACCTTTCTGCTTCTATCCAACAACTCTACTTTTGAGGTCAGATAAGGGGCTATACAAAATTATTAGTGTGTCGATGGGGGCTAAATTTAGCATCTTATTACCATTTTATTCTCTATTTTGTTAACATCCTCTTTGACTTGTTTTGACTGGGAAAATCTGCAGCACCCTCCCCACATCTCAAGACACATAAACATAAGAAAAACAGTACAAGAAAAATCCTACCACCTCATTTCTGGAGAAAAGAGCTGCTATTACAGCTACCGAGAAGTGAAAATAAAGCTCGATACAGCCGACAGTGAATGTTTTCCTGCAACAGGGCAACTTGCAACTATTTTTCAGATAATAATCCCACAAAATGTTAAGATTCCGTCCTTCAGCAAAAAAGTAGCTCACTCCTGTCCTTTTATGCTCTCTCCCACAATAATTTTTTTATACAGTCCCAATCTAAACACAACACAAGGCACAATGTATAATACATAAATAACATGAGCCACATACATTATACACAGGCTCACTTGCGGAAATCATGGACATGCTGCCTGTGCTAGCACCATGATCCACATGCATAACTACATGCTACAACAGGTAGACATGCTTTGCCTGCCTGACATTGTAGTTTTACACACATGCGACTGCCATTTCCATATGTTACCACTTTGTGCAGTCTCCTTCATCCATCAACACGCACTTATTTATCCAGTTTCATTACTCCACAACCTCACCTCCTCCCACTTTCAGTAAGTCAGACTGCGGTTGAGACAGCAGCCATCTGCAGTGTTATAGCCACTCGCCTCCTCCCGGAAGGGGGCATATATCAGAATTAGCTGATTTGGCACTGTCAGTCGGCGTTCTTTATCATCCACCGCACAGTTACCTCCGCCAGAACAGACAGCTGAACGTCTGACAGCTGCAAGGTGTGCAGGGCAAGGATACGTACATGGAGGAAGGGCCATCTGCCTGCCTCATTCATTCCCCTCATACTGAAGATTGTTTATACCAGTGACCTGGTTATACTTGGCTTGTTTTCCAGCTCAGATGCTGCACACCTGCACATGTGGGAGCAGATTCTATATGAACATTCATCCACATGCAAGTATGCTGTACCAAACACCAACCCTCCCAGTATAAATCATCACAGGTGTTCCTTTGAAGCACTTTTTTTTTTTTTGCCTTTACAAGACATACACTAAGTTCTAAAACATGTGTGGTGAGTAGGAACGTACAAAATGATGCTGTCTCTGGTCTCTCGACATAGCGCGAATCCAGAGCATCCCGATCCCCGAGATGCACAAGGCAGACATCATCCCAGACTGATGACGTTATCCCTGTGGAGCACTCCCAGTGCTTTGTCTCAGTGCACTGCAGAGTGCAGCCGCAGGCACACACACACATACAAAACCCAGAATCACGACACACCTGCCCAGACATTCTGGGCGCTTTGTCACTCAGGTTTGACACTTCTCATGCCAGAGAGAGCTGCTTTTTCTTGGTTTTCAAGCCAAATATGCCCGGCTAGCCGCTATCTTGGAAAGCTTGTTCTAGACATAGCACACTGGCAAGGGGCTGACAGAGGAGAGAAGGCAGGACTCCTGCACCTATAATCCATTCACAATCACAGTCTATGTGCAGTAAATGTACAGCAATTTGTCTCTGTGACATTAACGAGATCAGATAGAATATATGTGACACATACGTAATAATGAACTCACTTCCAGTGCAAAGGGACAGTGCAGAACACGCAGTAATATTATTATCACAGCAGATAAACATATTCAGCATGTTGTTTCTATGCAACCGGTGGCATAACATTGCTGGTGCACGATTGGCGGCTACGGAGGAGGATGAAGAGTCCTGCAGTGCATGGGAGCTGTGAATAAGACAAGAATAGGATCAAAGCAGGAAAAAATCTGATGTACAGAGTACATGTCTAGAGTAATTTGCCGTTAAAGTGAAATAGGAGCAGTATATACAATGTGGGTACATCATGAATATTCATCAGGTATTATGGAATGTATAGTGTACGCTTTTATTGTAACCTACATTTCTTAAAGGTTGATCCTCGCTTGCATATTTATAAAACAGAAGCCTCATCTGAGAGCCTTGAAAAAGGTGAGGATGAGTTTGTGTTAATCGATTCCCATCACATGCCATTTTGTCGCAGTCCGCCCAGCAAGCCACAGGATTTGAGCGATCATCCTTATTCCCGTCATTCTTTCGTTTAGTTTGTTTTACAACAGATGTTAGCTAGCCATCCATCAGAGGTAAAGACATAGTGCCTCAGTCACTACCCTTTAGGCCAGAAACAATGTTTTTCTTTGTCAGTTAACCCTCATTTGCTCTAAATGTGTGACACATCAGCAATATTCTCTGATGTACAACACGTCAGAACACTTTAGCCATTAATGATGCTTACACATCAAGTGTAGTGTTTTATGCTCCATCTCTTCGCCAACAGACAGCCACAATCAGTGGCCTCTAAATTAGGATTTCTTACTTTCATTTCTGAATTTCCTCAGGGCCGTGGCGGATTCTGTTATCTAACAACATGACTGCAACTCTCTGTCCTCTCAGAGAGTATACAAATATTAGAATCAGACTGCCTGGACATGTAACTACTAGGCAATCGAAAAGAAATACTTAAATGTAAGAAATGTCAGAAGACTGAAAAATATCACACAACATTAAATTTGCAAACTGCATTTCTTTAGTATGTCACTGGGTTTGAAACTGCCTATTTCTGCAACATTTGAATTAGCTGGGCAGTTAACTGTGCATTGTCCACCGCTGGATGTTCAGCTGTGTAATCAAGACAGATTCTTGTAACTGGTGAAGCTTTCTGGGATGAGTTTATTTAGTGTGTTTCACATACCCAGTGGCAATTTACAGTTGTGTTGGAGCCAACGCCATAAATCCTGTAATCAATTTTGATGATGGTATGATTGCTGGACATAGGAGGAGTGGTAACGTCAGGCCTCAGCCCGTGAGACTTGGCCTACATTTTCTCTCTATTCTCATCCTATTAGAGATCTCCTGACCTCCTCCATCCCCCAGCCTCTGCTAGCCTCTGCCACCACCATCAGCCCCTCTCCCCGTCTCTCTCTCTCTCTCTCTCACACACACACACACACACACACACACACACACACACAGTTCCTCCTTCGTAGACACACATATAAGACACACACACATGCACTCACTGCACTTGTTCGCCACCTCTTCCATCTCACACGCTTCTACACGGTTACACGTTGCTCACAGACTGAGAGTGAGGTGTGTAAAAAGGGTGGATGGGGGGTTGGCCAGAGACGGAGGCTTGAAAACGTGAGAGGGAAAAAGAGGGAGATGGAAGGTTGATGACTAGAGAGTGTGTAAAAGAGGGAGAGAGAAAGGAAGAGGAGAGGACTTTGAGGCACAATGAAAGCAAAGAGAGGCGACTGAGAGCATGAATGCAGCACGGAGGGTAAATGAGTTTGTGTGTATGTGTCATTCAATATCTGTGGTGTGTGTGTGTGTGTGTGTAAGCAAGCATGAACGCATGTTGTAAGCGAAGCCTTTCCTTCTTCATTTTCCTCTCATTTGCAGCTCCAAACAGGACGCAGTTCTATGAGACAAAAGGTGAGGAGTTGTATAGATGTCGGTGTTAGTCAGTAGGTAGGCAGAGAACAGAAATAGAATCAATACTATTGTCTGTAACTCACCTGCCGCTGGGCTCTGTCTGGCCCCGTATAGACCGAGAGAGAGGGAGAGAGAGATAGAGACAGAGAAAGAGAGAGAGAGTTGAGAGAACCACAGAATCACTCGACCGGAAAGAAAGAAATGAAGAGGTTGACTTTAAGGTGATTCTCTGTTGTTTTTCTTCACATTTTCATTTCTCACATTTTTATGTTGACGTAGATTGATTGTGTGTTTTTTACGCAGAGACCATATTCATTTTATCAGAAACTTTTTCATCAATAATTTCACATCTTTTGTGCAGGCGCAAAAGCGCCTGTAGCTGGATGTATTTGTACAATGTATTCTGCCTGTGTTTGCACACGCTGAAAAGCTCTTCAGTTAGCATCTGCTGTGTTGTCGACAGGTCATGTCTACGTTTCATATTTGATTTGCACCTTGTTTTAATTCCTCACTTTACCTCACACCTCAGATGACAATATGCCTATTATAATTACCGCTTTACTTTTTTTTATACCAGGTGGTTAAATTATAAAATTAGCCGTCAAGGAATGGCAATGTTGTACAATGCATTTACTCCTTGCTGCAGTTAATATGGATGTGTTCAACAGAATTTTCAATTTCTGTTGATTAATTCAGTTTTGTTTTACTGATGGAAGTATTTTAAAGTAAAGCAACTCACTGCAGACAAATCCATAATTCATTTCTGGGGAAAATTATCACGATATCAGCTATTCCACTCTGCCAGCATCTGTCGATGCGACATTAACTAAGACGATCTCAAAATCACACTCTGTTTTCAGCACCCCAAGGCCTGTAGCTCATGAAGTCAACTTGTGGGTAAGACTTAATGTGCATTAATGCAGTTCAGTTTGATGCAGAACGGACGAGGCACATTTCACCTTCATTCACATTCACGCTTGAGTGTTTATATGATGAAAACATGTTTCCCCCAACAGATGTGCCATAGAATGCGCTTAATTTCCCTTTTCCACACATATAGAAACATAATCAGTCTTCCCCGTTAATGTGTCATTCCGCCTGTCTACCAGTGGGTGGCATCAACTTCTAATGTCTCTACTAATGATTTTTCTTCACTACCAAAATATACAGGAAGTTTTTATATTCATATTGTTTCAGTTTGACTTTTTGAGCTTGATGAAGTGTCATTATTTTATTTCATTTACAGGAACTGATGTCTTCAATGCCCTCTTTGTCCTGCTCTTCATCTTTTGTCTTCAACCATCGAAACTAATTTAATCTTCAATGGTAAGTTAGCTGGATTCTTTCCTGTACTTTATATCAATTGATAAATATGGCATGACCTAGCACACAAGGCACTGCATGAAGATATTGTCAGATCCGCTAAGACCTATGCACCAAAAAGCCCTCCGCCAGTAGATGTGGAATGTAACCTAACCATCTACACTGTAATACATGTACAATTTCCTTTACAGGAAGTTGTGGAGTTTAAAACAGTCATACTAGAAAATGATTGAGAAACTACAGATAAGTGTCCTGTCTGTGCTGCATATGGTATGTGTTAGGATTAGAGTGTTAAGATTTAGTGTTCATACATATAAAGGGTGGAGGTGTTAGTGTAGTCATTAAGAACTAAAAGATAAATGTAGTCTTTGCTTACGTTGCGTCATAATTATTGCTACTACAATTTTTGCGGCGTATGAACTTGATTTTTAAATACCTTTAGTTCATTGAGCTCTGAACAACTATTGACTCTGTAATTTGTCAGCTTGGCTCAATAAATTATGTTCAAAATGCCCATGACATTTAACAACAGCTAGAAATGAATTGCTTCTTTCTAAATTAATTATGCTTCTCCACAATGCCCAACTGCTGCATTGTCTAGATTATTTGTGAGCCTGCTGTGAAAAATGTTACTTACATTGTTGCTCAAAGCAAAAACAAAAAGACTGGTGTGGGGAAATGTAGACAACATGTCACCATTATGTTTTTAATTGAACTGATCAGTTCCTGCCTCTGCAAACCAGAAGACCAGTCGCGCCGTAATCCAAATGTCAGATGAGGTCATGTCTTTGTCTCGCAGCCAAACAATCGTCATGGTTCCATGCAGTAAATACATTTCATCTCAACCCCTGCCTTTTTGTACTAACTTGCCTTATTTAAGTCCTCCTGTGTATTTTCAGTTCACAGAGGCCCTCCTGCCTGAGACCCTAACCTGTGAGGTCAAAGCAGGTCACCAGGTGAGTCTCGAACAGGGCTGTATCTAACAGTTGTCTCACTAAAAAGAAGCATTTTGTCAAATACTTCCCAACTTAAACGCCTGCTTTAATATTTGATATTTTCATTCTCACCATTCTTCTAAACCATTTTAAACACGGAGAGGTGCCTGATGATACAATTTGTCACATTTCATCCATTTGCCAGTGCAGCTGTATGTCCCCCCAGACTGTTACAGCATGTTTACCTGTCAGTCATGATCCCTCCTCCCGCAGCACAGACAAGTCTCAGGGGCCACAACCTGTATTGGCTGGCTTCGTGTTATAGCTCACGAAGCTAATGGGAAGACAGCCGAGGGTTGCTAATTTTGGCCAGTGGTATGTCACCTCTAAAAATCAGATTTATTGGTATGTCACAGCACCAGCTGGTCCGATGTTGTCACATCTGTAATTTTAATAAAAGATGTCAAAAAAGAAGTTGTACGTGTAACCAGAAAACTGTTCTGTCTGATATCAAAATAACACCACAGGTGCTAACGGTAACTTCAGTTTACCTTTAAATCCTGTGAAGCATACAGGCTCTTAATATATATAATACAAAGTCTTATTAAAATACTGTAAGATTATTCTATTTCTTTTCTGAATGAAAAGAGTGTGTCATCTTCACATGAATAAAGGTGTCCTTTTTTTTACAACTAGACATTTTATAAAGCCGTGAATGAGCAGATTTTTCTGCTCTTGTAAATGCCCTGGACGTGCATGAAAAGATTTGATCAAAGTGCCCTTGTGGCCACACACATGCTTTATACAAACAGACACAATGAAATGCACTCACACACACATATATATTGGCCACTATACCCACAAACATATTTGATTTTGTCCCACTGTCTGACTAGCTATCTGACTTAAGAACCCGGAGCAGACTCTTGCCTAATATTGATTGGCTTGTCTGTGTGAGACATGAATGCATTAGCACCCAGCCCACCTGCCACTGGAAATAGATCAAGTTCATGTATTAGGCACCCTGTCTGGTTGCCATGGAGATGCACTGGGAGTGAGGGACCAGCGGGGAGGGGGAGATGGGTGGGGAGGATGGGAGACGAGTGGGGGATACAGGATGTGATGAGGCAGTCGACTTGATTTGTAGTCCCGCTCCCTCTTCCTCTTCCCCTGCCTCTGTCACTTGTGTGTCCTCTCTTTCCTCTTGCACCTTTTTTTCCCCCTCTCCTCTCAGTGTTTCTCCTCGCTTCATTTTCTTTCTTTCTCCACTACTTTTCAAATTCTCTAAACTCCAGCAGTAAGAATGTGCACTTTCTCTGTCTCGCTGCTCACTATTCTATTGATTTTGTCAACCCTTTTGTTCCTTTTTTTTTTCTCTATTTGGCTTTCATTCTCCTGTCTCGCCGTCCCCACGCCACTAGTTAGACTTTTATTTCTCTTGGGGTTTTCTTGTCGACATGTTTCCCACTTCATCCCTCCACGTACATAAGCATTTAACTCCCTCTTCATCTGCCTTCCACCCCACACCCCCCCCCACCCCACCCCCCTCTGCCGCCGCCGCCTCCCTCCTTGGCTCTCTCCATCTCTGTGCTCTGCAGTAAAACTGGTGCATTGAGGCAGCAGGAAATGGGGACTAGAGACAATAGAATGGAGGGAAGTATAGAGGGGAGTCTGTGATGCTCTCTCCTCTCAAACCCAAGCATGAGCAGAATACTTTGATAATCCTACTTTTCATGTAGCAATTTCATGTGGCATATGCATATTAAATACATATTCGAGGCTTTATTTTTCAAGCTTCTCCTGGAATATAAGACCTTGGAACTCCCACATGTGTAGTCACTGTGAGACCAGGATTTCGAATAAAAACAGTTCATACAGAAGACTTTGTTGAGTTTGATCAGATTTGATACTCATACTGGAAAATGTGTACATCTGCTTTGTGGCTCATGTGTGCTAGCTTGCTGTTTAGCACCTCTCTAGGCTGCTATCAGTGCTTTGTTGATGTGCAAGACAGTCTTCGTCTGTGTTGGGGCCACATTTTGACTGAACACAATGTTAGAAATGTTGACGCTTGCTTCAGGAAGCTGGACCGTATATTCACCAACAATGAAAGAGTGATCGAGGCTGGCAGAGTGGGTGAGGAATTTTTCTTTAGCAAAAATATAATAGAATGAGAAAAATAATCTCTAAACAGCCTTTCAAAAACAGTGATAGCATGTGCAGCTGTATACAGTGAGGAAGTTGGCTTATACTTGTGTGATATATGTCTTTCTTCCAGGTAAAGGGTATGACAAACAGCTGAAGGAACTTTTGGACGCAGAGATCCTGCCCATGGCGGAGGAATTCGACAAAAAGCTGAATGATGGTAGCTAAACACCTGCTCTGATAGACACATGGCTGCACAAGTAAATGAGTCTTTAGAGCGCCAGAATTCTTAAGTAAGGTCAGAAATGGAGGAGAGTTAGAAATGAGAGATTTCAAAATGATGCCCCGAAGCGCACAGTTCACCAGGATGTGTTGAGCCAAATATTTCTGTCTTCCTCCTCCTCCTCCTCCTCCTTCTCCTCTTCCTTACCATCTATCAGACACAGTGTATGAGGAAAGGTTGCAGACAGCAGCAGACAATTTCATCGCAGCTGCCTCCAAACTGCCTAGAGGTGAGACATGGTCTCTTCCCCCTTTCCTTCATTTTTTCATCTATAGTGAGGCCCACATTAGGTCATTACAGCTCCATCTGAGCTCTGTACTCTCTCTGTAATAAGCTAGTTACAGCCTTTCAAAACCTGTGGAGAATAAAGGAAGCAGTCAGGTTGAACTGACTCACAGATGTTGGCATTAAATCAAGTCTTCTGATCGAAATAAAATTTGGTAATTTGAGTTAACTGTCTTTCATCTTTTTGCAGTCTCTGGATGTTTCCCTCCATGCGGTTAGTACCTTTTTTCTTTGTTTGTCTCTTCAATATCATAATTTCTCTTATTAGAAACAAGATATCTTAATCCATGTATCAGCTCATCTGTATCTGTTTAATGCCTCTGTCAGGTTTTCAGAGTGCAGGCGCAGTATACAACTGTATTACCTGCCAATATGACTCCTGTGAATTTCCTCTCGATTGTCCAGGTGAGCATTAAGAATAATCTGTCCAACATATTGGATTACTGATACTGTTACATCACAATTTTGAAGTAGGAAAAAAAGCTTTACTAATCCAGACTTGACACATCCTTACATAACTATATTTTCACCTTCATAAGCATCCACTCTTGATCCTTGAAATGCTCTGCTTTTGATCCTTGAAATGCTCTTAGCAGAAAGTCGGGATTTGAAAAAGAGACTGAGGCAAGGTTTTATTTCCACACATTATATCTTTTCCACAGAGCCCCCAAGGTACTCTTTAAGTCCTTGGCTTCTTTATGCAAGGTGACAGTTGACTCCCACACACGACGGTATTCGTATCAACCCTGTACAGCACAGCCACTGTTTAGCATATCATCACTTTTACTCCATTCCTCAGAGACTGGGCTTAAGTATTATCATTAAAGAGGGCTCAGACTGCAAGAGCTGCCCCCCTGTGAATGTTATCTGTGTGCGTGTGTCTGTGTGTGTTTCTGCCTGTGTGGGCGGCTATATGTTTATTTCAGTTAAAGAAATTAAAGTAATGGAGAACAGCAAAAGCCGAATGTGGTGTGACGTGCCATTTCACCTACCAAACAACATCGAGGTAATCTGGAGGTTTGCAGAGGAGGTATGCTCATCATATAGTGAACCATTCAGGGTCACTGCAGTACATTTAAAGGAATAGTGCAACATTTTGGGGAATAGGCTTATTGACTTTCTTGCCAAGAGCTGGCGGAGGAGATCAATAACACTCTCATATTTGTCTTTTAAATAAGGAAGCTGGAGCTAAGAGTCGATTATTTTAGCTAGCATAAAGAGTTGAAACAGGTGGAAATAGCTAGCCAAGCTATGTCTTAACATGAAAAGAAAAAAACTTCAGTGTAGGTTTACTGCCTCATTGGCGCCCTCCATCAGCAGATAAATAGCTAAGCTAAGCTAGCCAGCCGCTGACTATAGCTTCATATTTACCACTGGTAAATGTAATGGTATCAATGCTCTCATCTAAGTCTCAGCAAGAGAGCAAAATCCAAAATGTAGCTATTCAATTAACACTGCATAGTTGTTCTAGTCTAGTAAATCTATCACGTCTGTATACATTAGAATAAATGATCCCTGTCTTCACTGCATGTGGGCTGAGAGTATTTATTCCTACAGGTGAAAACCCAGCAAGTGGACCAGTTTAAAGAGGTGACTGCAGGGGTGGACAGGCTCTATTCTATCCCTTCAGCCAGCTTGCAGCATCAGGGCACTTACCTGTGTGAGATTTATTCAGGCCAACGCTCCATAGTGAGACTATACTACTACCTCACAGGTGACAGGATACACCACTTTTAGGAAAAAGAATAGGAAATTGCAATTGATACTGATCAACTGGAGGACATTTGTACTGGGAAACAACATGACTCCTTCACACTTGGGGTCCAGGTTTTAGTACTTGAAGCAAAGACATTAAACACATTAAATAGGGTTTGTCTTCATCATTTAAGTGCATGAAGGAATGTAGAAAAATCTGTGAAAATCAATGCAAATTTAATTCATATATTTTGACTGTATTACAAGCTATGCTAAAATCATTTTGGGTTAGTGAAATAAAATGTTTTCAAAGAGTGCAGATTTTATTTATCTCATTAGGTGTAATGTTTCCTGAGATAACAAATAAAAAATGGATGAATGTTTTCATTTTTAACAGCAGATTAAAAACAGCAAACATGGAGAAAAATACTTAGAAAATCAATAAAATTCTAATTGTATTGAAACTAATTGGGATAAATGGCTGTTCTGTGTAAAGTAACCTTAGAGGCCATCAATGAAATTAATCTGTACAGATATGTAAATGAGTGAATGTGTATTTATGTATATAAGTGTAATCATATGCATACTCAAACAGCTTTGCATGTGTGCATAAGTATGTATATACACATGTACATTTGCATTAGGTATTTACATTAATGCTTCCTAGGTTTTGTGGCATTAAGGATACACTTTTTCTTTTCTTTCAGGTCCCTTGTTCTTTTCTATTACATTGATTTTTATGGAATACTATTACAAATCCTACATTATTTATCAGTAAACACTTTTTATTTTCACACACTGCCAATTCCTTCACCACCATCTTTTACTTTATATGAGCTCCAATCCTCTTCTGTATTCCTTCTCTTCATCTCTCTCTCTCTCTCTCTCTCTCTCTCTCTCTCTCTCTCTCTCTCTCAGTGACCCCCCAGGTTGTGGCAGGCCACACAGAGCTGCAGGAGATATTCGACCTGTCTCTGCTCCCAGGAGGGCAGTTACTCCCCGTGCCTGGTGGTCCTCCCCACCTCCCCCTCCTCCCTCCGCCACTGCTTCTCACAGCCTGTTTAACTGCTTTGCTGCTGCTGCTGTTCCTCTCCCTAGGGTAAAACTAAACAATTATTTGCACAACATGAGACATTAAGAGTGTGGAAACTTATAAATGCAAGATGCCCTTAGCCAGGGTATAGCCTGTATATGTATATATGTATGTACATGTTAGTTGATGTCATATCTCCCACTTTTTCTTTGGCTGTTTCAGGGCTCTGTATTGGTCATAAACACCAGAGCAGACAGGTCTTTCTGAATGAGCAGATGGAGATGAAGATCTAGGATTCTGAGAGTCAGACAGCAACATGTAGTGCAATAAACACATTTCAACAAGCCTCTGGTCTTAAGAGTGTTACGTCATGGCTTTACAGAAAACCTGTGTGTGACTCTATCCACCACAAGAGGGCAGGATGTGCATCTTTATCAGTGGTGATTAGTCTATGCTGTGCTCTATGCACATTAACAACTGCATGTATTCTCATTTGTGTCTGACGGTGGTGGAAAATACTACTACCACAACATTTACTCAATTACTTTATTTACTGTAAGTGAAATCTGAGGGACTTTTTATGCTGCTTGACACAAACTCTAAATTAAACTGCTAAATTTCTAAGGTAAATATCATATTTTGTACTCCACTAGATTTATCTGACAGTTAAGCTCATAAAAAACGATGCATTAATGTGGTCTGAGTTGTCAACCTTATATAATAGGTACTTTAAACTAGCCCCACTTCAGCCATCTACAACAAACAATACACGTAAATGTAAATAAAGCAAACGTGCAAAGTGAATACTTTCTTTTTGGGGGGTATTTTAGGCGCTTACCTATGCAGACAACAGATAATTTAATTGTGTTATAATGTTGCTACTTTTAATTAGGTAAAGAACATTAATACTTAGTCCACTAACTGTGTCAAAAACCAAATTTAAAAAATATGATTCAGTGCAATCGTGTTTAGTTTTGCTATAATAAACTGAAAAATGTCAATGTCATCCAATTACCGTTAAATCTAAGATTCTCCTTAAAGCAAAATGACTTTTTTTAAATATATATTACCTATTCCTACCTTAATTTTGTTTATCACTACCAACATGAAAAGTGTGAATGTTCTTGTCTCTACTGGTACTGGATATTTACACTAATTTTATAGGCACATATAGGTGGAGAGGTGAGCTCATCTGGTGGAGCAATAGTAGTGATAATGCCATATTAGTTATTAATCATATTAGATGCTATAAGGCTCTTGCATGGGGAAAGAATAATAAAAATATGGAGAGGACAGCCAAGATTGCTTTGTTTACAGACAGGGTGGACACTGTAGTGCATTTTGGCAGGAAGAGGTGTGGAAGCATCGTCATGGAAGGACTCCATAACCAGTATTTGAACAAATGAGACAGAAGCGGGTGGAAGGGGACTCTGGTCTGAAACATCAAGCCTTCAGTCAGGACAGGAAGCAGAGCTGTGATGAAAAGGGAGGATGAGGTAAAACTGAGTAAATATTGTGGCCAGGGTTGCAAAGTTGGTGCCAAAAAAACCTGAATGAAGAGTTGACATCCGAACAGTTTAGTTCCACTTAAGACTTACTTTGCCCCTCTTGTCTGTGTGAAACAGCCGGCTAAAACAGTAAGTCCTTCAGGTGACCACAAAGAGGCAGCAATACACACACACACACACACACACACACTACACCTCATGCCAGATATCACAAGAAGACATCATCCCCAGACAGATTAAAGTATAATCTGCTTAAATTTGCATTAAGCTTTGTTTTTACATTTACATTGTGTCACATCAGAGTTGTGGTGCAGAGAAAATCTGGTTGCTAAAACGAAAAAGACAACATCCTCCAAAACAAATCTGAATCACATGTGAGGAGGGGGAAGTACTTGCAAAATGGATTTGTACTAAAAATGTGGCACTGTAGTCATACTGTGTATTTGCCAACGTATTCATTTCTAGATTGAAGCCTCAAAGGCCAAACGCCTTGCCCATAGCCGTCTGATGTCAGAGCCTGCCTATGTGTCAAGAGAAGTCATTAAGCATTACGTAAGAGATTCCACTTATCCTGTTGCACTCTGGTCAGTGTAACCTGAAAACGCCCCTCTGTGTGGAAAAATCACCTTTGACCTTTCAGGATCATTTTTCTAAAGTGACCCAAAAAAGCAATAATTACTTCTTTTAGTGATTCTTTACTTTGCTTTTCCTACAGGAGTGGCAGGCTACACCTGGCTGCTTCAGATTAATGTCACTTTCACTCAAACACTCCAGTCTTTTTGTCACACGAACAAGCACAAAAGTATGTGCAATCACATGTATGGACACAGACATACGCACATGAAACCCTCTCTCACACACGTGTCCTTGAAGTGACACATGTCAGTGACAGCTTGTCTGATAAGTCAGAACAATAAGTGATTACATAAATAAATAGTTAATATAATAATAATAGTTTTCAAAAAACAATTGGAAAAATAAACTAAAGGTAATTGTATACTACTGTCTGAAATCATTTATCTAGTTGCCATTTTCCAACATTTTCCATTTTTACGGACCCACACTGACATGAATATTTTACATGGTACCACCCCCCTGGGTGGCAAAACTAACTTGCTATGGCTGCTATGGGGACACCTGGATACCAAGAGAAAACAAACTAGCATCTCTAAAAAATAAAAACCACCTTCATCAGAAACATAGTGTTGTACCAGACAGTAACTGCCCTTTTTTATTTTTTTATTGGCTTTCTTTTATTGTTTAACACAACAGTGAAGAACTCCCATCTCCGTCAGGTGCAAGCACCTTGAGCTCTCACCCTTAGACTCACTTTCTGTATCTAACTAAAAGATATGAGTTCAAATTAGGGTCAGAGTGGAGGTTTCTGGCACAACTTAACTTCCAAGGTGCACAGAGAAGGGAAAAATTTATACAGAGGTCAAAACTCCATTCACATGCAGTTACATACATATAAGCCCCTACAAAAATAGGTTGGGCATATGGTCATGTGGCTTCAGGGCAATCATTGTCCCAGGCTGGCAGAGCAGTAAGATGAATGCTGATCTTATAAGTATGACTTTAGACCTTGTTTTTACAACATGATGACAGCCCAATCACAAAATAGACTCCAATCAGAGGACAGGTGGTTCGGTTGTCTGAAAAGTGTAGTAGATTTTCAAGATGGACAAAGGCACGGGCCAGACGGCTTTGCTTACACACCATAGACTGTACCATTATTTTCTACAACATCATCAAGTATGATCACACCCACCACCATCTTGAAAATCTGCTACGCCTTTCAGGATCTGCGGCAGAGATGAAGGTAATAGGCCCGTTTGTCCTCTGATTGGACTCTGCTTTGTGACTGGATAGTCATTGTCCACAGATTCATCTGTAAAAGCAGGTTTAAACAAAAAATTTGTACTTGTAACTTAAGCATCAAACACGGGTTAAGAACTTTGAGTTTAACACACAGTTTTCTGCTTTGTATCTGTACACAGACGCTCACAAAAGAACTTCTTTACTTACATTACAGCTTATGTAAAATGTCTGCCTTTTATATACCCACAATTAAAGCTCACCTAGCTAATATGCAGAGAAAAGACGCACTGGTAAATGTAATCTCATTTCTCATTTATTATCAGGTCAAAATGATCAAATGATCCAGATAGATGCAGTATATATATCTTACCTTACATTCAAGATGAACTGTTATAGTGTCATAGATGCTTCCAAATTACTGGAAACATTTTTATACTGTGCCAAATGAATTGCTGGCAGGGACTTATTAGATATCTTATCTTTGCTTCAGAGTAGAAATTTAGTTTCACTGAGAGTGAGATTATATGGAAAACAGTCAGGGAGACCCCAAAGAGACCAGTGTGTCTAAAACTTGTACAGTTTAATACCCAATAAATTAGACACACAGGAGCAAACAGTCATGTTACTGACAACTGTTCTGTTACAAAGTATTTTTTTCTTCCTCAATAGATACACAGTTGCTATGAACCTCCTGTTTTGTTCTGATAACTGCAGAGCAACAGACTGTAACTGTATTTAATGGTTCCAGGTACAAGAAGGTGATATCGAAATGCTCAGGAACCGTCTGCTCTCACCCTGATTGCCTTCAAATGTGGTATTGATATCTGTGGTGCCAAGTGGATGAATCTTAATGACTCTGGTGATCCCTTGACTTTCCTGTATCCTGCAGCAGGTCAAAGCTGCATCTTTACCTGGACAATATCCTAATATCTACTCTACAGATTAGCACGAAATATTATAAAGACATTCAGGGTTCCCAGATCCTGTATCCCTTTCATCTACTGCCATCATCAGATTAAAGTTTTAATTTGTCCAGTGCTTTTGTTTATGACATGAAATACCTGCAAAACTAATGACATTCCTATAAGCTTCAGCTGTACTTTGTAATCAGTGCTAAGAAGCAAATGTTAGCATGCTAACATGCTAAACTAAAATGGCAAACACTGTAAACATAACACCTGCTTTACATCAGCATGTTAGATTCAAACCTTTACTCCATGATTTGGAGAGGGAAGCAACTGTAACACTGAAGTAATACTTTAATACTAAAGATGCTTTGTAAACATCTATATCCTACTTTCTAGCTTTCTTGATATCTGTGTACTTATCAAATTATTTGATATTTGAAATTAAAGCCTTGGGCTCAATAATAGCTCAGTCTAATCAGCACTGCTATGTTTGACTGTGCTGTCGGTTGTGGAACATGAAAGAAGTGATATCAGTACAACTGGTGAAGTAGTCCATGCTCCATGAACCCTCCCACTACCCCTACCCCCTCTATTTACAACACCCCCTGCCAGGAGAAAGTTCCACAGTTCCAGTTGTATCATCTGTCTGGACCTGAGGAGCTCTTCAGAGTTCAGTTTCTGAGATGTCTTTGAGTTTAATTTTCTACTCAGATATCAAGCAAGACGCCGATTGCCAACTAAGTCTTTCTATGAAAACATAGAGGCGCATCTCTGACTGATTCATTAGGGCACAATGGACTCAAAAAAACAACAACAAAAAACACTCTAGATTCAGGTTGTCTTTGTTCTTTTGTTGGAGAATAGAGCAGAGCTACTTATGGGAGACCTTGTACTGCTGAGATGATGTGGATAAAAAGCAAAGGCGTATATCATTTTCACTGCCACTGTAGGATCAGTGACAGGGAATCATCAGATGACTCGCTGTCTGTAAAGCTCCAACAGAGTCTGGAAATGGCACCAGTTTGTGTACAAAGAAAGAGATGAGGACGTGAGATTAAAAATTCACCTATTGATAAACACAAAAACTAACAGGGAAAACAACAGGGAGACAATCACTCTAACACCATGGGATGTTATTACAGCAGTGGGAGGGAGGTTTTCATAAAGAGCAGGGTCTGGTAACTGTAAATAAACTGTAAAACTACTAACTGTAAATACAAACTCACAGGGGAAGGCAATGGAGTTGTGAAGGAAGATTCTGTGGATTTTACTACATGATCTACACTCTACCAAATAAGTAAATAAAGTAAAAAATAGAATGTATAAATTATAAGCTGCAATCTTTTTTTTTCTTTTTTTTTTTTAATCAACTGGTCCTGTGATACATTACCACAGCATTTACTTTTTATGTGGCATCATATCACGGCAATATTTTCCAGAAGGGTTTACAGTTTGTACTGTAAATCTACAATGCACAACAAGACTATCTGGTAATATACATTATATAACACAGACCTGGATCTAGAGTTGCTGAGATTAACATTTCTCTTTACATATTAACCTTCAGATTTTTATCTTGACTTACACTACATCTGATATACAAGATAAAATTGAAAACACAATCTGCACTTTGTTGACCTATGCAACTGGGAAAATGTCACTACACATGGTATTCATGCAATAGGCTACTTTATGGGTATGGGGTTGTTTTAGGTTCCACCATGAGTGGATATCTTAACAGTATCATTAGTATAATATATGTTCCTTTTCAAGTTTTTCATTTTGGGGGTAAGAATTTTCATATTTTATTTACCAGTCCTTTGAAATGTTACAGTCAATCTGTTGTTTCCATTATTCTCAAAATGTTTAAATAACAGATTTTGATTTTTTTTTTTTCCTTTACCTCTGACCTCCTGTTCTAACAGCTAAATAAGTTTTATTTTATAAGAATCCTGTTACACTGTTTTTGTGCAAGGTAGATGAAGAGATTAACATTTTAACGTTATAAGAACTTCTTTACCCATAAAATGGTAAAAAATTACACTTAGTTCTGCTAAGTGTTAAATAAATGATGTCTCACTGGTGGAGAAAACACACTGTGAGGACAGCCGGGGATCTGCAAGCTTTATAAAGCACTCCTGGAGTATCTAAATATAGTCAGACATGACTCAATGCTCAGCTTGTCATTTAATGGCCAGATTGCTTGTTTTTTTTTCCACTGGGCTGTCCAGTCACCAAGGCAACCAATGATGCATTGTGACAAGACTTCCAGCAGGAAATGTGAACTCTACAGATGAGAAGTAGCATTTGAATTATTTTTGTGGATTACTCCAGATTCTAGTAGTCCTTTTTTGCCCTATACTGTGTGCTGTCTTTCACACTCTCTTTCATGGGTCCTAACTCACTCTGCCCATCTTAATAGGTAATAGGCAACAGAGAGGAGTGCCCATGACGATATAAGCATTATTGAGGATATACGTCAAAAAAGCTCCTTCAGGAGGTCTCACCCTTGACAGACATATAAATCTTTCTTTTCTCTCAGAATTATTTGTGGATAAAAGGTGTAATTCTTTTGTTTACCCTGTAATTTTGAACTGTTTGAGGCTTTCACTCGTGTATAATCATCTGCACGCCCATCACAGAACTAGGAAGCAATCATGGCCTACTTATTTGCTTGTTTAGTGGCAATTTATCATAATTTAAGCATAGTTTTGAATACTGTAAATAAGCTATTCTATTATACAACCATAGCATTATGATGTCAATTAAGTTCAACAAAGTTTTTTTTTTTCTACAGCCGACCTTTGGCAAATATGTGTGACAACTTAATCATTATCCTGCTGTGTTTCCCTGCCTCGAGTGTATTTGTCACACCCAACACCTCAGGCAGAAATGATGTTATTTTGATGAAGGAAATAACTGCTCCATTCTGGTATTTTCAAAATTCGCAAATTTTGGGACTGATGCTCATTGTTGTGACATTACAGTATTAAAAAATGACTCTGACAAGCCCGGGAGGGGGGGGGATTACAGCCTCAGCTCAAACACAACAAAGAGACATGTTTGGCACCGATACAATACAGTGACTTAAAACAATTTAGGAAAAGTTGTGGGCTCTGATTGGTGCCCGCTGGTATGCGGCTTCAAGCTATGGGCTTTTGCACAAGTTCCAGTAAATGATGGCAGCTCCAGCAGTATGAGTGTGCATGCTGCAGCTGACCGTGAGGTCGCCGGATGAAAGCTGTCTTTGCAGACTGGGTGAACACCCTTAATTTAATTTGTCCATATACTATGTGCCAAAAATAACTAAATGATCTAATGGAATTTCTATTCTTATTCTATGTAATGGTTGGTTCTCTCATCTACCCCTCAGTTTTTTTCTCTCTCACTCCTTTTTTGAAATATATTATACAGTTAAAAGAAAATAATAAAATGTAGACCATAAATCTAAAATGGAAAATACTGGATTAGTAATGGGGGACACCAGCCACACCGACAAAAACAAACTTGAAAAATGTTGTTTTATTGTTTTGTTATGTTGAGCACAATTATTTATGATGATGTATTATGAGCAGAATAATAAGCCCTACTGATTTCCTCTTATCACCCACAGCATTAGCAGCTGTTTTATTTCTCCACATATCACCTTGTATTAATTATGACATCAGTGCAGCGTCAAGATGGGGGAAATTGTAGCCACTATGGTGGTTTTCACATGCTCTCGGCGAGCCACTGCAGTTTGTCATGTGTGTTCACCCCATCCTCCTCTGTGAGTTACAGCTTCCTAGGAGTCAAAATAAGCTGCTCAAATGGATTGAGACCAAAGAGAATTTGAGTGCTGAAGGTGACACAACACTGTGTGGGCCCATACTTCTGCTTCCCATTTGTCGTAGATCAAACAAAACGTGCACCCCAACATGTGTGCCAGCTGAAACTGTTCCTCCTTTCTGATATCAGGGAGGGAGCCTCAGACAGGGTGGGGGAGGACAAGCTAATTGAAAACAGACATGAGGGGAAGTGATGTTTGGCTTCGTCAGACTTTTGGTTGGCTCCCAGAGTGTTTTTTTCTTCTTTTTCTTTCTTTCCCTGACTCATTAAGGCTGTGTAACCGAAACTGATTTATTCTTCTAAACCACGTCACAGAGATCACATTGGGTAGTTCATATATTGAACATATCCATTGTAGGGATGGCGTGATTAGAGACCAAATCCAAGTTATCACTGTGAAATCTGATGAGTAACATTAAAGCTGTTCTTGAGGAAACCCAGACACTTTTACTCATGTGAGAAAACCCAAGCTACAGTTGTTTCACCACCATAAGTCTTGACTCACTGACCGTCTGGCAGATAGTAAGGCAGATGGTGTAGGCTGTGTAGTAGTCAGATGTGTTTCCTGATATTGGCAGTGGTCATCTAATCAACATCTACTGGTTTAATATCCTTCTCAACTTTTGAACAACAGCTGAGTGACAGTTGTGACAACAGATTGTTATAAACATAGATTATGACTGCCCTAAGTGACCATAATATTCTTGGCAAGTTGTAATCTGTCTTTCGGTTGTACTTCCAAGAAACAACTCTCAATTAACATGTTGATAAATGATGTAGGAAACGGCTCCACAGTGGTAGAATAAGTAATTTTCCTGATGCCAGTACAAGTGCATAAGTTTAATATGATAATAAAATAATCCATTCACTCCCCCACCCCCCCACCCACTCATCCACACCTTACATCAGAATGTGTAGATCCATCATCCTCAGCCCAGAAACATAAAGATGACTGACCAAGGTGCACTTGACATTTGCAATAATACCCTTTAGGTGTTGATCTGTTTAGTCAAGAGCCACTTGATGTTTGTGCAACTGGTGAAACTTTACTTATGACAATGTTTTTGTATTGAACATAAATATTACTTAATGTTTATTTAGTTTCATTCTATTGACTGTCAGTAGGATTGTTGCTGCACTGTTTCTCCTCTAACAACTTAGCAACAGCTTCACAGTTGTTGTTCAGTTGTTGACTTTTACTGCTCTTTAAAAGTTACATGGAAGAGCTCCACCCAAGATGTTATATAAAAATGTTTCCATGTAAAAAAAAAGATCAAAGTTCCTCATTACTTGAAGGTGATTAGAAAACTTCCCGCCCATTTCATTTAACTGTGGATCTACCTCATACATACTCTCCTCAAATCATACAACTGTAACAGTGGAATATTTTTCTGTTGTGTTCCTTATACATTTTATTGCAACATATGAACTGTTTATGAAAGGATTAGGAACATAAAATGTATTTAACTTCTCCAGCATGTAAAGTAACTCACAACACAACATGCAAGAAATCATTAAAAAGGGGGGGAGGCTACATAGCTGGCACATAAAATGAGGGTGGTGGGTGGGAAACCTGTATTTTGATATAACGTATATAATGGAAAATGTTTCTTTTTATAATTTTAAATCATAGTTGAAGTGCCAGTAGAGATAAACATCACAGTGCTAATTTTAAGATGATTCTCTCAGCATTTTCTCTCCATTGGCATTTATGCTCTATGTGTATACTTTGTATCCAAATCTGTGTCTTTATGTTGCACTAGGAGATCCTGGTCACTTAGCCTGACCCCTGCCTTAAGTCTTATCAACACAGTCTTGTAAAAGTCGTGACTATGTTTCTATACAATATGGACTTTCACCACCAAATAGCTGTCCCGGTGATGTTAGCAACTATGCTAATGCTAACTCAGAACTTCATTTTTTTTTTCTTCATAATTCTATTGGTTACTTAAAGTGGGTGTATATTTAAGACGTTGGTGTGAAGCATCAAAATTTATTTGAGGGTGTTTTGCATTTTTCATTGTAATTAGTGTGTCACTTGTATACTGTGTTATGTAACTGTGGGTCTTTTTTTTTTGCCATAGAACTGATTTATAGTCAGTTTTTGTTTCTCTGTAAATAATGTAATTTTGATCAAAAGAAAACAGAACTGTGCATGTTAGAAAAAAAATTTTTATTTTTCATCTCTTCACAAGCTCCCAAAACCATCAGTTTGTTCACATTTTCAGACAATTACCAGCCATTATAACATGTGTATTGTTTAGAAAATATATATATAGAACTTACATTTTTGTCCATATTCTTCTGTAATACAATATTAAACAAAGTGCATCTTACAAAGTACAACCATACTTCACATATCAAGAGAGCAGGTATACAGCAACTAAATACAATACTTGACTCTATGCTTTGGTCCTCAGCCACTGTGTCATTATCATTGTCTAGTTTTCTCAAAGAGGTACGATATCTTTTTTCCCCACAGCACAATACTATGACTTCAATTTTCTATATTTTCAAGTAAGTCTGCAAATGTTGCAGAAAGTGGCATCCAGGATCCAGTGCAATAACAATAACAGTGCTGAAGTAATGGTCACCAAAACTGGCACGGTGACGCATCCAGAAGTGGAGTTCTTTGTGTTGTTTATGTGATCTACATACACATACGTAGACATATCGTCTGAATGTTTTTAAAATACACAATCCTCAGATTCCCTACCCCACACCCTTTGATAAAAAAAATGTCAACTAAATAGCTATAATAGTTTTCCCAACTTTAGATACCATGAATAAATATCTGATTCAAGGCTGTCTCTTCCATTATTATCTGACAAAGAGAACCTGAGAAGTGCATGGGCCCTAAAGCCCTCAGTACAGTTTCATTTAAATGTGCAACAACATCTCCATATGAATCAAACATTTGTCCTTTTATATTAGTGATATTTTTGTTTTTTGTTCAAAAATACTTATATATACAAAATTACCAATATCTATTCTCCCTTTTTTTTCTTTGTGTGTGTTTTCTGTTTTTTGTTGTTTTTGCTTGTCTAGCAGTTGCATGAAACATCAGTTACTAAAACATGAGGCAAAATAAATAAATGAAATCAAATGAATAAAATAAGGCAAATGGCTAAATTCAAATAAATCGACTACTTCCTCTTAGTCCTTCACTGGACACCTACACACTCACTGAGTATTTATTTGAACGTCTCCTACATAACCTGCGGAACCATGCCCAGTAGAGGAACATCATAAGCAACCAGTAGCACATGTAGGCCACGCAGCCAAAGATAAGAAACTGAGTTTCCATTACCTTGGCTGAGGTTGACCAGTCCAGTTGACTCTCCTTGTATATTGTGTACCCGAGCCCACCTAATAAAATGGCTACCCATACTGAGAGAGGGAGGAGCGGTATGTAGTTCCCCACAATTTTACGCCTCCCTGACGTCCCCCAGCTGCTTTTGTTCATGGTGATAATGGCGAAATACTTAGCAGGCAGCAGGCTGGTCATGTACAGGACCGAGTAGAGGGACATAAACACCATCACAATGTCTCTGCGCAGGATGCAGGCATAAGCAGCTTTCACCAGCCCAATCAGCTGGATGCAGCACAGGATCCAGAGGATGTCCCACAGCGTGCCGGTCCAGAACAGCTGGATGATGGTGGCAGTGACAAAGAATGGGAAAATACCTGAGACAATGGACTCGTAGGTCATCCAGAGGTGGTGCTTGTGCCACCACATTGCATTGTAGAGCCACTCACGGAAGTAAGACTTCGTCCAGCGAGTCTGCTGGTTGAGCCAGCGGAGAAACTGGGCGGGTGTCTCTGTGTAGCATTTGGAGCGTGCTGTGTATCTAAAAAAATGGCCAAAAAAAAAAAAGATGTTTGAAACCTTCCATATTTGACATTGTCATATCAGCTGAGGTTTATTGTGTCCTGTGTAATAATAATGTTAAGAGGGTTCTTACTTTGTGGCGTAGCCCATGCTCAGCATTCGGTTGGTGAGATGTCTGTCATCACCAAATGTGCAGTGAGTTCCCAAAAACTTCTGATTGTACCAAGACTCCAGAAACTGCTGGAGGAGATCATTCCTATACAGGCCTTCATGGAGCAATTCAAGAAACAAGTAGCATTAGTTACAATAGACATTACATTACATTAGGACTACTGCTGCTGCTTCTTTGGGCCATTTGATCACAGAGATTTTTTTTTTTGCTTACCCAGAGGCCCACTTATGCAGGACACACAGTTGAAGAAGGACTGGCAGGACCTCTCAATGTTGAAAGCCATCCAGTACCTCAGACTGCTCATGAAGCTGATGTACGAGTCTTTCAGGTTGAGGATCATCACATCTCCGCCCACGGCACCATACCTGGGGTTACTCTCCAGCACTTTACACAGCTCCACTGTGGCCAGAGGGTCCAGCTTAGTGTCTGAGTCACACACCTGGGGAAGGAGAATGAAATATGTGTCACTGAAGTTGTACAACAATCTAAATTTCTTTTTCTAAAATGATGTTAATTCTTTAGGAATATAAAGGAGAGAATAGAAATAGATACCTGTATATAGTCAACTGATGATCCAAGCGCTTTAAAAGCTGTGTACATCACCTCCCTCTTGCCACCCCATTTTTGCATGATGCACACGCACCTCTTGCTCTGGATCAAGCGCTCTACCTCTTTTCGCTGTGGATCCTCTCCTATAACATAATCAGCATCCCCCCCTGGACCCATTTCTGAGGCCATTTCCACGTCCTGCTGGGCCTGCATGGGGTCCCACGTGTGGTAGTTGTTCTTCCACACATAAAAGCCAGGATCCTGGTCCATGAACACCTCCCTGAACATGTCCATCATATATCGGTCATCGTCTGAGTTCCCGTCCACCACCATGATGATACGCAGAAGCTCAGGAGGATACCTGAGAGCCCTGACAGAGTTGAGGCACTCTCTGAGATAGGCAGGGTCCTCCTGGAAGGCCGATATAGTGAAGCCAATCTTTTTGGTAAAGGTGCACGGTTTTGAGTAGGCCCTCATTCGCCGGTGTTCGATGAAGGCGAACAAGCTTTGGACCAAGACGTGGAGAGAGAGGAGTAGTCCATAAAAGCCAAAGGAGATGATTCCATACATGGAGGTCACCAGTTGGAAACCCTCAACGTAGGCCCAGACCATCACACCCAGGACCAGCAGGGCAAAGAGGAAAGTGAGGATAGCGCGGATTATTGAGCCCAGCTTCTTCAGTATAGGTTTTAGCTCCATTGTGTTTCTTTACCTTGGAGACATAAAGAGATACCACATCTCAGTAATGTCTTGTACATGTGTAAAGGGTGGATTCCTACTGGTTCTGGTCAGACTAAAAATGTACACAGACACTAAGGGTGGTGCGGTCTGGAAAAAGGGTGCATTAAATGGAAAAAGCTGTTTTATGTGGATTGTTGTAAGACATGTTAACAAGCTATATGACTTGGAAAACAACACCGCTGTCAGTCTTACAAATGCATCAAACCCCACTGTAGTATTTTTAAAAATACCAAAACTGTAAAGCCAAGACTGTGTATCACTGACAACTCCATCATACTGTGTAAAAACACATGTAACTGTTCAGCAGTAACACCTGACATACAGTAGTGTGTCCAAATGTCTGTTACATAATTTATCATTTTTAACTTATTTCATGTACTTATTCTGATCATTTAATGATATTTAATCAAGATTATATTCTAAATAATCTTTTCTAAATTCTTACATGTATAAATGTAAAACACTGCAGGTATCCCACATTCCCACACAAATAATCACAAATAATCAAATCTGTATAAAGTTGCTACATTAAGTCAGAAGTGCTATCTGTGTTTATCAGCTGACTAAATTAAATTAAATAACCAAATAATAAATAGATAAAAGAGTAGCCTAAATGAATGAAAGTCTTACCGTTAGCAGAAATCTGAAATCTGTTTTTATTTAAGTTCATATCTTTTAAATCATTAATGACATTCCATGATTCTACAGGAAGCTTTTAGTTTTTAATTTAAATCACAAACTATTTCTCTATATTAACTGTTATTACACTGATATATTAATATTCATGTTTGTTTTTACAATTTATCAGTAATACAACAAAGTTTTTTTTTTGTTTTGTTTTGTTTTGTTTTTTTTTGTTTTTGTTTTTTTTAATATTTCACCTACCTGATGTCAAGTTTCCCTGGTTTTAAATTTGCGGAACATCCTCAGTGTTTCTCGTCCCTGTAACTTATTCTGAAGATTGTAGGCTTTTATACTTTACTGGGCTGAAGACAGGATGGAGACGCACTTTTAAGAGCTGGGACTTATCACTTTCTGACTCAGCCCGTGCGTCCAGGGAGCAAGTACAGCAGCTTTATTATTGACAAGTGTGTGTGTGTGTGTGTGTGTGTGTGTGTGTGTGTGTTTTTTTTTTTTTTTTTTTTTTTTTCCTTTTACCATGGAGATGTTGTGCTTGTTGACCTCCTACACATGACTGGGGAGGACGTTCCCAAACTTTTCGTGGCAGGAGCATCGCACAGACACTGTACAGAGTGATCAATGCTTTGGTTAAAGGGATGTTTCGTCCATTATCTCTCCCCTCTTACTCCATTGTTACTGTTTTAACATTAACCAAAACCACACATTTTTTATTTATTTATTTATTTATTTCATTTCTATGTATTTCATTTTATTGATGTTTGTACTTTTTATTATTTCTAATCCACTGGCTGTATCTCAGACATAAATAATATTATTTGTGCAAATATTATTATAAAGGCAGTCCAGTCAGTACCTGAGGAGTTTTGAAGAGAAAAGTTTATTCTGTTTTGGCAGAAACTGTGCGGGAATAGAACAGAATGTCGAGGCATTCAATCACATTAACCTTGAGGGAGAAAAAAAAGATAAGAAAACTCCTGCAATCAACTTGTACACAAGTTGGATGTTGCCCTCTGCTGGTTCCTATCTGAAACTGCACAAGTCAGAAAAAGAAAAAAGAAAAACCTAAAGGGTAGAAAGGTGATTGAGGGGGTGGGGGAATTTGGTCTTTGTAGTGGTGAAGTGTAATAGGAGAGAGGGGTCAAAGCCACAAAGGAAGGAAGTCTTATCTCTGTGCCGTGCCACTAATCCCTGACTTCAAAAGACAAAAGCTGTCCCACATGGGTCTCTGAGTTGCTGCCACTGTCCTGACCTAACCATATGATTACATCCCTGTAGAGTTTCTTTACGGGGGGAAATCTGTTCACGAGGGTCCACACCCTTAGCCACAGGAGCTGGCCTGAGCCGTCAACACAGCTTCATGTCAGACCCAAATAGAAGCCACCAGGCAGCTGATGTCATGTACAGAGGCTGTGCCAGTGTTTAGGGGACAGTGAAATGGCTTGACTCACTGGATCTGTTATTATGTGGGGTATCTACATGAGATATGTGTGTTTGTGTTAATGTACTTTTCATCACTGTGCAGTAGATGATCTTATAGGTCTGTTATTTCGCTCTTATCATGTTTTAGTATCTTATTCTTACTATTATAATTATTATTTGTAGGTGGAGCATCTTGTTCTTATGCTGCTTGAGGAGAATCCTGGACTGGACTGTACTGCCTGTTAATGGTGAAATTCATTAGATTAATACAAATAATTGTAACTGTTCAATCATTTTTAATCAATCAATCAATTTATCTTTTGTTATCAAATACTTATTTATGTGTCTGTTTAGGGTATTTTATTGAATCTTTTCACATACCATTATTATTTTGTTAATATTAAGTCACACTGCTTGTTGGTTTTTTGCCTCTATTTCCTTTTATCGCTCCATTTGTATCAAGAGGTCACGGCTAACTAAACTGCTGGTTTCCTAACATGTCCCCGGCCGTGTCTGAGGGCTTGACTGCATAAGTCTGCAGCCACATCAAGCGCATGTACTGTAAAGGACACTGCAGGAGGATAAGGACTTCTCGCCGCCATCGCGCCG
The DNA here is from genome assembly GCA_033238685.1 of Lates japonicus. Classification (NCBI taxonomy): domain Eukaryota; kingdom Metazoa; phylum Chordata; class Actinopteri; family Centropomidae; genus Lates; species Lates japonicus. The sequence continues at coordinate 436,354 of BRZM01000063.1, read as the reverse complement.
TGACTTCTAAGCAGCTCGTAAACATGGTTTGTGGAATTCTGTCAGATTCAAAACACGGACATCTGTGTTGCCAGAATCAACATCCTGTCCGAGGCCATGTTTTCAAAAAAATAAAAAGAAAATGTGCAGCGCCCAGCATCCAGCATGCTTCATAGCAGTGAGAGCTATTTTTTGTGCACAGGCTCAGAAACCTCGTTAGGCCCCAGTCTTTACTTGGTGGTCAAGAAAATGCCTGGTGACTCAGTCCTCTCTGCGCCACACCCGAGCAACCAAAATCCACTTAAATCATTTTGGGATTTTATGATTAAGTATTCTCATATGTGCACCTGATGCTGTATGATTAGCTGTTTGTGCCGTTTCACACAGATGTTAACAGAGCAGTTTCCTTTGAAGCGATTCAGGAAGTTTACTTACTTCTTTGGTAGTGCAATAATTACCCACCTACGTATCCTACGTATCTAATCTCATGCAGTTTTAAGGCATCAGAGATATTTCACTGGATAGTCAACTTTCTAAATATCACATATCTCACAGTGCTCCATACTCACTGATTATGGAGTGTGACCAGAGTGTGCCACATGCTTTACAATCTCAACCCACAGAGAGCAGTGTAGCAGCATTTTTCGGTGATTTACTGTTGGCTGTTTGACTGAGGCATTCTTGAGCAAGAAGCGTGTCTGCCCATTTACTGTAAAGTCATTCTGAGTCAGAGTAAGCAGAGCCAAATATTTGTGAGGCAGTTTGACAGTATATTACACTCTTAGATATTTGCCATTTCTTATTGTACAGTCATCCTTACCAAAGCTATGAATTACAGCAGTGGCACAAGTGGCTTTTCAAACACATATACTTTTTGTTTTAGGCACTTGCAAAACACCTGTCTGTCATTTCACTCAAAGTCTGGGTGAGAGTGAAAGTTTCTTGTAGAAGCTGTCACTACAGTGTGTGTGGGAAGATGTGTAGTGAAAGGCAGGTGTTTCTCTTCACACAGGGTGTTATATTCTCAGATGTTTACCTTAAATGACACACTAATACGCCTGTACAAACCACACTGTACACACAATGCATCTCATAGTCGACTTTGCTGATGTTGCAGTATGTAAATTCTTTAATATCTTTTCTGCTCAGCGAGATGCCATTGTGTTCTTTATCCAGGAGATGTAATTGCACACTTTGGTGTACACCCCAGGCTTCTTTCTCAGAGCACAACCATGTCCCCAAGACACAACTCCCTGGAGCTCTCCGTCGCACATCATGGGACCCCCGGAGTCACCCTGAGAATGAAAAGATAAGATTATCTTCGTTGATTCATCCTTTATATCAAGGTTTTTTGTTTAGTGCTACAGCAGCCATGGTCTCTATATTACCTGACAAGAGTCCTTTCCTCCCTCCAGGTAGCCAGCACAGATCATGTTTTCAGTGATTTGAAAAGGATATGCATTAAAGCATGTGTCATCACTCAGGAGAGGGACTTCCAGGCACTGCAACTTATGAGGGTACCTTGCTGGAAAAGACAGATAATGAATGTGCATTCATGTATAATAAAGACATGGAAAAGAGTTTAACATATCCAGTGTATGACTAACAGCCCTCATTGCTGGGACGAAGACTCCCCCATCCAGAGACCTGGCACATTGTCCCATCACTGGCACACTTTGAGGGAAGAGTCGCAGGGCGCACGAAGCTGTTCAGAGTGGCGCGTCGGCTCAGTTTGATAAGCATGATGTCGCTGTCCTGCGTGCGGGGGTTGTAGTCAGGGTGGCGGATGAACTCGGCAGACATAACGTGCTGCTCGGTGCCTTCGGGCTCCCAGATGTCGTGCTCTCCCAGCCGGACTTCTACGTTTGACCTGAAAGAATTAAACACACCGTGAAAGTCAGTTACATAAATCTATCAGTGTTAACCAGCCACTGGAGTTTTGGTTTACTTGCTGTAAAAAAAAAGTTTACTGATCGTCTGTCTTACTTTGTTTTGCAGTGTGCAGCAGAGAGCACCCACTCATCAGACAGAAGAGTCCCACCACAGAAGTTGTACCCAGTGAAGAGAGACACTTGGTAGGGCACAGAGTTTCTCCTGCACTCATACCCTCCAACAATCTTGTCATCTCCCCCCAGGGCAACTATTAGTGTAAATAGGTCAAATAATCATGTTAGTCTTCTCTGTTGCCATCTGAAGCCCCATAATTAGACTTTTTACAGTCTCTATCAGTTCTATACCATACCTGCCCCTCCAAAGAGAGTTAGAAGAAGGAAAAGCTTCATGCTTTCTGTCTGTCTGGCCAGCAGATTAGTGCCCTTAACCCTCTTAGTTTCAGGTATTTTAGTCCTCTTATCTCCCTTTTCTCAAGGTCTTCTATCGTCAGAGGTACACCTCAAACACCAAACGTGTTACATTTCCCTCGTGACACTGGGTTTTAATGTACAGTATTCAAGACGTAAAAGCACTGGGGTTCAATACTGTGAAAACAGCTTGAGCGAGGAGACAATCTGAATTGCAAACACTGACATTTAGACTTTCACACGGCCGATATGCTTATGCTTGACTTTTTTTTTTCCAGATAGAGTGATTTCTATGAGATTTTGAATTCTTTCGCCATTTAAGATCACAGCTCTTTGTAAGTTTGTTTTGCAGTAGTTTTATGATGCAGTCACATGATGCGTATGGCATGTGTACTTCCTTCAGATGAACCACAAAGTGACAGTCATGTTTGGAGATGTTGAGTAAGACTTGGTGGGTGTAATTCATGTGGTTTCTGATGCCGTGGGTAGGAGTAAGATTGTGCCATTTTTCTACAGAGATAAAAAGTAATACGTCAAAAAAGAACAGCACCAGTGGGAATTTGCTGTTTTAATAATCTGTTTAGTCATATAAGATAGAATGCCTGCTTATCAGCATGCTGCTCTTTGGAAACATGCAGCTATGTTGCAACACATGATATGAAAGTGTTAATATTTTCACCTTTGTGTGAATGATATGCCTTACATAGGAAAATCTAATGTGGTCAGAGAATGAAATACAGGTTCAGATTCCCCTATGTTCTCAGCAAAGTGCCACTTGTTAATACTGAAAGCATTTATTTCTTTCTTTAATTAATGGTTACTATGTGCACAATTAAGAAAATAATAAATAAAAAAAACATTTCAAGTTTCTCTATTTCCACTCCTGTTTTGAAACTCAATCCGCTCATCAGCTTTCCTCTATCACTCTGGTTTGTTTGGTTGGTTAATGAAATATTGGAAGGCATTCACCACTCTCGCTGATCCAACATTGCAAGGCTGCATAACATGCCTGAGTCAGTGTTTCAGAGTGGAGACAGACTAAGAGGTACAAGGCTCCGTTACCCATGTATGAGCATAGGTGTTTATCAGCACCAGACAGGAAAACATTTAAATGTGAGGGTGCATTTTCCCAAACCCTATGATTATACACTTAAGACTAGAATATAACGCATTCCCATCCAGCACAGGCAAGTTCTCCCCTGCTCATTACTGTGTGGCACACACACACACACACACACACACACACACACACTGTCAGCCTCATCCCTTTACCAACCCGCATATCATTGCTAGTGTTCTTTTTGACTGTTAACAAATGCAACAACTTGGCACAGCACGCTGGGAGACACACTCTCTGCAAGGTTAAAAACATCTCAGGTTGCATGTGTTCACTGTTGTGAGCTTGTGTTTGTGCACTTGTTCAGCCTAGATATCACTAGACAGATACGCTTTCAGCAGAAAACATGAGGCTACGGGACATTATAGCAACCTCAGTGGCATTTATTAGAGAAAACTAAATTGTCAACAACATTAAAATGTGCAACAAATGCAAAGAGCCCCAGAGCTAATTGTTCAAAGGTGGAAATGTCTTTGACAGTGTCACATATGACAACCAGATGTTGTCATATGTTTAGTTGCACATTTGCAAAACAGCATTCATCTGCTGTCACTGCAGAATTAAAACTAGCACTGACCTTCAGTAATTTCCAGCATTTGCCACTCTAACCCTTAGTTACAATATATGAGAAGGATAAAAACTGTCATTTATTTCCTCAGCTGGCATTCCCTGCATGTCTGACCAGTTCCGGTTCCCCTAATCTCATTCCACTGTACCTCAGCACAGACAGAGAGAGCATTGTGTCAGATCTGTATGACTTATGCATTGCCAGGGTTGTTTGCTCTCAGACAGAGCCCAAGCTGATTATTCATATCCCTTAGGTCTGCCAAGGGGGGACCATCCGCTGTGGTTGAGGGCAGGGACGTATGTAAGGAAGTGGTTTAAGTTATTGAGGTTCAGCTTTTTTTCCCCCCGTGTGTGGTGTATTTCGTGGAAAAAACCGTCACTGAGCCATACGGACGAAAGTCGTTGGCACCGGTTTTGACTTGAAAAACAAAATTCCTAACCTCTCCACACCCGTGAGACAGAGGGTTTGATTTCCAGTCAGCGCCGCAACAAGATCAACAAACCTTTTAGGTTACAGCACACAGCAGAATCTCCCACTATTTTTGTCTTTGTGACAGTGCAGTCGAGGAGTTTCAGCACAACAGCTAGTGTGCCACCATTTCACTCTGTCTCCCCCACTTCTACCAGAGGAGCTGTGGATTTAGAGATGCTGTGAGCTCACAGTGTTTTGCACACAACAGCAAGGAAAAATACTGGGTGTATTACAGTGATGCTAGGACCTGGAGTATATGATTAGTATTTCACTGTCCCACACACAAAGACACACAGAGACATATATACACACATTTTAGCTGTGTCTTTCAGCTGACTCCCCCACCCCAGCCTCACCAGCTGCTGTGGTGAATGATAAACCCCCAAACTCCAATTGTGTATATCCCCCACCGCTAAAACTAAATTCCCTTTAGTTGTTTTACACACCCAAATTGGTATTTGTGCGGCAGTCACATAATTGCACGTTTGGTTGGTAAATCAAGAACTCTGGCAAGCCAAGGCTCTGAAGGCTACCCTCAAACTATAGCCTTGGGATAGCTATTAATATCCCCTACAGACACCAGCAAAATGCTCTGCCTCTCAGCTCTGTTACAGAGACTCTACAGCAAAAGTTTCAAAGAACACATTTTAGCACAGAAATGAAAACCGGTGGATGTATTGCACAAGTGGATCATGACCAAATGAAACAAAATAGTCATACTGTCTAGACTAGGGCTAAAAGTGGCATGTCATTTAGCATTACAAATGGAGCTGAACGGTAAAATGTCGTTTTTCAGGAGTGATGAAGAAGTTAACCAGGTTGGCTTATTTTTAAACAGTTTCCTGTAGTTAGAGTGAATTGGTCCTGGTGTAAAAGATCTCTCAAGGTTTTCTAATGCTGAATATTTATGCCTCTCTCCCTCAACCTTCAAAAAAAAGGGGGCAAAGATAACAAAGACATGGGCCCTCCTACACACTCAAAAAAGGGTGTTGTTTCGAACTCATGCAGGGGCTTAGAGTGTGTAAACGGACACACACACACACAGACGGGTATTGTCTCTCACTCCTTCGCTCTCTCTCTCTTCCCCCTCTCTCTCCTCCTTTCCTTCCTCCCCCTCACATCTGGACTTTTGGCAGGGCTCAGTTCCTGTGTGGTGTGTGTGTACATTGGGGGGGTGGGGGGGTGGGTTTTAGGGTTGGGCAGGTTCAAGCAGCCCACACTGTGCAAATCTGATCAGTTCAAGATTTTGAGCCTCATTGTGTCCTACAGTGTGAAGAAGTCAGACCATTAAAGCCACCGCTATCACCAAGATGCCTCTTTGTCTGATTTTTTAAAATGATTATCGTCATTGTGACCTGAGAATTTCATTTACCTCCTCATCCAGTGTTGCAAATATTTGTTACTAAAAGCAAAAATGCAGACTATGCATGACTAAATTTGAATATAAGTTGGAACAAACCAGCTGTTTTCAATCTTGTGATTTTGGCCAAGTCCATCTGTTTAATTCCTGTTTCCATAAAGTTTCCTTATTGAGTTTCTGTTCCAGAAAGTCAAACTGGGCCACGTAATAAGAATTAATACTGCAAACTGTCATGATGATTTCCCATGATTGGTTTTGTGTTTTTACTCATGAAGTGTGAAGAAACAGACTGCAGCGACTGAGGAAACAGCTCATTCTTCGTGTTTTGCAATTTTCCACATAAAATTCTATTTAAAAAAGACAAAATGCATACAATTCACACACGTACAAACGTGTGGGTGGTGGGGCAGCAAAACCAAGAGTAAAGAGGAACCATGTGGGAGGAAATATGACCATGAGGTCAAACTCAGATTCAATATTTTTTTCCCCCACTGAAAGGTAGGGCTCTACTCTGAGGACACGAGACAGATTTTCAGTCTCTCCAGCCAACACTCCCCCGTGTCCATCTTGCTCTTATTACTATATATTTAATGCTATTGTCTTCTCCTGTTGTGATGCATTTCTACAGATAAGTAGATATTGTTATGACCCAATCCAGATGTGATTTGTCTCTTTTGGGATAAACTTTGGGCTGATATCACCTACACTTCTGCTCCCTCTGGCATATGCTGTAAATCTACAGGCTTTCCCTATAGAGACCAAAAACATTCCATCCTATCCTAAGAAGTTCCTTTTTAAAAAAGCTAAAAGCTGCAGAAGTAGAGAACCATATTGCATATTCACTCAGAGCTCCAACTTGTTGCTTAATTTACTCATTCATTTCTTCATTCATTTCATTAAGAGTGTAAAAGAGGATGCTGACAAATAGGAACATACTGCAGATAACTTAAGACTTGTAAGACTGTCCCAATACTGACTGTGCTGCAACAAACTCACACCAGATCTGTATTCCTTGCAGGTTTGCATCAGAGGTACCACAGTTGTGTCCAGTTTAAAGTGGACAGTGGTAAAGAGGGAGTAGCCTACCATTTTATAAAACTCCTCAGTAACCTGAAATTAGCAACACAGTGTGCTGTGAGTTTCTTATATGCAGTGCAGGGTGAAGAGAAAGGAGGGGACATTAGAAATATGTAACCTACACGTCCAGATGACAATTCAAACAGTCAACATGGAGCAATTACACTTAACCTCAAGCAAACATGAGCTCAACCCACATAGAGAAAAACACATTACGCAGCAGGATCACTGGCGGACATGAGAAGACGCAGCGCCGTTCTTTCTCAGGTAGTCATCTCAACAACCCACAATTTATGCCTTTAGTTGTTTGGTTACTTAGTGTTTTCACCTATGGAGTTTCCCAAAGGATAAAAGCTCTATCATGTGGCATTTGAAGAAGCCAAACGTGTTGTGGCAAGATTTTTTTATTTATTTTTTTTTTTTTTTGTGCGTCAGGCCTCAGGTTAGCAGCAGAGAGGTTCTTGCAGATAAGAGCTGCAAGTCAGACAGCAGGCAGTGCAGGGATTAAGTTGAATGTCTGTGTATTACATAGACCACACTCACCCATCTTCACACTGTATGTATTAATGCAGCCCACCTGTCAGTGAAGCCAAATCTTGTGTTTTCTTATAGAAAATACAAATATTTCTCACATTAAATGATTTGGAACAGTCAGAGTGTATGGGGACAAGAGGTTTAATTAACTTCAAAAAATGTGTGTGTGTGTGTGTGTGTGTGTTGGGGCATGGGGATATCTATGTCTGAGGTCCCGCCTTGACGTGTGCGGTGACGTCACATATTTAAGGAGTCTGGGATGCGAGCTCCACACAGTTTCCACGGATGAATCAGGGAACCGTAGGCTGCCTTCTAACCTCTGCCCACGGTTGCTTTTTGCAGCGGACACAGCTTCACTGGAATCAGAGCTTTCGAAAGGTATTGCATCTTCGTTCCTCTCTTCAGCTCAGTGAATCAGACGAGGTTGTTGAGAAGACAATTAAAACATCGAGATTATACACCAAACATCTTTTGTCTGCTGTTTGTGTCGCTTTATTTTAAGCAGTTTGCTGCTTCTTAAGTCGTTAAAGGTCTTTATAAACAATTAACTATTCAAATAGACGTCAATTAAGCCTATATGTATACAGTAGGCTACAGCTGCTTTGTGGTTTCATTGTCTGCGGTTGGTATCTGATCATAACTTTGCAAAAAAACAAACTTGCTCATCAAATTCTGTTCCCGTTTTACGCATTGATGTGGGTTTCAATCGGTGAGGAAGTTGGTGCCCTGTTTGCATGTTATGCCAGAAAATGTTTTGTGAGCAGTTTTTTCTTTTGTTTTGTCTTTCAAAGTATCTAGCATAGAGAGCTGGGAACCTTTCTTCAGACTGTCATTAAGATTTGGCTTGATGTCTGCTGTGGTTCAGGAGAAGGTTGCGAGGAAGCGAGACTGTTGCCCTATGATTAGAGTTTAAGTCATGTCCCTGTGAGCAGCAACCTCCACAGGACTTTTTAGGGAACAGGCATGAATGTAGCTAAAATTTGTAGCTCATTTTCAAGAGGGGGTTGGATATCCTAACTTTTAATTTTAATAATTTAGAAAAACATTAATCTGAGGTATGATTACTGACTCTTTTTTTTTTTTTTACTTCTAAGTTAACTTGTATTTTTGTTTTTGTTTCAGATTCTAAGACAATGATGGAGTTAATGACAGTTGACCCTTTCTATATCATGAATACAACAGATGTCGGTGGAAGAAATGGCTCTTTGTATGAGGACGACGAAGAGTATGACTACGATCATACTGAGCTGAAACAGTCTCTGAACATCATGTCTCTCATTGTTTACTCCCTGGCCTTCGTTCTTGGTGTGCTCGGGAATGGAGTGGTTATCTGGGTGACTGGGTTCAAGATGAAGAAAACAGTTAACACAGTTTGGTTCCTCAACCTCGCTGTGGCCGACTTCCTCTTCACAGCATTCCTGCCCCTGAGTGTGACGTACACAGCCATGGATTTCCACTGGCCTTTTGGCAACTTCATGTGCAAACTGAACAGCACCATAAGTTTTCTAAACATGTTTGCCAGTGTCTACATCCTGGTGGTGATCAGTGTGGACAGATGTGTGTCTGTGGTGTGGCCCGTCTGGGCCCAGAACCACCGAAGTGTACGCAAGGCATCCTTTGTGAGTCTGAGTGTTTGGGTGCTGGCTCTGATTCTCAGTGGTCCATACTTCATCTTCAAGGACACTGGGCCATCATATCATAATGAAAACATTATCAACTGCTTCACCAACTTTGCCCTCTCTGATGATTATGAAACACCATCTGTGACTCAGCTGCGACAGTTTCGTCATCAGGCCATGACCATCACTCGCTTCCTCCTGGGATTTGTTGTCCCCTTCACTGTCATTGTCTCCTGTTATGCTGTGATAATCCATCGTCTCAGGAGGAACCGCACCCTGGCCAGCCAGTCAAGTCGGCCCTTTAAGATCATTGCTGCTGTTATCACCACTTTTTTCCTGTGCTGGGCTCCTTATCACGTCATGGGTCTAATTGAGATGATTAATCACACCGTTAGCCATTCAAGTGAAATATTAGACCAAGTCACCACTATCGGTGTCCCTATAGCCACCAGCCTGGCCTTTCTCAACAGCTGCCTGAACCCACTGCTGTATGTGTTCATGGGCCAAGATTTCAAGGATAAAGTCCGCAAATCCATCCTGAATGTATTGGAGACTGCTTTCCAGGAGGAGGTTTCTCGCTCTTACACCTACACAAACTCGATGGTCTTTCTGCTATATTTTTGTCGCAGAAGACAGCTGCACATCAGTTACAGGTGGGAAACACTTGCTGTGTGCAGGAACAAGAGCATGCCCTGTGATGAATCAAGGCATCTAGTATCTGGATAAAAGCACCCATGTGCCCGATCCTGTGGCACAACAAGCCATACAATGCATAGAGCAGCTATGCTCAACTTACAAGCTATTTCTAAAAATGGTAGCTACACGTCACTGTTTCTAAATTTCAATGGAAATCTGATTAAGAGTGCAAAAGAGGAAGTAACACGTAGATTGTTGAGACTGATATAATTCACAGAATTACCCCCTGATATGGTGACAACATGTATCATAGAAAAATATATATTCCTGCTTCAGTTCTCTTTTGCTCTACATAGGCAGCGAGCCACGTATCGCGGACAGTGGCAGCAGAAAGAGGAATGCTGTTTAACAGTAAAGTTGTCTGACGCATTCTCAATTAATGCCGTCAAAATGCCACAAAGCTTATGTATGATGTCAGTTCAAACAGCAACAAAGAGAAAATTACACTCCACATCAAGAAACAGATCTCAGTCCACATGATGCAGCAGGATCTTATCAGTGGCAGCGAACAGCAATCTACCTCGGTGCCTGCGTAGGTTTGGTTTGGGTTCAAGTATTCACTTATATCTAAAATGTAAAAATGCGGATAATCCAAGGCACACAAACCACTAAAACGCTTGGTCACCGGCCAAGGTTACATAAACTGTGTGTAGTTGTTATAAGAAGCTCTCTTTTTTCACTATCAACAATTGATGTGTGGCATGTGGTCCTGCCTCTCAATAAGGGATCATATATGTAAGAGCCTCTAGAGCACATGCTTTCATTGACCTGTCAGGCTTACCCAGATTTACTTTTCATGTGTAGTATCACCCACTACGAGCTTGAGAAAGTGCACGCCTCCTTAGACTAACAATATGCTGTCAGCAAACATGACACTACCAGTATTCGATTACGGTTGTAAAATATACCTGAGCACTTGGAATTGCTTAAATAAATGGTCAACTGCCAGGCCTAATTATCCCATTTGTTTGTTTGTTGTTTATCTTTATTTATTTTTTTGTGGTCAAAGATTTTTAACCTGTTGGTGTTGCTAATCCGTCAAACTGATCAGAGTCAATACGGAATATCACAGAACAAAGGGCCTCACAAAATTCTGAGCAGACTTGAGTGTTATCTATGATCTTTACCAAAATTTCGCCATTTTTCCTGTTCTGTAAGTGTTAGATCAAGTACAAAACATTGGGCAACATTTTCAGAATTATCTGTTGGCTTTTTTCATGTTATTGCCTTGTGGCCCCAAGACGAGAAATGGAGACCAGACCACTACCCTTCGTGACGTGAGCAATGTCTTGAAGGATAAAGTCTCTCCAAATTATGTTCAATATTACCCCTTATCGCTCTTGGTGTGTCGCTGAATGGAGTGGCAGGCTCAAGAATGTTCAAGATGAAGCAGTAGTTAATGAACAGTTGGTTCAACCGCCATTTTCTGTTATTTCTCCTGCCCTTCAGTGACGCACGGCCTGGATTTACTGGCCTTTGGCAACATTGGCGTGCAAACTGAAATACCACTGCATTCTGTATCTAAAACATGTTTGCCAGTGTCTAGCATCCTGGTGGCACTAGTGGATGATGTGTCCGTGGTGTGGGCTCCGCTCATTCAGAACAACTGAAAATGTGCGACGCAAGCGCCCTGTGAGTCTTGGTGTTGGTACACTGATTTCGCTGGCCCATACTGGCCTCACATCAGAGCACAGCGATGAAGACATCACCACTGCTTTAACTTGCTCTTCTGATGATAAAGGAAACATCGTGGGCATCAGGCCGCGGGCTATTACCCCGCCTCCCTGGATTTTAAGTGTCCCTTCACCATCATTGTCTCCCTGTTATGCTGCTGTGATAACCATCGGTCAGGAGGAGCCGCACTCGGCCAGCCAGCTGGTCGCCCTTTAAGGATCATTGTTGCTATTATCACCCACTTTTTCCTGTGCTGGGTTCCCTATCACACGTAAAGAGTCTAATTAGATAGTCTTATTTTACCGGTAATGGAAGCGAAACACATAATCATGTCATTGCTATTGGTTACCTTATAGCCACCAGCCTGGTTTTCATTGTGCTGTCTGAACCCACTGTTGTAAGGTGCCCAACAGATCATGGATAAAGTCCGAAAACCATCCTGAATATATTGGAGATCGTCTTCCAGGAAGAGGCCTCTCATTCTCACACCCACACAAACTCAATGGTCACCAGTCGTAATCAAAAGAAGTCTCTTTCTGAGGTATAAGGTTGATATGAATTATGATATGAATGAAATGTTCTCTTAAGTACAATAAATACCTTTATTAGTAATCTTTACCATATCTAATTATATGTCTAATGTAGCACTTGCATGATTTTCTTAGCTTAATTTTCCAGTGATTTTCATTTGTTGAAAACCCCAGCATTGTTTTAAAACCCCACTTTTTCAAATGCATATGTATCCCATGTGTGAAACATGTTACATTATGTCACATGTATCTAAGACTTGTCTTATATTCATTGTGATAGTTTTTTAATCAATGTCATTTTTTCATTCTTCATTTATAGGGAAAAAAAAATATTTTACACTTTAATCCTTACTTATATTGTGGTTGTGATAATTGTGGCGACCCCTGCAGGTATGAAAATTATAAATTTATTAATAAAGATAGAACCTTCCCACAGCAGAACAGAACAGAGAAGACCCAATAAAGACTGCAAAACAGGATCTAAAAGAAGGGAACATACAGATAACATGAATCTGTGAAATTACCCTAAACATTCTGATACTATGTTAGAAAAAGAAATATTCTTATTTCAGAGCTGCAGGGTTGGATCTACACAGGGCAGCATAGTCAATCTGTCCAGCTTTCAGGTGCACAGTAGTAAAGAGGGAACAGACAGAATATGACTCTCAACTCATGATAAATGGTGTTCTGACTTTCTGACATGAGAAGTCACAGCTCCAGCTCTTTCTCTCAGGTATTCATCTCAACAACCCACAATTCATGTTATTTAGTTAATTAGACATTTCTCTTTTGGAGTTTTCTGACAGACAGAGGCTCTGTTGTGTGTCGTCTGAGGATAGACATGTAGGGAAAACAAATCTGTATCAAACTCAACAGTGCAGGTTTTGCAGATAAACTGATAAGTAAGGTGGCTACCACTGAGAACACATCATGTTCTTACTATTTCATCTGGGAATTTGAAGGTTTAAATATACTGGGAAGAGTTCACATTCTGCATTCAAAAACAGGGTTGAACAGTATAAAATGTCCATGTTTGCAGATCAGCAAAAGTTCAGAGATATTACACAGCTGCTCATAGCTAATCAGGTGTTGATGCTGCAGCAGAATTTGTTTCCATCTCACATGAGATCAGTCAAAAGCACAAACCACAATGAACTAAAGCTGAGACATGGTTAAAAACTGTATGCCTCTCTCATACATTACAGCAACACCTGATCCTGATTGCACTGAACAACTTGAGCAGGTGTACGGGCTACCATTCATCTCAAAGTAAGAGTGCCCCACCTAGTGGTTGGAGGTGTAAATACAAATAAACACAAATACACATAGAAATGGTTCATACATTTCTCGTTGGTCTTTCCTCTTTTGTTTGTTGTTTGTTTTTGTTTCTTTACAGGGACAGTGTTATATAAACTGTTACCTTCTAAATGAGGGGTGTGTGTCCTGCTTGTTTTTACTTTCAATGACTTATTGCACAGTGAAGTTTGAAACAGCAAGGCATGATGTTACAAATCCTTTGCATGTGTCATGGTGACTAAACAGAAACATTTAGGAATTTATTTACAGCGCACGAGAAAAATCTAGTTAAGCTAATAATGATAATTATATGATAATGAAAAATAAAGCTAATTTTAAAAAGTGAAAAGTAGAGATCAGTTTTAGAATCTTGCAGTACAAGTAATTTTTTTATAAGGAGCATTAAAGTGTGTGTGTGTGTGTGTGTGTGTGTGTGTGTGTGTGTGTGTGTGTGCGTGCGTGCGTGCGTGTGTGTGTGTGTGTTACCTGTGGCCCTGTGTTGATGTGGCTCTGACATATATGAAGAGTCTTCAGGACACACAGTTTTCATTACCCTGTCACAGTTTGACCAGAGTTACTTCTGCTTCAGGCACATCCTCAGCTGACTGATGAGCTTTGAGACAGGTAGTGTTGTTACATGTTTTCCTTTGAATTTGCATGAATTTGATATTAACTTGAAAGAGAAGGAATGAAAAAATGAAACAATAAGGGCATCTGATGTTGGTTATGGCTACTCTGACAAACAGATTATCCTGGAGTTTAATAGCAAAGACATTATTTTATAAGGTCACTTGCTTTCAGACAGCTTTCTGCTTTTCTAAGTAGACAAAGCACAGTTCGGCTGTTGTCCATCTGAGAAACTAATAGGTTTAGAAAAACGTTGCTCTGTTATAAGTTGTTGTTGCTGAGCTTTAGGAAAAATACATTTCAAAAATATTAATTTTTCATGTTGCTATCACAGGCTGTTCTCAAGACAAGGATGGAGAAAGATAATACAACAGATTATTATTGTGGAAATTACACTTTGTTTGAAGATCTCGGAGAGTATGCTGGACTGACAAAGTCTCTCTACACCATGTCTGCCATTATTTACTCCCTGGCCTTCGTTCTTGGTGTGCTCGGGAATGGAGTGGTTATCTGGGTGACCGGGTTCAAGATGAAGAAAACAGTTAATACAGTTTGGTTCCTCAACCTCGCTGTGGCCGACTTCCTCAGGAAGAGGAGACTCGATCTCATACCTACACAAACTCAATGGTCACCAGTCAGAGTAAAGAGAAGTCTGTTTCTGATGAGGTATAACATTGTCCATGATATTAAACAAATAGACCTATTGTAACTGCACATATACAAAATGTAAGTGTATTTAGTAAATAACTTTTTTATAGCTGTAATTGTTTTTAATGCAAGAAGCCTTAAGGGAATCTCTTTCTGAGATTGGAATATTTCACCTGTTCCAGTTTGACTAATATGAATTTTATTATTGGTGATCTAGTTAGATCAAAAAATGTCTGCAAATCCATCCTGAATGTACTGGAAACAGCTTTCCAGAGGAGACTCTGTCACACACTAACAAACCAGTAAGAGCAATGAGAACCAAGCAAAAATTTTCAAAATAGGCATTACCCTAACCCTAACCCTAACCCTAACCCTAACCCTAACTAGATTTTGCTTACAAAGAGCTTTTTGTTCATTTTTTTTTCTGTCACATGCACTATACATTTTGATAATTTTGATAACTTTGTGCTTACATGTGTCAGCAAAGAAAAAAACAGCCTGGTTATTTAAATTACATGATTGCACATTCATAAAAGATGGTTGGCACATAACCTAAATGAAATAATAATAATGGCACCTTGACACAGAACATTGTGCCTCTCTTGATGCAAATTATAGTAGACTGTAAATTACCTTATGGGACGGCATATAAAATCTACAGTGTGAGTTGTTATTCCTGAACCACTGCACAGGTTCACAGCAAGTTTGTTTCTACAGCATAGTCCCCAGCTACCCCACTTTTGCCTTGTAGCCAACTCAACTTCCTCCCATCAAGACATGAGGAAAAACTGAAAATGGGAACATGACAATGCCCACAGCGCCATAGAAAATGCTTTAACTGAACTTTGATTGCTACATATCTGCTACATTCTTTGCTAATCATTCTATTGCATTGTTTTCTCTTTATTGTAAGGACTGGCTAATGTAATCATCTGCTCGGTACTTTGTGATTATTTGTAAATACAGTAATATAATAGCTTGGATATGATCAAAATGAATTTAAATGTTTATTTTTTCCCCTCTGCACCCTTTTACAAGATAATTTCCATGGTGTATATAAAGTATTATTATAATCCTTTCATTAATCCGTGATATGATGTTGTTTAATACAATCTTAAAATAAAGCCATTTTTATGGAAAAATTCTCTCCTGGAGTAGAATTGAGAGTGAATTGTGGGAAAGTCTGATGCACTGCCTTACTGCTACAAAAAACAATATATACTGTTGATTAATATCCGGTTGTAAGATTTTATAGAAGATATCCACCTTAGAAGCTCTCCATTAAATCAGACTGCGCTACTATTGTTTAATTGGCTAGTTAAAATCTGGTGTACCTATGTTCAACTCCTAGGGGGGTTTGTATGTTTGTTTTTGTTTTGTTTTGTTTTGTTTTTTGTCTTGTTTTTTTGTTTTGTTTTTAATCAAACATAAAGCTAAATGCGTGATTTTAATGGGTATTTTACTACAGGACTTTTTTGCTTGTTTGTTTTTACATTTTTTGCTAAAACGGTGTCAACGTATGCAGCGTGCGTCATGATGTCATTGCCGTTCCCATATTAAGAAGGTCCGAGAGAGCCAGCCCCGGCCTGCATCCGTGAGCAGTCATCGGCCACAGAACAGGAATTAACGGGACGCTGCAAATCAGATTTACTGTGTCCTGGGATGTAATAGATTTTATGGTAAGTCGTGTCTAAGTTGACTGTTTGAGCTAACCGGCAAACACCTAAATGTTTGGTTGGGCACAGTTCTTCCCTAGCTGTGTAGCATTAGCTAGCAGCAGCTAACGTTAGCTATCGCCCAACCATAGCATTATCCCACAGCTCTGCATTTACGTTGAGGCACTCTGTGGGATGCTCTTACTCTGAGTCTGTGTTTAGCTTCATGCATTTCAAGGATTTTGCCAGCGCGCATTCTTTTCAGGTTAATGTTCGCTTTAAAGTGGGTTAACGTTAACCCGCTGTCCAAATACAATAGATACTTGTTGGTAAAGGGTTCAGTCGCCCTCTGGTGGTATGCATATGCCCTTTAAACACGCTGTTGACGGCAAATGTGATATTTTGATCATAGACGAGTCAATCAATAAGTAAATTTGCCATGTTCAGGGACAGTCTTGAATTTAGATTTTGCTCAGAGCACTAACACCAAAATGGATACGCTCTTTTGTAACACAAGCTAGGTTTCGTATTAATTTCAATTTGTTGAGATATTTCTTTGATAAAGGCTTTAATATTTGAATTGCAGTGTTTCTAATATGGTAGTGAACTTGCATATTGTTTCTTTGCAATGCAATTTGTGGTGCATACAATAAGCAATTACTAAAATAACTAATCAAATAAATCAGTTTTGATGTCTGACAGCAGAAAAGCTCTGCATTAAAGTATAAGTAGCATCAAAGCAATTTATTTAATGGGAAATCATTCATATTTGTATCTTGTTTTCTGTTTGTTTTTTTTTCCTCTGGGAAGAAGCTAAGGCTATAGAGGGACTTAGACAGTGCACAAGGCTTTATATAGATTATTTAGTTGACCAAATATATATATATATATATGTGTGTATATATGTATATATATATATATATATAGAGAGAGAGAGAGAGAGAGAGAGAGAGAGCGAGAGAGAGAGATCAGCCCTGATTCTGATTCTGCCAGTTGGTTTGGGACACTGTTGGGTTACTGTTGATGCATCTGTTGTCTGCTATAGCTATTTTCAAAATTTGTGTTGTATTTCCTTCATGTTGGGTTTTTTTATGTTATAAGAAAGTAGAGGTAGATCGGCACACACGTTGATCATTTCACACACCCATACATACTGCAAGCCCAGGTGTACAATGATAGGTGTACAATGAAAGACTATTTTGTCACTTGTGCTAACATTTTGAGAATGTGTAACTGTTAAACTTGACACCCTGTAAGGCAGATTTCTTTGAGAAGACGTATGGAGAAGGATAGGCACAGATACTCTGTAGTCGATCAAATCTTCATGAAGGCACTTTATTATCGGTACCGGGTCAAATACAGTCTGCTCATGCAACCAGAAAGACTGATGACGACACACAGAGAACTTAGAGTATATATAGCCCAAGAAGTGACACAAATAACATAAGATACATTGTTTTACACAGAGAGGTCATGTCCCATGTTCGAACTGTAGTCATAAGACATATATGATAATCATCCTATAGTGCTAACATGACCTCTGGTCATCATGTACTTTTGCTTATCGAATTAACTATTGTACAAAACATGGAAACTAATAAAAAAGTTCAACTGCCGGTCAGTTATAAAATCATACTATCACACCCCTAACTAGTTTGCATTGTAGAGCTTTGCAAGCACCTCAGCTTTCTCCATCAGCTGTGTCGGTGACACGGCGCTATAACTTAAAATTCATGTAAAAGTTTGCGGTTGCAGAAGCTACATCTGTGTGAGTAAAAAATGCAGCATCTTTGTTATAACATGGGTGATAAAAGTAAGCATTTATCTGTGCAGTAGGCTATTGATTTAGTTCGGTAAATTCCGAGACCTCGATAAAGCATTAATGTCAGCTCAGAGTTCGCTCACCTGGGACTAGAAAATCATTTCTGTTGCTAGGTCATTACTAAGGGTCTGATTATTTGCTGTAGTGGTAAACTCGGTTCCATTATACATAGGAGTCCACTGACATGACTGATTGTGTTCCAGTTATTAGTCAGACCCCATGTATTTCCATGGAAACGGGAAAAACACTCGCAAAACCCTTTTAATTTTGAGAGCAAATTGCTCCTCAACATGAACAGATTTTGATTATACATTTTACTTTGTTGTTAATAGTTGTATAATCGCAATATTACACTCTTCAGTGATGCACAAGCGCCTCGGTCTTTATTGCCTTTATTGAGAGGACACAGGAAACAGGGAGAGAGTGGGGGAATGACACGCAGTAAAGGTCCAGCCAGACCGGGAGTCGATCCGGGGACCAGCTGCTCAGAGCACTTAGGCCCATGTGGTACGCACCCCAACCATTCGGCTATGGGGGCACCCCCACCCAGTACATTCTTTACAGTGAGTCTGATGTTTCAGTGTATGACAACACGAAAATAATGAAGTGTGAAAGTGGTCGCTCATAGTGATGAATTTGCATAGAATTATCTGAATCTGCAGCTCCGCTCAGCTGTATAGAGCTTTATAAAGAGTGTCAGCTGATTGTTGGCTAGTCTACAACTTAACTGTATTTGTTCACCCTTGCTGTTCTTAAAGTGGTGTTTGCCTCTGTAGCAAGCAGCTGTTTTCAGCATTAAAAAAAAAACTAAAACCACACTGAACACTACCAGCTTAGTGAGGCTGGATATATGTTTGATTCTTGAGGATTTGTTAGCATCCGGTAGATTCCAGCGTTGTGAAAAGTGCTTCTCAGTAAGTTTTTGTCCTCCTGTTTACTTATTTCGCAAATACAAAACAACTAAAACATGACATTTATATTATTTAGGCCTACATGTGCAAAACAGTTGACACATTTTATTTTTTTTAATGCACATCTTAAAAGATAAATGCTATGTACTAAAGCTGCACATGGACTGCCAATAAGAGATGCTTCACCTAAGTTGAGGCTTCCACTTAAATAATCACTTTGAGCACAAATGGGGGATAAACTGAAAGTCTGCTCACTGATTCATCTGCACTCTGTGTTGGCAAGATATCAGCTTGATATTTGCAGACGGCTGACTGAGCTAGTGTTAGCGCCCTGGTAGGGACAGTGAATAAAGTAGAATCCACACACTGTTCACCTGACTTCCACGATCTCTCATCTCGCAGCCAAAGATAATAGCTCTTCAACACATCAGCTCAGATCAGTGTCTGGAGTCTATTTCTTTGATATTATTTCAATGAATTGCACAATCCACACGATAGTCCTGTAAATTGCTGTGGATCTGCATGGACTGTAATTATTCACATCATAGTTTAAGTGCCTGTCATTACTCACGGTGGCTCGTATCAGCCAACTATTGTCTGTTACTTTTTAAAAAAAAACTTTACCTTTTTGTGCACACTCTAATAACTCAATTTCCACAAAGCAGACATTTTACACATCATGCAGCCCTAACTGAACCATTTACACATTTAGAAAGATACACACTCCCTGAGCATTATTAGGAATACCATACTAATACTGGGTAAGATCTTTGCTCTCAAAACTACCTCAGTTCTTCGTGTGCATTCCACAAGATATTGGAAACATTCCCTTGAGATTCTGGTTCATGTTGACATTATTGCATTGCCTAATTTCTGCAGATTTCTCAGCTGCACATTTATGCTGCCAGTCTCCTCGTGTACCTCATCCCAGAGGTGTTCTATTTGCTTCAGCTCTGATGACTGGGAAGGCCAATAAAGTGCACTGAACTCATTGTCATGTCCATGAAAACAGTTGGAACAGTTGGGAGTAGCCATTAGAAGATGATTAAATGTGTGGCCATAAAGGGATACACCGATCAGCCATAACATTATGACCACTAGTGGATAAAGTGAATAACATCGATCACCTCGTTATAACACAATGTTCTGCTGAGGAACCTTTGGTCCTGATATTCATTTGGACGTTACTTTATCACGTACCACCCACCTAAATATTGTCACAAACCAAGCACACACCCTTCCAATGGAACAACACTCCCCATTGTCAGAGGCCTCCCCCAGCAGGATAATGTTCCCACCACACCACAAAAACTGCTCAGAAATGTCTTGAGGAACACAACAAAGAGCCAAAGCTGCTGACCTGGGTTCCAAACTCCCCAGATCCCAATCTGATTCAGTACCTGTGGGACCTGCCTAATATTGCATATCTCTGAAGATCTCCTGTAGTGTCTGGCACCGGAACATTGGCAGCAGATCCTTTGGGTCCTGTGGATTTCAGGATGGGGCCTCCATAGATCTGACTTGTTTGACCCAGATACTGGGTCAGATTGGGATCTGGGGAGTCTGGAGGCCAGTTCAACACCTTGGACTCTTGTTGTGTTCCTGGAGACATTTCTGGGCAGTTTTTGTGGTGTGGTGGGAGCATTATCCCGTTGGGGGAGGCCCTGACATTGGGGAGTGTTGTTGCCATTGGGGGCGTGTGCTTGGTCTAAAACACTGTTTAGGTGTGTGGTACATGTCAAAATAACATCCAGATGAATGAAGGACCCATGGTTCCTCAACAGAACATTGTATAGTAACAAAATGATGAATGTTAATCACTTCAGCTGTCAGTGGTTTTAATGTTATGGCTGATCGATGTACATGGTCAGCAATTATACTCTCATAGGCTGTGGCATTCAAACAATGATTGATTGGTATAAGGGGGCACATAGCCCAACACCACCAGCCTGGACTGTTTGGACAACGCAGGTTTGGTCCATGTGTTCATGATGTCAGATCCCTACCATCTGTGTGCGTCAGCAGAAATCAAGGTCCATCAGACAAGTCTGCATTTTTCCAGTCTTCTGTTGTTCACTTTAGTAAGCCTGTGCCCACTGCACTCTCAGATTTCTGTTCTTGGCTGTCGGGTGGAACCCAATGCAGTCCTCTGCTGTTATAGCCCAGCTGCCTCAAGGTTCAACATGTGCATTCTGATATGCTTTTCTGCTCTCCACAGTTGTAAAGAGTGGTTATCTAAATTATCAGCCTTTTTGTCAGCTCCAACAAGTCTGGTCATTCTCCTCTGGCCTCTCTCTTCAGCAAGGCATTTCCATCTGCAGAACTGCTGCTCACTGCATATTTTATATAACTTCTGAGTAAACTTTAGAGACTTTGTGTGAGTGTATGGGTGACAATCCCAGGAGATCAGCATTTTCAGATATACTCAAACCAGCCTGTGGTCAAAGTCCCTGAGATCACTCCCCCCCCCCCCCCCCCATTCTGATGTTTGATGTTAACATTAACTGAAGGTCCTAACCTGTATCTGAATTACTTTATGGATTGTGTTGCTGCCACATTATTGGATAAATGTGGGTGTACATAAAAAAAGTGCTTGGCAAGCGTAGTTTACTGAGAAAAGGCACAAGTCATTGCTAGTTCAGTGGTCACAGGTTCAGTAATTATTGCTCACTTATGTTATAGAACATACATTAATTGTTACATTAATTTGAAATAACTCTAGAGTACTGCTAATAGAAATTCCTGTTTACCAAAAGCAGGCAGGTTCTAACATTGCATTTAACATAGGAATTGGTTATGAAGCCAGGTTAGATAATATGGGTAGAATGAGTAGTAAACTGACTGCAGATATTGGTCAGTGTGTTAGTCTCAAAGAGGCATGAGACACTTAAATGTGTGGGAATCTGCAGAGGGCTTCTCTTCTGCAGCTCTCACTGCTGAAATCCTTTGAATGCTGGAGCACTCACAGACTTGTTTTAGAGTCTAAAAGACAAAATACTTTTTGCAATAGGCGTTGGGGGTGCCTGCTCTGAGCCCTCTGAACCCACAGCCATTTACAACATGTTGGCACTACATGAATGGTTTTCAATAGGACAGCGAGGCAAAGATAAAGAGGTTGTTACTCTGATGACATGTCTGAGGTGTGCTTGGATATACCATAGTAAGAGCCTGCAGTGCTGCCTGCAACTACTCCTCTATCCAGGTCACTCTGGCTGCCTGTTCTTTTTATTCCAACATTGTTGAGAGAACCTCAAATCCACTCACATTTTGGGAGTATACTCAGTCTGCACTCCCCTTATTTTTTAGCTGCCTCACAGTACACAGAGCAATGCAGCAGCAACAGTGTAGCAGGTTGTAAACTTTACATACCAGGTCTTCTCTTAAAATTAGCAACAGAACTGTAATGGAAGAAGATTGGTGATTAAAATGGAAGACAGCACAAGGCAGGCCTCCACAGCTGTCTGCAACCCAGCAGGGGTAGTTCATGGTGCAGTAGAATTTTATAACTGAGCTATGACCAAGACGCCAACTTTAATTTTCTTTGACTGTGGAAATCAGATTTTTTTTCACATCCCAGATGATGCGCAAAGACATTAAAATGTGAGTTTTTAGGTAAAACACGTACAGGAGCATGGTGTGTGATGGCTGAACTGAACACTATACAGCACTATGTACATGTACTACATGCAGAGGGGGTGAATGATATGTTTCTCGTATTTGTAAATGAGGTGCAATGAAGAAAAGACATTGGTAATATTGTTGCGTGTTAATGAAGACAAGTTCCAAGAACTTGCCAGACACAGTTGCAGTGTTCAGATTTCCTCCATGTCTGCATTGGTAAGTGGCTGTTTGCTGTCAGAGCAAAGATGGGGGGAGTAGGATCAAAACCCTGAGTTATGAACAGCCGTGACAGATGTGCAGCAGTACTTGGGAGTTTGCAGCACACAAGCCTGCTCAGTTAAGCCTGTGAATCATCAAAAAACTTCTATGCTTTTGGGCCAGTGTTAGGTAAGCAATTCCAAAATGAATCAAAAGTATCAGTATAGCCTTGCTAAGCACTTAAGACAATCAACTTCAATCCTTGTTTTTACTGAGAGAAAAAAAGCAGTAGATGCAGAATTGGTCTAATGTACAAATGGGTCCAGACACCATGGCTTGTTTAACAGTGTATATTGCTAAGACAAATAGAGCATTACTTTGAGTCCCCTCAGAGTGCTGTCCTCTAGGGTCATCAGTGCCTATTACATTAAAGCAAAGGAATGCTGATTCTGCTGTGTCGGGGTGGATTCAGTCATATTAAGGCACGCCTTGGAAGCAGAAATGGTGATCTTTCTTAGCCCAGGTCTTGGACCAACAGAATTCCAGTAGATAAATAGAAGAGTGTGTGGGAAGCTTTGATGTGGACAAACTCAGTTGTTTGGAAATCTGTAAGGGACAACAACTGACTCGGTTGAAGGGACAGCCACTGGTTTACTGGAATTAAAACAGAAAAAAGCTTGCATGCAGTAGAGGGCAATGCATGTCCTAACTGAAGCCTTGAAAAATGAAAAATTACCAAAATATCACCACAGTGAGAAAGAACAGATGAAAATTTTAGTTGGTTGATAACAAAAGGCAGACTGTCACAAAATCAACATGGGGCCAACAATTTAACATCTCTGTTCTTCTGCCTGTTTTGAAAACACGATGGCACCAAGAATTTTGCACTGAATAGGAACCTCCAACATAGATCTGCTACTAATGTTTTTTTCATTCCATTATATATTATTGAGTATGAATGCATCATCTCAACAAAAAACAGATGCATGCATTTCCACATGAAATACAACATTGTTTAAAAACATTTATAGCATTTAATCACACAACTATATCACCTTGCTTGGTCACTTGAATATGGCAATGCTCACTCATAACAGATCTTACTCGGTCAAACAGACAATCTAAAACACCATTCCAGCCTTAGTGAGTCAAGTTCATCCTGTAGTGTCAGAAATCAGTGCACAGTAACGCTGCATGGTCATTTGGCATTTCAAAATTTTGTGAAACAAACTTGGTGGTAAGATTCTTTTCTTTTTTGTTTAATCCCCCCAGGTGCTGGAACAACATGGAAAACCTCAGAAGAGAGAAGTCAACATACAAATCTGAAGGACATCCTTGTAGAACCAGTCTGTTGTGAGAGGTTCAACATACTGATTCCCACATGGAAACCAATTTTGTGTGTGTCTGGATAGAGTTCCACCCGTATTTGCAGATTGAAAAGTGATGCCATCAGCACATGGACAAAGTATCATCATGGAAAAGCAGAAATCAATGAATAGTGTTACTTCAGCACAGTTGGGTGGAGAATCGTGCACCTTCATCTGCACTGAGTGTGGTGATGGGTTCAGTCAGTACTCTAATGTGCTGGCCCACATGGCAATTCATGGACCTTTGGAGTCATTTTCCTTTGATGGATCATCCAATGGATTTGAAGTCCCCCGAGAATATGTGCTACAAGAAAATGGTACACTGACAGATGTGAACGGCTTGGCACAGTCACATTCCTCTGTGAAACCATTGTCTCCGGGAGTCCTGCCATCACATTTCCCATCCCCTATTAAACCAGTGTCTCCAACTTTAAGGCCACAGCCTTCCCCTTACAGAGATGTGTTCAGGCCAAGGCCATCAGACTTGACCTTGGACAAGTCTCGTCAGGGCCATTACCGTTGTGAAATATGTAGCAGATCATTTAACAGCCTGCAGAGTTTACATCGTCACCAGCAGTATCGAAACACAGAGAGAGGTTACAAGTGTACTTTGTGTTGTAAGATCTTTGAAGGTAGACAGGAACTTAAGAAACACCTCCAGGACCATGCTGATGAAAGATTTCACTGCTGTGGTCACTGTGGTAAGCGATTCCTTAAAGTGGATGCACTGAATGCCCATCAGAAAGAAAACCACTTCTCCCCCAAGGCTACAGCTTTGGGTAAATCTGAGAATAAGCAGGAAAAAAGGCTAGAGAAAACATATTCTTGTAGGAAGTGCAAGTTGAGTTTTTTCTGGATGTCAGATTTTCAGACACACTCAATGTACCATTGCAAAGGAAAAGAGCCTGATGCTACTTTTGCATCTGAAATCGAAATTGAGGTGAACTCTAAAAACCTAGAAGACGCACTATTTGAAAACTTCCACAGCAATGGCACATCTGTTGATCTTAAGAATGGGGATACTAAAGTCTTTAGGGATACTAGTGGTGAGATTGATGGGGAATACTCTTTCACACCATACAGATGTGGTTTATGTGGGGATCGGTTCCAAAAGTTAACAGCTCTAAAAGAGCATCATCTAACACATCAAACTCAGGAGGAAATAGATCAGCTGAATCAAGAATCACAAAGAACTTTTAAGCGAAGAATGCCACCCAAAGGCAGACGTAGAAGAGGGAGTAATCCAAATGGCAAGTTGCATCCTTGCAAGCACTGTCATCGTGTCTTTAATCATTCTAGTAGTTTGTCACGGCACATGAGATACCACAAGGGTACTATGCACACATGTGTATTTTGTGGTAGACATTTTCCACAGCGTTGTGATTTGAGAAGGCATGTAGCCATGTACCACAAAGCTGAATTGGAAAAGAAACCGGGTTTGAAACACTTGTATACGGCCCCACAAAATGGTCCTGCCCCTACTTCTGTTAATGGTGAGAAAAACCCAAGTTCTCCTGACGAGAAAGCTAAGAGCTCCTCTGACAATGAACAAACCACATCACCAGAGCAGCCTCCAAAGGTGAAGCAATCTGGAAAAGCAGGGCGAGTTAATTACAAGTGTCAGGAATGTGGAAAGAGATTTGGGCTGTTATGTGTCTACCAACGACACTTGCGTTATCACAAAAAGGAACCTAGCAAGTGCCCCCGATGTCCAGCTCAATTCAGGAATTTGTCATCCCTTGAGCTTCACCTTCAAAATCACCCAAGCACTGGAGAAGCAGATGATGTTGGACAAACCTCTCACTGCACTGGCACCAATGGGGACCATGTCCTAGAAAAGGGTAATGCAGAGGACATAGAGGATGACTATATGGACCATACTCAAAATGATAAAAGAAATTCCTCAGAGGTTCTTTATGAATGCACTGAGTGCACTGAGACATTCTCATACTTGGAGACATTTCTTCATCACCAGACTTCTCATGGCTCAGAAAACAACGGGTAACTATCAAACCCATAAGTCATTGTTATTGCCAACAAGCAAGCTCTCAGGAGTTGTTTTTGACTCTTTTGAATGCAAGTATTTGAATAACTGTATAGATTAATATTTGATGTAAATTTTGTTTGTAATTGTTATTTTACATACCACTTTTACACATTTTTTCTTTGGCATGAGTAAACAAAATTCTGCTCATTGGTGAATTTGAAACCAATGGAAGCAGGAAGTAAAGCTTGGGTGAGGAGCCTACCAAATTATTTTTGAATTAATCAAACTTAAAAAAGAAACACAGCATATACTGACATGGGTAAAATGCAAGTTTAAATGTAGCATTCTCCCACAGGTTGTGATTGTAGTTAATTTGAAAGTCCCACCAATTGTTGACTAACAAGAATAAGTAAATTGCTTTTCACTGTATCTTGTAGTCGCTACCCATGCTGTTTTTGTCAATCATTTTGCTCAATTTTTCATCATGTTTTACTTGCAAATATGCTAAGATTTTGTTTTAATATATTGTATGTGTATATCTACCTTTTTAAAGGATAGTATTGTCGCTGAATAGATTTTTTTATCGTGCCATTAAAATTGTACAGAGAAATTACTTTATGTGCTATCAGTTTTCCTTTTTAGCAGTTAGGCCCCAATTAACTACATTTTTTTTTTCCCACCTGCATGTAATTTGAGTGTCTTTTACGGAATTGGGCTATAGTAAGTTAAAGGCAGCAGCACAGAGAGGAATCCTTGTGTTCAGTGGATTAAATGTGGAGTCACTAATTGTGGATCAGGAAGGAAAATATAGTAGTTACTTGAGTTCAAGGATACTCTACAAGATTCTTGAGATTTTTGACAAATGGGTGCATTTTATAAGAAACCATTCCTGTGATTGATTGAATATTGGTTACTGTTGAAAATTTGCCTTTAGCAACTTCTAGTGGTAGTCTCAAAAAGACTCTTCAAGAGAAGTGTGGGCACTAAATACTGTAGCTCCAGAACATGGCTGATCCCTTGGGTATTTCACCACTGACAGCACAGAGACCAGTTTAATATCATTTCTTTATATGAACTCTATGCCCAGAGAATCAGATTTGGGCATTGTCCAGATTTGCCCTTTTACATATGTGGCACACAACAAGAGATTGTCCATGTCAGATGCGTTCCTGCCTACTGGAAGAACTCAATTTGGTTTAGGGAGGGATGGAGCCTGGGTAGAGCATGCAGGAGGCAGAATAGAAACCTCATCAACTTTCCCACTTGCTGTGAATTCTGGACAGTTTCCTGTTTTATTCACACATGGCCTCAATCAGACCTAACACAGACTTTGAACTGGCAGGCTAAACACTGTTTAATATTCAATCCAGCTGATTCAGATGTTTGCATTGTCACATACAGCTCCGGGTAATGTCTAGATTAGGGTTGCAGGGTTGCAGTGCATGTGTGAAAGCAGCTCAAGATACCCTTGTCAAGTGTTGGTCTTCATGGGTTAATTTGGTTCTGTCAGGTGGTTACTAGAATCATTGGAAAACATTCTCTTGCAATAATACCAGATACCAAATTTCATGGCAGTGGTAGTTTGGCCAGGGGAAGGTTTGACAGGTTGGCAAACTACTATTACAGGAAGAAACATAATAAACCCTTAGCAGCTAGTACCATCTCTAGTGGGCTGACATTTCTTGTCTTAAAAAAAAAGTAATCCACATACACCAAATGTGTGGATTACTTTTTTTACTTTTTTTTAAAACTCCCCTCCTTACCACAATACAGTTTAGACATGAAAATGCTTGCTTAAACATTTCTGTAACCTAACTGTAGACAAACTTGTTCTTTTGTACAAATGTCTAGACAGTACCAATAATCTACGATATTATCGTTTGGTGGCTATGAGGCGACTGAGCTACATTTAATATAATGGTATTGTATGGCCTATAGTATGTGGTGGTATGCTCCAGTATGGAAGGCCTACAAGTCTTAGGGCTCTTTCAGACACAATGTGATTTGTGCTGCACTCGCAAGGGAGTTGTACGTACAGCAGAGTTGCACTAAACTGAAATTTGACCACTGTGCATGCGACTGACACACTGCATATGCGCTTTGCTCGACACAGCGACAAACAGCTGTGGCACAGCGCAAGACATTGGAAATAATTGATTTCAGAGACTAGTGGTGCAGTTGACGGTTTGTGTTAAAAAACAAACAAAAAAAAACATAAAATGCAAAGGTCAATTATCTTTTTTTTTCTATGAAATTAGAAGGATGTGGTTGACTGAGGCATGTTTTGGCATATTATTTTAACAGTAAGCATTAAATTAATTTTGTGCCAAAAAACATTTAGAAATGGTTTAAGTCCTTCTCCTGGGATCCTTCACATCGGACACCAGATGTCCTGAAAACCTTGATTTACCTATGTCCTATGAGTGAAAGAGATCCCGTAAATCCACAAATTACAACACCTGCCCCTTCACACACAATATTCCCATAAGCTTAAAAAATACAAAATACAAAAATACAATTTAAATAAAAAAACATTGTGAAACAATGACAAATCACATGACAATTCTTCTTTCTGTGTCACAACCCTGTAATCTCCATGGTTACACATGGCTCTCCCTGTGAACTGTTTCTGGTGCCTTTCTGTTTGTTCTTTATCGCTTTACCATCCAGGGCACACTTTTCCTCCAGGTGGTAGGCTAGCATAGTTTTGTTAACTTTTCTATCCCTTTTAGAGGTTGACCCCACCCAGTTAGATATCTGTGTAAAACTGTTACAAAGCCATGAATTCAGCATGTGTTATACTTTATGTAGCACATTGCCAGTTTTCAAGAGAGGAGAGGATTTCTGAAGTAGACCCTACATCTGATAGACATAACATGCATGCATCCCTTTCTTACATGGATGGCCACCAGTACTGAACTGAATGGCCTTGAGTTAAATTGTGAAATTCAACTGACTGAACTTAGTGACCCATCCTTAACAAGTGAAGAAAACAGACTCACTGACTTTTATACAGCCTTCTTCAAAGAACAGGTTCACAAACATTACTCACATAATGGGTGCTGCCCATATCCCTCTTCATGGTCTTATGTATACTATCATTGATTCCAGCTTGTCTTTTTTCTATTACTGGGTCTTTCTGTCATCTGCTTTGTCAATAATCATGTGGGCTTGCCAATCAGATCTTGGTCAATGATGCCTAATTTTGCCATTTCTAAGAGATTACTGATGACTGATTACTGACAACATTTTTCCCAGCATTATCAAATCATCAAATGAATCTCTATGTCTAGCCAATATAGCTATGCAATAAGAACTAAAAATAAAATCTCTGATCACACCTGTACATTATGTTACTGGTTGGCAGCACTCCTGGATTGCTGACAAAACCAAATTACCAGAGGCAGTCTGGATCTGACCTCTGGGGATGAAGACCTTGAATTGAGTTGTCACACACATCCATAGAAAACAGTCCATAGAAGAACCAACTGTTGTGATGATGGTTGTTGAGTGTTCATTCTGTACAAGGCTAACAAAAGCCTTGTTTAAAGGACCAGACCAGAATTAATTGTCCATAGTTTGTCATAAGTTGCAGGTAAGTGACTGTGTTTTCTAGTCCTGCCCAGTATTCATTAAATGTGCACTACACACTTCAGCAATTTGTTATCATCATTAGAATTGTATGTAAGGACACCTCAGACAAAGTTTCAATGAATAAATGATCTAACGGCCCATCTATACTCCAAAGCAGACACAGAAGCTAAACATACAGGCAGTTCTGCATGCTACTATGTGCATAAGACAATCAAAGGCACAGTTGGTGCAGTTGTGCAATGGTCTGCAATTCTCACATACAAAAAAAACAAACTTCCTTTAAAATATTTGCCCTCTGCAAAATGGCAAATACATCATACTGGGATACACAAATTAGTTCACATGTCCAATCAACTTCAGTTGACTGCTGATGATACTGGGTGTAGACCATGTGCTTCCTCAGATGCACTTGGTACTATTAAATGGTAAAAACTCTCTAAGAACCCTCTCTAACCTTCCCAAAGGTAACACTCAATGGTTGGACTAACCATTTTTAGTGCAGATACCACTACACAAACCCTCACCAGCTTCCCACCACAGAATACGTGTTGCCAATGTGAGTCACTAGCCCTAGCACACCCTGTTCAAGGCAGGAATCTCACATTATTCTGCCTCACTGTTCGGTATAAATTTTACAAAGGTGGAATGGGAGCATTGCTGTCCCACCTTTAAGCTGACTGTAGAGGCAATGCTGGCCTGCTGTCTAAAATCATGCACTGGAACAGCATTATACCAGTTTTGTGTGGTTCAGTGTGAACAAGCAAAGTTGGGTTAATCAAGGTTCTTAATGCCAATATAAGGCAATGTCTGTGCAAAAGGGGCTACTGATGTGACAGTCTAGAGGAGTCCATCTGCTCCTACACCTTTCTGTGCATGTTACTGCTGTAACTAGGCAGGGACCTCTTGGTCATCAGGGTACCTGACCTACAGGTGTCCGCATTGTGGTTTACATACCTCTTGCGACCCAAAGGAGCTAGCCAAGTTGACATAGTGAGAAATGTCCATTTTTATTGTGATACAGTGTAGCCATCCTCTTTAATCATTTTCTGGAGCAACCAGTGGGGTCCTCTTGCTCACCAAACTGGCAGGACATCTGCTGGAAGTTGAACCTGCAGTTCTGTTGTAGTGTGCACAACCCAAATATCCAACCCATTTTCCATATGGCTATATTTTGGGTGCTATGTGAACTGAGCATTACAGAAGTTAATACTACAGAAGCAAAAGGAAAGGAAATTACGCCACTGTGAAATGTCCAAGGATGAAAAATATGGTGCCTGCGATCAGTGAGTGATTATCTGGAGGACAGTCAGTGGGATATCTGACTGTCTAGTGCATTACATTAAACTCCTTGGATTCAACATCCATTGTAAAGAAAGAACAGACCTGAATGGAGGAACTGAACAGGAGAACTCACGGTGGATCAAGGTTATATGATCTACTTGAAGCAGACATTAAAATTTTGAGGTGGAGAGGGTGGGGGTGGGGGGGATCAAGTGTCAATGGATGTATTTAGAAAATCTGCACGGTGCCCAATTCATCATTCCTACGAAAGTTGCTTACTGGGTTCTTATGCTGAAAACATCTCTGGAGCCTAAGGGCATGTGCCCTAATGTCCTCCTCCACTTAACAATATAGAGCATTTGAAGTCCCTACACATGAATTGCATAAAATTATTTAATGACATGACTTAACCAAACTTTCCAATTTTTATTAAAAAGTCTGGTAATAAAGTAAATCCAGCATTTTTGTGATGCTCCTTTTCTAGTGACTGTGTATGGGTAAAGGTCTACTGGGGTCAGTGTGTGTCCTGTAATGTGGTAACACCCAGTGTGGCCACAGTGCCAAAGTTGCCTCACGTTCTAATGCAACACTGTAAAACCCCACAGGAGAGTCCAAAAGTGTATGCTAGTAACGCCATTTGATCAATTATAGCATCTTTACCCGTGCCCCTCTATGACAGTACGTTTTTTGTCTCGCCTACAGTTGTGGCTGTTAAAACAACTGTGAGAGCTTTTGCCTTTGGACATGGTTGGCCGACATGTCCTAGAAACTAGTTCCTTTAAGGCAAACCTTGACTTTTAACACTGGACTATTTTCTTACAATCACAAATACTGGTGACATCTAGGAAGTGCCTATTGCAGCTACAGTTGGGGTTATTTAACTGTTTAGGTTAGGCTACCTCTTTTTGAGGTAGCACACTGCCAGCTCTACATTGTAAAGGGAGGGGCCATTAGAAGTTTTGAAATGGGAGAAGTGTGTTTCCTTTTTTTCACCAATACAATATTTTACAGCCAGCCACCTTTGAGCTGCAAGCATAGTGACCACAGGCTAGGGCTGTAGTGTGAGGAAAGTGTAGTGTCATTTCTTTGGGTGTGCAGGGAAGGTCAGTGTCCAGCTTGTAGAGTGGATCTTAACATCAGTGCTTGTTTTGGCAGTAGTATTATCAGGGGGGAAATAGTCCCCAACAAAATCACAAAGTCATACAGATCAACAAAAACAGTTGAGGAGCAAACCCTGACAATAAGGGTATGGACTGAGTGCTCCAGAGGATCTAGAACTTGTTGTAAATTGAAAGCTGCAATAAGTTGACTGATTCCCTCAAGTGAGGAAGTTATCTAACAGTTATTTTATATCAGTGGACCTTTTTTTGTGGTCCTTTGGATTGTAAGTTTTCATTTGCACAAGTTTGTAGTGTACACTTTGATAAATTCAGTGGCCTAAGATCAGTTATTGTGATTTGTAGTTCTTTGTCAGGTAATGAGTGCATAAATGGTCCAGTTAGAGGAAGTATAGCAATTGCTGGTTCACAGAATATCAGATATATCAGTGAGAATCCTGCTCACCTAATATGCCCAAGTACAGGTTTTAGGTTTTTTTTCTCCCCTGGAATGTCCCCCCCCCCCCCCCCCCCCCCTAGGTCGGAACTAGTTCTTATATGCCCCCTCAGCCAAAGGGGGTTTGTTGTAGATCAGTACAAGGAGGTGGCGCCATTTTGTAGCAGATCTTGCACACAAAATGGTTGTATGCAACTTGTTAACCCTTAAAAGACCAACCACACCTAGTCCAGCAGAGACAATTAATTGTGTCTGACCAGGTGCCCTTGCAACTTTGATGATACTTATGCAACATCAGCAGAGTGGCACTGAAACTGCACTTGGGATCGCTGAAGCCCCACTTAGGACTTAATGATCAGCACATCCACTGCCAGCAGAAGCAGTGCTGCCTGTCACGTAATGAGTGCAGGAGCAGCTGCAACAGCAAGGAGGCAACCGCGGCGCGGTCGGCCGGAAGAAGTTGTGCCACAGCTTCAGTCAGGCTCTGGCAGTGACAGCCATAGAGCATGGAGGGGCGGGCTCTCGCGGGGTATCCGCACCTTGTTATTGGTTGCAATCAGACGGTTGTATAACGTACGCACAATTTCGGGCACATTGTCTGAAAATGCGCAAATAACGATAATGGAGGCGGATCTGCATCTAGCACCGCTATCCGGAGCATAGCGGACTGTGTAGCCCACAACGAAGCTTTTTTGACATAAAAACCCTCATCGACTCACAGTCCTGGAAGGGAAAAAAGGTCTCCTGACGGTATCTCCCAGGGAAGACGGAAGCCATCGGCAAGGAGGACAACCGCTTTGTCCGTGTGCTGGCAAAGGAAGCCGAGATGTAATGTCTTTGAACGGAGGCTGTTGAGTGATTGTTTTTACACACGCAATGTAGCCGATAAGACACAAAGGAAATCTGGCGGCGAGACACACAAGAGCAGCACGGAGCACTGATCAGGTAAGGGGTCCTGCTTAAGATCAGCTGCAGAGAAGCCATTAGCTGCTGGTTGTCAGTGCTAGCTAGCATTATGCTAGTTACCAAGGCAGCTAGCTTGTTCCTTTCTGAACATCAACCATCAGTGTAAAATTATCTCAACACGTGGCTATAGTCATAGACCGCACTGCTGCTGAGGATGGTTAAATGTTTTTTTTATCGATATGGTTCCACCGTTTTGTTTTAGTCTACTGTCCTCCATCCAGGCTGGCTAAAAGTACAGTATCAAACAATAACATACAGACAGGACACAGCACGCAGCATCCAGGTGGTCACTTGTTTCCAAGCATTTTATATCATGGAGTAATTTAAAATGCTCATCTCTGTCCAACTTATCACTGAGCCCAAAATCTATAATTTGCTGGATAAAGGTTTGGTGATGTTGTCATACAAACCTGCCAGTAATTCATTCACAAACCCCTGAGATGTGGCAGCAGATGTGTGGCTTAATTCCTTTAAATTGTTGATATAATATGCACAGTAAGCTATTAGTTGGCACATTTTTATTAATTAAATGATTGTTGCTGTAATCCTACCAGAAACAGATTTTAGATAACAGTTCCATCATCCTGGATCTTGCATCTCTTTTATCAAGTCACTAGTCTCTAGTTCTCTGGCAAAGTTACAGCTCTGTGGGTGGTGCTGCATGGGAAAACCATATCTGTGGCTCAGCCTGGTTTATCATTCCAAGTGGCCCTGCAGGTAGAGAAGGACAGCATGTTGGAAGAGAGTGCAAAAGTCGTACACACCTATTTTGAATAGTCTTCATTCCACTAGCATCAGACAAATGCTGAATTTTGTCAGCGTTTTATCTGACTGTAAAAAGGTTAAACATAGTAAGTTGTTGTTTTTTTCTGTCCATATACTAAGATAAGTGTCTACAAGTGCAAGAGAGGTACTGTCAGAGCATATACACTCCCTGACTACTTTATTAGGTACACGTATACAATCTAATGTCGTCTAGTGCAACAGCTTTGCCACATACTCTTAATTTTGTGATGCTTATATTTGCCGGTTTTTTAATAAAACCTTCAGAGAGGTGTAAATTCAATTAAATGTTTACTACTGAGATCATAGTAAACGTTGATGATGTATTGAACTACATGACATTTTAGTGTTTTTATTATATTCTTCAGCTGTTAGAAACATCTCAATATTTTGTGGTCCACTCCAACACCACAGTAAGCAACGAGCTTCACAATAGCCAATATTGTTAAATTAATTCTGACAGTGTCAATCAAATCTGAGCATTGCGATGTTTGCAGTGGTATAATTAATGGCTGATCTGCTTTAGGGGATTCCGTTAGATTTTACAGGTGTACACATTGGCCACCGAGTGTCATTAAATGCTGGCAGAATAATGTTTTTTTTTTTCCTTCTGTTTTTTACTTCAGAAGTTTTAAATTGATATACATTTTGCTTGGAAGTGAGTTTAAAAAAATCAATATTATGTGTTGGTTCCCCAGAATGAATTTTAAAAATAGAGACCACTGATACGTAGTTAAAGAGAACCTGCTCTGTAATAGGTGCAGGACTTTGGTCCTCTTTGTTAGAAAATAATGATGACAAAAATATTGCTATCAAAAAAGACACAACAAGTAAGTGGACTTGTAATCAGAGGTGATGTACACCTTGTCATGTGCTATAATCTGTGTATTTTGCTCTTTTGTGGTTTTGATATTCGTTATAATACTCACTGTTTAGTGGATAATTGTATAGTCTGATTTGCCTTGTTTGGGCTGATGTTAGGCTAGGTCACACTAGCTGTATTGTCCTTGGTTTATTTTTTATTGTCTACATCTAGGAAATTCACTGCAGGTTGATAAATGCAACACAAAATTGTGCATGTGTTGCTGTAGCTGTGTAACCCTCTCCATTATATCAGCTATAAATGCTTGTTCAAGTGGTCATAGCCCAACACACATACACATACACACTGATGTGCATAGTTTTAGCCCTTTGTCATGCAGGTTTTTTCAGTATTTTTTTAAATTACAATGGTCATGAGTATAAATCACAAAGTGAGATATTTTCATGCGCGGGATGCCTTTGGTCACAGAGTCCATTCTGTTGAACAGATGTGCAAAGAGTTATCTGAAGTTTTTGTTAACGTGCTGTTTTAATGGCCTTACAGCACATTGTCGTCATTGTCCCCCCACCTGTTCCCAAACAGTTCACTCTACCCAGTAGCATTCTGAAGCTGGAGTTAGTCAGCTGTTGATGTTAAAAAAGGCCATGACACAGTGTGTACTAACTGACCTGCTTCAATCCTAGCGGTCTAGACCAAAGCTGACACGGGGAAGGGAAAATGGTATGCCACAGTTAAAAACAATGAGCAAAGGCATAAAGAAGGACACAGCATTCTTCTGTGTCTACCCAGGAGATGGCTTTGGTGAGGGATCATATGTTCCGCAGGACGGTATTAGCTTGCAGTGTTTTTGTCCTTCTGCCTATGATGAAACATGTAAACATAGTTGCTCACATGAGAAATGCTGTAAATTATCGAATCAAAATGTAGCATTCTACGTGGGTTGTCTAAATATTGAGAGCATCCTATATTCTGTTGACTAAGATGATTTTTATGCATTCCTCTGTTTTCTGCTGAGTATGCTAACAGCACTGCCAGCTCTTTCAGCAGCTAACTCTGGCTGTGTCACTCTTGTCAAGTCTAAGCAGTCAAGTACAGCTGCTTTCAATGCACAAAAGTCTCTAGGTGTAGATTACTCAGTAAGTGGGATGGAATAAGTACACATTTTGACTGGAGGCAGGAACCTCCTGCACCATAGCAACCAGTAGTCACTTAACCATTTGTTGTGTCATGTGCTGAAGCCCAGTCAGTTCCTCTATTTTGAACTGCCCCTTCAACTGTACAACATTGCTTAGAGAAGATAATATGGCATGTTCTACGGAGTTGCGCTTAAATTGATGTGGACATAAAATCAAGTGGATTTGGTGACAAAGTAAAATGTTCTTTTTGGTTAGTTTCAACTCCGCCACACATTTCCCGTTTTGATTAGGTTATCTGTGAAAAGACAGTGTCTCTGCTGGTAACGTCTCTTAGTGTTCAGAGAAATATTTGCTGCCACAACCAAATCAACAACAAAAAATGAATCCAATAAGTCACCCACCCACACTATTCCCCCACTGCAGGCCAACAGGAAACCATCCATCCATCCATTATCTATACCGCTTATCCGTTAAGGGTCACGGGGGGGCTGGAGCCTGTCCCAGCTGTCACTTGGGCGAGAGGCAGGGAACACCCTGTATGGATCGCCAGTACAAGAAACCAGTCTCTGTGTAAACATAAGGGAATTTTGTACTAAAAAGACTACCTTTGGAAAACACCCACTTGATTTGTCATACTTGGACTGCTGAAGCCTCATGTAGCCTGGAATGCCAAAGAGTGTCAAAGTCTTAACACATCTGGAAACACCAGTTGGATTCAGTTTTAATGTCATTCACCACTTTGACAACATCTTTAAGAGTTTCATGTTACACTGGCACCACATCCTTGGCTGCTAAAGACTCTCAGTGGTTCAGTTTTGGATTTGTTAAATTTTCCCAGAATATTTGTGGGCAGTTGTTGTTTGTTATTATATTATTGCTTAATCAGCAGTGGATTGATCCAGGACCATGTCAAGGCTGTTTGCAGATTGAGGTCTGTTGCAACAGTGTAAGATCTCTTGTTTAAGGAGGAGTGTTTTGATAAGCTGCACAGGGTCCCTGGTCTTTACATGAAAATGCCCCTCTTGGGAAGAAAAAACTCCAGTGGTTTCAATGCATTTGCTGGAGCAGGCTGGAGGAGTGTTGGCATTTTGTTTAACAGTACCTTTCTGCACAGAGCATCTTGTGTGATCATACTGATTTTGTATTGCGCTTGGCTATATTATGTTACATATGCTTGCATTGCCTTATATTTCTTGTCGGTGCAGTGGGAAGCAGTGTGGGCCATGTTATTCCCATTTTAAATGTGTTGTCTCAGTTTTTCCCAAACATGTCACCCAAAAGTCCGACATATGCAAAATACTGTAACATTACTGATGCTGTGCTGTGGTTGTGCTGATGGTCAACTGGTGCACTGGTGTGGAGATGGACATGGCTGGTGGGAGGTGGACAGCACAGGGGCAAGAAAAGGAAGAGAAGGTGGTCCTAGATGTAGTAGATCAATGCAGTGTTGTTCCAATGTAATATATCAGTAATCTATTTTACTTAGCCAGCATGGATAACACCATGGCACTGGCACACCCTAAACAAATACAACCATTATTAAAGCTTTTTACACCACTGTTATCAAGTCTAAATGTTATTCACACTGTTTCCTGTGGAGGATCAGTTTTTTTGTCAGGGGACCTCATCCTTGTTCCATCCGTTGTTTTCAGAGAATCCAGATCTGCATTGGCTTGATCACATGCTCAGACTGACAGTGTTTATGAAGCAGTGCAGACAGGAGCAATGGTCATTTTTATGAAGGACATTTAGTAAGGTAAATTGTTTCTATTTCACAGCTCTATTTATGATTAAATTCAAAAATGAAATTTGACTCTTTCAGCTTTTTTAAAGATAAAAGATCACTTATTTATGATTGACTATCAAGTTGTGGCAACATTAACACCTGCATTCAACCGCTGACTTCTAACTCTGAAAAATTAAAGGCCCCAGGTGAACACGTATGGAGATCTTGAGGAAGGCAGTCAGGTGTTCAGCAGGCTTTGATAAAAAGAGAAGAAAGAAATATCTAAAACCTAGAGATGGGAATGTTTCATGGACTTGGTGAGTTAAAGGTAAAATGCTGAGTTAAAGTGGCAGTTGGTAATGGTGAAAATGCATTTCACAAGCAAGCCCTTTTGCCAAATTAGTAGGCATTGGCCTGTGTGGTGAAGGAAACTGACAATAGTTTAAGCTATGGCAGGTGGCTCAATGTGCAGACATGCCTGCTACCTTAGAGCTTGCATGGTGTTTGCTTCCTTACTGCTGTTGCTAATAACTGCAGTTATGTAAATTATGTGAAATCAAGCCTGTCATACTTTCTTGTTACACCAGAAACCACAATGAAAATAGCAGTTCCTGCAAGGGTCTCAGTCCCTCAGTTTTTGCAATATTTTTGTTGAGGCATGATCCATGGGCTGGCAAGTGATCTCTTGTTGTCACTGATATAAATTGTGGAAGGTCAGGGGCCTGCCAGACTTTGGGTTGATATGGCTGTTTCAAGGTCATTTTTAGCAGCCAGACAACATCTTTTCCAGAGCATTTTTCACATTTCTACCACCCTTTTACCAGCATGGTAGTGGTTTACAATATCTGTCGCTGTGTTGCCAGTTTAGTGTTGGTTTACAATACAATAAGTGTGCATTATTGATGACCTTTGGTTTTTAAAGGAGATCCCAACCAAAAATCTGCAATTGAATACTCTCTATAGGCTTCAAAGGTGGCTTTGAAAAGTCTGTAGCTTGCTCCATCATGGAAGATGGCAGTAGTATTCAAGTGTGATTCACAGCAACTACACTGGACTCCACCAGTGACCCAGTCTTATGGCAAAATAGCATATCCATAGAATCCACTTCTTCACTTCCTCTGTATGTTCAGTGTATGTTCCAAACACTATTAGTTTTGCCACAATAAATACACAAACTAAACAAATAGCTCACGTTTAGTGCTAGCACAATGAGTTGTGCAATAAGTAATGTTAAAAATGGATTGACAATTTCTTACCAGCAGTTGTCATTCCCAGGTTAGGTTGTGGGAGGATTGTCAAGATCTGTCCACAGAGATAAGTTTGATGAAAAGGAGCCTTGATTCCTGTTTTGTCTAGAACAATAGCCACTGATGTTTTGTCTAGAGCAATAGCCACAGTAAATAAAATGCAAAACTGGTGATGATAGCAATATCAATAATGTTGCTATGTCTTTGAAAGACAAAACAATATTTGCATCCAAGAGGAAAGTAGTGTGTAAACCTGCTGAAACTGCAGTTTCTCACCAAAAAGCACTTGCAAGGCAAAAGCCTTGGCTGAGTCCAGCCCACCCACGCAAGAAAGATGGGTAAGTGGGTATTCAGACCAAAATAGCACCAATGATACTCAGAGAAAGGATTTTGGAAAGTTATCACGGCAGCTACTATTTTATCTTTTGATGCAAATGATCATCAGGTATATCCCCTACAGAGTAGAAATACAGCATTCAAGTAATCCACTAGGAATATGCACTTGCATGTCTGTTAATGGCCATTGCGGCACCTTGCCACATGATGTTGTATTGTGCTGCAGCAAAAGTTTTTCCCAAATCAAATGTTTAGCTCGATAATCCTGTGTTTTTTTTAGCTGGAGCCCCTGCATTGGCAACCACACTGCATCACCAAACTGGTCCCATAACAATGAATGAGGTGGCTACATTCTTTCACACAGTAGGTCTCAATGTGGCTCAAGGTTGAATACTGAATACCGAGTACCCTGAATACTAAAGGAGTCATATCAACACTCAGGATTTGAACGTGGCCCACTTTGGTTCATTGGCCCTGACCCTCCCTTGAGATATGTAAGATTTCTTCAGGAGTTTAGAGTTAAAAAAACTTTGGTTTAGATCAGTCAGGCCATTCCTTCCAATTACCCATATTCAGGTTTCTCTGTTGTTTCCCATATGATTGTTGAAGTCTTCTAGTTATGTGCCTATTGAGTCCCCTAGCAGTACCCTCTCAAGGACCCCACCCAGAGACTCCAAGGCCTTTCTCAGGCCTAGCCTGGCAGGGCTTTTTTCGTGTCTATCTTGTAAAGAGTTCACATTAATAGCAATTATCTTCTTGTTTTTCAGGTTTCCATTCAGATGTAACTTGCATCATCCTGGATAGTCCGTGCATGTCCAAGAAAAGGTCAGATTTTTATTTTCAATCATTACATTCAGTTATATTTTTGTATGATATTGATTGTCAACACCTTTAAAACTATGTGCTTCTCCATGTTTTCAGGATTGGGTCAAATAAGCCCTAGCCTCTGGTCCATGCAGAGAATGGCTCATGGGTGGGACTCATACTTCCAAAACCTCCCACCTCTATCATCTGATCCAACAACTTTGAGAAGGACTTCAGAGTCGGAAGGAAGTCTTTCCCAACATTTAGAGAACTTCATTGGACATCATGACTTCACTGACACAGTGGCTTCAAACGAAGTCCCTGCTCCAAACTCAAACTTCAACACAAACTATTTCTCAAATCCCAGTATTGGTAATTCTGGCTCAGACTGTGTTTATCAAAGATACTACAGGGACACACCATGGCAAGCTGATGGAGAACAAATGGAAAAGGATTACTTGCCAAGTTGTGGAAATAGTGATATCTCAGACTTTGCCACAGATGGATTATCAACATCAGGATCTTTTCCTTCATCTTTTGCAACAGATTTTCAAGGACTTAAGCAAGACTGTGGAATGCTAGCCACATCATTTCTTGAGGACTACTCAGATGTCAGTAGCTGCTCAGATGCAGATGGTGGTGAAACAAGGCCCTCTTGTAAATTCATGGCAAGTAATTCAGTTCCGAAACCTAAAACTGATGTTTGTACTAAACACCAATCATCAGAGTGGCTTTTCAGCCATACTGGAAATGTGATGTTTCCAACTGAGAATCTGTGCCCTGATATGTCAGAGACTAATGTAATCTTGCCAAGTCCCTCAAATATGAAGGGAGGAGAAAACGTAGTTGAATGTTCACATGATGAGATGAAAAGTCCTGAAAAAACTGTCAAATCTTACACAGGACACGATCAGTCCTCTGCTACTTCTAACATGGTGACGACTACAGAGAGTGAGACTGTAGATGATAGTCATGATGGTTGTCGAGATAAGAAACAAAAGGAGGATGTGGATAGAGATCTCACACAAGGGAAACATTCAGACATCTCAATAAGTGAACATGCAAACTTGACTGGTGGAATAGAGGAGTGTCCAGATGGTAATAATGAGGGGGAGCAGAGCACTGCAACTGCTCCAACTATAATAACTGCATTTAACAATGAGCAAGATCACTTAGGTGAAAAAGTCCTACAAAAGGAAATGAAGGGACCATTCAACCAAGAAAATAAGGTATTTGATAATCTCAACTCCACAGATGATCAAGATCGAGAGCAGGACAGAAGCGAACCCCTAAAAAGGGAAAGGAAAGAATCAGGTTCATTAGAAAATGAGCAGAACGCCCCAAATACCAACTCCACTGACAGTCAAGATGAAAATATGAAAACTGTTTGTAAGGTGAAAGAAATTAAGTCAAATACCTCTCAATCTTCAGATCCTCAGGGTATCAAGGTGTCAGGTTCTAAAGATGCTACTCATGAAATGAGTGAATGCATAAGCACCCTGGACAAAAACAGTCATGATGTTGAATCCTGTTTGCAGTTACCTGAGCTTCAGTCATCTGAAAGCACAGCTCAGGACGGCATTTGTAGGAGCTCTGCTGTGATGCGTGATGGTCAGAGAGGTACAGCAGAGGAGACAAACACCACTTTTTCTCCAGATTCAAGCTGTAGTGGTTCTGTTATTACTTTTGACAGTTTTTCAACTGATGACAAGAACAAACAAAGTGTACAGGCAGAAGGCTCAATCGCAGACATAAATCCCTGTCTAGAAATGGAATTGACCGATCCATTAGAAAAGACAACCTCCTCTACAGATCCAGAATGCAGTGGCCCTGCTGTGACTAGTCATGTGGATTCCCACTTGGAGCCAAATAGCTCAAGCACAAACACAAAGCCCTGTTTAGAAAGGGAAATCACAAGTCCACCAGAGAAGAAAACTACAACCTCTTTGACAAATCCAGACTGTCATGGTCCTGGTGTCATAGGTGACAATCTTTCTATTGATACTAGTGACAAGAATGATCAAAGTGTTGCTAGTGACCCAGAATCGTGCTCACAGCCAGACAGGTCAATCAGTAACTTGCACCCTTGTGTAGAAAAAGAATGGACAAGTCAAGCAGTGAAGGACACCACAACCTCTACTAGTGATCCAAAATGCAGTAACCCAGCTACAACTAGTGATAGTCACAAAGAAAGACAGCCAAAGGACTGGACAAGTCCAGTGGAGAATACAAATGCAACCTCTTCTCCAGCTCATCAGCAGTCACTACCTCAAAGTCTGGTGGCCCTAGAACCACAAAAACATGGTGGAGGTGTTGCTGAAAATGCAAGAGAGTCATTTGAACAGTTTGACACATCTACAGAAGAACAGTCAGAGCTTGGCGTGCTGTACGGTGAACCTCTGTCAAGAGAAGAGTCTTCATGTGACACAGATGAAACAAAACTTGACCCAAGTAAAAGTAAAGAAACGTCACCTCAACTAAAATCTTCCATGCAAATGAGAAAACTTCTGCAGCCTGTTGTAATAATGAAGACCCTAGAGTCCATAAATGGAATGAGTAACTCATATCATTGCAAAGACTGCCAACACACAGCCCACGAGGTAGATAATCTAATTGAACACCACCATTGTTGCCATTCAGTGCACAGTTTCCACTTTTGCAAGACTTGTAATCTCTATCTGATGAGTAATGAGCAAGCAGAAAAACATGTGTGTGGTGGCAAAAAAGAAAGCCCTGAGCTCTCTTCTCATTCTAGCTCACCGAGGAAAAGAAAACGCCACGGCCGTCACAAGTGCATTAAGTGCAAACTCATATTTACAAAACTAGTTCAATATATCAGGCATATGCGAACTCACACTGGCAAAACACCCTATAAGTGTAATGAATGTGGATCATATTTTGCACAGGCTGGTACCCTGCAAAGACACAAGCGGATACCTGGTAGATGCAAGCAGGCAAAACCTCCAGTTACAAATTCTGATGCTGTTACCAGTGAAACTAAAACACCACCACAAAAGGACTTGGTGCAGAACAACCCATGTGCAAATCTGCCTAAGTGTTACGTGAAGCTTGTTGACATCTCC
This sequence comes from Lates japonicus, assembly GCA_033238685.1. Lineage (NCBI taxonomy): Eukaryota > Metazoa > Chordata > Actinopteri > Centropomidae > Lates > Lates japonicus. The sequence continues at coordinate 392,964 of BRZM01000063.1, read as the reverse complement.
AAGACTAATCTGTGTAGTTTATGTGGTAAAAGTTTTTTAACTGAAGAGAAGACCAGAAAGCACGTTCTCAGCATACACAAGGGAAAGAGTTTGGCAGTTTCATCAAATCAGCACACCACAAAACTCAGTGGTGAGAAACCTCAACAAGTAGAGGATGAGATAAGAGGAAAGTATAAGTGTCCTCTTTGTCCACGCCTTTTCAAGTATTCATACAACAGGGCTCGACATTTGCGTGACTGTGTTAGAGACTCAGTGTTTGGTGGCAAGGATAAAGTTGGTGGTAAATATCGGTGTCCCTTGTGCCATGGTACCTTTACTTTATCATCCAACCGATATAGACATATTAAGACCAGCTGCCTCAGAGAATGTCTTAATCGACTTGCAAAAGAGAGGGCAAAATCAAGGCAAACGGTTGAACAGAACAAAACACAGGATTGTGAGCAGAAAATACAGTCAAAGGAAAATGAACAGAAAACACAGTTAAAGGAAAATGAGCATAAAATGTTGTCAAAGGAAAATGAGCTGAAAAAACGAGCAACCTCAGCTGTACCAGCTCTCAAGCCTGTTCCACGTTATAAATGCAGTCTTTGTCCAGCAGTTTTTTATCATGCTTCTGGAAAATATAGACATATGAAGAAACATGAGTTGTTTAAACTCACTGGCAAAATGTTCAGGTACAGGAATTCAGTATTCTCTATGTCTAAACCAGCAACCTTAAGTAGTACAAAGACTGACGAGAGTATGGACGACTTAAAATCAACCGAAGCAAGTAGCAGTGTTCAACTCAGCTGTCATTTTTGTGGAAAATGTTTCAACACATCACAGTCACTTAAGAAACATGAGCGCAATCACAGAGGTGAAAGACCATACCGCTGTCTGGAATGTGGGAAAGGATTCAAGAAACGTGCCTATCTGATTGGTCATAAAATTGTTCACCAGAAGAGGATACAGTGCACTGTCTGCAGAAAGATTCTTCCAAGTATTGGAGAACTGATCCAGCACAGGAGCTCACATCTTAAGAGAGGAATGCTTCAGTGCCCAGACTGTCCTGTACAGTTCCAGTATCCTGCACATCTCCTTAGACATTTAGACTCCCACAAAAATCGAGAAAACAAGGCACCTCAGCTTGAAGGGAGATCACCATTGAAAGCACAGCAGTCCTCTGAGTCTGTGAAAGAGCAGAGTGGACCAAAGCAGCTACAGTGTTCCTTGTGCAAAGAGGTGTTTGATGATGCTCAAGTATTGAGAAAGCATAGTCTTACACACATATCTGGGTCCTCATCAAACCAGTGTCCATTTTGCAAACATAGTTTCACTAGTCGCCGCTATTTGCTGCGCCACATGAACAAACATACTGGAGACAAACCGTTTTCCTGCACAAACTGCGGAAAACAGTTTTACCGTGACTTGTACCTTAAACTTCACAGTGAGAGGTGTTTGTCTGCTCAAAGTGGACGTCTTGTCACAATGGGATCCAACAGTAAGACCAAGAGACCCTATAAGTGTTCCTTTTGCCCACGGACATTTTGTAAGAAGATCCGCCTGAAATGTCATCACAGAGGCCACAAGACCAACACACTCCTTCTATGCTCAAGATGTGGTCAGTACTATGGTTTTAGAAAATTAAATCAACATCAGAGGACCTGCGAGGGAACTGCAGAGCCGAACTCTCCTAATGGAAATTTCAGTAAAAGCACTTCTCAGACAAACCAGAGTGTCCGTAAAATGCCTTTGCAGTCCAATGCAACCAAGTTGCTTCAGCTCAAATGCCCTTACTGTACACAGAGGTTCAGGTACAGATCGATACTCTTACGACACATTGTTTCACATACTGGTGTGCAACCCTATGCGTGTATGCACTGTGGCCACAGATATGGAAGCCAGACAATGTGTTTGCAGCATGAAGCGTTCTGTGATGGAGTTTACAAAGAAGGGGCATCAAAAGTCAAAAATGACACTGCAGCAAACTTGTTAAACACACCAACTCTCAGAGAGGCAGCACAGAAACAAGCAGAAGGTGAAACTGAGTACAAGTGCAAATTCTGCACCAAGACTTTCATGAAAGCACGAAACCTGAGGCGTCATATTTTGACACACAATGAAGTTAAGCCTTATCGCTGCAAAGCCTGTGACAGCTGCTTTTCAAGGTATGACCATCTGAAAGTGCATCAGACCCGTTGCAAAGGGAAAAGACCACGACTGGAAGTCTGTATTCCCAAAATCAGTTTAGAAGATGTTGGCAAGGGTTGGCAGAATAAGTTTGGAATTGAGGCTGCCCAAAAGCAGGAGACTTTTGACTGTGAAGTCTGCTCAAGAAGCTTCTCAGCTCAGTCTAAACTTTCCAGACATATCACCATGTTCCATGTTACAAAATTATTCAAATGTACACGCTGTGGTTCATCATTCGCTCATGAAAAATCTCTGAAGAAGCATAGGAAGATGAACAAGTGCAGAAAGGTATCCAATCAAACAAATACTTCTCTACCACTGGAAACTAATCCACCAACAGAAAATGTGGCAGAACCCGTTCAAGGGGTGAGAAATCGAATTCTACAAAGGATTAAGCCTTGTTTTAACAAAAAGTACAAATATGTATGTAGTTATTGTCCCCGTGCTTTTGGAAACAGGTGGCAGTTAAGTGTGCACACCCGCCTCCACACAGGAGAGAAGCCATTTGCCTGTGATTATTGTGGTCAAAGATTTATACGGAAGGATTATGTGCAGCGTCATTTCGCAAAGTGCACCAAGAAGCAGCAGCAAAGTGTTGTGCTCTGTGACAGATGTGGAGGATTTTTCCCTAAAGTCAAGCTTGAAAATCACAAAAAAAATTGCACTTTAACTCCAAGCTTATCCAAGCAAGCAGTTGATTGCCAAAGCCAACAGGCAACCTCGCAAAGCCCACCGAAAGGCTTTTCTTGTGCATACTGCAGTTCCCGTTTTTTGCTATTTTCACAGCTCCAAGAGCATTTTTTGAATGCGCACAAGCTGGAAACAGTGGTTCCACCGGAGTCTACCGTGCCCCTACAACACCACCTGTCAAATATACCAAACATCAAGGAAGAGCCTGTGGATGAGATTTGTGGTGAACAACTTAATGATAACGCTAATTTAATCTGTAATTTAAATACAGCTCTTGATGGTGAGGTACCCAAGCAGTTTTTCTGCCCAGAGTGCAATATGTCTTTTGCAAGTAAAGCTGGACTAACTGGTCATGTTCGTGTGCACTCAATGGAACATCCTTTTAACTGTAAAACATGCAAGAGAGGCTTCTGGAATAAAAGTCTTCTCCGTAATCACTACAGGAAATGTAGATTTGGACGTATTTCAGAGAGGAATGCAATGCAACACCTGGAGGCCCCTTTGAAAGCAGAGATCGATTTTGCGCTGAATGACTCTGTTCTGGTGTTCAAAGAAGGCTCTACAGAAACTGGCACTGGAGTTTTGCAGACTAACTTTTCCTGCAAAGATGGCTTGATGGAAGAATCCTCACAAAATTCAGAGGGAAATCAGGATGAGGTGCAAAGCAACTCAAGTAAAGAGAAGAAGACTGTGCAGTACCAATGTTCAGAATGTGATAAGAGCTTCACAGATGGTTTATTGCTCATTAGTCACCTTGAAGACCATGGAAGACAGGAACAAGAGAAAAAGCGCAATACATGTACACAGTGTGGAAAGGTGTGCGCCAGTCAAGGAAATCTTGAAAAACACATGAAAATGCATGGATCTGAACATAAATATCCTTGCCCTGACTGCTCCAAGATGGCCTACAGCTTATCTGATCTTGAAATCCACAGAACATGTCATGACCCAAATAGACCTTATGCTTGCAAACTGTGTAGTCAAAGATTTTGGACAAGACAGTCTTTAAGTAATCATTACAGCGAAGAGCATCCAGATGATGTATTCACATGTCGTTTCTGTAACAAGACCTATGAAGTTAAAAAATCACTGACAAGACACTATAAAAAATGGCATCAAAAAGAGCAGCAGGATCTTCAGGAAAAGAGCAGCATAGAACAACAATCCAATAGTCAAGTAAGCACAGCTGGTGAAAGTGATGAGGAAGAAAATCACGGCAGTGGGGACAGCGATTCAGACTCTGCACCATACTTCCCATGCCACGTGTGCGGCAAGACATTCCCAACATCAGAAAGTCTTGAGGATCATCAGCGGTGTCACCTGGGTGAAAAGCCACACGAGTGCGAAGAATGTGGAAAATGTTTTTTCCAGGCATCCCAGCTGCAGCAACATCAGCGGATGCACAAGTCTGAATTTCAGTGTCAGGCATGCGGCAGGGGTTTTGTCTCTCTGTTTGCACTGCGTAAACATAAGCATACTCATGGCAAGAGCCGTCCATACCGCTGCTCTAAGTGCCACTTCAGCTTCACAGGACCCTCGCAGTTAGCAGAACACATGATTACCCACCGTGAAGAGAACTTCCCATGTGACATATGCAATCGTGTGTTTCTCTCCAAGAGTAGTAGAGCTGAGCATCGAAAAACCCACTCCAAATCAGGTGACCATCCCCCGCCTTCAGTTTCGATGCCAGAGCATGAAAGCTCTCCTTCACTCTCTGAAAGCTCATCAGTATTCACCAAAGAACTTAAATATCGCTGTGGGGTTTGCAATGACCGTTTCAGAGACCCAGAGGAGCTCTCAGAGCATGGTTGCTTGGCAGCCAAAGAGCGCCCATACTCGTGCTCAGACTGTGATAAACATTTTCTGCATGCATCTCACCTGAAAAAGCACCGAACCACCCACCAACTGTCATGGTCAAGTTGTGAATATCTGTGTAATTGGTGCAGCAGCAGTTTTTCCTCCTCTCAGAACTTCCTCCGCCATCTCAAGACCCACGTTGATACTGCAGCAGACATTAAACATAACACTGAAAGTAAAGATAGAGGGCCTTTCATATGTCCAGTTTGTCATCAGTGTTTTGCCAGTGCCACTGAACTGATTTGTCATTTTCCCACACATCCCGATGGTACATTTGTGTGCAAAATTTGCAAAATGACATTTACCTCTGGAAGCAAGCTCAAAGAACATGACTGCTGTCACCTGACATCAACTACTGAGTATGAATGCACAGAGTGTGGCCAGAGCTTTTTGGGAAGGGATGCTTTCCGCCAGCACCACTGTTCTCGTCAACAGCATGCAATAATGGAGTCCAAGTACTCAAATCCATCAGCTAAGGAGTCGCCTCCAACCTATTATCAAGTAGCAGGAGACGACGAGGAGGTTGATGTCACTGGAGATGACTTGTACAATTGCCCATATTGCTCAATGCAGTTCTCCTCCAAAAGTAGCCTGTTGGAGCATCAAAACAAACACCACCTAAATAAGAAGCCATTCAAATGTGAGCTTTGTGGAAAAACCTTTGCAGTGCGGCGGTACCTCAGAGAGCATGAGCGAAGGCATCGTTTAAAACTGGCCGCTCAAAAGATGGCTCCATTGGCTGAAGACAAGTTGAAATGTTCCCATTGCCACAGCGAATTCAACACACCGCAAGATCTGTCTTTGCACATGAGACTGCATGCTGAAAAGGAAGTCGGAGAGTACCGCTGTGATATGTGCTATAAGTCATTCAGCCACTGGTCTCTTCTTAAACAGCATCAAGAAAGTCATGTTGGCCAGGTTGTATATGAATGCACAGAATGTGACAAAGCCTTTGCTTTTCCTCACCTACTGGAAGAACATCAACAGACTCATGCTGGTTCCTCTCAGTAACGATTGTCAGATGCCATCTACCTTATCTTCCCTTTGAATAACTAACTTAAGTAACTTGAACTCCCTTTCATGCCTTACATCAGACTATGTACCTTCACCTGCAGTATAGATCCACTTTGTATTTTTGGTCCTCCTACTGAACAATGCTCCTGACTCATGTCACTATGACACAGCATCTTCTCCTTAGTTTCTATAGGCACTGTACATATATTTTCAGTTCTAATATTGGTATTTGTACACAGTAAATTAGCCACATAGTTTCCTGACAGTGTTTGTAAATGATGATGTAAAAGTTTTGTAAAGCTGCTAAATATTCTGTGATGGATACAAAGAAAGCATGATGGGATAAGATGTTTATAAAATATCTTGGATAAAGACTTAAATATCTGATCAGATATGATCATTTTTGATGTTAAACATTTATTTTAAAATAGTTTTAGTCTGTTTTGTTGTCAATATGTAAAATGGACTTCAAACTAGTTGTTTTAATCTACTGGTATTTTCTATGGTATGACTATTCATGTACTATAGATAGTTTTGTAATTTTCAGTTTCGCCTGTGTTTATCATGGGTTGTATTGTTTGATAATGATAACTATCTTGTACAGATACTCAAAAGATGAGTAATTGAATATCCTTTTCACAACCCGAGGATGTTACTTTTCTTAAGAAATTTGAGTTGATGCGTTCAATTAAGAAGTAAAGTCAACTTTAAAATCAATTTGTCTGCCTTGTTTAAATTCCTGTTCGCTGTATGGGAGTTTCTTTTTACAAAAAGCTTCTTATTGTTTAATCAAAAAAATTATTTAATAAGTTCCATGACACGATTGGTCTAAGTGAAGCCAATAAGCCGGCAACATCTACACCCACAGAACACCACATGTAAAGCACTTGGTATGAGGAATGAAAATTCTCTTTTGTCTTTTAGTAAATACTTTCTTTAATATTGTACGTCAGCAGTTCCACTTACTGGAGGGAAGATATAGTGACTTGGGTTTGTGGTTATTCAAAGTGCTAAAAATCAGCTCAGATATAATAGTAAACAGCATTTAAGTAAGAGCTTTGAACATTGAGTTTGTTTAAATATAATTGTTTGCTTTTACCAGAAACTACAAAAATGTACAATGATAAATCAGAAGTTGCCAGTTCATAGATGACAAAGTAGTCAACTCATGATCGTGGAAGGGCAATGTGGCAGATCAGTGATTAACTCTGTTGAAAGCTGGTTCTAGTTTGAATTAACCAGCTGCCTAGGGCCTTTCTGTGTGGAGTTTGCATGTTCTCCCTGCATCTGTGTGGTCTTCCTCCAGTCTAGGATGTGTTGGTTGAGTGAATTTAAAGCTATTTGGTTGTCAACAATTAGCCCTCCGATAGACTGGTAACACATCAGGGTACAGCCTACCTCTCATCCAGCGTATGGTGGTATAGGCACCAGCCAATGTGACCCTTAACTGTTGGAAATAAATTGGTTTTCTGCCTTCATTTGCCCTAAAACACTGTATTAAATAAGTGGTCTTCTTTAGTTTGTCTATCTTATTTACCTGTGTGACATTTAAAAGTAGATTTAATGGTGGTAATGCTCACAGTCATGGTCTACAATGATCTTTATCTTGGGTTTTCATTGCAAAAAGAAATCTAAAGAAATATGGTAATCCTAACTGTATCATAATTTTATTATTTATCCATTAATAGATATTTATCTAACTGTGGACTGATACATAGCTAAACTCTCTGCAATTACTTTGTAACCTTTCCAGCTTTATGCAAATTAACAAGTATTTATTGTAATCTGAGATTTCATTCTTAAAAAGTATGCTTCTTTCCTAGCTATAGTTGGTGTGTCTTATTTATGTAACCCTTACATGTAGTTTTCTGTATGCTAATTGGGATGTGTGGTCCCCAGTGCATGATTGGATCCAGAGGGGCATGGCCCTCCCCTCCTCCTGTACCTCCTGCTTCCTGATTGGTGGCTTCCAGTCCAGCTCCACCAATCCCTTGGATGCTATTCGGAGACTGAAACCTACATAAACTCTGCCAATGTGTTCCCAGATGAGATGATGTTTGGTAGATTATGAGTATGAACTAGTTAATAATAACTAGTATTGTTTTCGAGGCATTTGTAAATCTACCTGGGGACTGGGCAAGGTATTAGGTTTTAAAAATGAGAAACTACCTGGATACATGCTGTTTTTCCACCACAAGCTAGAGGTTGTGGTAGAAGGGTCAGCAGATGCTTCTTGTGACTAGCAAATTCAAAAGGCTTAAGTGCTGTTCATTGGTTTGATTCCAGGTTTGCCAACTCCTGTCTACAGTTAGTGTTTGTTAATGCCATTAGCCAGGGGTTTTTCCAACCTACCCTTACTGTTTGAGTGATATTTTCAGTATGGACAGTAACAATGCAATTATTTGTGTGTGTAATTAGTTAAAACAGATTGCAATTGCAAACAGTGTTTGCTCATAATTGTAACTTAGATCAGGATCCGACCACATTTTAAGACATAATGTAGAGCATTCCAAAGGGTTAATTTCCTATCTTATGCCATTGTACATTGAAATAGATGCAATCTGTCAGGTTAGGAAGTCCAGGTGAGGTCTATGGGTGTAGTTTGCACTACTGAACATGACTTAAACAACAATGATCCTGCAACATTGTGACTAGAAACTGCAGTGGTTCCTTTTCTGCTTGGTCAACCTTACAGATGACATCACAAGACCAACCTGGCAAAGTAGAAATCTGAATGTAAATTAAACCATGCTCACAGCAGTCAGAAAGGTCCTTGCACAACATACCCTCATGAAGAAGACCTTATATAGATATTATATAATTATTATTATTTGGATTTTTGTCTTAAAGGACACACAATTGTTTTTCCTTCAAGAATTATCATGGCTAAGGCTAAGGCTAGGCTGGATCACCAGCTGGGCAAGTGGACAAGTGCCCCAAGGCTACAGAAGCTCAGAGGGCTCTGAGGCTTCAGGTTCATTGTGTGGCAGTTAGTCTGTGGGAAATTGTTTGTTGTTTGTTTTATACACTGAAATTATAGGGGCCTTAAGATTACACATAATTTGGAGTTCTAGTCTTGTAGAGGGACCCTGAATTAAAGTCTTATCAGTTCTATTGGTATTATAATTACTAAGTGGGGGCCAATTTATGGTTTACCATGTCCACATGGTCACAAGGGTCTGTGTGTGAAATTAATGTCTTTAGTCTGCAAGGGTCGACAACCCTGTGTGCATGCAGCATGCAGCCCAGAACCTGAGACTGGTCGGACTGTCTAGTTCTTCTAGTGTAGACAGTCTGACCAGCTAGTGCGAGTAAAGTAAACTGGATGATTGTTTTGTTTCCATACATTTGCAGCTCTTGTTCTTATTCTTACTAAGTGGTTGCACACACTTTCTCCATTTTATGACTTTCTCATGTTGTTCAGCCAAGTACATATGTATATATGGAAACGACTGAGTGTCTGCTGCCTGTGTGCAGATCCACAACTGTCGGCGTCTGTCCTGGAGTATAAGCAGAGTTTATTACCAGGGAAGAAAGAGGGGCCCACAGCTCATTTTTGTCTTGTAACCCCTAACTGGTTAATCTGACTCTGCTAATGTAGCAACCATTAGTCAGGTGAAGTACAGCTGATGTTTGCCTAAAGGACAGTGCAAAGTCCAGGGCCATTCGTTTTAAATTTGTATTAATTATCTTCATGGGTGTCTGAATGTACGCTTTCCAAAAATAATAATAATACATAACAATGCTATTGACTGACTGAGGTCACTGGGTACATTTGCAGGAAAAAATATAAGGCATTTTTGATCCCCTAGCACACACAGTGCACAAGTGAATGTAGACTAGGTAAAGAGTGCCAAGGAGTTATTGCTGGATGTAAACATATTCCACATTACTTACAACAGGTTGAATTACAAAGTCAAAAGTTTGTGTGGGACGGGCACCTCACATGACCTGCATTTCTCACTGTGGCCACAGCGCAGTCGCACAGCGCACTGCTCTCCTGGAACACTCGAGTTAACTGCGCCTGCGCCGTGTAAACCCATGGTGTCGCCCCGCGCCTTCTGCAGCTGCACCTCACAGCTCTCTGCTCGGTTCTTCCTCCTGGCACAGCATCACATTTGTTCACCACAGAGCTGAGCTGAGCTGTGCTGTGCTGAGCCGAGCTGAGCCGAGCAGAGCCGCTTTTCCCTCGAGAGTTTATACCTCTGCATGGACAGATGTGTGCCTCGTCAGCTCTTGTCCTCCTCCTGCTCAGCCATTGTGGCTCCTCTTTGAAGGATATCGTTGAGGCTCCTGTAGCTGGTGAGTACATGAAGATAGGAGCGGTTGGTTATTGTGCAGCAGCAGCTTCATAGGTCATGGAAGCTAGCTCGCTAAGGGTAGTTATTCTTTTTTCCGGCCTTCCTCGGGAACGTGGCCGGCCACCTCCTCCTTAGCTTTCACTACCAACCCTTGTTGGATATTTGGACAGGACTTAGGAGGGGGATATGTGTATGGGGTAGGGTCAGATGCCAAGCTAGCAAACGTGTGTTAGATGAATAGCGCTTATGGGAGAAGCTCGTTAGCCTGAGATTGGAGCTCGTTAAAACGATACTCTGTGTATGAAATGGTAAGGTATATTATTTAGTGAAACAGCATCGCTATGTTCATGTGCCCAGCATTAGCGAGCTAGCGTAGCTTAAGGTCCCCAATCCCCATTGGTGGTGGGGTTTTTTCTTTTTGTTTTTCTTTTCCCAGCAACGATTCTGTTCTTGTGTGTTGTGTTTAGGTCCACCTAATGTTTGTGGTTTTACTGAGCTCGATGTCATTTGCCCATTCAAATAATGTAAGCTGTGCGCAAAGCATTAATTGTTACATTTTTTTTTATAGATAACTGATAAAACCACAAGTTTGGAATTACGAATATGTATACATTCTTAATAATAAAGTGAGGGCTCCAAGTATGCTCCACAATGGCTGACATGAAACTTTCATCAGACTCTCTAATGATGCTTTTAAAAATCCTAATTTGTTTGTGGTGCATGTGGATAAGTCAAACATTTAATGGTTAATGCTACTCAAGTATGGATTTCTGTATGAGAACTGCATTATCTGTGAGAATTAAAAGTCACGCATATTCTTTGACTAACTTCAGTTTACCCATGTGTCTGAGACGAATCTGTGTAACAGGTTATTGTCATTCCTCCTCAAAAGTATGGAGCATGACACACACACTGGGCACAGGAGGAGTGTAGACCATTTTCTCTGACATCAAGCTTCTGTGCCACACCCAAAAGGCTTAATTGAATCAATCAATGTTCCTGTTATTTGTATGATGAATACTTTTTATACAGTTAGTATCTAGTTAACCTCCTAATATGGGATTTCTAATGCCAATGATATTTCAGTTCTGTGGTACCTTCATGACACACTGGAAATTTGTCCAAATTGCAAAAAGCATTTGTCACATCAGCTTTCCCTCTATCCAGCTCACTGTAGCTGTTTTTGCGTTTTGTCATCTCTCTATATGTATTTTAAACTGATCTGAAAAAATAAAGCTGACTAACTAACCTTTGGTAATAAATATGGGTGCACCCCCTGTAGCTGCTTCATAATAAGAGCTTTGCAGTGCCTCAGTGGAAAGCTTTTACTGTGAGGTGGGACTGGTTATATCACATTTATGCATTGGGAGATTTGTTTGATTTGAACAGCTGTCTGTTGACGTTACTTCACTAAACAGACACAGCAAGGTGCAGAACAGTGTGAGCTTCAGCAAAAGTCCATCAAACTTAGAACATTACCTTCATGGAAAATGTTTGGTGAATTAAGTGTGGTGAGTTATACAGTGGGCTCCTGTGGTGGTGCAGGTGATATCCAAGTGACTCTTGAGTCAGAGTGGATTGATAAATTTGATCAGATAGTAATCTATTAATGTAAGTATTAATAGCCTTTATTTAGTCTGTTGTAATGGTTTAAAACATTAGCCTGGCTTGACCTCACAGGGTCTTCATCAGAGCAGAATTAATGAAAACATCTTGATTACATTGGATTTATTCATTATCCCACCACTGAATGAAATCACCAGCAAATGAATACACAACAAATTATATGAAATTGAATATGAAAGAACAATGTCTTATATGATGATAAAAGTGTTAGGGTAGCCCTAAAAGCAATTGCAGTACATGTAATAAAATTCTAACCATAGCAATAACAAAGTCCTATTTATTAGGTTTCAGTACTTTTCTGTAAAGGGAGTATATACTCTGTTATTTCATTCAGATGTAGATGTGCCGCTATGTTACAGTGATGTGTTGTTTCATGGGCTTAAAAGACCCTACACAGGTGTTTTTACTCATGATGCCATCACACAGCATCAGCAGAATAGGAAGGACCAAAAAAACACCCTTGAGTATTCACGCATTTTTCCAAGGTAGTGCTACCGTTGTAGTCACGCGACTTAAATAGTGTCAGCTCACTACTTTTGTTGTGTTATGTATTTGTAGCAGTTTGTTACCAAGTAAAACCAGATACAAACAAGTATGTTTATTGCCTATAAAATTAGATGACTGATTGTATTAGTGTTCATATGTGATATTTATTTTGATGTAAATGCCAGCAAGGATGCATCTGCTGCCACTTTGCCAACAGTTTGTTGATATGTTTGGAGTTCTTCTCACCAAGTGGGAGATATCATTGCTGTTGGAAAATCAGAGGCTGATGAGAGTGCATTATCCCATTTTGGTGCTTGGAATTACGGACTGAACAATATGACTTGAACTTTATTTAGCATTATTTACACTGAGGCTTAGGCTGAATTTTGGCTGCGCTATGGTGGGAGTTATGTGGAATATCACTACATATACCAGAAAGAATGATAAAAGTGTATGTTTTCCGACTGTAGCATGTGCAACAAGGCTTACAGAGTTTGAGTGAAATGTTAATCTAAGACTCTACACACCAAGACAGTCCAGAGAAGATACTTAGCCACATCAAGAGAAAATACCCATGTAGGTGTACCTTGGGTGTGTAAGGCCTTTACGGTGCTTTTATAGTTTCCTGCATGACTACACATGTCTTGCCACTTGGTTTTTCCCTTCAACACAGCTCAGTTAAGACTTTCCTGGCTTGGACCTGCTCAGAGGCAGGATCATTGTATTACAAGTCTGCATGATTTTTTCCCCCCTTACTGTGAGGATAAAATGGAAATGCACCTGATAGTGTTGAGGCTAAAGCATGCTAAACAAAGCCAGTAGAAATGGAGCGTAAATCTGCAGCTGTGGGATGTGGTCCAGTTTCTGCAGGGCCTGATGGATTTGCTGACCACTGGCAGGCAGGGGGCTATGACTCTCCATGCTGAAAACCAGGGCATCCCTCAGGTGTTCTCTAGAGTTAGATGCAGGGAGAAAATGGAGGCCAAGGCAGCACAAACGAATCATGGCCTCTTCTGTTTACTGCTCACTGGTTCAAGTTAAGAGCTTGTTGAAAAGAAGCTGGTAAGGCATTGCTCCAGTTAACAGCAGTTAACAGTGTCTTGTGTGAAGAGGAACTGTATTGCTTGTCTTATGGTTTAAAACAAAGCTCACAATCTGTTTATTTTCATTCTTGTGTTCCTCTTGCTTTCGATTAGTATCCATTTTTGAATGAATGAGAAAACGTATACTGGTATACAAGTATGCCATTAGAAGGATTTTAGATTTTAAAATAGTATATTTAACATATTTGCAATTAATGTGAAAATTGTGACTGACTGTTTGCAGTTACTGACACCATTGTGTGTGTTTTGCAGGGAATTGCCTCGCTTGACCACAACACCTGGATTGCCTTGCTGCCACGATGCTTGGATTACAGGGAAACACTTCGTCCTCCAAAGTGTTCCGTTGTGTGGCTTGTTCAGCCACCTTCACTGGACTGGCCTCCTTGCTGGTACATCAGGCAACACATGCAAGTGCACTCTCCAAGGTCGCTTCCCCGCCCCCACAGCCAAACATCAGTCCACATGAAACACTGTTTGCAAATGTGGACTCATCCAGTGAGCACCCCAGTCCAACAACACTCTTGCCTGAGAGCCCTTCACCCTCTTTTTATATTTGTGATTGTGGAGAGGAATTTCAGGACTTCAGTCTCATGCTGGAGCACAAGCGTTCACATGTCTCTCAAATTCAGCTGCTGCAGCCTCTGGATAACAATATTGTTCTCTCAAGTAGAACAGGGTGTGATCAAGTTTTCCCCAGCCAGCACGAATCATTCAGTCCAACCGTAACCCAGCCAGGTTTGGTCCTTAGTTGCCCCTCTACCTCAAGGTCCCCAGCTGTCGAACTGCCCACATTAACAGACCATAAAGCAGATGTAAGCCTGCAGGATGACATTGCCATAGTAACCACTCAAAGCCAGTGCACACCACCCCAAGATGACAGGGAGAAAAAACACGATAACATATCAGCCACAGCAGGGCAAATACCAGAGACTGTAAAGGACATGCATTTCCAGGACAAAACAAATTCTGTGCTCAGCAGTAAAAAGGGTGAAAGTTTGCCCAAAAATAATGCACTAATGAAGATGCTGGCAACGGCATACATGAAGCGGTTTCCACCTCTTCAGTCTCAAAATCAAAATGACAACACTGTCATCCCCAAACAAGAAATTGTCCCTATTGATATAACACCAGGAGCAAAAACTGAGGTATCAACCCCCATCAACGATCTCTCTATTGCACAGTTGAGGCGACTGCTTGCAAAACCCGGTATAAAGACGAAAGCTCCATCCATTAGCAGAATACTCGAGTCCAGTAAGAAGAGGGTTGTCTCTCTTACTAAGACTTTCTCACCTGTTGTGGTTCTTGAAACCCGTCAAAAGCTCATGGATCCTATGGGTAATGGCACATATGGGAGGTATCAATGTGGCCGCTGTCGCAGGGTCTTTCAAAACTTAGACAGACTGACCGAGCATCATTTCTTGCACAAAAAAGAGAGGATTAAATGTTGTCGCAGATGCAAACAGCTGATCATTGGGCGACTACCTTTACCTGACAGTCATGTTTGCCCTCAGTTAGGAAACAGGACCATACAGCCCTCAAGTTCTTTAAAAAACAAGTTACCATTTGTGCAAAAAATAGTGCCATTCCATAGGCTCAGCAACACAAAAAAAGTTTTCTTTTGTCCTTTGTGCAAGCACAGCTACGCACGGAGATGGAACCTCAAAATGCACAAGTGTCAAGGCACAGGTTCAGCCCTCCCTCTGCAAGCCAGTAGCCCCATTCAGAGTATGCCAGTACTGAGATCAAACAGTGCAGGCAAAACAGATACAGAAGTTAGTGCTGGATCTCATTTTGCCAAGAGTATTGCTGTGGGCACTGAAGTCACTGGATGTATCAAGGTAGAAGTGACCTCTCCAAATTCCGACCAGTCTGCAGGTTCACAGTTGGCATGGACTCATCCAGCAAAGAGCTTTTCACCATTCTACCCCAAACACTCAATGATGGAACAGCACAAAGATGCCTCTCTTTGTGGGATTTCTCTCCAGCAAGAAGAGGAAAACAGCTGGGATGCAGCATCAGCAGCAGCTGAGAATGAAGACAGTAATGAAGGGCAGTGGACGGTGCCCTTGGATGATGAAATGGAGGTGCTTAGTTCTGCAGGGAAAGCTGGGGAAGACAGAGAGGTGAACACGTCAGTGTCAGTCGAACATGTGGACACAACGCCCGTTAGCCTGCGCTATTTTGTCAGAGATGGTGTAAAACGTTACCCTTGTAACAGGTGTCAGAAAACCTACAGCCGGGCATCTACATTGAGGCGCCATCTGCGGCTGTGTGGGTTCAGGCCCCGTGGACTTGGGACTGTAGCACAGAGTGGTAGTCAGGGTGCCATTCCACTAAATGCAAACAATATGAAGCCAATGTTTGCCTGTTTTGTCTGTGGGAAGACCTTTAACCGCAAAGATAACATGATGGTTCACAGTAAGAAATGTCAGTTGCATCGAGCGTTGGTAGACGTGGATAGAGGGACTGTGCAGCAGAGTTTGTCAGGCAATGCAACAGATTGTCAAACCCAGGAGGATGACGGAAGCAATTGGGGTATCATGTCGCTGCCCTCTGTGCTTCCAAGGAGGGTGACGTGTGAGTGTGGGGTTGGATTTACATCTCCGAGGCTTCTCCTGGAGCATCTGCAAAAACACGCCCAGGAATCCTACACATGTCCGACTTGTGGAGAGACCGTTAGCTCCTGGGCAGACTATGAAGTACACCTGCAGATTCATATGCATCCTCATCACCAGCTGCTGAAGGGACTACAACCACAACGATCACAGCCTCTATTACTTCGATTTCAGCAGCAGCCTCCTCAGCAGCAGCAACAGCCACAGCCACAGCCACAGCTGCCTCCTCAGTCAATGCATCAGCCTGCACAGAAGCAACCACACACAGAGCAGCTTCCGAATCCCACAAAAAAGCAGCAGCGGATTGTATGCACGCGATGCGGCAACACTTTTGCCACTCGCTGTTCCCTTCGAAGGCACATATCTTGGAATCGATGTAAAGGTGGGCGGGTCACAAATCTACCCACAAATCCACCAAAAACCTATCACTGTTCTCACTGCAACTCTGATTTCCCAAACACAATCAGTCTTATATTTCACCAGAGGAGCGGAGCTTGCAAGCCTGCCATCAAACCTGTGCGTTGCCCTGTTTGTCTCCGCTGGTTTGGCACTGTGGACGGTTTACAGAAACACCTGCTCACTCACAAACAGTCTGAATCATATCGCTGCGATGTCTGTCAGGGTACTTACCCAAACCTTAAATCACTCAAAAACCACCGCAGGAGGATTCATCGCATCATGGCTGGAGACGCAAAGCCACAAACACAAGAACAGCTGACTTCTTAATGACACTGAAAAATGTATAACATGGGAGTGGTGCATTCTTAACAGAGAGCATCTTGTTATAGTTTGTTCTTTCCATGTTTGACAGTTGTACTTTCCTATGTTGTACGTACTTACTTTCCAGGAGACATTGTACAGCTGTATAAGGTGATGTTTTTTTAAGCAACTCTTAGGGGTGTGTCATAGTAGCTTGCCACTGTAAAAACAAAAGCTTTGATATATTGTACATTTTAGTTCTATCAAGTTAACCCTCATATTACATAGTGTCATTAACCTGTAAATGTTTGACTATTTGGTAATTACACTTTTATCACAGAGGTTGTGATGTAGCTTGTTGGTGTTCCTGGTGTCAATAAACATACCAGTGCGTGAAACATGTACATGACATCATTTTGTGTGATATTAGATCTTATATCTTCCGTAAAGGCTTTAAGGGAAAAAGTGCAGCATTAACACAAGAAGCTTTTTTATATATACATTGTGTATGGAGTGTGTTTTAACATGAAAACTATAATATCTGTGGTATCACAGTGACCCCAGGGTTTGTTTTTCAAACTTACTAACTGCAATCGATAAAGCCTGGAATTTTTGTTTTACATACCGTAAGCATATAAAATGCATGACACCATAGAACTGAAAATGCTAATTGCTGCTATTCCAAACTGCACTAGTAAAAAAATAAGTAATAGCATAAGGTTAGAGTAGTTGATTCTGATTGACACATTCATCTGAGGAACCTCTGAGTTTTAATTTCAATTTCAATGTAATGACACCACCCATCTACATTTATTAAATCTAATTTTGCACAATCAATTTTTTACATTGACAAATAAAAAGTTAATAGTCATGTCAACTCTCCCAAGGCCTAGATGCATATTGTGCCAATATGCAAATGTTTTGTCATCATTTGTCCCTAGGGGCTACACTGTTCTGGGCCCAGTTCCTCCCTGAGCTTTCAGCTGTATCACACAGTCCTTATCAGGAGACTGAGTTGAGACAGTTTCAAGTTCAACTTCAAAGTCAGCATGGATGAGTACTTGAGGTGCTCTGAAACATCTGTATTACCATGGCAACTGAGGAAACTCTGATGAGGACTGTGTCTGAAGCTTAAACAACGGAATAAGTGGACCTTGAGTTGAAAGCTGCTGTCTCCGTGTTCACGACTTAAGTGTCACGTTCAGCTTTATGTCAAGACTAAAATTCACCTACTGTAACTACCGCGGTAAAAACATCAACTGTAGGTGAACCAGCACATTCCGCCGATAGGTGTCAGTGTGGTGGAGCAAACCCCGTACGCGCCATCCGTAGAAGTAGAGGGATGGTTTTCTCCCCCCTCTTGTTTTTTGGTGTGGCTAATGGGCTAACTGCAAACTACCCGTGCTAAACGCCGGCAAGTTGGCCCGATTCTGAATGTCTCACAAAACGACAATCAACAAGCTGTTTGCGGTTTGTTGTGGGGACATACCAGCATATTGATACGGTGCTACTTTGTTTCTCATTTGAAAGTAAGCTAACGTTATTGTCTATGAGCTAGTTTAGGCTAACGTTAGCAGGATAGGCTAGTAGCATAGCAAGGCAAGCGCGCGTTCAGCAAATGTTATAAATTGTAAAACCTGAATAGCTAAAACGTTTTCCCACATATTTGGTTATATAGAAAATAAGTTCTATAAATATGTCACCGTATTACTTGATTGGGTGCGTCTGTGTTGTGTATTTCACAAGCTACGGGGTGCATGTTAAGAAATTAACCTGGTAGAGTTCATCAGCTCGGCTCAGAAGTTTGGACTTTCATCAAATGACTGAAGTGAGTAAATAACATGAAAATTTCAAAGGAGGCTATAAGTGTTTATGAAGAAGTACAGTCATTTTCTCTTAGCTTAGCATGCACTTCACTTGCTGTACATAGCTATTAGCATAACTAGCTCATCAGAGCCAGATGGTATCAATTACCATTAAATTATGGGGTGTGTCTGAAGTGAACATTTGCCAAAATCTCTTATATTCTGTTTATGATTGTATTAATTGTGAAATTTGTCTCCATAAGCAGGAAGGGTGCTCTGGAGGGCTCCACATCATCAGTGAACACATCCATGCCTAGCCTGATCATGGAGAGGGGACGGCAAAAACTGCAAAATATCCTGGAGGATGGATTAAGCAGAGATTTGCTGAATGCCGGCCGGTTTTGCTTCAGCTGTGAGCAGATATTTTCAGATCGAAAATGCCTGGAGGAGCACGTGTGTTCGGCCGCAAGTTACATCTGCTCCTGTGGTACTGAGTTTACCCACTACAAAGACATGCTGGAGCACAGCACGACGCATGAACCAGGGCATCAAGTGCTTGATCACGAAACAATAAGGAAGCGCAGAATTGAGAAGCGCATAGCAGAGGAGGAGCAGCTGAAAAGATTACAGACGGGCGAGGTTGTCTGGAAGACACCTAAATCGAACAAAGTGCCATCAATTTCTTCGCCGCTTAAGCCTATGCTGCAAGTACCCATTACATCAGCTCATATGCCACAACCTTCCATGCAGTCTGCACATATTTCAGAAGTGCCTGAGTTGTACCCCTCTATGTCACAAACACCCTTTCCCCCAAACCCTGCCACCTCTGTAACACACATGCAGGATATTTTTGCAGGTGTAGGTGCACCAACAGTGGATCTTTGGACACTTTACCAGCCAGTGGTGTTGCTGCAAACAGTGCGCAAGTTTAACAAGAAAAAGCCATACACTTGTGGTAAATGTGGGCAGTGCTTTTTGACAAAGACCTCCCTAATCTCCCACCACAGCTCCCATGTCACAGATAAAGTTTCAGGTTGTGTAGGATGTGGGCTGCTGCTCTCCAGCAAGAAGGTAGTGCCTCGCTTCCATGTTTGTAATTCACCAAACACTGCTACCAAATTCAGACTCATTACTGCGAGGCCCCTAAGTTTCAAGGGAATAAATGAAGCCAGTATAGACAGGAGTCAGAATCTGAGCACTCAGGGGTGTCAGGCCACCACCTCTCCAGAGTTGAAAAGGCAGAATCCCATTGTAGCCAGCAGAGGTATTGGGACACCTTGCATCACTTCCACCCTGCAGCTGAAAAATCTGAATATCAGAACATACAACAGAAGCAATCGGAGGCTTCATTTCACTTCATCCCTGCAGTCAAAGAGTCGGAATCCCAGTGCATTCGCCAAAAGCAAGGTTCTTCCTGTCACTCCTTCCATGAAACCGAAAACACCCACAAACTCTGCATCAAGGGTACCGAGCAAACCTGCACAGATATCCTCTGTACCAAATGGGTTCATGTGTCGAGTCTGTCATATTCCTTTTGAAACTGCTCAGCTGCTGCAGAGGCACAAGTGTATCAAAGCACAGGAGTTTATGGCGCAGCATGTGCGAGGTGGCAGACAGCATTACAAACTAAAGAGGGTGACACCAGTGGCAGGCCCAGTTCATGCTCAAATGAACGGTGAGAGAAAACTTGGGGTCCCAGCTGCTGTTAACATGAAGAAAACCCAAGTCATGGCTGTCAGTCTGGACAAAGGGCAAGGTGCGGTTCCTGTGAATGGGAAAACAGCAGTGGATATAGACGATGATTGTTACATTGTTGAGAGCGGACCAGACAAACCTGCTGAGATGATTTACCAAGTAACCTCATCTGTTCCTATTATAACTTGACAAAACTAAAACCACGTCCAGTTTGCATGTGACATTTTTTTGTTAATTATGGACCAAGTGCATAAAAATTGCAGCCTCCTGGTAAATCAGCATCCATTGGTTTGAATTCATCATACAGAAACACAATGCTCCGTACTACTTTAAAAGAAATATAAGTGTAGGATGTGTAGTGACAACAAACATGCATCTTAATTAAGCTGCATTTCTCTCGTCTGTACAGTAAACAGTCCCATACTGACTATAGACACAAGAGTCTAAAGTTGGTTCCCCTGCTATGGTTATAGAAGATGTAAATCAATAACGTTCATTATTTAAATGTATGTGCATGGTTTGCCCATGTTTGATGGGATAACCAGGTACTGCATTTATGTTTTTGTTTTGTTTGTTTTTCATGTTTTAGTATGATGAGAATGTGTTGTGAGGCTGTGGGAAATGACCACAATACCTTGTGTGTTCTTACCAGTTTTGGCAGACGTCATGAATACAATATATGTTGTATTAAACTATATTTTCAAACTCAGAGTGTGTGTGTTAATGGGATAATGCAGCATGCCATATATTCAGTGAGGTTATTCACATAATAATATAACATTGTATAGTGCTTTTAGCCTGAGAACACTTAGGCTGATCACATGTAACTGCAGTTTATGATGCTTGCTAAATACAGTAAATGCACATGAGATAATGACAAAGGTGTGGTGGTAAAATGAAGATACGATTAGAAATTATATATTTATATCCATGTATGTATATTTAACTAATATCAAAAAATTGTCAATTTGTATGTATGTTGTGTGTTTGAATAGAAATATTATGAAAAGACTTTACGGGGGGGGTTATATTTTTTTTACAAATTATTCTTGTTATTTTATTTCATTTTATTGTATTCTATTTTTGATTTGGCATGACCTCATTAGCTCTGTTAATTGTGTGCCTCATTTGTCATCTTGATTCTAAACTTGAGATGAAAGCTCCTTTTCCTCAGTCCATCGTCTGTAGTGTGCATCACTTTTCCAGCAGGGGGCGCTGTTTTAAAGCAAACACAGGGTGCTGCTGTGTGTCCATTTATGATGAGGTAAATATCCATGGCAAATATCCAAAAACATGCATGCGGCGTTCACGTGCTATTTGTGTGCTTGTAATTTCAAAATCTTCTGCAAGGATCAGACACCAAACACCTCACGGTAGGACAAACAAACTCAGCACACATACACATTTGGGTGGATAATGTTCGCGTATGTGACACTGACCCACTTTGCTTGAATTTGCAACGGCGAAAACATTAGGAGTGTCAGGCACACTTGATAGTTTGTCTACCTGTCAAATCAAACCCTATGGTAGTGTACATCACTTTTCCAACTTCCAAACTCTATGTCCTTGAACGTCACATCTCACCAATATACCTATCGTCAAGAATCCCCTTCTGTGTCCCGTTTGCCACTTTTGAAGTCACCCGTGCAGAAGAACTCTGAAATTTCCCACAGCAGTCAAGTATCCACTCTGCGCGCTCGGCGTGATTGACACTCTCCGGGTTTGCTTTGTGCGTGGATGTCGAGTGGCCCACTGCTGCAAACAGCTCAGAAAAGAAGAGAAAGCCAGGCCCACATTAACAGCTCAGCTTTCCAGATCAATGCACGCTTGTAAAGAAAGGGAAAAAGTGCCAAGCAGCCACGTTACGACAGAGCATATGTTAGCTTTGAGCTAGCCAGTAGCTAGCTAGTGGAGCAGCGGTCAGTGCATGGCTACGCAGAGACTCTTGACTCTCTCCCACGCAGGCAAGCAGTTTGTGTTTACTACCGCCCATCACATTTGGTAACCAGTGTTGAGAAATAGCATACATACGTGTTACTAGATATACATGGAAACATACAAGCTGACATTGCAGTTAACGGTTAGTTTCGTGGCCTGTAACGTTAAATTACCGGAGCTAGCGATCTGGCCTACACAGAGATAACGCCTACACTGTCGGTCATGCTGCTGGTAGCTTTTCATGATAACTGATAGCTGGATGCTGAAGCTGCCGGATTGGTCACAAATGACCATAACACAGATTATGTGACTCAGTAGGATTCGGTGATGTCTCACTGGGTTTTGTGTTTGAGTCTAGGTAACCACACCACCTCAAAAGCCATTTGCTCCTGTGTGTGCATCAGATGTAATGTACCTGCAGGGGAGATGACAGTCACCCTGACAATAGCAACCATTGTCTGTCTACACTAAAACCAGTGTAGATTTGCTTTTTGCACGACTTGTTATGTAGTGCTTCACATATTGCAACACCATACTTTGAGCAAACTTTGTTCTTTTGTGATTTATGGAGTAGTTTTAAAGTGTGTGCAACGTGTAATTTGTTAGACGCCGAAGCTGCCGGATTGGTCTGTTACGAACAGCAGTGGAAGAAGTATTTACATGCTGTACGTTTTGCACTGCAAACAGAGCGGGGTATAGCAATGCAAAACTGCTCCATTCTAAATTGAATTCCTGTGCAGTGAGTTTTACTAAAGTTAAAGTACTGACGTATTATCAGCAAATTGTGCTGAAAGTAAAAGTAGTCATTTTAGAGAATCAATTTAATATGTTTTGTCTATTGTCTACTATTGTCTTATGTCAGATTAATGGATAATTATTGTTATTACTAACGTTTAAGTAGCATTTTAATACTGTGGTTATGGAACTAATGTCACATAGTTTATAAATTAGTATGTTGCATCATTTATAAAATGCTCTATGCATTTTTTTATGACAGTGTTACTCTGCAAAGTAACAACTAACTGTAAGTTTTAGCAAGTCCAGTGCAGTAAAAACTAGGCAATGAGAAGTGGAATTACTCAAAGTACCAAGTTTATCAGAGCTGTATTTAGGAAGAGTACTTGAATAAATTGTCTTTCCGGTTACTCCCTAACTATAGTTGTTCTTACATCTCATATTTTCCTATAAAATGAATTGCAAACTCTGTTACTTGGCTTTGTTTCTGGACTTTACTTTCTAATTTTTGGGGAAATTTTGTAGTCTGGAAGAGCAACGTATCCTAAACAAGCATAAATTGTTGCAGGCAACTTCTAAACTGTCCCAGTGAATCCTTGCAACAGGCTTCTTTTTGGTCCAGATTTGCACTGTGCTTCACTGTAGACACCTGCACATTACACTTGTTTCACTGATGTGACGTACATACTCGTGGCAAATCAACCAAATTAACTTGCATGAAAGAGTTGATGGGTTTTATTGCCTTTGAACAATCATAATGCAGCCAGTTAAACGGCCATAGCATGCAGTGTATTCACAACTGTGATTTTTCAGGTCACGTATTGTGACATGACAGCATTTTGCTGTCACTGTTTTTATGAGTTACAGCCTCCTTGTCACTGTTTAATCCACAGACTCTTGACATGGGGAGTAAAATGTCCTTCAGCAGAGGAAGCAGTGACCAAAATACAGTCTCTGAGTTAACTTCTGTGACACCTCATCCTCGCAGTTCCATTCATGCTCCTCCGGACTGCAAGCAGGTAGCTAGTGGGAGAGAGAGGGACAGACCTATCACCCCAAAAGTTATGCCATTTGTTACAGTACAAAGCATAATTTTTGGAGTAAATTTTGTAAATGGAATATGGATGAATTTCTGCTTTAAAACTTCTAAACCTGAGGGGCTTTGAATCTCAATGGTATTTTAAGGTAGGCCCTATGGCATTGAACGTTATAAATTAATTTAATTACAGATTTAGTTGCACATTTTGACTGTGTTTTGATGGATGTATTTATTTGTGAGGAGATCATTTTTATAATACAGCATGTATAATTGTTGAAACATGGGTTTGTGTTTTTAAACAATTGACAATAAATCTAAGTTTATTATACCTTACTCCCTAATAAGCATGGATTTGCCAATGTTTTGTTAAAACATTGATTATGGTATTGAGTATGATCTCAGTCTAAACATTTATATTGAACAGATTACAGAGAGAAAAACAACAGAGCTTATTTCTTTATTAGGTTTTTAGTTTTATGTATATTTTAAGATACATGCAACAATCCCATTATTAGACTGTTGACAAATGTTTTTTTTTCTTTTGCAGATACCTGAAGACAAGAGATGCACTGAGGAAGAGCTGGACCCCAGCTGGGGAGAGGAAATGAAAGCAGCAGAACTGACTGAAACTGCCCGTGAGTCCCACTCATCAGGGCACCTGGAGTCTGATGGCCATGCTAACTCTGAAACAGTAAGCGGAACAAATAGTCGTCAGAGTGAGTGCACATCATCGCAGGTAGGGATGGAAGCAGAGCCTCAAATGACACCTGCGATTGTGTGCAGCTCAACAACAGACAGGCATGGGCAGCTTGTGGAGGTCCGCAGAAAACGCGGGCGCCCTCGTAAAGTAAAACCGCTGCTGACTGAAGATGTAAAAGATGCAGGTACCATTGGTCTTAATGCAGTTCAGCATAAGGAGATCAGCACGACAATACCTTTGCCAGCATGCTTAGAAAACCACAATAGTGGTCATGTGCCTAACGCTGTAGATGGTCCTTTAATCAGTAATTCTGGTCCTCATACTGTCTCTGATGGTAAAGTAGAAGACACTGTCCCTGCACTGCCAAAAAGAAGAAGAGGAAGGCCAAAAAAATCAGAAATCGCAGCTTTTAAAAATACCATTGCTAAGGCTGCTGCTGCCAGTGCCCCTGCTGCTTCTGCTCATGCTAATAATATTAACGGTCCAGCACGGAGGCTGAGGAGTAGAGGGGAGCAGCAGCCTGCGACACAAGATGGAAAGACTGAATCTGATTGCAAGGTAGAGCCCAAGCAAACTGAACTGACTCCTTCAGAAAGTAGTAAAACATCCAATTTACAAGGTGTCAAAAGAAGAAGGTCTAAACTCGCTGATCAGTAAGTTCCAGCTAAAGTGTCCAGGCTGGATGATTCCCAGGAGGCCTTGTCAGTGTTGAGCAATGACACGGGCTGTGGGGAGAGAGCAGAGACAGATAAGCAGGTGGAACTTAACACTGACAAACAAGAGGCTGATATAGATGGAAAAAAAGGTCAGTGTTCCCCACAGCCTGGAGAAGGACAAGAAGAACAGACAAATATAAAGGAGGATGCATCACCACAAAAACTGCGTTCCCAGGCGGCACCTGGGCAAGCTATTCCCTCAGAGGATTTGAACAGTCTAAACTTGGCAAGTCCTACACACAGGTGATGAACCTAAAAGTAGAACAGTTAGTGGGCATGAATTGCAACAAGGAGCCATCAAAAAGCAGTCATGACTACCAAAGGATGTTGAAACTTGGAGAATACAGAGCCTCTACCCACTGACGTAACATCCTCGAAGAAACACCTAAAACCTGTTGGGAGCCCCATGCTGTGAAAGCTGAGAATATAGAGGTGAGCTGGATCATTTAAATCCTGTCGTAGAGCCGAACAGTCCTAAGTCTATGAGAATACAGCGCCAACACCACAGTTAAATCTGAGGGTCAGCGAACCTTCAGGCGCAAGAGGGGCGGCAGAGAAGGAGAATAAATGTTTTGGTACAGACAGAGAAACTTCCAGAGAGACCCAGCCGCCAGAGTAGCGCCGCCTCAACAAAAAGTAGACAGTGGTGATGTGGACAAGGGCCAGGTTGACTGCTAATGCAAATGTTGTCTATGCTAAAAAGGGGGTAAAACTCAGTTGAAATGTGGATTTACTGCGGCGCGTTTGAATTTCTGTCTCAAGTTCATCATCCATCCAGCGGTTCACACAGGAGAGAGACGTTCAAGTGTCCTGAATGCGACAAAGGTTTTAGCAAAACTCAACTTAAATCTTCATCTCAAGACACACACAGAAAGAGCAACATATATCAAAAATACCCATTTGCAAGATCAAATTCTCTTGCTCGATGGCGCTCTCATATGAGAGATGCCGCGCATGAGCTGGCTCAAGGACTTAGAGAACAACAAATCCAAAATCCGAACGGGGGCAACAACCAGGAAGACCGTGAGGGATTTCACATAATTTCATCAGAAAGAGAGCAAAGAAAAGTGTGTGCCAGTGCTGTGGTAAAAACTTCCCATTTCAGTCCGTACCTCATAAGACGTATGCGTGTCCCACACGGGAGAAGCCTTACAAATCGATATATGTGGCAAAGCTTTTGGTCAGCCTATTTCCTCCGTGTTCACGAGCTGACACACTGGTCTGTGAAGCGTTACAACTGCAACGTTATGAAAAAATCATTCACTCATTATAGCAATGCAAAAAATCACCACGTGTAGACCTGCGAAGAGGCATTGATGACTAGCCAAGCAAAGGCAGCGTCGCCTTCACTAACATATCGATTGCCACATCTGCAAGTCTTTGATCATTTGCAGGGTTCAACAGTCACATGAGAGCCCACGGTAGCGAAGCTTTATCGCTGCTTGTATTGTGACAAGCTGTTAGGTGTGCTGTGTAGATTTAACACCCATCGCAATCAGTGCAGAGGAGAGAAAGCAGCGTCCAGCTCGAGGATTAAGGAGGAGGGGCAGTGTCGTTAGCTGGTACAGTGCCTGCTCTGAGGTGTTCATCAGGACAAAAAATTCAGCATCTTCTCTCACACAGCTGCAAACTGCGAACCACAGAAAAAACACTACAAACCAGCACATAAAGAGGCGCATTGCCAACCTAAAGCGATTTCAGTCCACCCGGTCATACTGACTCACCATCTCTCACACCTTGTGTCAGTTAAACAAACTAGACAACAGATCGGGACCCCAGGAAATATCTATGCCAAGTTAGGCGACTGTTCAGACACATGGGCCAGACTCCAGTACATGCTCACATGCCTTGGTCAAAGTTATACTTGTGCCTGTTGCGTAAGACTCCTAGAAAACTGGCAAAACTGTGGCACCACAGAGAAATCCATCGACAGAGACGGCCGCTCACTTGACCCTCCAGGTCACGGGCAAGGTTTCCGGTTTGTGAAGCCTTACAAAAACATGGCGAGCACCCAGAATTCCAGTGGAGACAGGTCAGGCCCTAAGAAAGTGTTTCTACCCCTTATCAGTGTGAGCAGTGCAGATGCAGATTTAAGACACTAGACTTGCTGTTCAATCGCCAGATCTACCATTCCTCAACTTTGTTTTCAAGGACTCTACTTTTGATTTGTCATAGATGATCATACTACAAACAAACAAGAAAACATTTAGCCCTTCACAACAACCATATAGCAACATCACATCCGAACCCTGGGGACAGCAGCTCTCCTCAGGCCTCTTATCCAGTTATCCATTGATTACTCAAGATTCCCTCTAGCCGCAGTTTCTTTTGTCCAAAACCGAGGGTCTTGGTTGGGTAAAACTTCCCAGTGCCCCAACAGCACCACGTTTAACCCAAGATGAACCCAGTCATGACAAGACAGTTGAAAATGCACTCGGGAAACCCACATCACACCTTTGAGAACTGTGAAAAGAACCACGCAACCAAAATGCCAACATATCAAGCGAAAAGAGAGTCTTCAGGCGGCATTAAGTGTGCTGTGTGTGAGTAATGCCTATCCTGCCATTTCAGACCTTTATCACCACACTATTTGCAGCATGCCAGGGCCAGGTGTAATAACTGGAGTGAAGAATGGGCTCCCCTTCTACATCAACTGTTTTGTTGTTTTACAGGGGTCCTGCAGTAGAAAATATAAAAACATTGTTACACACCTGGAAAAGCTAGGAAAACTCTTTATTAAGATTGATTTGTTCTCGGTTTCCAAATAATGATGATGATGTACAAAATGCTGACACTTCTATTTTTCATGAACTTCATGAAGCAATTTAAGACAGAAACCATTTAGCTGTCTTTGGTTTCCTATAATTAAATTTCTGTCAATCAGAAAGAACAGAGATGGAGATGGAGAAAATGTAAAATTGGTTACAGGAGGATTGCACTGGTGTCAGGAGATACCTAGATGTTTTGTACATTTAGTGCATTGATAAAGCAACCTTGGAATAATGTAATTGGCTATATAACAATGTATTTGAACACAGAAATTGTGCACTGTATGTAAATGATCAATCATAAAACACCAGAATACAGTTAGCAAATATTTATATGTGAAATAATAATCACTTAAATATTTTCAAATCTCATTACTCTTGTCTGCTACTTTTAAATTTCTACTTGAAAAGTACAGTGGCCATCCACAGTGTGAGAAAATCAGCACTGATCAGACATCACACTGAATGAATTCATGAACTCTGAAGTTTTGTTTGACAAACCTGACCAGAAAATGATTGGAACACTGCAACAATAAATTCAGTTTATAGTTTATATTTTAAATGTGCTGATTTTCTCATCATGACCATGTAAGTGAGTAGTCCAGTATAGTTTTACAAGTTTCAAACACTCATCAGGATGCATTCATTTACTGTGTGACCACTGTGAATTTAATATCAACATCATGAAGGTCTATTCTTGACTAATACAAGTCAAGCTGTTACGAAAAATGTGTTGTACTGATTGCAAATTTGGTCTACAACAATGACATGCATCTGCATTCTGTAGTTATATTTTGAAGGTCAGTGTCAGCTTCTGTTGTGCACATGTTTGTCAAAGAGTTTGCTCTGTTGTGGACTTATAATATGATGGCTGAAATCAAGTGACGCTAGATTTTCCAGACAATGTACTGACAAACGCACATTCCACAACCTGCCTCACCAAGTGAGTTTTGTTGAACATCCATCGCTGTTCACGGCTTCTGAAAAACTACATTTTCGTGCTTTGATGCCAGGTCTGATTTTGTTGAACTCATGAAAAAAAGACAATTCAAAAAATGTTTCCCACTTGGACAGCATGATCTCTTGTGTATATATAGTTTTATGCAATAGTTTGTCTTAAGAACAATAAAGATCACTTTTGTATTCATATTTGGTGTTTAGTTTTGTGGGTACATGTGAACAGTTAAACACCTTTGTGCTATAGTTAAGATAACCATGAGATGCTGCTGCTGCAGTCCTGAAATATTTCTAGTGATGATATGATGCTGAAGTTTAAGGCAAGTGGATCTTTTTTATGTAGATTTTTGTAGTAGTAGCATGTGAAGGACCATCACAGTGGGTCATGTTTAATAACTGCAGGGTAAACATTTTGGTTGTGATTTATGAACCTGTTGCAGCATGGTTTAATGGCCCATAGCCATGAGTTTGAGTGAAATGTGTAGTGTTCTGCTAAGAAACTAAACATGAGTGAGCTTTTAGGTTTTTCATTTATTCAGGGGATATGCATTTTCCTGTCTCACAACAAATGGCTGTAACTTTAGTTGGAGGACATGGTGCTGCGAATCCAGGAGTTGTAGTTGCAGACCTTGGCGTAGACTCCAGGCTTGTTCCTCTGGGCGCAGCCGTAGCCCCAGGACACCACACCTGCGGCGGCCGTTGCACACCAGGGGCCACGGAGTCACCCTGATAGGACACAGACAGAAAACAAGTCATGAGCAGAGGTGTTCTGAAGTTAAATGTGTCCACTTGAAGAGACAGTGATGAAGACTTCAACTGGTACCTGGCAGGAGTCCTTGCTCCCTCAGGAATCCAGCACAGAACATGTTGAGTGATCTGGCAGGGTGGGGAGTTCCTGCAGCTGCTGTCGGCTCAGGATGGGGCATCCAGGCACCTCAGGCGGTCGGGGTGCCTAGAAAGAAAGGAGCCATGTAAATCTTCATACCCCATCATGTACCAGAAGTCATTCAGATATGTTGCAGTGTTTACTGACCACGGAGGCTGCTGGTGTTGCCCATCCAGAGGATCAGGCAGCGGGTGCCAAGTGACACAGCTGGAGGGCAGGACAGTGCAGGGCTTGTGTATTGAGGTGGCGGGGCTTGCTCAGCTTAGTCAGCAATGTCATTGTCAGGTGCAGCTGCTGTACCTGGGGTGACGGATGACCTTGGCAGGATTGATGCTTGCTGGTGCCCTCGCTGACGATGTTGTGCTCACCAAAGGCGAACCTGGATGCTGGCTGAGAGAAGCATGAGGTGAGAAATTCATTTCATGTTTACTTCACTGGTTTCACTGTGAATGTTGACAGGCTTGTGGTTTCACGTGAATCTAATATCCACTGTCTTGACTTACGACTTGTAGCAGTGGAGGCATGAACACCACCCAGGTGCTGGAGATCGAGGAACCTCCACAGAAGTGGTAGCCAGGTTCAGAGAGACCTGGTAGGGCTGCAGGTTCTTTTCTGCACTTTCGTGGCCTCCAACGATCTTGTCCCTCATCCTCAATGGGGCAGCATCTGATAGAGTAAAATTTACACGAACTTATGTTTAATAGAACAGACATTTTCAAAGAAGTCTTTAGTAAAATAACCTTTCAGTCTTACTCTGATGGTCAAAATCATTATAAAAGTAAGTAACATTTATGATTTGCTTTAGTCTTCATACTCACATGCCACTGCGAACAGAGTGGAAAAGATGAAAGCCTTCATGATGGTTTCTGCGAGCCTCGGTGCCTGTTCATCTTTTTGTTGCAAACCCATTCTGTCCCTCTGCTATCGATTGACAGGTCACTATTTTTTACCCATATCTTTGATATTGAAAACACATCTGGATGTGAGGCAACATATGTCCTATGTACAGTATGGTATGTCTTGGTTCAACAAACAGCCTGACACATATGCATAAGGCCTTTAGCATGGGAGGCTCGATTTCATGTATTGTAGTGTTATACCTCACATAACCTACTGTTGTGTGAGTCTCTTTTTTTGTTATTCAAGGAGAAATATTTTACATTTTGAATCTGTTATCTATCTAATTATCTCAGTGATCATTCTAAATCCTCATCTTGTACAATAGATGTCCCTTACTAAGAGATACAACAGCTTTAAAAGTTGTACATCAGTTGTTTTTCATATATAATGATAAATATCATGAATACAGGTCACTTCTCAACATGGATTAATATGCATACAAAGAATATTCGAGCCATTGAGAGTTTACAGTCAGAAATGTCCTGAAAGTGGCTTTACAGTGGCAGGCACGTTTTGAAGAATTATTGTGGTTTAAGAACTAAAAGTGGCTTCTTTTGATTAATGTACCTCACACTGAAACTGAGGAGGATGTGGTGTACAACTGGAGTGGCATTTGAGCCCCACACAAAATGAATTAATGTTAATTTACACTCAGACTCCCCTAATAACTTACTTAAGATGTTGTATTATTAGATGGCAAAATACTGAACTAAAACTAAAATATATTTTAACATATTTTTAAATGATTTTTTTTTATTTGGGTCCATTTTTCATTAGGAAACAAAATTGTGAATAGAAATTTTGATACGATTATGTTCAGGTTTTCCGCTCTTGAGATTTAATGTGTCTGTCATGTTCTGCAAGACAAGAAAATATGTGGAAGAAAAATAGAACTGTGAACAGATTACATTAATATTATCAATCATTTGATAAGCTTATTGATAAACTCTAAGGCTGATACAATGTTATATTATTTTTTCAGAATAGCTAACTAACTATTTCACTGTGCTGTTACTTATGTCAGTCAAAATAAAATGAAAAGTAAATGGCAGAGCAGTGAAATGATACATAATAGAAAAGCCAATTTTCTCAGAGAGCCACATATACAGAAAAAAACATCTCTTTCTTAAAAACATCCTGATCATTAATTTTTAGAGTATTATTTAGTTTTGTTTGTTGAAATCAAACAATTTCAGCAATATTCTATAATTGAGTGGAATAATCAGTAACTGAGTATTGTTCTTCCAACATAATAGGCATTGCTCTAACAGTTTTAAATTAAGTTCTGTAATTTAAGCTTTTTGTGAGGCAGTAGCTGTGAAGTTCTTAAGTGACTGGGATAATTTAATATGTGGAAAATATTGTGCTATTCAGACTGTAGAACCTCACGCTGGGCAGCAGACATTCTTCCTACATAACCTTAACTATTCACACAACCCTTACACCATAAGAAAGTATACATAGTAAACGCATTGCCATAAGCTTTCTAAAAATGCTTTATATCTCAACACCAGGTAATCCTGAAAAAACAATTGAAAAGTCAAGCAAATATTGTTGAAAATGTTTTTATTAAATATAACCCAACTTCCGAATGTGTACACTGTGACTTTAGGGTGCTATTGTTGGCATTTTAAAGCTAATTTTCATACATGTAACATATGGGACTGACTGCCCATTCAGAAAATCATCCATTTAGTTGGAGGACATGGTGCTGCGAATCCAGGAGTTGTAGTTGCAGACCTTGGTGTAGACTCAGGCTTGTTCCTCTAGAGCGCAGCCGTAGCCCCAAGTTTCACCTGCAGCTGACACGTTGCACACCACGGGGCCACGGAGTCACCCTGATAGGACACAGACAGAAAACAAGTCATGAGCAGAGGCAGAGGTGTTCTGAAGTTAAATGTGTCCACTTGAAGAGACAGTGTTGAAGACTTCAGCTGGTACCTGGCAGGAGTCCTTGCCTCCCTAGGAATCCAGCACAGAACATGTTGGAGGTGATCTGTCAGGGTGAGGTTCCTGCAGCTGCTGTGGCTCAGGATGGGGGCATCCAGGCCTCAGGCGGTGGGGTAGTAGCCTAGAAAGAGAAAAGGGCAAAATGTGTAAATCTTCCTTTTCCCCATCATGGTATCATGCCAGTCATTCAAGATATGTTTGCAGTGTTTACTAACTTCCAGAGCTGCTGGTGTTGCCCCATCAGAGATCAGGCAGCGGGTGCCAAACCCGGCGGCACAGCTGGAGGCAGGGACCGCGGTGCGGGCGTGGCTGTTGAGGTGGTGAGCTTGCTCAAGCAGTCAGCATGATGTCTGTTGGCGCCCAGGGCTGCTGCTGCTGTACCTGCGGTGGCGGACATGACCTTGGCAGAGTTGATGGTACTCGGTGCCCTCGCTGACAGCGATGTTGGCTGCTCCACCAAGAGCGAACCTGGATGCGGCTGAGAGAGAAGCATGAGGGTAAAAATTCATTTCATGTTCACTTCACTGGTTTCACTGTGAATGTTGACAGGCTTGTGGTTTCACGTGAATCTAATATCCACTGTCGTGACTTACGACTTGTAGCAGTGGGCAGCAGACACCACCCAGGTGCTGGAGATCAGGGAACCTCCACACAGAAGTGGTAGCCAGAGTTCAGAGAGACCTGGTAGGGCACAAGTTCTTTCTGCACTCGTGGCCTCCATGATCTTGTCGTCCTCATCCTCAATGGGGCAACATCTGATAGAAGTAAAGATTTACCACAGTTTATGTTTAGTAGGACTGAAATTTTCAAAAGGAAATCTTAACCAGTTTTTAAAATATTTTGTATTTACTCCAACTCTCTTATTTTAAAAACTGAGTAAAACCAAGGCTCATACTCATGCCACTGCGAACAGAGCCAGAACAATGAAAGCCTTCATGATGGTTTCTCTGAGCCTCATAGCGTCAGCTCAGCTCCATTACTGACCCTTTACCCAAACCCTCTGTCCCTCTGCTATCTCTGCTTGGCCAAGGCGTGAATTTCCATTTGCCTTTCTCTTACCAACCAACCTGTGAAAGAACACATCTGGAGGATGAGGGCAAGCACATTGATAATGTGCTATAGTCCAGCCACCAGCCACATACATACAGTGTGTGAAAAATTTAACTAATGACTTTGAGATTATATAATTTGGAGGAAAAATACCAGCGTTTAAATTAAAAGAAAATTTATCAGTGGTCTGTGTTTCATTTACAGTGTTCACATCTTCCCCAACCTTCTATTTAAAGACTTTTGTTAACTTTGCCTCTCTCCTAAATCCATAATTCATAAAACACTGACTCCAAAACAAAGTGAGAGAGACAAGGATCAAATGTTTCAAACTTCTTATTTGAATACAGTCTATTACAGGTACAAGGAATTCTTATTGTAATTACTACTCACATCATTACTGTATATATCAATACTTTATCTGTGTTTAATTCCGTTCTATTTTCAGTGGGAATAATACTTGTCCTCAAAAATGTCTCAGACTGTCTGCAGTGCTTGTGGTTTTAATAGCTGTTGAGACTGCGCTGACACATGAATGAATCTTACGAGTGAAATTATAGGTTTCATACAGTATTTAGTACTGTTGTTTTTTATTTTTTGTCACACTAGTGAACTGAAGCAACGTGCATCAATAACTCAGGGCAACTTGTTCTGTGTTGTAAATATCCAAGGTGTGATGAAATAATCACAGTATTTATCATCAAGGCAACTAGTTACCACGAGCTTTTATATATGATTTCACTGATTTGGGCAACATGCAGTCAGCGTTTGCTTTTATTCTGAATTAAAGAAATCTTAATAGTCATTCTCTAAAACTCCCTCATGCCCATAGTTTTGTACAATCTTTAAATGTTTATTTGGCAGAGTGCTGAACTGCCTTTTTCAAGATTATGGTGCTAAGGACTTATTTTCATTTTTACAGCTTTCATAGAATTGTTTCTTTTTATCTCAAATGTTAGCGAAAAGTATTTAATTTTGTGCCAACAATCATTTTTGATAAGCAGAGTTCTTGTTATTCATATTATTCAGGATTCTGGGTGATTTTCACATCTATCTTGTATTCTATCTAAAGGAATATTATTATATAATATTATAATATTCTATTTTCCCTTCTTGCTTTCAGTTTCTCTTCATAGGTAAATCTCTGTTTTATTCAAAGCACAAAACAAGGAATGAGACTTGAGTGAGGTTCATGTTAATCATTTATTTTACTGAAACAGCTGTCTCAGAGATTCCTTAGTAAAGACTTTAGTTGGAGGACATGGTGCTGCGAATCAGGAGTTGAGATTGCAGACCTTGGTGTAGGCGCGGGCTTGTTCCTCTGGGCGCAGCCGTAGCCCCAGGACACCACACCTGCAGCTGACCGTTTGCACACCACTGGGCCACGGGTCACCTGATGGACAGACAGAAAACAAGTCATGAGCAGAGGTGTTCTGAAGTTAAATGTGTCCCTTGAAGAGACAGTGTTGAAGACTTCAGCTGGTACCTGGCAGGAGTCCTTGCCTCCTCGAGGAATCCAGCACAGAACATGTTGGAGGTGATCTGTCCAGGGTACAGGAGTTCCTGCAGCTGCTGTCGCTCAGGATGGGGCATCAGCACCTCAGGCGGTGGTGGCCGCCTAGAAAAGGGCAAAATGTAAATGTTGCTTACCCCATCATGGTATCATACCAAGTCATTCCAGATATGTTTGATGTTTACTAACTTCCAAGAGCTGCTGGTGTTGCCCCATCCAGAGATCAGGCAGCGGGTGCCAGGCATGGCGGCACAGCTGGAGGGCAGGGACCTGACAGGCAGCGTAGCTGTTGAGGGTGTGAGCTTGTTTCATGATCAGCATGATGTCATTGTCCAGGTTGCTACAACCTTGGGGTGACGATGACCCAGAGTTGATGAACTGTCGCGCCCTCGCTGATAGCGATGTTGCAGCTCACCAAGACGAAACTGATGCGGCTGAGAGAGAAGCATGAGGGTAAAACTATTCATGTCTACTTCACTGGTTTCACTGTGAATGTTGACAGGTTTGTGGTTTCACGTGAATCTAATATCCACCGTCTTGACTTTACGACTTCTGTAGCAGTAAGGCAGCAGACACCACCCAGGTGCTGGAGATCGTGAACCTCCATGAAGTGGTAGCCAGAGTCATGAGAGACCTGGTAGGCACAGAGTTCTTTCTGCACTCGTAGCCTCCAACGATCTTGTCGTCCTCATCCTCAATGGGAGCAGCAACTTTAACATAAACAGGGAGTTATAACAATTTTAAAACCTCAGACTCACCTTTGTTAAAAAAATGTCCACAGACAAAAATACACAAGAACTTACAAGCTGCAGCAAACAGGGCAAGGAGAATGAAGTACTTCATGATTATGCTGTGCACCTACTGAGCTCACACACAACACGACCAGATGCAGTGGGTTTATATAGATACCAGCTGAATACCTAACTCGACCTCTCTTTATCTATCTCTGTCTCTCAAGGATTTTTCCACGCATGCACTGTGCATGGAAAATTTCCCACCAATCCCATGCTGACTCAAACTAGGTGGGAAACAGCAGCATGGTCAAAGAGAATTGCCATGAGTGGTTTATTTTAAAAAAATACAACCCTAA
Source organism: Lates japonicus (assembly GCA_033238685.1). Classification (NCBI taxonomy): domain Eukaryota; kingdom Metazoa; phylum Chordata; class Actinopteri; family Centropomidae; genus Lates; species Lates japonicus. Next base: position 356,665 of record BRZM01000063.1, on the reverse strand, counting down.
AAACTTGTGTCCTCAAATAACTGTCACTGTGCAGATTTTCAACCTATAGCATTTGAGATCTCATTAATGACTGTAGTTCTAAACTCAAATGATTTACTATCTTAATCTTGGGTACATTGTCCTAGAAAGTTGTGTGAGAGCCATCATATAAATGGATTATAGGGGAGATCAAAACTATTTGAGTTTGGTGAAAAGAAGAGCTCCATGTAAATTCAATCAAATATTAATTCATCATTAAGAGACTTCATTCTCTATATGCTGAACTGCCTCTAGATAAATGTCATATTTTCGCACGTTCAGCTGATATGCTTTGACTCTCTAGGTTTTAATTGGAGTTAATTAATCTGCGGTGTCGCAGTTAAACAGAGTCTCCATTTCCCTATAATTAGGACGGAATGACTCAGATCCTCCCGGGGCCCTTTCTTTGAATTTACAGCACATATCAGCTCCTTTCCAGGAAATTAGAGAAAAGTACACGACCAGTACAAATGAAACCGAGGTCCATCTGTTCAACATCTCCGAACTGTGATTGGTCCGGGACATGAAACCCCTCGGTGATGTCATCAGAAAGCGACCGCGCTCGGTTTGTGTATCGGCTGCTGAGCTAACAGCTGCACCGATTGTGTTTTGGTTTTGTTTTGCCTCCCATGTGCCGTTATCATGAGGTAAGAAACACACACAAAAAAACAGCGTCAGCTTTCTCCTCATTTCCGCTTGGCGGCCGCTGGCGGTTCAGCTAAAGCTGCTGCTTTACCTGAAGCTGTGGTTAGCCGTTAGCTAACATCTAGCTCCATTGCAAGATCAGCGCCTAATGTATGCGGAATGCGCAACCATTGCGGATGTGGTGCAGAAAAAAATGCGCATCGATGCGACAGAATCCAGAAGTCAGCCTCACTGAGAAATAGGAACGTGGCTAATTGAAAATGCTACGCAGTTGTAAGCAGTGTTATGTTTTGTTGTTGTATTTCAGCTCTGGAAGCGATTCTCTGCCTGGGTGATGCTTCTCACTGTCAAACAGCTGGACGTTCAGATGTAGCTGTCAGCCTGCTCCAGATGTTTCTTACACAGTATACAGATGTCTTCAGTAACATATCAATATGCGTGAAGTGACACAAATGGATTTAGGTTGCTGCCGTCAGCCAGAAAAGTCTGTGGACTTCATGCTCTAAACATACACAACATGACTGAATCTCTCACTGAGCTGCAGCAATGACTTGATTAATGTGAAGAATAGTGTTAAAAAATAGCACTCAAAGATATTTCAACTCTATATTTCTTAAGAAATCACCCCATCGTGTGTGTGGTAGCTCATTATTATCTGATGCAGTATACTGAAGAGTAGTAATGTCTTTAGCAGTAGGCTCAGTTATACCTTGAACTCGTGTTGATGGGGAGGCAGCTGTCAGAATCAGAATTGGCCCGCCAGTCAGTTCTGCTGTAAATCAGGTCTGACCGATGACTGAGTACTACGAGGAGGGGGGGCTGCTGTACGAGCAATCACCTCCCATGCACATCAAAGTGGAGTCTCCGGAGGGACCCTTTGGAGGGGGAGCCTCAGAAAACGGCTTCCCCAGGGAGGATGAGGACTCGGAGGGCAGCTGCGACCAAAACAGTGGATTGCCCGGGGGGCTCCCCTTCAACGTGGTAGTGGTGCATCCGAACATCATGGCACCCGGCATGTCCTCAGATGACCTCTTGTCCATCGAACAAAGTAAGCCTGAATGAGATTAAGAGCATTATGGGAAACAGGATCAGCCATTTCCTTGTGTATTTGTAAACTTCTGCAGAGCATGTGGATCCTAATGGAAACAGTGTGTGAAATATGTACACTTATGGAATTCTTTCTTTCTTTTTTTTTTCTTAAGTGCAGCATTTTGTTTTGCTAAAAGAACATTTGCTCCATTATCAACATATATATATATTGGCTTAGCACAGTAAATGAGACTGACACTGTTAAAGCACATTTGTCTGCCTCACACAGTATATTTAGCTTCACTTGATATTTTTCCACTCCCTTTTGGGCTGTCCTCTCACCTTTCTCTCTACAGACAGAGCTATGTCGGCTGCACTGGCTGCTGGTGGTGCAGGAAAAAGAAAGAGTCGCTTCAGTGGAGCAGAGCTGGAGGTTTTGGTGTCAGAAGTCACCCGGTGTGAAGGAGAGCTCTTCGGTCCTGCGGGGAGGCTTCGGCGGCGGGAGAGAGAACGCATCTGGGCAGGGATCCTAGAGAGAGTCAACGCTGTGTCCAGAGTCCCACGTACCCTTCGAGAGGTGAAGAAGCGCTGGGATGACTTAAAGAGGCGCAATGGCGGCAGGCTGGCGGATGCCCGCCACCGCAGCTGTTACCTGCCATCCAGCAGAGGGGCCTCAATGCTTGGGCGTCCTTCCCAGCCAAGCCCCAGGCTTCAACAAGCCCGACAAAAGCAAAACACCCGACCAAAGCCCAGCTTTCCATGTTTCCCCGATTCTGATACAGGTAAAAATAAGTTGATCAAATAATCAGCTGCATTTCTTTGTAGAATCTGTAGATGCAACTAATATCTACTGTGGTTATGTCCATTTACAATTTTTCTTGCAGGTGTTGGAGTGGAGGGATCAGAGAGAGATGGTTTGGAGAAAGACGAGGACAATCCTGAGCGTGAGAGAGACATGGGAGAACCTGAGTGTGAACCAGTAGAAAACAGCATGGAGGATAAATTGGGATTAGGACTGGGTCTGGGCATTGGACCACCCCCTCCATCAGAACGATGGCTGCCTCCTTCTCCACTCTACAGTGCTCCCTTCCTTAATGGCAGCCCTCAACCCAGCAGTCCTCAGCCATCGCTTGGAGCACAGCAGGGTCCTCTTGAAGCCCCTCCACGCAGCTCCTGGCTTGAAGATGAGCTGCGAGGGTTAGGAGAAGCAGCAATTCAACTGGGGAATCGGGTAGAAAAGAGTCTGCGGGAGTTTGGGGAAGGTTTCAGACAGGACATGAGAACACTTGTTGCTTCGCAAGAGGCATTAGCAGTCAGTCTACAACAAAACAATGTCCTCTTACAAAGGCTGTTAGGAGTGCTTGAGGCCCAGCAACAACCACAGCCGCAGCAACATCGTGTACAACAAGTGCACCAATCACAAACATCTCAACAGCACTTACACCCACAGCCAGCTCTGCAGCAGCTGCAACACATAGAGCCACAACAACAGCAGCAGCAGCAGCAGCAGCAACAACAACAACAGCAGCAGCGGATTGAGACACCACAGCAGTCACAGCTACAGCATCAGCAGCAGTCACATGTTGTACAACAACAGTCACAACAGCATCAAACACAAATACAGCAGCAGCCACAGGCCACTCCGCATCCGAATAATCAGTCAGGTGTAACGGTGGCACCCGCACCATCGCCCCCTGAAACACATGGCACTTTTCCCTCTGATCCACCCACAGACACAAATGGAAGTGTGCAGAGGCCACGGCGAGGAAGAGCTGTTGATCACAGGCGTAGAAGGCGGCGCTGAGGAGAAAGTACTTAAAAAATCAATGTGCGCGTTATGCATATTTGGAGTTTCAAAATGTGACAAGAAATTATGCTCTTTTTCTAATGACAGTATTTCTGTAAAAAAAAATAAACTGAGCTGTTTGGAGTTTTACTTCTCACTCCAAACCAGTGATTCATCTCACACTTAAGTTTGTCTTTGAAGAGGACTGAATACGAGGTAATGGGGTGGCCTTAACATTAGCTTGGTTCCTCAGACATACATACAATATTGTGCTAGAGTACTTTGTAAGAAACCGTTTGCTCTGTGGGGTGACAACTTCATTCATGAGACATTCAATACCCAGACAACAACATACTGTAGGTGCTGATGTTTAATATGCATGTCACTGTACATGATCTGCAGCAGAGCTGCGAAGCTTATGAAGCTCTTACTAGTTCAGTACTGTTTCAATTCTCCTGATATACTAACTACATCGTCATAAAGTACTTGTAATCTGCAGTTGTTACCATACAGTATATTGTAGTTATACAGCTAATGTAATTACCTGCTAATGTATGCTTGTGCTTTTTTAAAGGACAATTTCATGGTACATACTTTTCCAACTTTGGTTGGACAATAAAGTTAGACTGTGTTCTGTTCAGTGCGTTTTGGGACAAAAATGTTACATTTTAAAAAATTGCCAGTTTTGGTGACAAAACAAACAGAAAAGACAGAAAACATCAGACATAAACCTCACAATAGGCTTCAGACTTTGATTCATATGTTTCTGGTGGAATTTAAAAGCATACATAAGTATGTAGGGGCTATTTATTATTATCTTGCATGCTGTATGATGGATGTGTTTGTAGATAGTTGCTAAGAAACAGCATATGGCCATCATCTAAGTAGTTTTGCACACGCTATATTTTGTAGATAGCTACTGTTCCGATGAAATGTAACTAAACTTTAATAAAAGTCAGACGTGGACTGCAAATAAATCCAGCAGATCACTTGTGGATTTGTTACATAGCGTATAAAAAAGTGGATGTATTGTTAACGGTTATGTTGAAAAAGTTTATTTATGTTGAATTAATTAAGTTGTGAAGAGACCATTTGGTATGTTGAACAACAAAGTCGCAGCAGCAGTAGAAAGGGAAATGTATCATTCAAGGCTTCGAGTCATATTTTCTGACATGATGAATTACATCTGGTTGTCGGTTATAATTGTTTTATTTTGAAAGTTTCGACCGGAAATATCATTCCTTGTTGAGGCTGGCTAGCATGATCCTTGTGTGCTCTGGACAAGGGGGTGCATGGGTGAAACATGGCCGCCGTAGACCCATCGGAGACTCCAAAACGACAGAAATCCCCTGCGGAGGAGGTGGAAACATCTGGGGAGAAGACCGAGGCGGTGGGGTCGGGATGCGGCTCAAATCAGAGAGACGAAACAACATGTAAGAAAACCACGGAGAGCCCCGACGATGAGCGGAGAGCCAGTGTTGGCAAAGACGGTGTCTGTGTTGCCAGCCATTCTGAGGTTAGTGTCGAGTCCGGTGCTGGAGCCGACAAAACGACATGTAATTCACCGGAGGACCTAACGTCGGCTGAAAAAATGGCCGAGGCGGCTGGCAGCGACCAGCGGGCTTTCGACTGGTCCGAAACTGAAGACGACGATGAAGAGGCGAACACACACAAGGAGGAAAAAGACAAGTGTGGTATGCTAACGTTGTTAATGTATTTTAGTATTAGCTTTAGCTTCCAGGCTAACCTGGGCTGTAGCTCTCACTAAAGGTTCACTACACCCTGTGCTCTGTCAACTCAGCTAACGTTATTTACCATAACAAAACAAAGCTAGCATCCTGCCCTGAAGACTGTTATCTGGGCTCAGTGTGGATAGCTGTGGTAGCTGCATGTTTGTTTGGCTATCAACAGATTGGTTGGTTGTTGTTTCTTTTTGTTTGCTAAGTTATTTTTGTGCTGTGCTTTTTTTTTCTTCTTCCAGACCTCAATAATGTAACTGAGAGTGCTGAACAGGAGCAGCAGGGTACACATGTTGATGATAACATTACCACTGATGCAAAGGAGCTCCACAAGGATACTGATAAGAGGAGCACAGAGAAGGTCCTTGGTGAGGAGCCAGTGGGAGATGTCGGCAGGATAGAGGATGTGGTCGAATATGATGAGGAGGCAGACCGAGGGGAGGGTGCTGATTTGGCAGTTAAGCCAAAAAAGTGCCGTTTGGTGTGCAAGGAGTGTGGGAAGAGGTTCACCCGCCGCGAGACATTCAACCTCCACCGCCACTTTCACGCACACGAGGATGAGCTCATGCCTCTCACCTGTAAAGAATGCGGCCTTAGCTTTCAGCACCGCAGCAGCCTCATTAAACACAGAAATGAACATAAAGAGAAGGAGGAGCAACTTGTTACTCTAAAGAAGGAGGTTCAAACAAAGGAGGAGGGTAGTTTTGAATGTGCAGAATGTGGGAGGTTCTTCTCTGCAGTGGATAAGCTGAGGGACCACAACTGCAGCAATACAGTCGAAAAGCCTTACCACTGCCCCCTGTGCCGCCAAGAGTTCCAGTTCAAGGTGTCTGTCACAAAGCACATGATGACCCACTCCCAGGAGAGTATGTTTACCTGCCAAGAGTGCAATCAAACCTTCCCAAACACCATCGCTCTGCGCTTTCACCAGCGATGTCACACCGCCCTCAAGCCCTATGAATGCCCGGAGTGCGGCATGGTTTTCAAACACTACTCCGTCATGGAAGACCACCGTCGCAAACACACAGACAGCGCACGTTCTCACCTGTGCAACATCTGCGGTAAGACCTTCAAGTACAGCAGCCTCCTTCATCAGCATCAGTATCTTCACACAGGCCAGAAGCCCTTCCGCTGCCCCGAATGTGGTAAAAAATTTGCCTTTGCCCAGAACATGAAGGCACACTGCCGCCAGCATAGACTGCGTGAAACCAACTCCTCTAGTGAGCAGCCCTGCGAGCAGGCCCCAGTACCTGCGCAGGAGGCAGTTAGAGGGCTGGGAAAAGAGAACGCGCACCAGAGCGAGGAACCGAAACGCACCTTCAAATGCCCCCTTTGTCCCCAGACTTACTCTGCACCAGCTAACCTGAGAGCCCACATGCTAATTCACGAGGCAGAGTATGAGACGCTGGAGAGAACGCCCAGACCCCCAAGGGAGATTAACAAGTACTGGGAAAAAGGACACACCTGTCCACACTGCCCATGTGTTTATCGTGATGAAGCCAGTTTAAATATACATCTGTTAAGTGTCCACAAGTCTGTAGCACAATATTTAGAAAAGGCGGCAGAACCGCCTAAAAAACAATTGAATTCATTAAGCAGTGATAATGTGCAGGGGAAATGGAGAAACGATGGCATCAGTATTAAGTCATACAAGTGTTCTGAATGTGGGAAAACTTTCCGCCATCGCTCAGTGTTAGAGCTTCATATGCGCATACATTCCAAGGACAAGCCTTATCAGTGCAAAGTCTGTGGCAAGGGCTTTAGATTCAGTAGCTACTTACAGCAGCATCTCATCATTCACACAGGCAAGAAGCCATACAAATGTCCTGACTGTGGGAAAGACTTTGCCTTCCTGCAGAACATGAAAACACATCAAAAGCTGCATCAGGAGAAACCATTCCGCTGCACCAGCTGCCGCAAAGGCTACAGCGACGAGACCCAGCTGCAGCACCATATGCTGTCACACAATGGTGACAAACCTCACAAGTGTGACCTGTGTGACAAGAGCTTTGGGTTGGCCTATCTTCTCCGTGATCACATGAACACACACACGGGAGAGAGACCTCACCGTTGTGATGAGTGTCACAAAACCTTTTCCTGGTTTAGCAGCCTGCTGGTGCACCAGAAAATTCACGCTCGCAAGCGTCAAGGTTTCAGCCCATATAATTCTTTCCCAATTGGTGCTAGGATGAGAGGCAGGGGTACCAGGGGGAGGAGAGGAGGGAGGCTCCTTTGGGGCTGGTCTAGACCATTAGGAGGCTCTGGGATGGTTAACTCGCAGCCATCTCCATTTCCAGTTTCTGTGCTAAGAGATGCTGAGTTGCACAGAAGGGCAGTGCAGACTCAGTCTTCCATGCTCTCGTCTCGCATGGATCTACAAAACAGACAGCAGAAGGAGCCATGGATGTCCGACCTACACCCTCAACCGGTGCAGTGGAAGGTGGACGGCGGGGAAGTAATGCCTGTCCCGTCGTCGCAGCAGCAGCACACAGCTCCACAGCAGGCACAGTTTGACAGCTCCCCAGGACTACAGCAGCATCATCAGAAAAGTTCAGGCTGGGCGGATAGCCCTTTGATAACTCAGTCAGGCCCCACATCTGCTCAGAGTCTAGAGTCATCACACATGAAAGAGAGCGGAGCTTCTATCGTCAGCTCCCACCCGGCATCTGTGCCAAAAAAATCCAGCCCATTAGCAGTGAGTGAGATGGAGCAGCACAGGCAGCTCAAGCCTGTCACTTGGAGTAACACACCCACATCCACGGTGCTAGCTTCCACAAGTTCCCTGCAACACGATTTTTCTCTTCCTTCCTCTTACATTGACGGGGCAGCTCTGTGGAGCGTCAGACCCACTCCACTTGCAAATTCGCGGAGCTCTCCAAATAAGCTCGGTCAAGAGCTTCAGCTGCCAAGATGGCCCGGTGCCCCGGTGTCAACACAAAAGGAGCCATCCACACCTCCTAAAAAAGAGGACAATAGAGTGTGGGACATGAGTAATCCTCAAGTAATACCATCGACTGTTAGCCAGCCAGAGAAGCCGTGGAACGGCTGTGAGCCGCAGAAGCAGTGGGCCTCAGGCTTAGCAGGTGCATCCACCTCAGCTCAAATAGACCAAAGCAGTGCTATGCCAATTTCAACTCCTGTTTCTCTCGGGGTAGGTAGCACCTTGTGGGACATACAGACACCACCAGGAATTCCAAAGACTATAAACTCCCCTGAGAAATTAGTAAATAACCAAGATTTTCAGCTGCAGCAAAAGCAGGTGTCATCTGGCTGGGCCAATGTACAAAGTCAGACAGCGACACAGAAGGTTCCCATCTCTATTCAATACGAGCCTCATCGTTTTGGCCAGGGGATGGGAACACCAGTATGGGGCTTCCAAAGTAATCCTGTGGGTCCTCAAACGCTGCTCACTGGGCAACTCAAACCAGGGAATGGACAGGAGCTGCAGCAACAACCAATGGTAACGGGCACTCAGATAATCATAAATCAGCCTTCTCCTTTTTTCTCACCTCCACTTGCTCCGCTCCCTCCTCTTGCTTTGCCAGGCCCTCACCCTCTTCACTCTGTCGCAGTTGGTGCACTTCCGAGACCTCCACACCCAAATATTTTTTTCACACCACAGGCAGTGATGAGCGAGAGGCCACACATGCCACAGACCCTGCCCCTACCTCAGCTTGCCCCGCGGACAGAACCTCACAAACTCGGACCCCGTTTGCCTTTTGCCCCAGAACGACTTCTCCAGTGCATGATATGCGGATGCTCTCTCCCTCGAGAGCTGGATCTACAAATGCATTACTTGCAACATGCACAAGGAGAGATCTGACATTTCTACACTAGCAACAAGACTTAGTTATGTTTTTTTATATATATAAATATATAAATATATAATTTTTATTCAATGGAACCTCATTTATTTGATCCTCAGTTGTGCAGTTTGACCAGCTGAGTGGATGGGCATTAGAAACAACAAGATTTAATTGAAACTTGATTTAGTCCACACACTTGTTTCACATTTTATTTAAAATCATTCAGCTCCAAATTAGACTGCACAGTGTGTTGTTTGAAGTAGAAGGTATAAGGTGTATACACGTGCCATAAAATTTGTTTCACTGCTTTTTTAAAAAAGAAAATGCATTTAAGTTATCCAAATACTTACCTGGTGATAAATAACTTCTGAGGGCTGCAGATTAATGAGGTTCTGTGGTCTACATTTCATTTATTGCCAATGACATTTAGATTTAGATAATATTAGTACTTTTATAGTTCTGATCATATGTCCTGAACCATTTGAACTGTGTTTCTTCATGTACAGTATACTGTGTGCCTTTTATGAGTACAGTCTGCATGTCTGCTGTCTTGGTATTCTAGGCCTAGTTTGTGCTTAAGGTAGACTCAACAATGTGACCTCACTCCCAAAACACAGAGCAACTCTTTCTAAGATACTGTAAAGAAATGCAAGTTTTTGCTTTTGAGGCGCGGGGTGGGGCGGGCAGGACTGTTGTGCTCACAGATGACGTGTCAGAATATACAATGAAAAGATGACTGCGCACAGTATTATCCTGTTAGGAAGCACTTGTATTCACAGGGCCACTGGCTGGGTCCTGTTATCTCTAAAGTAAAGTTCTCATGATGATAATTTGGTCAGAGCAAAAGTATCTGAAATCCAAAATGTGACAGTTACACTTAGGGTCGTTTCACAGTGAGAAGTTTGTATAAATGTAACTCTTGGGTTATTATTGGAAAGGGGGAGAAAGTAGTGTCATTACTCAATTCAAAACTTCTGATGCTGTTGTCAAATAAAATGTCAAATGTGTTTCGCTCAAATTGGCCCAGTCAATTTCAGCTAATTTGTGGCAGTGTGTTATGACTGTTTAACACGTGATAATTCAAACTGATTCTGGTTGGCAGTGCTTAGCACCTACTATAAACTGATGAGTGCCATGTAATGTGTATCTCATACCAGAATTACTATTTCAGATTGGAATGTACCCATGTTTATAAAAAATGAAGTCCACTTTTGAGTACAGTTCAATGTATTATTTGTGAATAATGAATGAATTTCATTCCACAACCGTAGATTTAGATGAGTACAGAATCCCATCTCCTCCGTTACAGAATGGGCATTTGAGTAGCTTTGGTTGCCCAATAAGTGACTGAAAATCATCATTACTACTGTAAAATAAACACAAGGTCCATTTGCTGAAAAAAAGAAGAACCGTTCCTGTGCGTTTTAAGATTCAGCGTCTTAAGATGTAAAAACGTGCCCTTCTACCTCTATCCACTGTTTTAGCATGGAAAGGAATAGAAATTTCCCATGATGTCTACATATTGGATTAAATAAAACTTGCCTTTGATTATAATGTTGTGTTGTGCTATACTTGATTTGTACACCTAATGATTAACTTTTAACATTTAAGCGTTGGCATTATAGATGAATCATTTGTACAAAAGGGTGAGGTTTTCATATTTTAAAGGATGAACTTCTTTTACATTTGATTTGTGACAAGCTTTATTTAATCAACAGTAATGGAGGGTATTCCTGCAAGTGTGAAGTCTTAGTATTGAATTTGGCTGTGGAAAATTAAAGACGGATTTAGGCAAACTGTAAAATTTCAGCGTTCTCTGAAGTTTTGCCTGCTTGGAAAAAGAACACAAAATGCTTAGCAAAAGGTCACTATCATTAATCTGGTTAATTGAGAGAGAATAATTAATTAAAATCTCCCATACAGATCCTGCTTAACTAAATTATTCTCATCACACTCAATAAAAATTTGCTACATCTACTGTATTTTACTGGTGTTTAGTAGTGATGGGGGAAGTTTTCAAATCTACTGTGAAAACACATTTTGCTTTGAAAACCTTAGTTAAGTAAAAGCACATGAAGTATTATTTAGATTAATTAGTAAGTATTAAAGGTAATGCATACTCAATGCCGAAAATGGCCTGAGGTGATTATTATTGCTGATGTATTAAGCAGTTGGCTGGAGGTAATTTTAACCATTTCATGTACAATTGGTGGGTAGTTAAATATTTTACAATGTATTTTATATTCTTATATGTTTTATGTAAAAATCTTAATCTGAAAAGTGAAGCTCTCAGATAAACTTAGTGCAGTAAAGTGCAAAATAGCATGAAGTTAAAAAACTATTGCTGTGTTACAATTAATGCAAATTTTAGTAGGAAATAATCATTTAACTGTGTGTAAATATCATGAATTATCTAAACTGAATCAGAAGAGCAGTTTTTAAATTTGCGTTGAGCCCTTGACAAGCTGCTTAACCTGTTTAATCGTGTTATTACTCTGATAATAATACCAGAGTTTATGTTGAGAGCAAATCACTGCAGCTCCACAGTCTCGTTCGGAGGAATCAAAACAGACGAAGAAGAATCTACTTCCGCCAACGGGTGCACAGCCACACAGTGCAGGTGTGTGTGCTACACGGCTATCCGTGCTGTTCATCGTCACTCGCTTTGGTAAAAACAGAGCAAGATGCTGCTCTATTAAATGGAAACGACATATATTATCACACAGATCGTCTCCATCCATTTTCAGCCAGGCTTTGCTCGGGTAAGGAGAAGAATATTTAAAACAACCGTGGCGCTGTCGAGCTAACGAGCTAGTGCTCGCTAGAGAGAGCTAGCACTAGCAAAGAGCCACACCAAGATGGACGGAGCTGATGCCGCGGCGATCACAGAGGACGGAGCTGCAAACAAACCCCTCAGTGGACACAGAGCATCGGGAAACGACGTCGGTCCACCGGCTGAGGACACAGTAAACGACAGTAAGTATGTAGCAGCCGTAAGTTAAACGCTAACGTTGTTAGCACGCATGCTCAGGCTTAGTTCCTTCCTACACCAGCTTCAGCGTAGAAATACGAAAGTGTATTATCTGTCGAAAAACACCTCTGTTTTTAGGGCTAATACATAACACAAAGTTGCATTCATTTGCATTGGTGCGTATCCACGTCAGTTTGTTTTTTAGGCAATTTCATGTTCACCAGTGCTCTGTTGTAAATCGAGCAAACCCTGCAACAATCCTAGACAAAGAGGAGCTCAACCATATGGAAACAGATTAAGTGTTGGCGGCACATGCGTCTGAATTTTATTACACGTTTGCTTTTAAGTATGATATATCGGAGTTGTCACATGAGCTTGTTCGCAGTAACAAATTAATTACTAGCACAATAGTCATGTAATGTTGACAAAAATTCTATAACTACAGTCCGATCAGTGTTTATCATGTGACCGGGCCAAGCTGAGGAAACCATACAGATGAAATGGTGACTAGCAATTATTAGTATTTTCGGAGCCATTTAGGAAATGTTATTAAATTTGATGAGTATAAGCACAGCGTTCTTTTCCACTGTGCCTAAAGTATATGTCACCATTCTTTAACAACCAAACAAGCCTTCTCTTGAATATCAGATCTATGTGCACTTTCATTTTTTGTTAAGCTTCACTAACAGTGTTCCTGACCCAGACCATGATACTGACTAAAAGAAACTCAGAATTGATAATGTAGCTCATAATATATTCAGGCACTTGTGTGCAAAATACTACTTTCTTCTTTACATTTTAAACAACATTTTAAGTTGTAATGGATGGTATGTGGTTTAAAATAAATACCTGTTGATCATGACTGAAAATGTAAGATTTTTAGTGAGTATTTTTAGTAAGTAGTAATGACTAATTGTAACCTAAGGTGTAAGCGCGTTCTCTTTAAGAGCTAAATACCCTCAAATGTCATTTTTTGTTTTTTTGCTTATTCTGTACTTGTCTTTTCCTTTTCTCCTTCCAATCCTTCTTTTTTTGATTATACTGTAAACACACATCACATTTAAAATAAAGACATTATTTCCACATGTGTTTTGTGTTTTTTTTTTTCTCTGTCCTTCTTTCTTTGGAAACAGGAGTGGCTTTGACCTCCTATTTTCCCCTTTTTGTTTCTAGGGGTTGGGGTTTTCTGCTGTCAGGATTGTGGAGAAGCCTTCAGAGAGGAGGCAGTCTACTTGGAGCATCGCCATCAGCACCTACAAGAAAACGTGTATTTAGATGACCAGATGGATGGTTTACATGATGCAGAAAAGGACAATGAAACAGCAAAATTTTGTACTTTATGTTCACTCTCATTTATTGAACTAAGTGAATTCCATTTGCACATGGAGACAAACCATGGTGAAACCTCCCAAAGGGCATCTGGTAGTCAAATGAATTCTGGGATAACAAAGCAGCACACTTACGAATGTCTAGACTGTGGGAAAAGTTACGGTGTGATCGGACACTTTCTCAACCATCAGCGCTCACACAGACAAGCCTCGAAATCTGTTTTTCATGACCTCGAACATTTGAAAAAAAAGTCATTTCAGTGCGAGTCTTGCGGGCGGAATTACTCTCGTGCTTCAGCTCTGGATGCACACCGTCGCTGTCATGAGGAAAAGTTGGTCAAGTCACGAAACAGGAGTTCAGGAGACTCATTTCACACTGAGGAGTCAGTAGTTGAAGCCAAGCCCAGTGAAAACCAGGCGGATGATACTGAAAAACTTTTTAAGTGTTCATGTGGTAAAGCCTTTTCTGCTTTGTTGCGCCTGAAAACACATCAGCGATTCAGCCGCAACAGTCAGTGCTCTCCAGAAGAAATGAAAGAAAAACCAAAGAAAAGCTGCAGCGAGTTTTACTGCAGTGAGTGTAATAAGTCTTTCAGTGGCCACATTGCTCTCTTCAACCATCAGCGATGGCATGCTAATCACTCAGATGATTCTGCGAAAAGGTTCCCATGTGAAGAATGTGGAAAAGTATTTATGACACTAACGTTCTACTATAGGCATCAGCGCACGGCACACAGTGACGAGACCCCAGCAAAGTCGTTTCTCCATCAAGTTTGTCAGCTGCAGAAGAAAGCATTTGAATGTAAGGATTGCGGACTAAAGTTTTCCAGGGCTTCAGCACTTCACTCCCATCAGCTTCATCATACAGATGTTTTCAGAGAGACAGAGAAGGAGGCGCAGATGCGCACCTCTCTGCTACCTCAACAAAAAAGTTTGGAAAGTGAAAGAAAAGAGACTGAGTACTTGCAGGAAAAGGTGGAATCAGTGGGGGTGGTTCCTGCCAGTATTACTGGAGAAGACTCACAAGTAAATGATACTGATGAAGATGTGGAGAGTTATGAACCTGGGGACTTTAATGTTCAGGTGATCAGTGCAAGTGAATCTGAGGATGAGCCTGTCCAAGACCTGAACCCTGATCTTGAGCTGCTGTGTGAATCAGATCAGGAAATAAGAGATGATGGTGACACTGAAGTTTCCCCCAGTAGTCTTGTTTCCAAACCAGAGATGGACTTGAAAATTGTACAGATCGACTTTGAGCAGGCTTACGAGCAGTGTGCACTGATAGCAAGGAAAGCCGAGAGTAAAACCACAGGGGAAAGATTTGATTGTCCAGAGTGTTACCGTTGGTTTTCTAGTGCTTCCTCACTGCGAGTTCACAGAATGTGGCACAGCGTTCATAAGAGAAGACAACAGACTCAAGGTCAGTCAGAGGCAATTTACACATGTGACACATGCGGACATGAAGCCAGTAGCTATGCAGCACACTGCAGTCACATAGAAAAACACGAAGCTCAGAACACAATCAACAATGCATTGTACCAGGCAGAGGAATTGGAGAAGAAAAACTTGACTTGCAGTGAGTGTGGTAAATGCTTCTCACGTTTGTCTGCTTTAGTCTCTCATCAGTTACATCATCCCAAAAGAAAACAATTCCAATGCCCCGATTGCATGGTGTCTTATCTGCATGCAGCTAGCTTGTTTAACCATATGAAAAACTGCTCTGCACAAAAGAACGAGAATATGTCAGTCACCAAGAAAGAATACAACCCAAAGAAGACCCTTCTAGGCCCAAAGATTTATCATTGTGAACAGTGTGGGAAGGGTTTTTGGTCTTTAGGAGCTTACTCCCACCACAAGCAAAGTCAGACAGAGTGTGCAGATTTGAGGCTAAGAAAAGGTGTTGCAGGATCTTTGCACTCCATTAATGGACACCCACGCTCCAGTGTTAAGGTTGCATGTCCGGTGTGTGGTAGAAAGTTTCGTCACAAGGGCATTATGGCTTTGCACATGCGAAAACATGAAAATGGAAATCATAAATGTGAACTCTGCAACAGGTCGTTCCGGCTTCTTTCCAGCCTCCTCAGGCACCAGGTTGTGCATAATGACCAGCTACTCCCACCACCCATCAAGTCTTTTCAGCATCAGGTGGAGCAGTTGAAAAAAAACACATACAGCTGTCCTGACTGCGGGAAGCTTTTTTCACGGGCCAAAGCGCTTCAGTTTCATATGAAAAGCCATGGGTACGAGACTGGGCACTCACCATCATCATCACCCAGATCTAGTGTCGTGCTGGAAGATCGCCAGTGCGCAACATGCCTGGCACATTTCAACAACAAGGCCTCACTGCGGGCTCATCGCAAACTTTGCATTAAAAGAGACAGTCGAGCAGTTGATTGTAAGACAGAACCCTTAGAAAATAACAATACTCTACAGTTACACAAGGATAGTATGGATGTCAGTACGCAGGCGAGCTCTGAGCACTCAACACTTAATACTGAAGTCAAGAATGAAATGGACAGTGAGGAGTTGAAGACGGAAGATCAAACTGGTGCAACAGATTTGAAATACAAATGCAAAAAGTGCGACAGAAGCTTTTCAGTGGTTGGAGCTTTGAATTTTCATAAAAGAATTCATGCTGAGGGTCACAAATCTGTAGCAAAAGCAAAACTGGCCATGTCAGTAATACTTAAGAAACCTAAACAGGAAGAGCAAAGTAAAGGGTTGTTTCACTGCTCAGAATGTGGGAGGCGATTCATGTCCAACTCGGCCCTCGGCTCCCACAAACGATGGCACAAAGAAAAGAAATTTTCGCGGTCCTCGCTTAAAGATGATGATTTGAAATCTGGCATCCATAAGACAGAGGACGGACCTTTTCAGTGCAATGTATGTGGCAAGCAGTTTTTTAACCATTGTGTTCTCCAGCGCCACCAGATGTTTAATACTCGGTGTCAAACCAAAACTGAGCCAGAGCCTCACTCCGACAAAAGTGCAAGTAGCGGCAGCACACTGGAAAATTCAGGGTTTTCATGTCCTGAATGTAACGAGACATTTGTGCAGCGTTCGCTTCTTGATGCCCACTATGTAAATGAGCACGGTAAAGTTTTGGAGGCTGCAGGTTATCATGGAGATGGACTCCTCTCCGTAGAACAGGACCCAGAACAGGTTGGTGCCAGTCTCAGTGGGAATGAGTCCATGTCATCAACCCCGAAGGGGAAAGCTCACCAGTGTCCCCTCTGCTCTATGACCTTTGCTAAAGCAAGAGGTCTGCGTGCCCACAAATGGCAGGCACACTCAAAGAGCACAAAAGGCAACAATAAGATTCCTTTGAGTACTAAAAAGGAGTCCATTGCCACGAGCAGTGCAGTCAGAAATTCAGAAGATTCATCAGCTGTAGATAACAGTACAGTGATGAACAGTTACCTTGTTGAAAAGAAAAATAACCCTGTTGGTGGAATAAAGAAGAAAATCATATCAGCACCCCCACCTGTGAAATCCATCTCATGCCTTGACTGTGGGAAACAGTGCAGTTCTGCAGGCGCACTCCTTGACCATAAGAAAGTGTGCCCGGAGGTAAAGCAGGAGTCAAAGCAGGAGATCCAGACTCCTGAAGCCACAGCTGAGGTTTTCCCACCACTCAGCTGTCTGTTGGAGCATACAGCCAAATGCCTCTTTAAGTGTGATAAGTGTGGGAAAGCTTTCCAAACGGAGGAACAATTAAGCACCCATAAGACCAAGACAAAGACCCGGCCTTATTGTTGTGCTCTGTGCTGCCAGGGCTTTTGGACCGAGAATCAGCTGCAGCAACACCTCGCCTGGCACGACGAAGTCCGCTGTCGTCTCCCAAACGAGGTTCGCTACAGGCTCAGCGCTGCTATGACCTCAAAGCCTCTAAAACTCAACATCCCTTCTGCCAACAACAGGGGGAAGTCCTTTCCATCTTCTACACTGTACAGACCTACACAGACGCTCAGCACAGACAGCCAGTCACAAAGTAGCCATAAGTGCCAGCACTGTGGCAAAGCCTTTCTTTCACCGACTGCATTACAAAAACACAAAACTCAGCACTGTAACAATGATTCGTATCATTGCTCCATTTGTCCCAGGACCTTCAGTGAAATACAGGACCTTATCGATCATCACCAGGAATGTATCCGTGATTACAAAAGGCACAGTGATGCCCCCACTGCTGTCTCACCAGGAGATCCCAATGGCCTTACTTGCCTTGAATGTGGAACTACTTTTTGTCAAGAAAGTGATTTGCACCAGCACTACATTGAACATGCCCGTGGAGCATATTAGACTAAACAAACTGAAATGAAGACACTGTAGATTGTGGATTTTTGATTTTCTTTTAGAGATTGCCAAATGTGTTAAGCTAATTTTTTGTTAGGCTAAGTAGACACCTGCTTTCCCTATTTGTTGCTATATTATTTGAGATTGTTTGTTTATATTTAAAAAAAAAAAGACAGTTCCTTAGGTGACTTTCTTGCTCTCAGGCTGTCCCTTTACACTGGACTAGTATATTTACAAATGTTAAAGAATAACCCCTTTTATGAACTTGTCAGAAATGTATAGTTTTCAGCCATCAGTTGATTTGACTTTTTTTTTTTTTAATAGACCTGTCATGAATGTCAGTTGAACCTTGTTAATCTCTTTGGGGATCACTGGCTGAAGTGTTGAAGTTCATTACTAGATATATATTCCCCCAACCCCCCAAAAAGATTTAGAAAAATATCTGCATGTATGTGTCTGTCCTCTTGCATTTAAGATTCCCAGAAAAAGTGCTGTCGACACACTACTTACTGCAAAGTTTATGAAGAAAATGAAACAATTCTGCACAACAAATATATACTAATTTAGCTGCTGTCTTTTTAAATGGCTGAGGTTTTGGCTGAATGAGGTACTATTTGAATATTTCAGAGAAAGGTAAAAAAAAAAAAAAAGAAACAATGTGTACTGTTCTTGTATTACGCCAGTTTAAAAAAAAAATAACCTACAGAACACTAGTAGTAGCATAATTATTTGAGTGTCACAGTCCAGGCTCCATATATGTGTCACAGATAATCTGCTTGCTTCACAGACATGATTATCAGTGTTTAATAGAAATGTTTAATGTACAGCGCTCTCATATTGAAAGCATTTATGAGTGGTAGGATGATCTGATCAACTGTGAATGAAGAGAAGAGCCACGACTCGAGGCTTGTAAGTTTTGTTTTACCTGCTGCAATTAAACATTGGTAACTTTATCAGTAACTAAAAGGCTTATTCTACTAAACTATAACATGTCAGCTGGAACATCATAGAATACTACGTACCGTACAATTTACAAAATCAGATATTTTAGCTTATTTCATAAACTCCACAATAAAGTTTCAAATGGACATTAACTGACAAGATTTCTAATAAAATATCTAAATGAGTGTTTGTTCTTTTCCCTCTTTTGTAGGCAAACCATGCAGCATTGAATGTAAGGATTGTGGACAGAAGTTTACACACTGGGAAGTCTTCAAGACTCACCTGCACCAGCATGCCCTGGAACCGGAGTGGGAGGAGGAAGAGGAGGAGGATGAAGACGTTTGGGTGGGAGACAACAGACATCCTGCAGCAGAACTGCTCCATGGGAGAGAAGACGGAGGCGAAAACGGAGACGAAGACATGGGTGGTGCTGTAGACTGGCATGGTGCAAAGGAAACAAACCCCTCAGTATTTGCAGAAAGTGCTGGAGTTGCCTCAGGGAAGAAACTTAGAGAGGTTTATGCATGCTTGGTCTGTGGGAAGATTTATACGTACCTGGTTTCTTTCAGAAAACACCAAAAGATGCATGAAAACCAGTCCTTACCTGCAAAAAATCAGAGTGTCCAGAATTTGCATAAGTACGAGTGTCCAGAATGTGGGTTGTCGTTCATCAGGCGAACACGGCTGCTTGGTCACCTGAGAGTTCACAGGTCTCGCAGACCATTGAAGACAAAACCTCCCAGGTGTGAGCAGTGTAACAAAGACTTCTCTTCTATAAAATCATGGATGGCACACGTGGATATCCATAAAGAGAAACCGTTTTGGTGTTTAAGTTGTGCCAAAGGCTTCAGTGACGAAGTGTCACTCAATAGACACCTACAGAATCACAGTCTGAGGCAACATAAGTGTGACATTTGCCAGAAGAGTTTCCAGTTGTCTTCACAGCTTATGAATCATTACAACACCCACACTGGAGCAAAACCCTACCAGTGCTCACTCTGTGGGAAGACCTTTTCCCATTCTGGGAATCTAATTACACACCAAAAAAAGCATCTTCGTGTTTATGTTGGGTCCAGTGGGACGCCTCTGGGGAGAAAGAAGTTTTTCACAAGGTGGCAAAAGATTAAAAAGAAGCGACCCGTTCTCACTAGTGTTCAAGAGGAGTCAGAAATGGATGCAGAGACAGAGGAGCTGAAGGAAGAAGGTCTGAAGAGAGGTGAAAGTCAAAAGTCATGTGAGAATGCTGAATTTGGGGATCACGCCAGCTCTGACGAGTCAGATTGTGGAGAGCCTGTACATTACCGGGCCGGCTTGGCCGGACCTGATCCACCTGATGAGCTGAAAACAGAAAGGGTGCAACCACAACCAGGACAGGAGCTGGACGGCAGTGAGTCACAGGAAACGCACATGCACAGAGAGCATAAATATTGGGAATGGGAGTGTTTTGAATGTGATATGGGCTTTGATGATGTGGCAGAACTGCATTTGCATTATATAAAACATGCCACTGGGGAGCTGCCTTTTCCACAGGATGATATTGAGTGATGAGAAATCATTTGTATTCTCATACTGGTGCCTTTCCTGCTCCTAGTAATGCAGATACAATTAGAGCTTTTGCCCCAGTAATTTTTTTTTAACCTTTCAAACTGTCTTGTTAAACTCGTACACTTTGAATTTTGAAACTCAACTTTTTACTCTCTGTCACTGTTACACTACATTAAGGGCAAATATCCTTTGGGAAACTGATAATGAGTATCTACAATAAAGTAAGCCTCAACAGTTCATGTCTGGTGCTACGACATTATACTGCATGTCTATAATGAATATTTCTGATTAGATTAAAACTACATGTTGCAAAACCTTAAACCAAAGGGAACAAATGAGAAACTGTAAAACTGAAGTAAAGCTACCTCACTCTTTTTGTAAAACTAAATAAAATGAAATGAATTCAACATGTTTTCAGTGTTTGTCCTCATGTGCAAGGGGTGAGAGACTATATTTTGGACTGTTATACACAATGCAGTGTGTGCACAGTTTATGACCCTATTCTCGCAAAACCATTATATTGGAGATATTTGGGAGATATATCCGAACTGTGGAATATTTTTTAGCTAATATCTAGCAATAAACTATTGTTTCACATAGTTAAATACATTAGTATTTTTTCTGATCTTTCACTTTTAAAACTATCAGTGTTGCCAAAAGCTAGAAAACTAAAATCTTAACATTTATTATAAATAAATCAAATAAATAAACCATGCTGAATATAAGAAGAAACAACACTAAAACCAAAAGCTACCAACTGAAAAACCTCAGGAAATGATAATAATAATAAGAATGTTCCAGATATAAGAGTTATCACTATGACCTTACATATAGTCCATCTGCCACAATCAGCAGTTTGAAATGTTCTATAAGTAATGGCTGAGTTACTACAACAATAAGAGCTGATGGAGCTCAAGGGAATTCCATACAGTCTCACAAATGTAGCGTCTTATCATTATGAGCTTGCACATGGTTTATCAGCTTGCCGTACTTTTTTACTTTCTACAACGCCACTGTAATGGATGAGGTACAGTATAAATATCTACCAACGCTTCCTCGCAGTGGGTGCATCCCTGTGAAGATCTTACATCATATGCAGCAGTAGCACCACCAGCCAGCTATTACTTTGTACTTTTGCCAGGACGTACCACATTACCACACTTTATTCTACACTATTCAGAGGATTTTCCCCAGATTTTTTGTTAAAGGATGTCATTTCATTTTTTCTATGGGAGGTTCTTTTCTATTAGTAACTGCTTTGCTGTTGTTAGGACATAGGCGTTCCTTTAAATTGGGTTAAAGGTGATATTTCAGTGTTAATGTTATCTTGTGCATTCACCCATTTTAGGTTACCTTCCTCTCTATTTCTCAGTTCTATATGAAGATGTCAGTAGACATGGCTGAGACTCAGATGAAGGAAAATTTGTGGGTGATAAAATAAAAAAAAAATCCCACATGCCCATCTCTTAGCAGAGCTACTTTTAAGTCTTTTCATTTAGTCTACACCTCCTCTTCTTACTATATCACTTTTGGACATGCAGATAAGTATAGTGTCTGGGTGTTGTGAACCCTTTGAGGCCAAATTTGTGGCAATTTTAAGCTAAAAAAAATTTAAACTTGTCTAGTTCATAACATTGTAATTTCTGCTGTATGCATCTCTATTTTTATAATAAAGTGTGGAATTTATTCCTAAATGTATTTTGAACTTGATTAAAATTGGTTTCGTATGCTAACTGGTATCAAAACTGTTATGTTGTCCGGTTGTGTTATGGTTAAACAGAGTAGTCAAACCCATGGAGGAATGACCTGTACAAAACCACAATTCCCATGACTCCCCTGCGCCTCTTGTCAGAACTGACGTCATGATGTCTGCAGCGCGTCCGTGTTGGCTTTGTGCGAGAACGACGCGGAGATGTTTGGGCGGACAAGTCAGCACAGGTATCCTTATCTACATCCTCTTGCATTCACACAGATAACCGGGAGTGTGTGTTAACGGGTGGACGTAGAAAGTGAGCGAATGTTTGGCAGCTTTGGCTCCTTAACAGGTCGGAAATGCTAACGTTTGCACCCAGATTTGGCCGCAAATCGGTGAATTCAGGCTAACTAGGCTACCATTATCTTTGCATCTGTGGTTATTAAGGAGAGACTGTCTAAGAAAATGATCAGCATGTTAAAAGCCTGACCCAGCTCTCTATTTACACTAAACTACGGTTTAGTTATATCACAACCTCCTAAGGCTGCCATCCATGTTCATCGGTCTTCTTTTGTAATACAAATGTTTTAAGCCCATTCATTGTATTGTTGTTGTTTCGCAGCTGTCGCCATGTAGAAAACAAAGGTGCTGTTCACTGTTTTTAATGTGTTTAAAACGGCTTTCTTGTTCATAATAGTCCAATAACTTTAAGTGATGTAAAATGAATAGTGTGCTGTGTATATCCAGTAAGTATTCTTATGTGCTGATGTACCTGTGCAATTAAAAGTCATACTATGTGTTTCTGTATTGGAACTGCTGTCACAGAAACACATGAACAAGTGCATTTGGGCAGCCAAGTGGCAGGAAACCATGCAGAGTCCTACCCAAGCAAACACTGGGCCAGACTCTGTGACCGCAGCACCCACAGAGCAGCCACTGGACACTGGGACCGAGGCTCAGCCAGCACACAGTGAACCGGATGTGCTGGAGGAGAGGACTGAATCTGCAGCTCTTGCTGAGACAGAAACCATAATCACACCACAGGAAAATCAGGCAGCGGTGCAAACAGAAGAAGCACCTGCAACTGTGGCAGGTGTCACACAGGCAGTGGAGAAAGAGACTGCTGTTCAGCCACTGAGTGAGCCCTCAGAAACGTCTGCGGGGAAGGAGATAGTCTCTGCTTCAAAGCCAAGTGCCCCCACAGGATCTGGTACAAATACAGCTCCTCGGCGTGATGGGCAAAAGGCAAAAAAACAAGATAAACATGATGGTAGGAAATATGTTCCTTCCAAGAAAGCCATGATAGATCCTCTGAAGATGGACATGTCAAAACCACTGGTTATGCCCCTTACATGTGAGTATTTTACCTTGAATATGTCTTGTTCTGTGTTAACTGGGATATCACTGGGAGACCTGCTTGGTGTTTGATTGCATTGAATTTAGGACTACACATGCAGCAGTAAAGTGCTGCAGAACAAAATGTCTTGCTCAGCACATACTGCTGTCACAATTCCTAAAATTTTAAAGGAATCTCATCAAAATGTTAGCAATCGGCTAATTTATCATTGTTATATTTTTTAAATGTATGTTATTTGGCGTCTACTTCAAAAAGCCAGTATAGATCAGACTGTGCTGCAGGTGTTTTTCTTGCTTTAATAGCTCCAATGCACAGAAGACTACTTACCATGTGTGACCGTAGCATTACCTGGCCACTAAGGATTGCGGTAGAAGATGCAGGGCCTCCTCTCAGTATGATTATACATTTTATTTATTTATTTTTTCTCAGGCAAATATTTTTTATAGTCTATCATGGTGCCTTTCCATTACTTAAGCTGCCTTGTTAACCCTCCAGGCCACTTTTGACCTACATGGCTGGAGCTGCAGTTCCCCCAGAGCCACATTTTTCTTTTAGCAAGCCTTCATACTCTCTATGAATACTTCTTACCTGTCCTAACAATATTACTGTATTCTATATGTAACACCCCCCCACCCCCTGTTCTGTCTCCCTCTAGCATCTCAGCTCTCCCTGCAGTGCATTGAGTGCCACATAATCTTTAGTGATCACAAGAGCAAAGAGCGTCATCTGAAGTCGAGCCACCCAGCAGAATATGAACAATGCATACTGAGGAATGCCCTTTTCGCCTGTTATGTTTGTGACCGCTATTTCACAAACTCCACAGAGCTGATGGTCCACCAGAAAGCCCATGTGGAGAAAAAACCCTTCAAGTGTCCAATCTGTGGCCTGGCCTTCAACAAGTCATCAGAGCTCACCCTTCATAAAAAAATTCATTTTGGCCAGGATGGTTATACCTGCACTGACTGCGGCAAATCTTGCAAAACCTTGACATTGCTTAAGTATCACCGCCGCACACACACTGGAGAGAGGCCGTATGTTTGCAAGGAGTGTGGGAAAAGGTTCACAATGTCCAAAGCTCTGCAGAAACATATTCTGTCACACTTGCCAGAGGGAACTGAGGAAGATGAAGGAGACACAACAGCTAAAGCACAACTGAAGAAAAATGATGGTAAGAAACTTTGCCAAATTATAGATGAATCATCTTAAGTCGGTCCCCTGACTTTTCATCCAGTGTCAGCATGAGGTTCACATTTTTAAGGGAAATGTCTTGACAGCTATTGAGTGGATTGCCGTGATATTTGGTACAGGCATTCATGTCCTCCTCAGGATGAATTGTAATCATATTGTTGATACCTTAACCTGTCATAGAGAGCCATCATCAGGTCAAAATTAATATTTGTCCAATACTTGGTTTTTGACTTAACACTTGCAAAACTAATGACATTCCCATCAACCTCAGCTGGACTTGTTGCATTTAGGGCTAATTAACAAATATGATTAACATGCTAAAGTAAGACAGTGAACATGGTGAACACTATACCTGCTGACTCCAGCATTCAGTACAGCTTCACAGCACTACTAACATGACTATAGGTTCTCAGTTTTAGTCCCATTTTATGGTTCAGTTATAAAAATGTAATATTATAGAAACTGACAGGTTTCAGGAAATATGTTGTGCTTTTCATGTCATACCACAATGCATTACAGCTTTTTTTCCTTTATTATCTTCAGGTGCTTCTACAGTAAAGTATTCTTGTTCCATTTGCAAGGCCACTTTCAAGGGTACCAAGACACGGCTAAATCATATGAAAACGAAGCACAATGTGTTGCCTGCAGGAGTCAGTAATGCCCTCCCTACTGGGCAGCAAGTGAAACAAAGTACACCCATCATAACTCCAATTTCTATTTGCCAACCAGCACTGCTACAGGTGGAGCCCAATGGGCCTCTGCAAAAAGTTGATGCCAATATTGACACAGAGCAGATTCGCAAACTCATTGAATCTTTAGGAAATGTGCAGAAGGTGAACCAAGTTGTCATATTGGGACAGGTGCCACCTCATGCCCCACCACTGGAAGTGCAGCAGATACCACAGCTGGCAGAACCAGTGAATTTGAATCTCAGTCCACCGCAGATAGATTTTATAGGACTGAAACAGTCAGAATCAAAGACAGTTGAATTGGGCGCTTCAAACAACCAATGTGATTCAATGGAGCAAACAATCATACTTGAACCTATCACGCCAGATGGACAATTGGAAAACCCCCCTTTCTCAGAACTAGGTTCCCACATAGCCACAGGTGAAAATATAGAGCTAACGCTTGTTCAGGCTGAACAAGTGGAGAGACCCGAGGGAGGGGTGATGCATGAGATCCTTCAACAGCCTGAGATTAGTGCAATTCAGTCTGATTCTGTGGATCAGATGGTTTGCCAGAATGAGGTAGCTGACCTCAAAGAAAACCTTGAGCAAACAGTCATATTAGAACTTACCCCTGCTTTGATATCAACTTTGGAGCTGGAACAATCCCAAACTGTGCCACAAAATGAAAACCCATCTTCCTCTCTGGTACCAACCACTGAACTGGAGAAGAGTCCTGCTCAGACTGTAACAGATGAACAGGAGACGGGCCTGTCAGTCCCATCGCTTATGCCTACAGTTGAGTTGGAGCTGACACCTTTACAAACAGAGCAACAGGATCTTCCCTCTTGCCCTTTTGTTCCACCAGACACACTTACAGAAACTCCAAATGAATCTGAAACAAATTCCAAAGAGGAGTTAAATTCTCAAATGCAAACAGTAAGTCTAGATCAAGTCCACCATGAGATGGATGGAGCTGCACCACAAGAGATGCAAGAAAAGGCCGAAAAAGAGCCATCTAAGAAATTGCTCATAGATAGCAAAGAGGATGGGGAACAGTTGGAGAAACTGCCTGAGGTAGAGGACACATCCGCTAAAGAAGAGGCTCCATCACAATTAGAGACCAAGCAGGTGCCACAGATCTCAGAGTTACCCGTGAATGTAATGTCAGCCCAAGAATTGGTGAAAGTGCGAAAAAGAAAGCCAGCCAGGGCATTTATCTTTCAAGGATATATGCAAGAACTGGTTGGATCCATTCACAAGGATGATTTACTTGATCCCAAACCTGCCAAACGCCAACGAACAAAAAAGTCTCATCTTGTTGTAAAATTTGGTCCTCAAAGCAAAGAGAAGAGAAACAAGAAACAGAGGAAGCAGCATCAGCCAACACAGGAAGAAGAGATAATAAATCTCTCAGAGAAAAAAACTGCATCACAGAAGAAGGGAAGACGGGGGAAAAAGGATAGGAAAGTGGGGCATTTGGTATCTACAGCTGAAATAAAATCACCTTCATCAACCCAGGACCCACAGGTGCAACAATTGAAACGGGATACAAGAAAAAAGAAAATAAAAAAGCAAAAAGAAGAAGCCGGGGAGAGTGTGACACATGTAAGTGAACACAATGCTGTAGCGTCACCTGTATTTAAAAAGAAAAAACAAGCAAAAATAATGCGAAAAGGTCAGTCCAAGAATGCAAAGGATGGGAAGAGAAGGAAAAATGTGGCCAAAGAGGAAAAAGTCAGTACAAAAACAAGTGCAGCATCAGCAGACATACCTGGACCACACATAACACAAGACTCTCTACTTTTACTGAAAGGTCATAAACAGCCTCAGCTGAAAGTTTACAAGTTAGACCCTTCAAAGGCATCAGGCCAGACACAGGAAGCTTCACCTCTTGAGCCCCAAACAATGTCCCAACAGAGTAAAGACAACAAGCACCCAACAAGTGACTCTACAAATAATCTCACAGGAGAAAGTAAGAAAAAAGGAGGAAGACCAAAAAAGAACCAGAAAGCTCTTTCATTGTTGTCCTCGCTACAGGTTTCCCATCAACTACCTGAGACATCACCCACTAAGCCAAAGACCACCAGGAAACGTAAAGCCTCTAATGTAGAGACTGAAGGAGTGATAACCTCTTCTCATTCCAAACGTGCCTTAGAGTGTAAGGATTGTGGGGAGAGATTTAGTGAAGTCTCATCCCTTCAGAAGCACAAGACGATGGTGCATATCGTAGAGAGTCCTGGTCTCACTTACACCAATGGGAACATCTTTGAAGGGGTCTCCAGGTCGGATCTTTATCACCTGCCAAAACAGCGTGATAAGGTTGTTGGGGTGATGAATGCTGCTGCAGACTGGGATACTGAGCCTGAGATGGGAGAGATGCCATTAGAAGACAGAGAACGAACTGTCTCTTTTCCAGCTCTGATTCCATCCCCATCTTTACCCATTCCTCCTCTAGATGTTGAAGTGAGTGCCTATGAAGATAAGGGTGAAAGTAAAACAGGAGCAGATAATCAGTTTCATACCTCTCCAGAAGTTCACTCGCCATCTGATCAACTGAAAAAGAGTGAGACTTGTCAAATTTTAACATCTGAATCCACTTTAAGTACCTCTACTCAGACAAAGAGTTTGGAGACAGGGCGGCCTCTGGCATCGGATGAAGCCGAACAAGACCCAAAGCATCCCAGCTCAGAATCTGAAGTCCAGGCTACCAAGGACGAAGACATAAAGGAAGATTTACTTCTCGAGGTAGATTTAGTCACTGTTGGGGAGCAGAATGAAAGAGATAATTCAGCTTCTCCTCAGGAAGGTGTTCCCCAAAATGAACCACAGGGAACTCGTAATTCTGAGGTTGGAAGCACTGAAACACTTGGAGCACCTGGGCAAGTTGATGGAACAACAACTGAAAAAGGTCTGACTTCACAGACTGTGTCATGCTCCACGCATCAAGTAGAGATCAAGGAGGAGGAGGAGGAAATATTAGTCCAGAAGAAAAAAGAAGGAGGGAAAGGAGCTACAATGAGGAATGCAACAAGGGGTAGGAGACGAGGAACAGGGGGTCTAAAAAAAGGCGCAGGATCTAAGACAGTTTTAGGTGGAGATGCGGTTGGAGGAACAGAATCAGAGAAAGAACAGGATGAATGTCACGTAGTTTACGAAAAACATCCTGTCACCTCTGACTCAGAAATTCATGACAAAGGTGAGACTGGCACAAAAACCTCACAGGCAGAGACCAGTCATGAATTTGACGCTAAGAGAGCTACTGCTCCTGCTGCACGTTTGCCTTCTGTTCCCTCGACATTAGAGGAATCTCCTGAAGAGCAAGTTGTGTTTGAGCTGGAATCGGTTACCACTAGTGTTGAGGAAGTAATGAATGAAGGAGGGCTGCTGGGAGGAGAGGAACATGACAGGGAGATTGACCAGTCTCCAGGCATTATACTGGAGAAGTTCCTCACCTCTACACAGAGAGAAACTGCTGACAAAGATCTGTGCCTGATGACCATGAGGAGCAATAAAAGACAGGTGTGATACTAATTGTACAAGTAAATACTGTACATTAACAATTAATAATGAATTCAACTTTACAGTCTTACAAAAATTGTTTTCACTCCAGGGTTTGGACAGCATTACTGAGAATGAAGCCCAAGAAATCAAGGTTGAAGAGAATATCTCAGATCCACCGCTCAATGCACACACCTGTCAAAATAGGCAGAGTGCAAGTGTGCAGCCACAGCACCATCGTGATATAAGGAGTGTTCTGGTGAAAGAGGAGAGCAGCCTCATGCTGAACGAGGCTCAGGCCTCACAGGGCAGGAGTCACATCAGATGGAATGTGGAGCCAGTGAACAATGAAAACACTGCCACTCCATGTAAGTATTTCTACATACTATATCAGCATTTTAAAGCAATAGGTCTATATTTAAGGAAATCCAATTATTTGCTTTTCTGAGGGCTGCAGCCAGGAGGCAACTAGCCTTGTTTAGCCTAGCATTATGAGTGGAAGTAGGAGGAAACAGCTAGCCAGCTGGGCTTTCTCCAAACTTCAAAAATGCACCCACCAACACAAATGTAAAAGCAACACCAGGCACAGTAACTCAGACACACTTCAAGTACCAGGCTTAGGTTGATAAATTGTCAAGAAATAGTTACCCAACGTAACTTCTCCAAAACTACAAATTGTTTAGTCGTTACATTGCAGTTTATGTAAGGTTTTTTTAAAAATCAGTAACATGTTGATTAGTGAGCTTTTCAGATATTTGTAGGCATGTTTTTGGACTCTGGACAAACTGAGGTTAGCAGCTCTCCCCCTTCATGCTAAGTGAGGCTAAACTGGCTCAGGTTCTATACTTAGCAAGAGTGATATCAATGTTCACAACTCTCAAATAATTAAAATAAGAACATTTCCCAAAATGTACAACTGTTCTTATAATCCACTGTAGATGATAAAAATAAACAATCAATAGAATTAGGTTATTTAATTCAGAGATTATTTTCCATATAACAGGTGATGAAAAAATAAACCTATGTGGTCCCTAAGTTCACTGTGTGCTGGATTTTCAGGGCTTTATCTCTTCAGAGATGGATGAATCGTGTTTTTGGACTTGTGTTTTCAGTGATGGAGAGTGAGGAGACAACAAGGGACTGTTGCATCACCCCGGAGTTCAACACCAACCAGTGTATCTTCTACCCAGTGAAGGAGGAGGAGAGGGAAGTTCTGCTGGGAGCCACTCATACCAGCAGAGGGAGTTTATCCCCAGAGGGATCCAGTGCCACCCATCAGTTAGACTGTCAAACTGCAGATCATACTTTACGTGAGTCTTTGCTTTTTCTAGTTATATTCCCAATACACAAAATAGTATTGAAAGACCTCTGTTTAAATGTTTTAATGTTTAACAACAGATGAAGGGAACCATGCCACACAAGACTACCAGGAAGTAGGAGTGAGAGGACTATTGTCAGCGCCAGGGGTCAGTGGCTTTGCAGATGGACAAGGTTTATTTTCTGTTTTTGACAAGCTATTTATCAAAACTGTTGAACGTAGATGTTTCCAATAAAATAACTGATCTTTCACCTGAAGCAGATGCTGAATGGCCTCATCCACCAGACCTCCGGGACTTTCTCCTCCAGAGCTCTAATGAAGAGAACGAAGGTTCTGAACTCTCTGATCCTCAGCTTGACTCAGAAGCAGAAGTAATGGCCTATTTCTACAAGAACCAAACCAACGGCACGCAACAACTAGATCATACACCACTAAAGTACAGTAGAAATTCATTTTTTAAGTCTATAAACCTTCACAGAATGCTGCTAAAACATGCAGAAATATGAATTATGTTAAACTGTGCAGAAATAGTATTTTATTATAACTTGTTTTTAAGTGGAATAATTAATGGCAAACTGAGGGTTTTGAAGATTAATATGTCAAAAAAATATTTTACTTGATACTCATGTAATTGATGTGAACATGGTAATTATTTCACTCTTGTCTGAGGTGCTCACCTGTTTGCTCAAGGTGTTTTTTCTTATCTTTTTCTTCCTTAGTTTGCCATCTTCAACGACCCAGTTCCAAGTACCAAGAGAAGAAAACAGGACCAGAGAGCCTATTGATTACTTCTCCAGATATTTCTGTTGGGATACTTGGGTAGAAATTGCCAGTTGCACAAATGAACTGTCCAGCACACCTAACCGCATCACAGCCAGAGAGGTCGCGCAGTTTGTTGGGATCCACATTGCGATGGGAACTTTGAAGGTTTGTTCTCCTGATAAGTTAAATGATTACCTGGCTCTGTTAATTGGATGCTAGACCACAAAAAGTTGTAATTTACTTGGTCTCTTTTTACTTTCCCCAGTTTCCTAGTCCAAGGCTCTACTGGGAGGACTTGACTAAGGTGCCCTTAATTGCTGAAGCCATGCCACTTTCACGCTTCCTCGAGCTGTCTTGCAAGTTGAAGCTAGCTTCCCCAGCAAAAGATCCAGTCAACAGTGATGACTCTCAAAATGAGCAGCATAGTAAAACTCTGCCAAGCAGACAATGTGTAATTTCTGGTGAGGAACCAAATGATTTAAACAGTTCAAAAACACAGACTGACCCCCTGTGGAAGGTTCAGCCATTACTGTGCCGTTTCAAAGCAGGGTGCCAGTCACTGAGAAGAGAGGGTGATTATGCAGTTGACCAATATCCGCTTCCTTTGACTGGGAAGGTGCATAATAACAAACTGTCTCTTCACTGCACTGCATTAATTGGATTTAGCGGTTTACTCTTGCATGTGGATCTAAAACTGGATCTCTCAGACAAAGAAGATGCTGTAGAAAAAATGGTCCCAAAAGGCAGCATGGTGTTTCTTTGCAAACAGGAACTCTCCACCCCTGCAATGCTAGAACGCCTGCTGGTTGCCGGGGTTCATGGCGCAGGCAGGGTGGGGGGAGCACGGGGACAGATTGGGGATGAGTTTGTGAGCTCAGACGGGAAGCTGATGCTACGCAGATCGCACTGTGGCTTCATACTTTCTACTGCGGGAAACGGACAGAGGAACATGGCCTCTCTCACAGACAACTTTGAGAGGGCCCAGATGTCGGCACATCTCAACAGAGATTTGCGAAATCTTTATGTTATTCCCCTCACCGCCTCATCCCCAACCTGCTGGCCTCAAGCGGTGCTCTGGTACCTGACAGATCTGGCTTTGATTAACTCCTGGCTCCTGTACCGACAGGATCACGGGGCAGCGTCTGCACCTTTGACTCTCATGGCCTTCAGACTGGAGGTGTCCAAGGCTCTGATCTTCTCCAGTGGCTCTGATACCCAGGACTCTGTCCCCCCTCAGCCCCCCACAGAGAAGGCCCATACAGCAAATGAAACCCCCAATCCCAGCGTGGTGGAGGAAAGTCCTCTTCCAGATGCAGCCACACGATACGACGGCTCAGGCCACTGGCCAGAGCAGCTCGGGGAGGGAGAAGGGGGCAGGTGTCGTTTTGGGGACTGTCAGAGAACATCTCGAGTGCTATGCCTTAAGTGCTGTGTCTTTCTTTGTATCTCACGCAACCACAACTGTTTTTTGAATTTCCACAATCAAGGGAGTTTGGGAAAGGAGTAGTTTACCCGTTATTTTGAACATCTTACTTCCTGATCTAGAATGTAACTGTGCTTTTGGTGCATGTAAACCCAGCTAATCAAAAAACAATGGTACTATCTCCTCTGTCCTTACAAGTCTTTCATGATGCCTTTCACTAGCAGTGTTATTCTTTTGTAGAATTATTGTGCTGCAATGTGAAAAAGCAAATGCTTTGTGATGTGGCTTTTTATTGAGCAAGTGTAAAAATGAATCTGCCTTCAGCAGTTCTTAAAAAGAAGCAAAAATGTGATTTTGAAATTACAGCCACCATGATATTTTTTACTATTTATTCTAACTTGATCAAATTTACATTCCATGATGAGATTGTTTTGGCTCCACAGATTTAAACATTATTTATTTGAATTTCAGAAAACAATAAAAAACAAAGAAATATGCGCATTTTTGGTTTTTCTTTGTGAAAACTGCCTACAAATGTTTGCACAATACACCCTCTGACTTATTATAGGGGGAAAAATACAGGAGTTACTAATAACGATTTGCATTGTTCTATTCAGGTGTCTCAGTAAACCATGACCGTGACAGTAAGCCAGCCTACACAGTAGCAGGACCCTGAAAAAGAAGGTTTCAGCCATTATTACTTTTATGATTTAAATTAGGGGTGGGTGGATCTGTCCCCAAAATAGTGATACAGAATTTATTTTATTTTTTTGTATCGATAAAAGCGTTAATAGGACTGTTACAATAATAATAATTCAAGAAAAAAAAATTAACTATGGATCCATCACGTTAGATCACATCCTGGGTACATGCAAACAGTGATGACGTCTTGTAGAGAATTCACTAATAACATTTATTTACTATTAAAAACTGTCTTGTGTTCAAGCATGCATATGATTATGTAAATAAAATACTAAGAAGAAATGCCTCATGTTGGCAAATTATCTGGTAGCAATTAGAATATAATCCTAAGGAGCTTATAATGCATTTACTTTGTAAATCATGGTATATTTCTGTCCTATATTGTCCTATATACACCAGTACACTGATATTGACATTACCTATCCTATTTGGTACTGGGTCAAAACCACATTTTGTGGTATCCCCCTCACCTGTTTTAGACCAGTGAAAATGCAGTGTCACTCAGACCACACTTTCCAATATGCACTGAAAAATAGTAGTGAAAATCAACTCTAAATCACTGTACGCTGAATATTCTAATACACAGAGGCAGTTATATCACCAGAGATATGATCTAACAAGTTCACTGTGGAAACAGACGGTTGTCTGGATGGTGTAAAAAAAATGCATGTTTTAAACACTGAGACAAGTGAGAAGTTGTTTTTGTAAAATAGGCTAAAGTTTACATTGTTTCTTCTTAATGACTTCTACCTATATGTGTAAACATACAGTTAACGATTTAATCAAATGTATGTGGCAGATGTAGATAAACAAAACTAATACAGTAGTATCAATAAAAAATACAATAAGTACTTTTCACGAAGTTGTTTTGGGTCACGTGACAAAGATCAATCATAGAATCCGACTCAATAGAAAATGAGGTTAGTAGTCCAAATCTATTCTCATAAAGATATAGATGTACTGTTATGTGTTGCAGCTGATTTTCTGAGTTAGTACAGTGTGTTAACAGATGTGGTAACATTTTTAAAGCATAGCGTGGTATTATACGGTTAGTTTATACGGTTAGTTTATACTGTAGAACAGTTGAAGTCGTGCTTCGTTTCCATGAAAGGTTTGTGTTTCCTGCATTCACTGGGGCTGCTCTGTATTACCTACGGAGAGACTCGGCAGATCTACACTCAATGTTTAATATTTTATATAAACATGAATCGATGACAACATAGTGCTGAGGAGTCTCCGGCAGCCATCTTAGTTGTACTGACGGCTACCACAACATACGCCAGGAAGTGTCCGATTCGATCTGTGCGTTGTACTTCTGTGGGGTCAACTCTCTCTCTCTCAGTCAAACTACCTTCAAAGAGCGGTTAGAGGTAACGTAAACGTTCACTCTGTTTTATATTTGTTATGGAAATAATTTGCCATATGTACAGACATTAACGTACGTCACGTTGATTAATGGCAGATGCATGCAAGCGCCAAACAATGAGTTAAACCTGGTGTATGAAAAAGCACAAAAAGTCTTCATTCCGATTTGAATGGCAGCCCGTGTTGTTAGCGCTAACTAGCTAGCTAGCGTTAGCCCGCTCGATAGCCTTTTTCTTACGATTAGCTTTAGCTACGTGCACAGACGTCAAACTAAAGCACCTACCTTTTCTGTAAATGGTTTAATTTCACCAGCTAGACCCAATAAGGTATTTTAATCAGTTAAATGAAGGCCGGATGCCTGTAAGCTTGCATGCAGCTAGTTAGCCTAGCTAGCGGCCTTAAAGCTTGAAGGCAGTAACGTACGTTAACGTTAGTCAGGCTGAGCTGAAACTTGAGTGATTCCCGTGGGGAAACCGGACTAACAGTTAAACAGCCCTTAGGCTTTACTCTTTGTGGTTTTTGGAAACTATTGCTTTAGAGTTACCTCAGCCTTACTAGTACGGCAGATTATTTGCATGTTGTCATCTGTTGAATATAACTGCTGTTAACGTTATATATAAGTCTGGGGTTATAACGCTGTTGTGCTTCTCGTTGTTGTGTTAATCAATCCGCTGTCACTTCCATCTGATGTGTATCCTATCTAAAATTTAGCCATTGCTTCTGCCTTTTTCTCTTTTTATAGTCCAGGAAAATTGTTGTGAGTGCCTGCTGAGACCAGCCAGTATCCCAGAATGGACTCTGAGATTTTGAACATAGAGGAGATAGTGATGGGACGGGGATTACCAGATCCACCTCCTGAGGTTCCTCCCGAAAAGCCAGCAGAACCATACAAACCCATCACTTTGAATGGACCGCCTGCACCCTCTGTTCAATCCTGTAAGTGGTCACAACTTGTATGCAGTTTTTTGAGAACAACTGAAAGAATAACCTTGTCTTTGCACAAGCTTTTATGTGATCTTTCAAATCTCTACTTGTTCACCTTTCAGACCAGCATGAAAATCTGCAGTGTTTCCAGTGCTTCATTACGTTCTGCAGTGCCAAAGCCAAGGAAAGGCACATGAAGAAAAGCCACAGGGAGGAGTATAAGCAACAGCTTCAGCAGGTAAGCTTCACAGTGTCACCTCATTAGCAATGATGACAGTTAATGTCACTAACAAATGTTGTATAGGATAAATAGTCTTTATATATTATAATTAAACTCTTTGTTTGGTGGTTCAGTGCTCATACGGAGTCGTATGATCAGTGGTCCCTGTTCTTTTTCTCCCCTTATTGTCTGTGTTTTAAAGCACAGATGTAATTAGAAGAAGAAGCAGGTGTTTCTTGCTTAAGGCACCTATTATTTGCCAGTAATGTCCCCACAACAGATTAAAGATAGCTATAGAGTCAGTAGAATTGCAATGCAAGAAAGTCACAAACACAATTTATCACAACTGAATTTACTTTGCATGCTATTTAATCACTTCTAGTACATTAGTTTGTGAAACTGATTGATATTTTGAAAAATATTTTTAGACTTTGTTACTTGAGTTCACTGAAGAGAACGTATGCGGTGTATACAACATATGTATGTTTTTCTTGGATTATTTACAACTAACACAATAACAATCTACTGTGTTAGTTGTGAATAATCCAAGAAAAACTCCTATACCACTCCGTGGTATACTAAGTGAATTTGATTCACTTGTGTTTAACATTTTACAGGCAATTCTTGGTCTTGAATTCTTTTAACTTTGGCTCCCCTTTATTTTATTTCTTCACAGGGGAACACGTTGTTCACATGCTATGTGTGTGACCGCACATTTCTGTCATCTGAGGAGCTGACGCAGCACCAGCCTACACACAGCAAGGATGACAAGCCCTTCAAATGCGTTCACTGCAAGGAGAGCTTTAAAACATTCTCTGAAGTGAGTATAATTTAAATGTAGTTTTCAAGAAAATTTCTTGAAAAAAACACCACAAATGCAAAAAACCCAGGTGAATACTTTAATTAGCTTCTCTTACACCAGTTACACAGTGTTTCAAGTTTCAAATATGTAATATATATAACACCTTATAGTTTGTGCTTAATGTTTAACTTTTTACTTCTCACCTGTGCAGCTCACGGCCCATAGAAGACAAGTGTGTCCAGAGAAACAGTTGGTATGTAAAGATTGCAACGAAACCTTCCGGAGTGCTGGACTGCTGCGCGCTCATCGTCTGACCCAGCATCCCCGCCCAGATGTAGAGAATGCAGAACAGCCAGAGGACGCTACGAAAACTCATCGCTGTAAGAAGTGCAGTCAGGGCTTTGAAACCGAGGCGGAGCTGGTAGCTCACCAGGAGAAGTACCCAGAAGGTCAGCAATGCAACGGCAGTGCTGCCTCTGTCAAGAAACGTGGACGGCCTACTAAAACTGAAGACCTGGCTGCAGCTGAGAAAAAGGGAAAGCGGAAAAAGAAGGATGAGCCAGAAACGCCAGAGGAGGTGGTGAAGGCCAGCACTGCATCAGAGTCAGCAGCAGCCCCGGCAGAGGAAAAAGGAAAAGCAGTTGGAGCGAAGCGAGGCCGTCCCTCTAAAGCAGCAGCAAAATCAGAAACGGAAGACAAGAAGAGTCCAGAGGAAGACAGTCAAGCTCCGGGAAAGGAGAAGAAACCTAAGGCAGATTCGGCCTCGCCCCGTCAGCACCCCTGTCCCGAATGTGACCTCGCATTCCCCAGTTTGATCCAGCTCCGTGCTCACAAGAAGGAGAAACACACCCCGCGGAAAGCCCATCCCTGCGATGAATGTGAAGAGAGCTTTGCCCGTCCGGAGCAGCTGGACGCCCACATGTCGCGGGCTCATGCTGTCGGTCGCTTCGCCTGCCCAACCTGCGGGAAGAGCTTTGGCCGTGAGCGCACCTTGAAAGCTCACCAGAAAAGCCACCCGGAGGAGAAGCCTGAAAACCCAAGTGCAAAGAGATAATTTAGACACGGGGACATTGCGGAAAGTGTATGATTTTTGAAGATTTTAGTCAGGAATTGTCCTTTTTTTCTTTTAACATTGGAGATCTGATGCTCCAGATCATGGTTTCAGATGAGTTTGGAATGGTTTTGAGAATGACATTTTAGCAAATTTTGGATTTTAAGTTGAGTTTTGATCATGAGCTGGTGAAATTATGGACAAACAGACACAACTTCTAAATTGACTAACCAAATGTTGTTAAATCTCCATCTATTACACCCTTTGTCACAGAACATAGTTTATTTGTAAAAACTTTTGATTAACTTTTTAAATGATTTGTTTCAGTTTTTTAAAGCGTGAAATGCGTGTGGTGTGAATTT
The DNA here is from genome assembly GCA_033238685.1 of Lates japonicus. Lineage (NCBI taxonomy): Eukaryota > Metazoa > Chordata > Actinopteri > Centropomidae > Lates > Lates japonicus. The sequence continues at coordinate 319,227 of BRZM01000063.1, read as the reverse complement.
ATTACTTGGTGTCTTGAGTTGTTCAACTCACTTTGTGGTAAAAACAAATGTTTTTTATGTTGTTTTTTTTTTTTTCCTCTTGTTTTTTCAAAACAGATTGGGTAAGTACATATTTTGAAGCAAATTAGATGCCTAGTAAAGATACTATGTTTGAATGTTTAGACAGTTTGTCAAAAGAAATGTGTTATGTACAGCTTCTGGTTCATATTGTGCATTTTTTACACTTAATATTTTGATTATGTTCCTTTCTAAATTAAGTCTCATTGAGGAAGAATTTTAAAATAACACGATTACGTTCTGCTTAAATGTTATTTTGGCTAAGTGCTCCAGATTCAATGTGGAGTGGCTTCTTGACTTGTGGGCAGAAATGATCCACTATAATCCTGATTTGTCTTACAGTAAAATTTTTTCCTTTATTTTTTCACTTATTAGAATAATAAGTCATGTCTTAGACATTTCTGAAATGGAACTTGTGGTTCTTTGATGCCTTCGAGTCCCATAAGGAACTGTGTATATCATGTGTTATTCACTGATTGGATTGTTTCTCTCCCCACTGCAATGTGTCTGGACACTGCAAAAAAAAAAAAAAAAAAAAGTAATAAAAGATGCTGTCCGAAGGGAGGCTTGCTGAAGAAATGACTTGCCTTTTGGTCTTTGTTCTTACCTCTAATTCAGGAACACAACCTGAAATGTGGTTTTGTATTGTACTGATCACATGGTTTGTATGTGTGGAATGGGACACTGGATATAATACCATCCTGTAATATTAGTGACTCATTTAATTGTTTAATATTAAGATCACCCTTTTCTGCCTAGCAGCAGCTTGATTTGAAAAAGCTTAGAGGAGAAATTTGTTTAGTTGCTTGCAAAGGTAACAGTACCTCATTTATGTCTGGAATATATTAAGATGTCAGCTGCTCATTTCAGTGAGAACCTGATGTGTACTTTACCACGGCAGCTGAACCATTACAACTGGTGAATAGTCAACATTTTACGAATCACTAATCTCACTTATCTTGGTGTATCCTACCTTTATAGTTTGGGACATGGTGTTACTGTGAGTCTCTTCTGTAGCATTTATATTTGAATAAAATGTTTACTTTATGTTTGCTACATTTTTTAATGTGCACTTTAATTGAACAACACTGAAAACTTAGTTAACTATAGTTACTTTGCAGATAAATATTTTTAACCTACATACTGCACATATGATCAGCTTAGAAAATATGATGCACATCCATATATTGAATAAGAAATACACAGTACAAAGTAGTCAAAATTGACCCCACAGTGACGCTAATAATCAGTTAATAATGCAATAATATAACATGATGGTGATATACAGAGTGCTTACACTTTTGATGCATTCAGTATTTTCTGTTGTTAATAGTATAAATAATTGTTAATATCTTACTATAACGATGCAGTATTTTATGCAGCCTCAGTGGGCCACTTCTCTGTTTTCACGCCTGAACAAATAGCTGAATTATCAGATATACATATGTAGTGGTTATTAGATTGGTCAGCATGTTTGGTCAGCACAATCCCAGAATATTTCAGCCCTTCCTTTCTCAAGCTACTGTAATCACTGTGTGAAGCTTCCATTATGAGGTTTAAAAAACAACAACGTAGAACTGAAATAAATATTAGAACCTGCTCTCACTCTAAATGGTTATTATTTAAGAAAGACTATGCAATACAAGCATCTGAAAGGTGTACAGTATTGTATAATTGTCAAACAAAACTTGATGCTACAAATCTCCTTACAGTGTACACTGCTGTAAATGACTCTCTTAGCAGCCACTTTATGAGCTCAGCTTGCCTGATCTGCAGTAACATGAGATTACATGAGACAGCATATTGTTTTAGACACATGGTCCAACTATTTATGTCAAACTATTTGTTCAGTCAACAGTAGTATTTTACTTATAATGCTAAGAACATACATTTCAAAGTGCAGGTAAAAACAAACTTTTAATGCCAGGCTTTTTAAGGATCCTCACGTGTTCCAATCACAACTATGAAGAATCTTTATCAGCAAAAGTTCATTATTTCCCACTGAATTTAAAAGGAGCAGATCATGTATAAAGTAGCATAAAATTAAAGCAATGCAAAGGTATCTCGGGGTCTGGGGCCCACTTTACCAGGTTGGTAATCTACACATTAAGAATACACATAAAGCTCTGACATGTAATACCACTCCCGGACACTAGGTGTGCTCGAGCGCCCGCGTTGATTTCCTCTTCTCGTGCTGCTTCATTTGTTTTCCTTTTTTTTTTTCCAAGTACCCTTCATCATTCTGGATAAGTGAGTATGTAGCAGGTTTGTGGCTAGCCTCTCTGTGGCTGTTTTCACGAATCTTTTTCTCTGGGGTAATTTTTCCCGTATAAATCACGCCTTTTATTCGAAGCCTACACCGAGGATAAAGCTTATTGTCTTATTGTTCTGAAGCCACGCTTTGCCATCACCAGCTCCTCCGGCCAGGTGAGCGGGGTTACCTACCGCGTTTTTAAGGCGTGTCGTTAATGAATTTCCATGGATAAGTTGTCTGTCAACTTCTGTAGAACATTCAAGAAAGAGGAAAACGAAGAGCCAGCAGACTCGCCACAGATGTAGTCGTACGACAGGTAGGTTGAAATAGATACATGTGACAGTGTCGTGTATCTAGTTCATTAATAACCTTAAATTTAGTGTCTTCAACCATAACCCATAATTAAAAGTTTCAAATACTAATGGGGCATCTGCCTCTCTCTCTCTTTGTTTCATGTTGACAAAGCCAGCAGTCATGTCCATTGAATACACCATTGATATCCAGCTGACAGAGTTGGGATTTCCGGACATCCTGCAGCCACAGGAAACCTCGGTAAGAGAAACAACCTGTCAGTCCACATCATCTGATGACTCATTCTCACCCTGCCACTCTCCCACTTCACTTTCAAACAAATACTACTGTCAGTCATTGGCAATGAAGCTGGTGTAGCAAAACACATTCAACAAACCACAGTGTTTTCTGCATCATCTCTGTCTCTCATTTCCTGCACAGAGTCTGCGAGATGAACGAGCTGCCAAAGGTGCTGCACGTCTCGAGTTGTCAGAGCCCGCAGCAGATGATCCTGCCGCCGGACTTGACACCACAGACGGCCCTCAACAAGTACCTGAAGAGGGAGAAGATGGACAGGAAGGTGTCTGTGATGGAAACACTGCACAAGACAATGCAACAGAGGTGCAGCAGGATGTGGAGGATGACTCGGATGACAGTGAAGTTTCAGATGTGTATGAGGAAGAAGAGGTCGACGAGGAAGAGGATTATGAGGAAGAGGACGGGCTAAACAGTGGTATGACTCATTCACTTTGATGCTTGTAAGCATGAGGCAGTGAATTCTGCTGACTGAAACACTTGTAGCTGAATTAATATCCAATATATACACACATATATATATATTGATCTTTACTGATGCCAGAACCTTAAATCTAAAGTCAATCAGTCATTCATTTTGCTTTTGAATTTCTAAGTCTTGTGATACTTAGGTTATTGTCAAAAAAAATCCAATGAAAAAGCTAAAAGACTGTGAATGTGTAGTACTCCACAGCTGAAAATAGTCCCCGCCAAATGTATTATTTCCTCTTGTTCAAGTAACTTTTGCGGATTATTTATGAGAGGAAGAATGGTTGATATTTGTGAACTGTTTTAAAATATTTGTGCTTCATTGTGAACAAATGTACTTAGGGCTGAATACCACAGACAGTGTAGGGAAATTGAAAACAATATTGAGACACCAAATAAACACATTGTCAGTTTTGGTGCCTCCAGTATTTACTCAAAATTTATCTCTTTCAGTTTTTCTCCTAATCAGCTGTCATATGTTTCCCTTTCTTTTCCCCAGAGTTGAGTCATTCGGGCGACTACCGCTGCAGTGTTTGTGATCTCCAGCTGCCCTCACAATTCAAGCTCCAGGACCATATGAACTTGCACACCGGAGCACGCCCATACTGCTGTGCTGAATGTGGGAAGCGCTTCTGCCAGAATTACAACTACCGCGTCCACCTGCGCACGCACGCCCAGGCCAAAGTGGATCGTCTCCTGTGCCGCGTGTGTCTGAAGGGCTTTGCGTCGCAGGAGGATCTGAAGCGCCACGTGTCGAGCACTCACTTCGAGGATGAGTTTTACGAGTGTGACCTGTGCAAACGTGTGTTTACTACCCTGAAGGCATGTGAAAATCACGTGCAGTTACACAAATGCATGCTGGATATTGTGTGTGAGGTGTGTGGGCGCAATTTCTCCTCTCCAAAATCCCTGGCGCGCCACCGAAGGAGAACGTGCCACCGCAATTTCAAATGCACAGACTGCACAAAGACCTTTACCAAGAAGAATGCTCTCCTGAAACACAGCTTCTCCCACCTCGGATTGTTGCCTTACACCTGTATACGATGCCGTTGCCACTTCCGCCTGGCAAAGCTATACCGTCAACACAAGTGTGAACCTGAACGCATTCACTGTGTGGCGTGTCTGAGAGAGTTTCTCAGCCAGGAGGACTTCCAACAGCACAAAAGGGACACAGGCTGCTGGGGCAACCAGGAGCCTAAAGGGGATGAGATCAGATGCTTGGAGTGCGGAGAGAGGTTTGACAGTCCGGAGGAGCTGAAGAAACACGCCGGGGCTCACCAGAGGGTGTTGAAATGTGCTGAGTGCGGGAAGGGGTTCCGGTCGGCCTTGCTGTTAATGTCACACATGGGTGGTCATGCCGGCAAGTCGCCCTGTCTTTGTCAGAGCTGTGGACTTGGCTTTCCGCACCAGCAGAACTATGACAGCCACCTCAAGACCTGTGGACAAACACCCCAGCCTGCGGTGAGTGCAGGGGCAGAGTTTAAAAGAACCTTACCAATGTTTTTACCTGCATTAAATTCAAATCTTAAAATACATTATCCAGGCAGCTGTTGAGCGTGATGAAATCAACTTTGATTGATTTGATTATTCCAGTCCTCTCTTGGTTTTGATCATTATTCGAGATTCAGAGTTTACATGGAACATTAGAAGCCTGGTCACTCATGATTTGTAGGTGTTTACGCACATGTGGGTCTTACTAATTTTCTTTAGCAAAAGAGAAATCTGCATTAAGGATGCAACTAACAGATATCATTCTAGATTAATCTGATGATTATTTATTAATTAGTAGATTATCTTCAAGTAGATTTTTGTGTTGAAAAGAAAATAGTAAAAAACCCAAAAGTGGCAAATCATCACAGTAGAGAAGATGGAACCGTTAAATGTTTGCCAGTTTTGCTTAGAAATGGACAAATCATCAATTGATTGCAACAGGCAGTGTGGCTGTCATCCAGTTTCCTCAAAACAGAGATGTTTACATCCTCAGCACATAAACCAGGTGCATGTAATACACAAAATGTTAGTGCTCACTTAATTTTCACTGTTTGATTGAAATTTTGGATGTTGGGTTAACTTACCAGTAGCAGCAGTACCAGCCTCTCACGTTGATACATGCACTGCCTTGCTATATTAAAAAGTTTCCTCAAGTAAGTTTATAGTCATAGTTAAGTTTATAGTAAGATATAGTTTGCTTTCTTGATGTTTTTACACATTGTTTTTTATACAAAGAAACAATGGAGATGTATTATGTTCATTTGTGAACTACTAGGTGCTTCACAGGCAGATTTTGTCAGCTTTGGACAAAGTGAGATTAGCTGTTGTTCTTTATGCTAACTGGCTTTTGGTAGTTTCATATTTACTGACCGTACAAGTGTGAGAGTGGTATCGATCTTCTCATCTAACACTTGGTTGTATTGGCATGTCATGCATGGGTTTTGTATAATTCTTTTGTTAAATGGGATGTTTTTGTTGTCTTTCCCACTTTAGAGTGCTCCCAAGAAACGTCAGGCCTCCAAGAGCTCTTCATCTGAGACAAAGAAGTTCAAACAAATAACAGACATGAATGAAGGCAAAAAAGCAGATTCACCAAGTCCAGCAAATGCAGTCAGTGTGCCTGCTGCTGTTTCAAACAACCCTCCTGCACCTCCTGTTGATGACTCTGTTAGTCCAGGACCTGCAATGGGTGGCGTGTCCGTTGGCTCCGGTCCATCAGAGGGGTTATGGAAGTTAACCCTTGACAAACAGCCGCCTCCTGGTGTTAAACTTGTCTTGCTTCTTCCCGTTTGCCCAAGTCAAACCGATGGCCTTCCCCTCCCGTCTGTAATCCCAGAGACGCTGCCAGTTCCAGCTGTGCAGGTCCAGCCTCAAGTGTCTCTCTCACCTGTCCCAAGTAATGGACACCTTGGAATGCTGCTAAACACCCCTCTGGATTTAGTAACTGGGATTAAACAGGATCCAGAATGTGAAGCACCTTTGGATTTGTCTAAGAAGAGTACCTCATCTAAATCTGCTCTGAGCGACATTCCTCCTTGCCCCATTAAAAACGAGCCCGAAGAATTTGAAATCTCAGGAGAGCCTAATAGCACAGAGAAAAAAGAATTGAAAAGCAGTGACAGCAAAGCAATTGTTAAAATGCACCTAAGAGAGGCAGATGCATGTACTGAAAAGAAGCAGTTACAAATGGATCCCATGGATCTCTCCCTTCTTAGCACATCCTCTACTACTGGACTAGTAAAGGATATTAAGAGAGAACCTCAGTCTCCTGGCTCTGATTTTGATTTCCAGTCATCCAGATCCAGCCAGCCGACAGACTGGAGGAAGGAGAAAGAAATTAAAACGGAGGCTGATGTTTCACACCCTGCCTGTGCTGATGAGGAGAAATGAAATACAGCGAGGGCAGAAAAAAAAGAGAATAATACTTATTCTGTGATCACATTCCTTTTGCCCTGCAAAGGACACACCTGCTGTTTTGGTGTACCTGTAGTCACATACATACGGTTAAACAATGAAGCAGAATTTTCCTACAACTACAGCTTTTTAGTATGAATGTCTCTCTGTCAGTTGACTGTGTCCTAACATGACAAAGATTTTTTTTTATTCTTCTGTAATTCAAACAAAACATTCCAAGCTTCATTTTTTCATTTGTTTTTTGGGTGAGGCTTGTGGCTTGGGCCAGGAGAGCAACATGGTACTCAAATAGTTACGAAGTCTATGCAATATTGTGCAGGATTTCTCAGAGCATAAAAAAAAATAATCCTGATTTCTACCTTTTATGTACTTGTTTTTGTGAGGGACTTGAATCTTTAGGTTTACTGATGTGTATTAAGTTAAACGGAAACACTGGATTTCTTCTTATTCAGCTGTAAACTTGAAATGATGTGTATTTTTCAGTGTATATGCACTTGACCTTTAGTTCTATGTTAAATATTTTAGCAATGCAAATAATGGTACTGATCAATACTATCACATCATGTTAACCTGTGATTTACATTTGCTGAGTCTTTATGGTCTGCAGGTATCTTTTGATGTTTTTCTAAAGGCAAATAAATATTTGTTCTTCATGCAAGATCACCTAATATGTTTTACATGTTTGTTTTTTTTTAAAGATTGCCTTGTGTGTTTGTGTGTGTGCATGCATGAGAAATGCCTCACACACACTCACCTTGTCTTTCTCTGCAGAGAATGATAGTATTGTGTACACATCCACAGAATAAGGTAAGTATTTTGGCTCACTCTTGACTCTGATCTACATCTTTTGCAGCAAACCAACACTGTCCTAAAATGTCTACCATCCTGCTTTCACTGAGATATCCCATCTTATTTAGCTAATCACCATTATAACACAGACACCTACAAAAAAAAACAAAAACAAATCAATAATGTTGTTCCTGTGGAGATTTAATACATAACATTTGTTTTTTTGATTGGTGAGTCTAGTTACTTTGTTAATGCTCCAGCCACGGGCTGGCTGTTGATTACATAATTTCCTTTACAGAAATATTAAGATTAATTTTGGTAAATTCATTGTTTTTCATGGGTAAAATCAAAGCAACCTTGTTTTCACTAAAATGCTAAAAATAAAATTTTAAGTTGTACATTTACTTTGTAAATTTTATTTTTATTCCCAAAAACATTTGAACCAATTTTGATGACATATTATCATAAATAATACTTAAAATATCTAAAACCGTTGATGAACGTTTTGTGAATCTTCTATTTTCTATTCCATTTTTTTTTTAAATGGCAGGCGTTTTTCTTTGTTTTCAACATTTCTCTTTTAATATTTATGTACTTTACTTGCTTCATATTATTTACTTACTTACTTTGTATACTTTATTTTAATAATTATTATTTTTCGAGTGAATATGATATTTTAAGAGGAAAAAAGAGGACTACAACTCATGTCACATGACCGAGAAACCCGGAAATACAATGTCTGGTGACGAGATGTTTTAACGGGAGAGGGCTACAGTGGAGCTGTAATTATGTAATGGAAAACGTGTATGTTTTTTTTGTTGTTGTTGTTGCTTTCATTGTTTTGAACCTCAGTGTCTGAGCAACTGAGACTGTCGATGTAAAAGCTAAAGTGTCGATCTGGCGCCAACAGCAGCGTTTGTTTTAATTCATGGACAAAGACAAGTCTAGCGACATTGTAAGTACGCGAGCCCAGATATTTGACTCGGCTGAAACGGTTTAACCGTGAGCCATTCATTTCAGAAACATTTAATTCATTTTAGTTCATTTTGTGTTGTTGACTGATGTACGGTACGTCTTTCTGCGTATCTGACGTGCAGACTCGTGCTCTCACGTACTCTGTTCTTCTTGCAGCATGGTCCGTGCTCCTGGATGGAGATGCATCAGTTCATTGGTGACCTTTTAACATCTGGAAACTCCTCCAAGGATCAGCCAGATGGGCTGAACGCAGCGTGGGGCATGGCCCATGTTGGTGGTGGTGGTGGTGCTGCTGCTCTGGGTTTCAAAGGTGCTTCACTTGAGCCTCTACAACCACCTCCGCCCACTCAGGACAAAACAGAGGCAGAGCCAGGCCGGCACATCCAGCCCAGGGCGACACAGAGGAAGGGAGAGTCCAGAGGCAGGAGAGAAGGTTAGAGCTCATAATAATTGTTTCACTCTATTTTCTGTCATGAATTCTCAGCATTCTTTTCATTGTGATTCATGTTTTCTCTGTGTTTAGATGTGCATCATGCCTGCGCCTGTCCTGGCTGCCCTTCCTCCACCTCCCCACCTTCCTTTGAAATGTTAAAACCCAGACAACCTTTGTCCTCACCGCCACGCTCAGATGCAGTATGCCACGCCAAAGAACTTAGCGGCGCTGCTCCAATGAGCCTTGGCATGTGCTCACCGGACACCACCGAGCAAAGCGGCGCGGCCACGTCTGAGTTAGAAGCCGAGACGTCCGGCCGACTGCAGGAGGAGGATGTGGATAGAGGGACTCAGAGCCCAGACCAGAACTCAGAATCTCCTCCATCCAGAGCGTCCTCAGGCTCCCTGTCCAGTCTCTCCATGTTTCCCTGCTTGTGTTGCCACCGCGGCCTCCAGACCTGCACCCAGATACTGGGTCACCAGGACGGCACAGACTCCCCGTTTTCTCACACCCACGCCCATCACCATTTCCATCACCACCACTGCCCCATAACCTCCTGCTTTTCCTGCCCCCAGCTCGCCCACCCTCACTCCCCACAGCTCTCGGGTCCCTTTCCCTGCTTCTCTTGCCAGCGCTCCTTCCCCACCTGTTCTCAGGTCTGCCACCACCAGCAGCACCGGCGAACACAGCAACAGGACGAGAGAGGCGGGACGGCCACGGCCCTGCTGTCGCTGCATCCCTGCATGCACTGCTCTGCCTCCTTCACCAGGCCGTCCCAGCTTCTGCAGCACCAGCGTTCCGAGCACGCCCACAAACCGTCCGGCTTCCTCTGCACGGAGTGCGGCAGGGCCTTCAACTCGCACAGCAACCTCCGCATCCACCTCAACGTGCACACCGGCGCCCGGCCCTACACCTGCTCCGACTGCGGGAAGAGCTTTAGCCAGTCGGGGGCCCTGAAGATTCACAGGCGGATTCACACAGGGGAAAGGCCGTACTCCTGTGGATTTTGTGGCAGAGGGTTCCCCCATCTCGCAGGGGTCCGGGCCCACCAGAGGACCCACACTGGAGAAAAGCCTTACCGCTGCAGCCAGTGCGGGAAGTGTTTCACCCAGTCGGGAGCTTTGAAGATCCACACCCGCATCCACACGGGAGAGAGGCCCTTCATCTGCAGCCTCTGTGGGAAGGGCTTCTCCAACCGCTCTGGGATCCGCTTCCACTACCGCACAGTCCACGGGCTGGCCTCTGAACATGCTGGAGAAGCTGGTGGTGGGGCTGCATATCGTGGAGCGGCGGGCCGTGGTTACCCACCCGGGCGTCCCCCTGCCAGCGTCGGCCTCAATACACCCAGCAGTCAGGACAGGGACTCTCATGCAGCTCCGAATTCCAGAGGTCCTCCTGCGTCCACTGCTGCTCAGTCTGAGTCAGGAAACCCCGGCAGTAACAGAGAGGTGCTCCTGTATGCATGTGAAGACTGTGGCCTGCGTTTTAAAGATGCCCCGTCCAGGAACAGACACCAGACTCTAGTACACTACTCGTCTGAGGGGAGAGAGGAGGAGGGGGAGGCAGGGGCAGAGGATAGAGCTAAGCACAAATGAGAGGGGTAACAGCAGAGAGTGAATCAGTGTGAGTAAATTATGTTTTAAATGATTTATGTGGGATATATTTTGTTTCAATTTAAAAAGTCTTTGATGTTTCACTACCTTTTGGAGCTACTACAGACTGAAATTTTAGTTTTTTTAATACAATTTGCACCTCTTAGGATTATAAGGAGAGATTCTGTACAACTTGTATACAAAATTTCACTTGGGCTATTATCAAAACATAATAGACCTAAAACTTCTTTAGCATCTAATTGATAAAAAGTGATTTTATAGAAGTTCATACTTCATATTGGTTGACATTTTTCTATTAGTGAGGTATCCAGTTGTCTTAAAATAACCTTAAACACTTCACTGCTGCAATCACACACAAGAGGCCAAAAACAGTATTATCAGTAGTTTTATTGTGCCTTATTCAGCAGTGAAAGAGGTTGTATTCTCTTTGTTGTATTAGAGCGAATAAATCGCTAAATGTGCCATCACAAAACTTGTCAAAGCATTCCCAGATATTAAAATGTTTGAGGGTCATCTTTCTGCCACCTGACCTTTATCTTACAAAATGCCTTGTAATAAGATAAAGTACAATTTTCTATGGAGTTTGCATGGCTTTGAAATATAAGTAAAAAAAATTAAAGTAGGGAATACAGAGTTAATTTTCTCATTTGTGAGAAAGCTGCTGTACAATGAAGCCTAATAAGAAACAGGAAGGCCCCACAAAGGGGAAAAATAGTCTTTTCTTCCAGACCGGAGGACAACAACATAACAGCAGCTCTGGAGTTTGCTTGAGGTATATGTGTCTTGCTCAAGGACACTGCAGTAGGTTGAATAACAGGGGCTTTAGTCCATGTGAGGTCCTCCATCCTGATAACGACACGACCTTGCCTGTTGTGCCTTTCTGTGTTACATTATAATCCAAGTGTTTATTTTAAACCAATATTTGTTACTTTACTATGTATGTTAGAAATGGATGGCGGTTATCTGAGGAACGAGAACCAGCAGACAAAGAAGTACACAATCCATTATTATTAAATGTTCAAAGAGAGCCACCTAGTGGTTATACATGATCATAGTAACATCTTAACCACTTTGTTACAGTGTACCGTTTATAGTGCTTCTTAAATGTTGTTTTTTCGTTTATAAAACATGTTTAAATTATACATTGTGAATACAATGTTTCACAAGAACAAGTAATATATTTAGTTCTTTGCATTAACCAGTTAAATAGTCTGAAGCATACATTTCTGTATGTGTTCTCGGAAAGTGCAGCTTGTGATAAAACATTACATCAATAAACAGTATCTCTGAGACACGACTGAACCTGGATTTTCCTTGTGCATCGCAGGATATTCCCACAGTACAACTACATACTTCCTGGAAGGAAACATCTGTGTCCATATGGCTCTCAGATTATTCTGTACTGAGTAGTCTACCCTCATATTTGCAAAGTGGTCCAAAGTGACTTCTCCCTGGAAGTTCAGCCCTGACAGCATTAGTACACTCCGGACCAGCTTAGCGTCCACTTGAGGTCACTCCAAGTGGTCCCAATGCGTGCTTTAGCTCAGGAGAGTCTTTTTTTTCCCCTCCATGTCTGAGCTTGCTGTGTTCACAAAGGCTCCTCGTATGTGTGCTTATGCAGTAAAGAGTCACATGACTTGGGCTCAGCGTAGACCACACTGACTGGTCGTGGGCCACTGGCATGTACAGCAGGAGTGCAGTAGCCATTGGACAGCATCCTGTGCGAGGGGCAGTCATACTGAGCGTGGCTGGATGTTATCCTGCCACCAGTGGCAGGTGCTGGTATAGGAGGTCCGTGTGTGTTGCCGTGGAGTATCGCTGTCAGAGTCGGCAGGTTGGAGTCACAGGGCTGCTCGCTGAATGGGGTGGCATACTCTGGCTCTGGGGGAAGTGGCTCGGCATACTCTGGCAGGTTGCCAGGAGTGTCATAATGGTTCAAGATGAAGGGGGTGGTGTAGCCCTCATCTGAGGAGGGTCTAAATGTCGACCCAACTTTTTGTCCAGTAGTTGCAACAGCAGGCTCTGCATAGTCTGGAAAAATGAGTAAAAATGAGTCTGGCTGTACTATTCATTTGAGATACAACAAACATTGGCATACTATGGGCATCAGCTAAATCCAGAATCAAAAACCGCATCAGATTCTGTCCAATATTAATCTTACAAATATATCTGGCCAATTTGTGGTACTGTCAGCTCTGAGCGGTTGCCAGGCAACCAGCAGATACTCCAGGAAGTTACTGATCCCAGCCAAGAAACAGTTCACCACGTAACCCCCTGGAAAGCAGCGAATTGCCATTTTTAAACGTAAACAGCAGTAGAGATTTGGAGGTGCTTGACGAGTGGATTTTGTTACCACTGGACAGAGCCAGAATAGCCATTTTAATCCGTTTTCAGTCTTTGTGCTAAGCTAAGCTAACCTCCTACTGGCTTATATTATTATTAGTTATGGGCATCAATCTTCTCATCTGACTCTAAAGCAAGCAAGTATATTTTCTACACATTTACTGTCAGTTTCTCAAATCTGCCTCAATCACTGAAACATTACCAGCCCTTGTTTTCATTTATGTCAGTGTAGTGATCACTTTTTAAACCTTTTTAAAAAAATCTTTGTTGCAATTAAGCGTTGAATCATGTAACTGTAGCTCATTAATCCTTCAGGGTCAGCTAATGTAATGTAATATTGTTAAAACTAATTAATTACCTTAAAGTACCTCAAGTTTCACTTACTTAGCTATTCCCAAACCTACGTACGTTACGTTTTTAAAACTCTTTAAGACAGCAAATATGGATAAGAAAAATCTGACATTTTATGAGCTTTAAACAACAACCCCACTAATACTCCATTACTGTGGTGAATAATGTAATCAAATGGGTATGACAACATTAACTGTACTGCAGAGCAGCATGACTTCACTAATGGGAATGCTCTCATTTGCTTATTTGCATCTTATGCTGCAATTTCTGGGAAATGCCTCTTTTACACTCAATAGCAGTCTCATACCAGGCCAATGTGGAGCCCCTGCATGAGCTGCCTGGCCACCAACAATGTCTCCTCTAATCACAGGGACGGGGGATGACACTGTAGCACTCAGACCAGGCCAGAAGCTACCAGGCCAGCAGAAGAGGCTGTGGTGTGGGAGGCCTAGACCTTACTCAAGAGCCCACAGGGAGCCTCAGGGCCAGAACTATTTTAATTAGACAGGCTTTAGTGAGGGCTTTGATTGTCTTAGCATTGACCCTCTGTCCTGTTTATCACTGGACCTCTCAGTGAAGGGCCCCCCTCACTGGGGGAGGGGATGGGGGATGGGGGAGGCAGAGAGAGTACTGGTGGTGGTGGGGAGTAGGCTGAGCACTCTTTATCGAGCTCCAATTAAAGGGTCTCTTTCAGAGAGGCTCCGTGGACCAAAGAAAGGAATGTTTATACTGCGACTGGGTGATGGGCTGAGCCAGGGGAAAGAATGGACAGCCCGTGGAGAGAGCTGTTTGCCTGTCAGGCCTGGCATGAGCCCCTCAAACTGACCACTGAAGCCAGAGACTGTTAGAGTGGGAAAGATAGAGGAGGGAAAAACTTCAACTGACCATTAACTCTGAATGGACTAGGACAAAAAGCAGCAAAAAAGGCAGCAGCTGATGGTACTTGTAGAAAGACTGAGCTGCACTGCTGTTCACTTTAAAAAAAGCAATAAGGCATTAAATATTTCTACAAATACTCACCATTCAGAGGAGGGCTAGGTAGAGCGTCATGGACATTTCGCTCCAGAGGGTAGGAGATAATCTCTGATTGCGGGCAGGGGAGACTCTTTGCCTGGAAACTCTGACAACCTATTCAACACACAAACACATAGAGTCAGAGGCTTTTTAGCAGGAGATTTTAAAATTACTTGAAAATTTAAAAGAGCACTTGACTTACTTGTGGGTAAGGAGTACTTCATTTGTGAGTCTTTTTTCCTGTATGGAGAAATTGAACACAAAAGCATTTAAGCACTGCACACACTAGATATTGTTTTTGACATGTGCTACAACAACTGGTGCACCATTAATCAATTGGCAGAAAAATAATACGAAAATAATCATTGTAAACAAAATAGCTTTGTGTTTTGAACTTTTGATTGAACATAATGAGTCATTTGAGGGCGTCACCTTGGGCTCTTGGAAGTTGTGGTCTGCATTTTTTCACAAATAACACATAGACGAAACACCAAAAATACTTGCACATGAACAAAACACTAGCTTTTTCATGTGTAAAATGTACAAAAAAACCCCCAAATTCATCAAAGTACAAAACAGTATATGTGAAAATATAGTACCTTCGCTTCCACCAGACTCCAGCCAACAAACAACTGCCGCACATTATCAACCCCAGGACCACTCCCACTGCCACTATTACTGGCTGACTGGTGCCTACAGGAGAGTAAGTGTAAGTAAACAGAACAAGTGTGAGGAAGGAATGTAGTTTATTGCAATGTACAAAATGTTGAATGTGAGATTGAAGGACAATGTGCATTGACATGACAAGTATCTTTCCCCAAACAGACTGGTATTAATTTTTATTGAGCACATATTGATGAATTTGAGGTTGATGCGAGTTCTTACTCAGTTTTGTCTCCACTAACACTGGGCCCTCTGTGGAGGCAGGTGAGGGGCTTGGGTGCAGTGTACCCACGTTAACTTTGATGGACGGAGATCCTGTCGGACAAGTAGCAGTACAGAAAAACGTCAGAAATTCTGCACTGCTAAACAAATCGTGTGAACAGAGTTTCTTCTGAGTAAATTGGGAGACTAGCAGCTAATGCTTACCACCAGATGGGCGGGACCTTGGTGTGATCTTTGCAACAGGACAACCCAGGACTTGGACCTTAGCTGAAGCTCTGCCATGCCAGCTCAGTGGCTGCAGCCTGACAAATCGAGCCACCACGGGAGGAAACAAGCTGTTGAGAACCCTGAGGTGGCCATCAGTATAGGCCTGAAACACCTGGGAACCATAACAACCAAGTTACTTATTCACAGAGAACACCAGGAAGCCCACAGTAGAAACCCAGCTGCTAGATAAGCTCAGGACTGTTGGAGCCTTGCTACGAACCATCAAGTGAAGAGTCTATTGCGATGCATACCTTTTTTTCTTTGCTGAAAGCACCCTTGTAGAGCTTCCAACTCTTTCTGTCCTTGCTAAACGTAAGAACATAGGATTCTGTGTAGAACTCATCTGATCCCATTGTTATTACTCCTGAGGGAAGAGAACGCAGTGTTTTTTTAGATCAACATTTAAGACGAGATGAAAGTGGTTTCACATAAAAACAAAAAAACCTTGTGGATATTAAAAAAAAAACCTGATACACTTGAAATTTAGAATTTTAAATTTTTCTTATTGTCAAAAAATTTCACCATAATACCAAAGCCAACAATGCAGTCCACCTTTCAATTCTCTCTGTCTGTGTCTCTCAGCCCTGAACATGAGGGTTACTACTGAATATCTAAAATAACATTTTTTTTTTTAAATGCTCATTAATTCTTAAAACAGCTGAGCACTGTAGATGTTAAACTTTTTTAAAAACAGGAATAAGAAGCATATTTGTTGGGGACTATTTTCAGTGGTAGATTAATACACATTTGGTGTGACTGAATTTGTTGACAATAAGAAAAACATCAATGATTATCCTTTAAACAGCTTCATTAAAGAATAGTAAATAAGCATAGTTTTACTCACAAACACTAATTTTATTTTTACATTTTTAACATACCTGTAATGTTGCTTCTATCACTCAGCTCCAGCTCTATCCACGGGTTGGGGTCATTACTATCTGCTACCCAGGGCAGGAATTCGTTATAGGAATCCATATTTCTGGAGGACGAGAACATTCTTTGCTCTTGACTGTTTTTGTTCCAGAAAGATGAGGCATTAAAACCAGAAACAGCCAGGATGTTGTTGCATTCTGTTCAGAGACCAGAGGAAAGGATGGAGTGATGAAAGTGGTTCATTATGTAACCCAGAGTGTTTCTGTATACAGTAACATTTAGCCACTTGATTAGAGGTCATTTATACTTTACTGCTGATTTTTGCAGACTCTTGTTCACTGCGGTAAAATTCATAAATAAAGATGTTTACTCTTGAACACTACAATGAGAGTAAAAAAAAAACAACATTTCTAACAGTAGGAATGTAGACAGTGATTATATGGTTTGAACAATCTGCACTATGTAGTGATAAATGTCTCATCTGGCTCGTACCTTGGCTGAAGAGCAGCTTCTTTTCAGATAACGATCCCCTGTCGAAAGAGGGCAGTTGAAAGGTCAGTACATCTACATAATCAAATTTCAATCAGAATTTCACTAAAACAATTTGGAGCCAAGTGGCAGCCTCATTGCTACCATTTCTCATTTTATATTTGTGACTACATTAACAGCAGACACACATTTTAGAAAGGATTCCATTGGCAAAGGTGGATTCATAGAGCGTAAGACTTCTCCCTCGAGTCACAGTGACACGGCCTCCCATATTATCAGATGCAGCTCCAGCGTGGATAGCAGACTTGCACAGCACTGAGGTCTGTGGAAGAGGGGGAATATAGGGGCATTTTCAGATGTGAGATTAATTTAAAAGGTCTGATACAGCTTGGCCAAATGGAATGTAGTGCACTTACATCTCTGTAACCCTGTTCAGAGTTCCCCCACACATCCCCTGTGACATTCTTACATCCAGCAGGGCAGTACACTCTGAGAAACAACAGGATAACATGTGAGAAACACTTACTGTTCCACTGAAACAGATTCTATTATGGGACATGCAGAGGTCAACCACTTACCTCAAATGCTGGGAGCTGAAATGAGATCCTCGACGTAAACAAGAAATCAGATCTGTAACAAGAAGAAGAAAGACAGATGTTAAAAATGATCACCCCTGAGAATTAATTAAAACTTTTCTTTAACAGTGCGGTGTGGGACTCAGTATCTCAGGCTTACATAATACCTCCCGCCATCCACTCAACAACACACAAACAGATTCTGTGTGAGACAGTCTCGCATGCTCTGTGTGTGTGCTAAATTAGGGGATGAGCAGTCACCACTGTTGATGTGACTAAGCCCTTTGTTACTGTGACTTTGTCACAGTTCACGAGTACGGCAAATGGTCCTCGTGTGATCGCAGCTAACAGGCAGTGGTTTGTATGTCTGAACAGGGGCTTAGCTCCAGACACTGCCGGATTTCATAAACAACTCAGTAAAAAACAGGAAACTATGATACATACTGTACAGGACAGATTACATCATCCAGAGAAAAGGAAACTATCTCTAAGTATAGACTAGCATTCAAACCAAGTCCACATGGTTATTACAATGATACACAGGAAGAGCCTTTGTATGACTGTGATTGAATCTTAACTATCACAAAAATGTGTAGATTAATCAAAAATAAATGTATTCATATACATGTTACATCTGTTGTTACACTGGTAGAAAGAGTGAATATGTAGTCCATCTGTGGACTTGATAGCTGCTAAATCAACAGCCTCTGGGTTCAGATGCCTTAACACGGGATGGGAGTGGGCTTGCAAGAGAAGGGGGAGTAAAAAAGACAGCCAGCCACTCTATGCAACAGACTGAAGCCTGAGGCCTCATTCCATTCAGCCTGAGAAAAGGAGTCTGACTCCTGCTTTCTGAGCAAACACGCCAGAGCAAAGATAGTGATGGAGGATGAATGCCAATAAGCAGTAACTCATGCACTCACAACCACACAAACACAGCATGCACATATCAACACACAAGTGCATATACACATGGACAATATATATTCAAATTACACCAGCGTAAACTTGTAAATGAGCGCATTTTGGAAATTCAATTCAAACTACAAATCACATACGGCTAATGCTAAGATACGTGCTCTACACAATTGTAAAAACACTTTGAAATAAACACCATTCACATACTTATAACAACACACATAGTTACAAATAGCTGACTAGCATGGCTTACATCAGTGTGTACAAATTACTGTCATACCTGGATACTCGTCTGTGGCGTAAGACAGTAGAAACCCTCGGCCGGAGCGGTGTGGCCCTGACTTGAAGGTTATTGTCACGTCATTGCTTCTAAGTGTCACATTCTTCTGTGAATCATCAAGCTTCCCACACATTGGACCTGTCAACACACAAACCCACAAACCACCTTTCTAAAAGCACATGAATACAAATTCTGCACATCTACTACATTTCTCAGAATAGAAACGTGTATTTCCAGTCCTCACTAATAGATGTAGATGATATAAGTCAGTCTCACCCTACTAATGCTAATGTAGCACAGAGTAGAGCCATGTAGACTATCACTTCAAAAACCTGCATGTAAGAACAGCTACACAGCAAAGAAAACAAAATAGAAAAATCACCTGACAGGCTCTGTGGAATCCAATAATAAACACAAAAAGGCAGCCTAACTAATATTTCAATCTCCTGAATCTCTTAACCTTCACTTTGGTGTGTTGTCAAACTTTTATGCCCTCAAGACATGCATGTGTCTGTTGCGAAATTGGGTTTGCCTCCTCTGTCAATGTGTCAATGGAATGGCATGCCCTGTGTGTATTCCACAATCACGTCTGGGAGAGAAGATCATTGGTAATAATATGGAACATAAAAAGTCTATTGGCAGGTATTTGATAAACGAGTGATGGGAGCATGCGAACATAAACTTGAGATATATTTTAAGAGCACAGTGAACAAGCTTACCCAGACTGGGTTCCCCCCTATTGTCTGTGATCACAAGAGAGCCATTGCTGCAGCCTGGACTGCTCTCAACGTCAAAATCCCCAAACAGCAGTTGCAGTGTGCGGCCTTCTGGCACACGAAGCCTCCACCTGCACCAAGTGTTACTGGGGTAGGTGCCTGGATAGTTCTGAGAGGCCAAAGTGCCGGACTCTGTGCCCAGCAGTGTATGTCCGCAGCCATTACCTGAAATCATATAAGTACAACAATGAGGCTGTGACAGAAAAAAAGGGGACAGTTCACAAGGTAAATTCAACCTACACTTGCAGGGACATGTTAAGCTGATTTCATTCCAAAGGGAGACTCTGACCACTTGCCGGTCATCTAATCTGCTCTTTAAAAATAACTCCTGGATCTGAAGTAAAGAGTCACCCTTCAGGTTTTGTGTCACTTGATGGCTTTCTTAAAAACTAATTTTCTTGGTAAAGACTGAATCGCTTTTAGTTTTTCAGTAATAGTTGAAAGTTTGAGGAGAAGCAAAAGTTTGTGTTTTACTGTGTTTTTAAATTAAATCATTATTGTAACAGGCTAAATAATAATTTAGGATCAAGTTTTGATGACACAATTTGCTTACAGTGTATGAGGCTGAAACTAATTATTTTTATTAAGGATTAATCTGGCTGATTATCGTATAAATCAATAATTTGGTCATTCATAAAAAAAAAAACAGCCATCACAACTTTCAAGAACCAAAGTTGCAATATTCATATTGTTTATTTTGTCTGACTGACAATGCAAATCCAAAAGCTGTTAAGTTAAATATTACAGAGGATTAAAATGACCAACCAATATTTACAGTTGACAAGCTGAAACTAGATAATTATTGGAATTCATCTTATTTTTATGACTTCAAAGAACTTTTTAGATGATCAAGTGTTGATCAATTGTCTAATCAGCTGGCTAGCGTACTGTCAATCCTATTTACAGGTCCTGACTAATACATCAAAGTTTTTTGTTTCACTTCTAAAACAGCTGTGAGAGGAGTTATCCACTGAGCTTAAGCAAAGCCAAAATCACATAACCGCAGACAGTTTCATCATTAATTTGCTTAATTAAATACACTGAACATCAAGGGCTTTGTTAATGCCCCATTTCACGACAGATGAGTAATAAGTCTATTCTGAACATGCAGAGCAGACCAGGGCGTGTTTATACTCTTCTCATCATGACTGTGAGATGACACAACTGCCAGGGTCTGAGAAATGCTCACCTCAAAAAAAAAAAAAAAAAAAAAAAAAAAAAAAAAAAAAAAAAAAAAAAGGGAAAAAAAAAAAACTATAACCTGTACACTGGTTATATTGCAAAAGATACACTTCTTAAAGATCAAAGATTAAATCTATAATTTTCTTGTTTATGGGGTGATGCTGTCTTTGAGAGAAAAGGCAAGAAAACTGATCAAACGTTTGTTATTTTTCTAAAATGATGAATTAGTTTCCTCACAAACAGTGTTGATTCATTACATCCTCTGACCTGTGGTTGCAGTGACTAACACTTGAACTGGACTGGAGAACACAAATATTTAGATCGTCTAACATCCCTGTGGGTCACAGCAAATAAATGAGCCAATTCCCATAACGGTGGTCACACAGTCATAAGTGCTGTGGGGGCGGCAGGCTCAAATCCTACCCCCAAAAATGTCAAGTTCCGAGAATGGTCAAAACATGAAAAGGCACCAGGGTCTGTCGATGCCTACACATCATCCCTGTCCTTGTCTTCCATATAAGGCTCCTGGAGATTTGTTGAGGGGAAACCAGAGGATAACCTTCCACTCACTCTGTGTCACACACATCCTGCATCACACCAGTCGTTCCCCTGCTTCCAGAGAGCTCTTCAGCTCCTAATACCATAAACCTTTAGTTGTTATTGCCCCTCCTCAAGTCCCCTAAGGATTCCCTGGAAATGCCACAGCGACATACTGTAACTGTGGGCAACATCACTGTCTGTCACCTTCCGGTGGGAGGCCACAGAGGCAGCAATGCTGGGGAGGTTCTGGGTGGCTGGTAATCTTCCCCTGCTCACTGAACCCTTTCACCTACAGTCTGTCTCCAGGCCAGTCCGTTTCTAGTTTCATACAGAAAGGGATACGCGCTCAGCCTGTTCTGACCAGTTCAAAAATTCAGAAGGTGAATTACAGAAAAGTAGAGTCGAACAGGGTGGCAGGAGAGCAGACAGTCAATCAAAAGCACCCCGGCAACATTGTTTTCCACTCGAGGCTTTGCTGGCAGGTCCTTACAGGTCCACACTAGCAGACAGGATGTTCACCTGTGCTACCTGTCACTACATTGCCTTATTCTGTCTTGTGTGTCAATCACAACGTTACAACACTGAGGCTGAAATGTTTCCCCCTATATCCTGGCCCCACCAAAGCTCTCTGCATGTTTTCCACCAAGTAAAAAGTGATTCAGAATAAATAATTGACCCTGGACTTAATCATCTTCCGATGTGAGGAAACAAAAGCCCCAGAGACAGACAAAAACAACAAAAAAGATTTGTGGTATGGCTGAGAGTTAGAGTCATAGTCTGCGGGGCCATAAACTGTTTGTTTCTGTTTGTCTATGGTCACTATGATTCATACTGCACATGGACTTGAGTGCTGTTTTGAAAAGACCTGTGAGAAAGGTAAGCTTATAGCTGGGATCAGAAGGTAAACATGGACAAGAGAAGAGTATGTCAAGAATGCTACCATGGCCTTTGCACCTACTTCAATTTGAAATACAGTATTTTGCCACTCACCTAAACACATAGTTTAAGTATTGTAAGTTCCTTGTGGTTCACAAAAGTAGAATTGACGTGTCAGGAGTTGTGTTTTAAAGGCCTAGCTAGCTTATGGTAAAGCTGGTAGCTGCTCATGTAAAATTCAGTAGACTGAATGATAATGACAACCTTAGGTAGGATGCAAATTATGTTTTAAAGCCTGTTGGTCACTAGTGCATGACGCACGTCTGCCAGTGCTTTTAAAACATTTCTCTGCATAAAAAAAACATACCACTTAATTAAGATAAAATAACACTTACTCTGCACTTACTCTGTTTTAGCTGCTGGTGACTGTAAGGTTAGTGGTAGGCTAACAACATATTTGAAATATCTCTCGTCACAATCTTAGTCAAAAACGTCAACATAAAATAGGCTTTTTCTTACCCTCCTGCCCGCGAACAACGATGGAGCAGACGCTAAAAGTGATCCACAAACCGGTGATAAGAGACTTCACAGCATCCCCGATGTTTTCACACTTTGTAAGCATGATTTTCAGAGCTCTGCGTGGAAAAGTAAGGTGCAAGCCCGGCAGGCTCGAGCTTCTGGCTTCAGTAAAAACTTGTAGTGCAAAATACTGGATATTTACTATTGGCCATGGGACGTAAACTCGACTTCTCATTGGTTCTCCTAAAGTGTCAATCATACAATCCCGAGCATTCCATTCCCATATATGGGTAGTCTGATCCGTAGGTGTGCGCTGATCTGAGAGCAGCCGGTGGCAGCAGCACTAATGATATACTCTCGTATGTACTGAACCTGGACCTCGCCCAGCTATATTCTTCTTACTGGCTATTTCACCAATTCACCGTGTTAAAGGGTTGAAAACGTATCGCTCAAAAGTCAAATATTTGAGACCAACAGTAATATCTGGTGCCTTAATCGACATACCTACGTTTCTATTTCTTCAACCAAGGGCAAACCCTGCCACCTGCTGGCGAAACGCAGGCAACAACAAAAACACAACACGCAACTGTTTTGAACAGCGTTTATTGCATGAAAAACCAGCTAAGTTAAACCACACAAATGACAACGGAAACAGTAAAGTCTGCGTTGAGTCTACAACCCACCACCATTCATTAAAAATACAAAAACATGTTCACTATTCCCTTTGGCGGCTGAAAACATGTTTCTGGAGCTTGTAGTCCTTCAGCCTGTGCACCACCATAGCTCAGAGGCGCTCAAACCAAGCCACATAAGAGCAGTTTGACCGATTTACACATCGCGTGCGAACTAACCGCTTCTCGTGACAGCGGGACAGATGCTTCTCAGGCAAATGCTGCCTTCACTGCAGGAAGTGTAACGAAGCAGCACGGCGCATGCTCTCGTACCTCTCTGAGAAGCGAAGGATGAATTATCTCCTGCTGTAAAAGGGTAAGTAAAACTATGACAGTATTAAAGTAGCAGGTAGTGTGCTTGAGAGTTTTAGTGTAGACCCGGTGTGTTTCTTTGTGCACCCTCTCTGGAACAGGAGCGCGCGTCGTCGCACCGTTGTTGGCCGAGGTGTGCGTGCTGCCGCACCACCAGACGTCAGTTTGAGTGGGTGAAGGAGGGTGAGAAAGACACGCAACTGTCCGTGTAGGAGTTGGTGATCCAACAAGGGCCACTTGATATATCAAGTACTGTATATATGTATACGTATATATATATATCTATATCTATATTTCTATATACACGAGTGTGTATGTAATATGTTGATCAGTTCTTTGTATTCACTGCATGGAAAGGCTGTTTTGTTTCTCTACCAGTTTCTGAATTCATTTCTCCTCCATTTCTTTCTGTGCTATTGATATTGTCGCCCGGTGTATCTCACGCTTCAACTGCTACTTGACTGAAACTGAGTGTTATGGGCAGAACCACACTAGAATTAACGTAGTGACAGTTTATGATTTATTATTCTGTAACTGTATACCAAGATGGGACTTAAGATTTCTTTTTACCCCAGTTCCAAATGAAAATAGATAGTAGACCAGTGGAGAGTTTATTTCCCGTCTATAATATGTTTATATCCTGTATAGTCTTCAGCAGCTTCACAATCAATATTTAATGACATTCAGTTACCATGTATGTTGTAATTTAATTGTAAATTTTTCGGAAATAGCTATATAGGCTTCATATACTTAACAGTGTGACAGCAGAGACAAATAATTGACAGTCTCTAGGGACTGATATCTGCTGGGATCTGATGATTTGCCGAATATGATTTAGTAACAGCACTCCTACAAATTACATCTGTTCAACACGTCTTCCATTGGCGTCATATTTGTGGTAAAAAAAAAAAAAAAAAAAAAAAGTAGCATTGTTGCATAGCTCAGTATTGATATGATCTGATTGAGAATTTCACTTTAAATAGATTAAACATTAATGACGGTGCAGTTTCACCTGTTGAGTGGCTATTAATTGTTGCACCAATTTTACAATTTAGTCCCTATAACCCACGTTTTAGCTTTTGTTCCACCACCTAGGATATTAATGTGCATTCTCAACAGCAATACAGGAAGCAAGGCCTGCCCATGAGAGGATTATGTCTATTATAGCTCAGTATGGATTCATTTCTATGACGACTGCATGCCAGAAGAGACTTGGGGGAGGCTTTCATTGACTTATGCATTAAATAGCATCACTGCGTGCATGTGTGTGTGATCTGGATGTTAACATGCGTGCCGGGCCCTCTCTGCGTGCAGCTCTGTGGGGAGGGGTGATGGCGGGTGCTGAGGTCACTGTGTCTTCAGGGGATGTAATGACAGTGAAGGAAGAGGAGGGAGAGTCCAGTGGCAACAACCATAAGACTGAAGTCATCCTGCACCTGCAGCCCATCCTGCATGGGTAACACGGCGTATATCATTAAAGAAGCCAATTGTTGTTGTTGTTGGGTTTTTTTGTTGGGGAGGGGGTGGGGGTTACTGTGTGACAAATAGAGAGACACGTGTAAGTGTACAGACAGATTTGTAGAAATTTATGGATTTTTCAGCATGATAACATTTTTCCTGTATTTCTTGCTCATATTAAGCAAATCTAATGACCACCACTCTACATCAGTGCTGTATATAATCAGTTTAATGCAGGCTCAAGTCAAAGAACTCTAACTTTAGAAAATGTCATGCAGTAGCTATTCACATATTTTGCTCTTAAACTGAGAACATTTACACTCTCAGGTAGCATTATGTTCTATTATTTCATATGTGGCAAAATGTTGCCCTCTGCAGGGTAAATGATGACACTGCTGACACTGGTACTACAGTCCTGGCAATAGAGACGCATCATGGTAAGTGACACAGTGGTGACATTTAATTAATCAGAAACAAGGCATTTGAAATCAACAACTTTTTGAATACAATTAAATTTTTTAATGTGAACTAATGAATCTGTCAAAGCATATTTCAAGTTATACTTGTTGTTTAGACAAGTATAAGTGATGGACTATAAACTGCATAAGCTCTGCTTTCATTAGTATGTGGGATGATATTCTTGTGAGTGCACGCTGTAGGTGGTTATGGTTATATTTTTGCTCTGTAATTTTCAGATGACAGTAAAGCAGAAGGAGAGGAAATTGAGTATGGCTACCCCATCACCTGTGGAGACAGCAGAGCAGTTCTACTCTTCAAGAAGTTTGTGTGCCCTGGAATCAATGTCAGATGTGTCAAAGTAAGTTGATATGTTAAGCATGATCAAAGAGTGGGTGGAATATTAATTTGTTAATACTGAAGAAATACTTAGTCAAACCTTTCGCGGTTATTTTCACATCTTGTCTGTCACATCTGTCTTATTCTTCTCTCCACTTACTTACTACAGCTTTCATAAAACATACTATTCTCCTCTTCCAGTTCAATGACCAGCTCATCAGTCCCAAGCAGTTTGTGCACCTGGCAGGGAAAGCCACTCTGAAGGACTGGAAAAGGGCCATCAGACTCGGAGGGGTTATGCTTAGGTATTTGTCTGTCGTCTTTATCACAGCTGCTGGGGAGACACATGCGTGTGGATCTGAATGACCTTCAAGGGAGTCCCAAACTTTGCTCTGTTGTGTTGGCGTTAAAGTCAGACTTCAAACACCTCAGTCTCATGCAGTCAGCAGCACATCTCGCTCATGTAATCGCACTTTTATCGAGCCCTTGTGCGTCAGGGGTTTTTTTTTGGGGGGGGGGTTGTCTGTCAGTAAGCAGCATTATCATGATAGCAGGATCAAATAACAGGACTAGCAGGCCGCTGAGTGATGCTTCTCACCCCTTTATCGTGTTTGCACTTGTTCTTGATGTTGCCTGCGAGTCAGTGTACCAACTCAATAGGCAATATCTGTTCTTTTCATCTTTATTCCTCCAGAGGTCAGATCAATGGGTTCTGTGTCAAAGGAAGCTGTTGGGATTGATCGCTGGGCAAATTCAATCTATACATTTAATGCCCCTCAGCAGCTGTGTACCAAAAATATTTTTCTTGGATGCGCTGTGGTGTTTTCTTTTCAACCCCCCCCCCCATGCAGGAAAATGATGGATTCTGGCCAGATAGATTTCTACCAGCATGACACCGTGTGCAGCAACACCTGCCGCAGCACTAAATTCGATGTGCTGATCAACAGTACGAGGCTTCCTCCGGGGACCTCAGTGCAGCCGAGCCCGTCAAGTCTGGCTCTTGACCCTCATGGAGGACAGGTGCCTCCGCTGACAGGTAGATTTCAGTTGGCATTTACTTTCTTGTCTTCTTTTTTTTTTTTACCCTAACATATGCTCAGGCTGCTGTTAAATCATCAAGGTGACGCAGGCTAAAAGCGTTTGAAGCCACCTGGATATCATTTATTTGCAATAATGAAACGAGTAAAGCGATTTCTCGCAATGACTAAAGGACCTTCAGGAAAACAGTGAGTGAGGAAATAAGCTGAACATTAAAGTAAGAACATCTGCCATTAAGAGCATTCAGATGCTTTTAATGATGCGCCCACCACTGCAGAGAAAAAAAAAAAGAAAATCTGAGAGAAAAACAATTGGATTTCCTTGGCAGTCTTCCCTCTGCCTACTCACACTGACTGGTAGTATGAGATGTTTTTTACAGTATATACCTGCTATTTTTTCTCTTTTCCTTTTCAGAGGTTGTGCATGATGCAGCAGAGTTAGAGGAGGCTTTGGGAGATAAGTTTAGTGCAACAGCAGAGTGGAGCCCCGGTCCAGCCCGTCCTGTAAACCCTGCAACAGCCAATGGACACTCAGGGAAGAGAAAGAGGGCTGACACACCTGGTAAATATAAGAAAGGGTACAATGGTGCTTGCTAAGCAGCTTGAACAGGATGAGGATTAGTGGGTATGAAGAAAAAGACTCAGACATGGGTTGGGTGATTGGACAAATGTAAAACAATTATTAAGGCTGAACAGTTAAAGAACAAAAAAATAAGAGCCCTATTTAGGCTTCAGCGTAATATGTGACATAAATAATAATCAGTTGCTACAGAACCGACAACAGGGTGCTTCACTTATTAACCTCACTTGTTTACTGATGCCTAGTGCTTGCAGAATATCCTACATGGCAGGAAACAAGTCATCTGCAGTGTTCCTCTGTGACTTTTAAAGGAGATGCATCATGGGTATATCTTCTGTTTAAAGCTTTATAACCCTTAAGTTTCGTTCCGGCACATGGTGGTGTGGTACACTACAGTTTTGTGTTTGTGCACACAAGTCATATGTTTCCCTGTCAAGTGTTTATCAAGTGATTTAATCTACATTGTAAACCTGCTTTGGAATGATGGAATTGACCGTTTTGTCAGCTGACCGAGGCCAGTGCCCTGGAGGTACATTTGGAAAGTTTCTAAGAAGCCTCTTTATAATGGCAGGAGGCACAGGGTCAGCCCGCTGACCTTCAGTCCTCCAGAGGCTGTGCATTCGTAAGCAATGTCCTTTAAAGGAAATGTAGCACAGCTGAATCCTGATGGATAAAAATGGTATCTAATGAGGGAAAGAAATACAACATTCAGGCTCAAACTGTCCACCTCCACTGCATAAATAATAAATGAATAAAACAGGAAAACAATAATATTACCTACCCGCAGTCTCTTATCTCGTGTCATGCCCCTCTCTGGCACTGTTGTTTGACACCTCTGATACACCATAGCCAACCTTTGAATCTGCAGTTGTGCAATATTATGCCATTCCTGCAGACTGGCCTTAAAAAGTTGCTGACCCTGGCAGGCAGGAGAGTCATGTCCCTTTGCATTACCATCGACGGCATCTGACATTTCTAAGTGTAGCTTTTTCTCGCAGTGACCTAAGCTTTGATTTCAGGCTTTTAAAGGTGACCTGATTAGGAATTGTTCCAGCTGGACCACAGTAGGTAAAATAGCCTCAAGTGACCTTTTCTGTGAACGGTAAATTGCAGTGCCTCACTGCACAAGCAACTATTGCTTGTCACAGGGCTTTAAACAAATTGACAACTCTGAGTAAAGGCACCCAGCTTATAACTACGCTCTTCTATCTGCAGAAATGCGTTGCTTCCCATTAGTGTATATTCCCGTCATGGAGAAATAAATGAATTTAGCTTCAGATAGCTGCAAATGGGATGGGCGTATTACATTTATCTTGACAGACATTTAAGCAAACATGAAAGTGGACGCGTTTCTTGCAAGATAAGATATCAAGTGCCTCTGACATTTTATCACTCTAATATACTCAAGTTGTATTTTGCTCAGTTTTGTGCAGATCCCAAGTCATTTTTCATTCTCTCTCCAATCTTCTCTGTCCTCCTTTCTCTGCACTTAGACCACTGCTTTTCTAACCCATTTCCTACTTTCCTCCTCTCTCCTCTCTACCTTTATTATCAATTTGACATCTTCTCTCCAAATGCTGCTCCTTTCCCATTTCTTCTATCTCCTTCTGTCTTTTTTCATTGTTTCTCCAACCCTGACACCTTCTCCTATGTTTCCCTCCTCACTTTATTACTCTCTTTTCCAGTCCTTTGAATCTCTCCAAATTTCCCTGCCCTGCCACTCTATCTCATTTCTTATTCACTTTGCTTTGTTTTTTCCTTCTGTTAGTGTCCAGCTCCACAGCTCACATAAGATCATTTCACACACATACACAAATCCACTCTGCATTCATGCCTATGCCTCTTGTGGCTCTTCGACGTTTTTAAGCAAAAAGACAACCAAACACACACATACACAGTTCCTCACGTATCATAATAATATTTCTCATGATTGACCTTTACTCTAGATGGAGTATTGAGTCTGTGGAAGGGTGTGGCAGACTCAGGGCTGATGGGGGAGGTCCTGTCCAGTCTCCAGACTGAATTATTAGCCACCCTTAAAGGAGTGGAGGCTCGTACTGAGAAGGCTAACCTGCAGGAGGCAGGTGAGTTCCCGCAGTGGGACCCGTCTAACCACAGGACTGTTAAAAGAATTGTTTTAAATTTAGTCAAATGTCAGTCAAGTTAAAAAAACAAAAAAAGTGAATCAAAGGCCAAAATAATTTTCAAGACAGACTCTCCACTAGCCAAATCTAGTTTGAAATTCATGGACATTGATTTTGTTTTGTAATTTGATCCTGCACAATTTGCTGTGGGCAAATTTGATGGTATTAATCATTCAGGCCTTGTAGCTGATGTTTGATTATTTTGTTTTGTCAGATGCCATCATACTTAATTCCTTGTGTGAGATGTTTGGACTGTTAGACTCAGTGAAGCAATCTCTGGACCTGAGACGCAGCCAGACTGAAGAGAGCAAAATCCACAACAGTGTTTATGGTGAGAAAACTGTTGAAGGCAACGCCAGTACATACAGTGATTCTCCAGCAGATTGCATTAACTAATATCATGTTTTTTCTTAGTGTTGGATGAGATTTTGGAGGAACGGAGGAGGCAGGCTTGTGATAAAAGCACATCCCACAAAAGCTCATCCTCGAAATACCTTCGACCTCAACGTCACAACAGCCAAACTCAGAACGTGCTGTCCCCAGTGAAAACAAGCCCAGTGATCCAGCCTCTCTCTGTTACTGGTTTATCTGCCGCGGCTTACGCTCAGCTCACCATCAACCCTCAGCTCTTCGCCCATTTCTCTGCCTCCACCAGCCAGCACCACCCTCGCCCCACCGGAGCTGGCGGGTTAGACCGCCAAAGTGCCACACAGGAGAAGAACCATGAGCTCAGCAACAAGAAGGTTCACCAGCAGGAACAGGAGGAAGTGGAGACAGAGGACACCTCGGGGATCTACAAAGAACCTGGAGAGAGGACTGTTACGTCTCGAGAAGACGCTCATCTCAGAAGTCAGGAAGAAGAGCAGACAGAGAGCTTGCATGACATTGGAAGGGTGATTATAGGAAGAAAGGCATCAAAGAAACATAAAAGTAAATGAGAGAGCGAGAGAAAATCCCAAAAGGATGCTGAAGGACTGATGAGGGAATGTGCCTGAGACCTGAAGACTTAAAGGATAAAAGATTCCAAAACAATTTTTAATACTGTGTTTCAAAGTAAAACAGTATTTTTTCCTGTACACTCATATCTATATTGTAGTTACTTTAGTTGAGTTGTGGTACAGGTGCAGATTTGTTATTGCATTGAGGTTGTAAATGGCACATTCATCTTGGAGACCTTTTTCTAACATTTAAACAAATCAAATCACTGTATATGTCAAATGATTAGTTTATTCATTAATTAGTTGACTGATAGAAAATCAAACATCATTTAAAGCTGGAATGCAGGACTTTTACTTATAAATGACCATTGGTTACATTCAATCCTGTGCCAAATGAGTTCACACATTCCTGATTAAGCCTATCAGCGCCAGGTAAATCTCTCTATATTTTGTGGTATACCAGAGTTTTAAATCTGATGTCTGTGGCGACATTCCCACTTTGGCATTGGCAGCAATGCGTTTTATGACAACCAGCGATGATTGTTTTTGCCAGAGAAGAGGGGAGCAACTATAGAGATGGAGTCGGAGGCAGAGCCTGTGGTGTAAAAACCCAGGAAGCATCCAAGAAAACTTTCTGATGCTCCAGCTAAAAGCGAAGCTTGGTTTTCAGAGGACGGATTATGGTCTAAAAAAGAAAGTGATAGACAGCAAGGAACACAGATTAATACATGTCTGAAGCGCACAGTGTTTGTGTAATTACTGTCTTTGCCAGAAGGGGGACACAAAAGTTCAGCACTGCAGGTTTAAATAATTTTCTAAGCAAAAAAACTTCCAAAATTCACTGGTCCCTGCTTATTAAATGTCAATATTTACTGTTTTTTTGTTTTACCTTTGGGTTTTGGACTGTTGGTCTGATAAAGTATGCAATAATTTGCAATATGGCAAAATCTCTCTCCCCACATTCTGGGAAATTGCAAAGGGCATTTTTTAAAAATCTATTTTTGGATATTTATAGACCAGGAGCAATGAATCAATTTATGGAGAAAATCAGTGGTTAAAGTGATAATGAAAATAATCATTAGTTGCAGCCTTTAAACATAGAGTTCTCTCTTGTCTACTGGACGTAGCATTAGAACTCTGTGTAAGTGTTTTAAAATTTTAGTCGCCATTTAGAAATCTGTAAATATATTTGATTCTATCTTACGATCTTTGGTGATGACGTTTTCCCTCATTTGAAAGTAGTTGGCAAATATTTTCAGGTATTTGTGACAATTTTTCACTATACTTTTATAACTTCTAATAATATTTGTACTTATTTTGTGAGTTAACATCTGTGTTTTGATTATTTTATTTTTACAATTTGGATTTTGTGAAATATTTGTCACTCTGGCTTGTACTTAGGCTCTTAAAAATAATGCCTAAGACTTGCCTAAGATCTATGCACCAGACACTCGCTGCCTGAAGAATACATTATTCTTAATTTAAGACAGTGAAGACTATATATATATATAAAATAAATATTGTGACTGTTGACATGTGCTGTTGCTTTATACAGGGTACTGTGTACTAACATGCTGCAAATACAGAATCATGTTAAATAACCTCTTTGCCCTCTACCATAGAAATATTATAAAGAAAGATATGAAAATGTGACCTTGTAAGATAATGAACACATTTTAAATAAAAACATGTAAAATTTTAACAGAAGCAGTGTTTAAGCTTGTGCGTTAAGAGCTACTCAATTTCTTGTTATGTCAGGTTGTTGATGAGGATTGTGAAATGCTGGTTGGACATTTCATTCATCTCCTCATCTTTCTGCAGGTTCAGCTAAACTCTGATGTGAACGCCTGTTACTGCAGTTATATTTAAAGGAAAGAAGTTAATAGGCAATTCAACAGTAAATCATACAGAGGAGGAAACAGCTGCTCAATGGATTCACCTTACAAGCATGTTGAACTTGTGATCAGATGACAATCACTGATGTCAGACAATCAATTTCTACCTAACAGCCCTTTTGTGATATCACTGCCTGGTGTGTTTGAACATGCTTTTAAGTTTCATCTCATCAAAGATAAAAGCATTGCAGCAGTTTTCAGCCCTGTGTGCGATGCCGTTCATTCACTTTTTGAGCACCATGCTGCATGCCAGGCCTGTGTGATAGACAGTGATGGTTTGATAGCCAGCCTTTGACAGTTTCCCTCACAACTGTAATGATATGTTATTATAAATTCATGCACAACACTGTCTGTGCCGTTGTGTTTATTTGTGAGGGGTGATGAGTGGCAGCTGATAAAATGCTCGATAAAATGACTCTCATCATAGTACAGCTGTCAGCATCCCTGCTGACGCCTGTCCTGTCGTTGGAAGTTGAACAGTATTTTGCAACACCCTGTTAGCTTTGCCGCAAATTAAACTGTCTTGCAGTTGAACAGATTCAGGCCAAAATACTCCCTAGTTTGAATAAATTGCTACTCTGTGCCTTGAATGCCAAGGTGCAAAAATGGATGTCATGAATCAAGCAGGTGTAATTACAGGTGTTAGCTCGACTGCTGTACTCCACTGTTAAGTAATCTGCTGAGCGGTCGATCGTTCATCTGTCATTCTGGGCTAACAACATTAGAGACTGAGATGTGCTTTCATATTGGAAGCCTTAGATGCTTCTGTTGGCCTCCTCTAATTCAATCCACAACTTTAATGTTCACACACAACAACAAAATGAATTATGAATAGCCTGCATAATGGCATCTTGATCCAATCGGGAGTCCTGGAGCCACACTTAAATGTGTCAGCCCAGCCATGTTTTAATGGCAGCTTGGTTCATGCACAGGACTGCAAGACATTTAATCTCCAGCGTGGATCACAAGTGCCATGAAAGCTTTAACCAGATATGATAGGACGCCTTGAAGCATATGTGATGAGTGTCCAGCAATTCATTATCAAATACAACACACTAATGCTGTTGTACATGTAATATATAGGACTATGACAGGCCAGAGAACCTGGCAAATATATGTCAAAGTCACAGTGGCTTTTCAAGTCTTTTTTTAATTTTTTAAATAAATTCTTGATGTTAACATTTAATTTTACAGATGACATTAAATCCAAGAGTGATTTCTGTTAAGTGTTCTCCACTATCCATGGCCAGCTGTGGGCAGAAAAATATATATAATCACATCAAATGCTAATTAGTTGCACAGAACATGACAGACTATTTCATTTATGGAGAAATATGCTTTGTACCTGTCATCAGGAGGTGCCTACCTGTCTGTACTGTGTGAATATATGACTAACTCAGCTGATTTGACAAATATATATGGATATATATTTTGATTTTAAAACATGAGAATGAAAATATCATTGCAATACAGGTATTATTTTTGTGGCATGTGTAGCTGGCTTAAGTAATGAGTATATCCTCAACCTGTGGCCATTGTTGTCAGAGTGATAATCCTGTACCTGTGCTGCTGGGTGCATGGTGACAGCTGTTAGGAGCTGCTGGGCAGTGAAGATTAAGTAACTTCCCATTAAAATTAAGACAAATGGATGAAATGGCAGAGAAACAGATTAGCACCTTGCCTCTGTTTCCACACATACACACGCCAACACGCTCACACAATCGTTTTTGTTACTTAGAGGCACTGCATTGACTTGATATTTTATAGGCCTTAACTATGACTAGTAACTCCCATCTCTTACTTAGCACTCTATTTAACCTTAATGAAAACAATTCTAACATTCCCTAGTGTGGACCTTGACTATTACAAGTATATGTTTAACCCACATCCCAACATCCAAACCTAATCTAATTCTGATTTCCACCATAAAGTCAAGTTTGAAACTTCAAACAACCCTTTGAAGCAGTGAACACTGGCGAAAATGTCCCACACTTTACAAAATGTCCTCACTGTCAGCGTCTAAAACTCCCCGTGGACCTCACAAAGATACAAGCACCACACGCATACACACACAGTCTGGGGTTTTGCTTGGCTGATGTTTGAATACCACAGTGTCGTTGCCGGGTTCGGCCACTTGGAGGCGCCCGGCTCATACTCATACATAACCGCAGAGAGAAGTGGAGGCTGGGAAGGAGAGTGGGCTCGAGAAAGAAATCTCTCTCCTGAACTGTTTACCCTGACGTCAGTTTGCAGAACTAGCTCTGCCCTGTCTCCCTCAGTGTCTGTGAAACTCCACTCAGTGAGAACTGGGGGGAATAGATGGGCTCGGGCTCTACTACTTGCGCTCCCGGATCTCACGGAGTGAATGAAATGATTCCTTCTGCACATTCATAGTGGACTACAACAGCTACACGATGAACACCTGCGCCTTTCTGTTGATTTTGACTGTTCAGATCTACGCCGATGGCATCGAGGGGCCAACAGGTAAGACACTTTATTAATTTCGATCACCTAAAACGCAGTTTGGAAGTTTTTTCATGTGGATGAAACTCCGGTTAAAGCAAAAGCGGAGCGAGTCTGGTGAAGATGCCAACTTTGTGCCCCCCTTTCCCCTAACACGTTGCTGCGTTTATCTGCGGCTTATTGCCGCTTCCCACGACTTACTAATGGGACAATGTTAATCCTCCCAGCAGACAGTGAAAACAAATTCTTTAATAACTTTGTAAACTGGAGTGTTAAGTTTGTTTAGTGCCAGACTCCTGTAAAAAAAAAATGTATTAATTCAGGAAGACTGCGCCTGGTTGTTCTGGGGAAAGCTCCCATTTCCCCAAACAACAATCCTCTGCGCTGCGCTGCTACTGTTTTTTCTGATTTCTCAAGCACAGTTAAAGGCGCCAGGTAGACTGAAGAGGTGGTTGACATTGTGATCCAAAGTTAAAAATCAGGGCAATTTAATCAATATTTGTTTTTTGTTTTTTTTTGCATGAATCTCCAAAATCCCAACAGCCTGAACCAGACTGTGATGAAATCCAGACACTAAAACCTTTAGCTGCTCCATGACTGGGTTGCATAGTTATGGACTGAGTTACTCCTTTAAAAGTTCACATTTTAATAAGGAATTATGGTGCTTCTTCTTCTTCTTTTTTTTGGAACCATATTCTCAGAATAATATCTCAAGATAAAGCCTGTGGGGGACACAGTCCATTCTCAAAGCTGCTGGATTTTTTCTCCTGATGTGATGAGCTGCCTCTGGTCTTTTGGGTTGTCTGGCTGCAGAAGACAATATTTATGTGCCCACAAATCAGCTCTTAATCTTCAAGATGAGTAAAAAGGAAGCATATCTGCATGTTAAATGGTCGGTGGAGAGGGCTTTTATTTCTTAAAAGTTATATCTTCTGTTTCGTGAGCAAACAAGCTGGATTGTAACATGGTGATAATGTGTTTTTCAGATTAAAGGATCGAAATGGTGCAATTTCTGAAATTGTTTCCTAGAAATATACTCTAAACCCACCCCCCCATCCATTTTCACAGTAGCAGGATAAATACATTTGAAAATCAGACACATATCAGAGTGATGGAACTAAATATCTTTTCATATGAATCTGGCTCAGACCTTTTCATATTCATTCACAGTCATGTCTTCAGAATCTGCTTTTACTGACTGAATTCTGTGTCTGTTTAATGTACTTATGGTGCTGTATTTTTGGGTATATTGTTAAAAGGCTGAAATGACTCGGTCCAGTTTGGATCCCTTTGTCTCACAGGCACACATACATATGCATATTTTTACTCCAGTGGAACATAAAACCAGGTTAATAAGGTGGTGACATTGGGAACATTTACACTGCAGGGTGTTTCAACCTTGTATAACAATGTGACACAGTACTTGTCACATGCGTGTTGCGAAAAGGAAAAAAAAAAAGCTTGATTATATTGAGATCATGCAGAGATTTGCCTTGAAATTTGGCAATGGTGCTGTTTCACAAGAAATGGGAAAATCTGCTAATGCTCAGTGTACTAATGCTTGCACATATATTTTATTGTGAAAGAAGCAACGACAACAACAACAATGACAACAAAAAAAGAAACAACAAACCCGCGCAAGCAGAATGTGTATTGTCGAGAGCTGAATGGAGCAGATCATTAAGAGGAATGGGGCTGAGACATATGAAGGATTAAATCACACACAGGTAATTAAAAGAGTTGAGTGGAACAGCGACGCTTCACTACGACAGCGTGACCGTGTCTGTCAACAAAAATTTACATGGTGTTGGGTTTTTTTGGTCTGTTAACTGGAGTGTTGTGAGCCTCTCCATCTGCAATTTTTTTTAACCTTCCCATTAGACACTGATAGGTAACGCTGCCAGTTTTTTGGCCTCTCCTCTACGTGACTGATCCCTTGGCCTTTTCATGCTTCTCCACATGCCTACATCCTATAAGAGCAGAAATGCATAAATGCAGCCGCAGAGCATCTCCTTTTGATTAACACTGCCTTCATTGCTGTGATCATGTGAAGACCACACCTTAACCTTGAGTTGAGACTCTATGCTCCGCTGGGGATTTCTTGCCTAATCCATATTTTCCATAACTCTTCCCTGCCTGTGCGGTGGTCGGCCCAGGCTGTCAATTCAGGGGAAGTGGAAATTATTAGAGGCTATGAAATATGGAGGCTCTCTACTGCACTGCACTGACTGTAGTGAGGTTGATATGAGGAGGGAGGAAAAAAACCCATTAACATTTGCATCATATTTGCTCAGACACAAAGAGTTTCTGAACTTGAAAGTCCAGTTTCTGGGTGTATCTCTATGTGCCTCCCCCCCTTTTTTTCATGGTGTAAAGCCCAATCTGACACTTTCACTCCTCTGTTGTCTCTTATGGGAATAGAATGGATGTTCACTTACCATCTGTCTCCTCTATTAGCAGCAAATGTTGTCAACTGAGTGGTGTAATTATCCTGTGTCTCATGACTCATTTCCCAGTTTGATCTAAAGTTAAGGCAGAATATCCTTTTTGCTTATTTCACTGAATAAGATAACACTTGGACTGAGATGAAAAGGACTGTGAAGGCCCAGACTGTCTAGTTAAAGTGTGGCATGGATTGAATAATACGTTAGGGCTTTGGGTTTACGCTGCATAAACATCAGCAAAAGCATTAACAAACGTAATATGGGACCACCAGCTCATGTAAGCATAGAGGGATTAGAGCTGCAGCCATATTTTGTAAATCAAAAAGTCGTTTAAGTACGTTTTTAAGCAAAAATGATGAACATTCACTGGTTCCACCTTCTTAAGGGGGAAGATTTTGTCACACATGATGGTAAACTGTATATCTTTGGGATTTGGACCTGTTGGTCAGACAAAACAAGACAAGATCCTACCTTTAAAAGTGGGAAAAACAATTAATCAATAATGAAAACTTGTTAGTTACAGCCTTAATAGGGTTAAATATAGTAAAGAGCAGGCCACACATACAGGTGTTAACAGGTGCACTGACACAGGGAACAGAGAGTAGGAAAACACTAAATAGAGTGCAGGTCCATTTGTTACATGACCAAGATTATTAATATGAAACTTATTTCTTCAAAAGAATCATCTGGACACTGTTTAGATGTGATTACAGTACCAATTTAAATGGGTGATTATGGCAAATGGTCATCATTGTTGTATTATTCATCTCATGGTAGCTATTTGTAGCTCTTACATGTTGATTCTTGCGAGTCCATTAGATACGCTCACTATAATGGGCATCTAAGTGAATGGAAGGGGGGAAAAACGAATGAGATGCATTTATGAATTGCAGAAGAGGAAAAAAAATGTAACCATTGTGTAGAAAATGTTGCCTTGCACCACAGAGCTTCAGAAAACCCACCAAGTGGAAGTGTTCCCTGCAGGAGCCAGGCCACCATCTGCGGATAGAGGGTGAGGGGCGGTAGGGATTGGGCCTAAATCAGACTCCCGAAAAGACTGGTTGATTTCCATCTTTGCGGGATCACGGGCAGTAATTCAGAGAGCAGATGGAAAACTTTGCAGCGAGGAGGGGGGGGGGGGGGGGGGGGGCTGGAGGGGGAAAGAAAAAGGGGAGACAATCTTAGATGGAGGAGCTGAGAACGACAGAGGGATTTATTCAGATAGATTGTCAGGACGTTTTGTTTTCGACCAAGGGCACAGCAGGACTTTCGCCGGGCTTGTGTGTGTGTGCCTGTGCCGGCCATTCTGCCTTCAGCACGTTTGTGCGCGTGCCTGTGTGATTAAACAGGGTGCTTATGAGAGGAGTCCTCTGCTCTGCAGCCTGTCTCTTCCTGTTTCTGTCTCTGATCTATTGTAATGTGGGCCTATGTGGAGGAAAGCCAGCCAGCACCCCCCCACCCCCCACCCCCCAAAGAATGGCTTACTCATCTCACAAGAGTGGAAGATGAAACATATCCATCTACTGTATTTGTTCAAGGGACTCTGCTGGATACCAAGTGCCACAATCCATACTCCTCATAACTTGGAGCACGTGTCCAATCAGGGGCCTCCTCTGTCTTGAGCTGGTCCCATTTCTCATGTCTTTGTGATGCATCTCACCTTAGTTTGTGCTGTGTTGAGTGCGCAGGGCTTTTTTCTATTTTTTATGCGAGACTGCAGCCCACACGCATCTCGTGATTGTTGTGTATTAATTAATCCTGCTAAGCATTTTGCTGTTCCCTTTTTTAATTATCACGTGTTGCTGTTCTGTTTCCAAATCAGTCCCCGGGTTTCTTCTTTTGCTTTTTTGTTGAGGGTGCGGTGAGTTGTGGCTCACTCAGGCGAAGGATTGTTTGCACTTCAGAAAGGTCAAGTGCAGGTTGGTTGCCATGTTTCTGAGGCTGAGAAAGAGCAGAGGCAGAGCCCCGAAAGCAGGATTGTGTCTGCTCCTCTGCCATTCAGCCCGGGCCCTCCTCGGTGCGCCTGCGCTTCCTCGCATCGAGTCTCTCCAGCCAATTCTGCAGGCCAACAAAGAAGAGCTCTGAAAGGAACCAGTCTGAGGGAAACCGGGCAGATTGGAGATAATTATACATGACACTTATTATCCCGTCAAGGTCCTTTTTATTGTAAGTGTATTATTAAGGGGTCAGGAATCAGGACAGGTCCACAGGAACAACGAGTGGGGAACTAAAAAACTAATTCTCTCCTTTAGAAAAGAGTTAAATGACCATGAAAGAGTAGCCAATGAGACACTTGGGAAATTAGCATGGCAACAGCTTACCGATGCATGTTTTCCATTAGCATTAAGGTGAAAAGGACTCAAGACGAATGATTGTTGTCGTATTGTGCTCCTGTTATATGTTTGACTGAACATTTTGGCAACGAATCTTCCATTTTTCCTCATCAGGTCATTTAATCTTTATTCTGTTTTTGGTCTGGCTCTTCAACTGTGATTCAATTTCTTTTGCAAGCCATGCATAGACCACTTGCTTTTTTTAATTAGAAACTTGCACTCTGTGTCCTATGCTAGGAATGTTTTAGCATACTGATGATCATACAGTATATGAATGTATGTGAGTGCAGTGCTTTTACCTTTTTTTTTTTTCCTCTCCACATGCATGTGGTAATCAGCGCTCCTGTTCATTAGTGCATTTGCCCGCAAGAGCAGGAAATCAGGCACCGAAGTCTTGCCGGGCAGGAAAAGTCCCACAGCGCAAGAGAGACTCAGCCCTGACACCGACACTAGCGAGGGCTTTGGCTGGGGCCGGAGCTGCCGCCGCAGCCGCCGCCGCCAGCCGCCACTGTGAGCACTTCAGGGTTACTGTGACACCCTCCAGCACCCTGGAAGAGATGCCAAAGACTGAGAGATTTATGATCAGCGGCCTGCCTCAGCCTGTCTCCTCATTTCCACTCTGCGGCAACAGCCAGAGTGGAGAGGCTTCTTCTCTTTCTCGGCCAGGTGTTATTAATGTGGTATTGATCCTTCAAACTCCGGCAAGTCCATTTTACTTAAATTTGATCAAAGTGAGATCTCGCCTGTGGCCTGCGAGTTTGATGTAGGAGTGGGGGAATTAGCCGGCCCTGCCAGCCAGGAATGGCATGATGTAAGCTCGTACAAGGAGCTGGGACTGTAGCAGAGGAATGTTAGCTGTATTGTGTAGAGCAAAGGGCAGGAAAAAGGTAGAAATCCTCTCAAACATGAAAGAGGGAGCCTCATTTCCATAAGAAGGCTGCATATATTACACGTAAGCTACAAAATATCCTGTTGATGTACTGGTCTAAAATGACAGGACTATTATGCTCATTATCACTTAAAAGCATATGTTTTACTTGAATAATGGACACGCAAATTTATCATTCAACACAGATGGGCCAGTGTTTATAGTCTGGATATGAAGAGGGTGAGACTGCATAGCTTGAGCACACACACACATACACACACACATATGCACAGATGTGTAATTATCCAACAAAGAAATAAACAGGGCTGTGAGTTGCAGCCGTTTCGGTCCCTGTGTTTTCTTCCCCCGAGGTAGTGAGCTCCAGACTGCAAAAAGTGGGTCTGCAAGACTGATGCTGCGAGTGCTGCTCCTTATCCCCTACCCAGAGGAGAGAAAGCCTCCTGAGCAGTTTATATTTAGCCCACTGGCCGTGTTTCAGTTCTTTACCTTTCTGTCTGTGTCAACAAATTCACAGCCAGATTCCTTAAACTCACCCCCCCCACCAACTTCTCCTCTGTTGTGGTGTTACACGACGTGTAGTGAATGCTCGGGTCACAGAGTCAGGGTTCAGGATTAGGCCAGAATCACGGCATACAAAAATCTGACCTGTTGTTGAGCTGCCTGTACAGTACCGCTGCATATGAAACCCCCAGTGAAATCTGAACTGCTGACACTCCTCTAAAAGTCAAAACACTGTCCTCGGGACATTTTTCTCCGTGTCGGTGTAATGGATGCAGTCTTTAGTTGTCTTTGAGCCATGATGCCTGCTCTCTGAGGGGAAGTGGTATTTCTGGTTTGACCAGTCCCTCTGGGGCAAAAAAAAATAAAATAAATAATATATATATATATATCCTCACAGGAACCCGGTCATGAACCTGAACATTTATCACCCTGATGTATCTTACACTTTATTAGACTGACACTCTTTCACATAAACTTTATTAGGACAGTGGAAATTGAAGAGCATTAAAGTGTAACAGAGCGTGGATAATGTCTTGTGTGCTGATTTAAAAGAGCACAGTATTTGAGGCCTTCACAGCATGAAATCAAACTAAAACTGAGCTCTTTTAAGAAACGCCGTATCCGCTCAGTTATATAGCTCCTAGCTTACATTGCGCATCCCTTTTTGCTGCTGAATTGAAGTCATCTTGTCTCACTGTCTGTGCACAACAGTCTCACGGCGCACATGCTCGGTGACACTCAGCCGTGACAGCTGCTGTGGCTGGTGGGTTAAGGGTAGGTCATGGCAGTTGTGGTGGCACAGGTGCCAGCTGCCGGGAAAATCAGTAAACTGGCTGATTTCAAACCTGTTGAGCTCATATAATGTATGATGTACTTAGTTTAAAGTCTGTTTGCGGACCTTGTTTTTGGCTGGATGACATTGATGGATTTTTGAGTGTAGTTGTTTCAGTTAAAGTGAAAACATAAGACTCATCCAAACTGCAATGAGCGTTGCATGCAGTTTCATCATAGTACCATGTGGGAAAAATGACACACTAATCTGGCAGTTTTTG
This sequence comes from Lates japonicus, assembly GCA_033238685.1. NCBI lineage: Eukaryota > Metazoa > Chordata > Actinopteri > Centropomidae > Lates > Lates japonicus. The sequence goes on along the minus strand of BRZM01000063.1, from coordinate 277,227 downwards.
TCAAAGGAAAAAATAAAATAAAAAAGTTGTATTTTTTTTTTTATCATTACAGGTTATTCTACACTGGACTGCAGGCACCTTGCATTAGTATGTAATTTAAATGTAAATAGAAACAGTGGATATGCAGAGTATGGGAGAGTGCTGTGATGTGTTAGCAGCGTCTGAAGGCCGGTTGGGTTGAAAAGCCTTTGTCAGGTGATGTTAGTTCGGGAACTTGCCCCACCGTTGGACGCTTTGTTCTGATTCAGGTGTTGAAGTGAGACAGAACAAAAGCAGAGTCTATTGATTTCTCAAGCACAGCCTGTCACAGCTTATTGTCTTCTTCCTCGTGAAACCCTCCTTTTCGATCCTACATGACCCCCCCCCCTCCCCCCATCACAATCCTCTTCACTTCGACGTGCTGATATTTTTAGCTGTTGCTCAGGGGATTGGGAGTACCCTTTTTCATTACAAAAAAAACCCCTTTCCTTTTTTGCCGTTACTCTTTTTATCGTTCTAAGATGTTTCAGGGACATGAAGTTCAGGGTTTTCTGCTCTTTACCATTTCCCTTGTGTCACAGTATGCAGTATCTGGGTTTCAAGTCATTCATTAACAACGGATTCATTGAAAACAGTGTCTATTATTCACGTCTTTTGACAGGGTGGTATAATTGCCTGAAGGCAAAGAAATGAATCTCTATTTGCTGCCCACTGATTTTTGGACAGTGTGAGTCAGTCCTGCAGGGACGCTAATGAAGGAGGAGAGCTCCTGACCAAGAAAATATGTGCCCTTTATCCTCAGATTACTCTGCTATTGTTGTGTTTCTCAGAGACAGGTACGACACAGTTCCTCATACTGCCCTCACATGTACTTTGATGTTTAGGTCTGTCTATAAAAGCCTTGACAAATCTTGCCTTAGGGCACTCTGGCCCAACACAGTCGCCCCCCACCCCACCCCACCCCACCCCAGGGCCTATACCAAGGTTCTCCCAAGTCCCCTCTGGGCTGGTGAATGCTGCGCTGCCTGGCGTTCCTGAGAGACAGCTCATCAAACAGTTGGCTAGACCTTTGTTTGTTCCTGTGCTGGCCGCCTGACTCGGCCCGCCAGCTCAGGGGAGGCTTGGAATGGGGGAGGTGATTGCCCTAAGAGATGAGGGGCTTACGGGGTGAACTGAGGTGGGCACCGACATGATCCAGAGTGCCGGTGTGAAGAGCCATTCATGTTTCCTTATATAAAGAAGCAAAGGCCATGGCATTCTGCATACTTGACATATCGAATGTTTGTCCTGATCGAGGGATTCCTCCCCCTGGGGTTTCCCTGTTAAAGTTTTTTTTTTTTTTTGCAAGTTGTTCCTCATCCAAAATGATTGTAGGGTGTCATGTGCTATACAGATGTGAAGCCAACTGAGGCGAATTTGTGATTTTGGGTTATATGACATAAATAAAACTGACTTGACATTACATTAATGCGGCTAGATTTGAAATATGCATCTATTTTTGGTCTGCCATCCATGCTGAACTGCCACTGAAAACTGACCTTTTTCCCATGGATAAGTCTTAAAAATCTAATCTCACATTGTCATGTGAACAGGGGTAAATGGAAGCTTTTCAAAAATTCTAACCCCACCATTGTGAATCTGTTGCCTCATGAGGCGTATGCGCAGGCCCAGTGGAGGAGAGATTTCACTGCTTCTCTGTTGTTTTTGGCATTTTTGATGACATTTTTAGAGAAAGGCTAATGTGGACGGAAAAGCTTTCATGCCATTTCCAAATAGCGTGGATCTGCTGTGGCCAAAGGCACTGCACCGTTTGCATGTCTCACATTAGAACAAAGCTACGAAATATGCAAGAATGTCTGGGGAGCCCACAGGGTGTCATTAACAAAGAGCTTAATTCAAAACCACAAATAAAAGATTATAATTATTGCTTAGCCTTTGTCTCTGTGTGTGTATGTGTGTGGTGGGTGTTTGAGTGGGTGTTTGTATGTGCGCTAGGCGAGTGCCCGGGTGTGTGTTTTGTATATGTGGATGGGCCAGATTGGTGATTGTTCCCACCTGATTATATGTAAATATTTGCTGAACTCTTTTGGCCATTTTGAACTTCCATAAATCACAGCCATGTGGATTATTATGAGGCTTTTGTTTGCTTTATTCCTCCATGGGGTAGAAAATGCTAATGAAAAAAAATTTGCATACTATGCTTAGGACACATTCTTCTGATGATAAATGCATTGCACTGCAGAGATCAAAAAGCCGCGCTTTGCTGTAGAACCGGGGCTTCGGAGCCATTCTGTGTTTGGAGAGCGGTTGGAGTACGCAGTGTGTCGGAGACCTCGGTGCAGGTCGGTCCCGGCTTTTGTCTGTCTGGACAGCCAGGGTAATTAAGAATCAGCTTAGGCCAGGATTATGGCTGCAAGTAGGCTGATCACAGGGGACAGGAGAAAAGGCATTAGGAGAATGGTGGTTAATATGGGTATTACTCTGCTTAGCAGTGGTATCATGTGACAATAAGACAACTGACAATGGAACCCTGTTGATGCTGTGATCCCTCGCTCTGCACTAATAGGCTTTCCTCCAGATAGCTTTGTTTACCCACAGTGTGCAGCACTCCACCTTCCTGCTTTATCTTCCTTACTCACACATTCAAACTTTTTATAATTTGTCTCAACCTAATTAGAAAATGGTAATACTTTGCCGTACACCTCCCTGAGGTATTTTAGCAGTGTTCAGACATATTTACCTTACACCAGCACCTTTGAAATGAAACATGCATGATTGTTCATCTCTCTTGTGAAACGCACACACGCTCTTGCTGTTTTTGAGATTTTTTTTTTTGTGGAATGTAATTAATGTTCTCATTAACCGAGCGAACGAGCTATAAGGCAGAACTAAAAGCCCAATACCCCCGGGTCCTCGCCCTCCTCCACTTTAGGAGATGCGGTCGCTGAAACGGATAGCCTGTGTTTGCCATGTGAAACAAAGAGCAGTAAGACAGCTACTTTGTTGTCAGTCCAGCCTTTTATTGTGATCCGCATGTGAAGGTAACCCGATGCTTGTAGCCTCTGCACCACCTCCGTAAGTGAAGCCATTTGTTGCCCTTTAGAAAGGATGTGGAACCAGGCCAGTGTGAATAATAACAATGTTGGGAAAGGGTCTATCCAAACACAGAAAGGTTACATGAAATGGCCCACCTAACTTGTCGTATTACTCTTATTTACAATAAACCCTCCCGGTATCAGCTCCTCATGTGTTAGAAAACAATCCTAGCAGGTGAATAGTTGGCAGAATTATCAGTGCATGACGTGACACAGTAATGCTTTGTTTTGACCTCACCGAGAGGGAGCAGGGAATTGTTTTCCACAGTCTTTAAGAGCTAATCCCATCAGAGGGACTGCACAGCATGGAGGGCTAACTCAGTCACGTCTGAGGTAGTGCTGCCAGAACAAGAGGCAGACAGGAATGTGTTTGTCTGGCTAACTTGGCTTTATTCACCCCTGACTGGAAAAGCAAAGGAGGGAAACTCCTCCTACACTACTTGACTTCTTAATTCCTCCATCTGAGCACAAGATGAGGAGCCAGCATCTTGACTCTGTGAGCCCCTATGTGCCGGTTGAAAGCTGGGGGAGACAACTTTTTGATTGAGATTCAGTGGTGGTTTGGGAGGATGCTATGGTGGCTCAGACTGTCATTATGGTAGATGAATTAACTAGGTTTTACCTCTCAGAGGAGGGTTCCTCGCTTCGCTGGTCATCTTGTTGGCTTGGTTAGGCACATGTGCTCCTGGGGGAAACGAACTCATTCAGTGCTGAGGCCACGGAACTGAGGATTTATCCCAGTCCAGTGAGTCCCTGTGGCGCCACAACCTCCCGCTGAAGGATTTAAGATCGGTCTGTCCGTCTGTCCATCTTTTTCCACAGAGATTGGAAAGAAAGATTTTTCTTACAGTAAATGTCTGTGTCTGTACCTGTGGTTGAAATTAATAACGGGAGAATTGTGGGTGAAAGGAGAGGTTGACAGGAGGTTTTACTGAGAAGAAAAAGGGTGAAAGTATTGTGTGCTCGTAGACTAGGTGCTATATGAATAGGTTTAGAAATCTCACTGCCACTTTCTTGATACTCTAACCTATTTATAAATGGTTTATAACCAATTCTTATTGATACACACTTAACCGCTTGCTAATGGTATCAGTCAGGCGGCAGTTATCTTGTCTGTAGTTACACTTTATGACCACTAAAGTCTTTTTACTCAAGAAGTTGGTATTAGATGGACTTGCCCAGCAGCTCTTTTTCAGAAGGTCAGAGGTCAATAGAGGATTTTCCGATGAACCAAAAAGAGCTAAAAGACATAATCAATAATATTAATCGAGGAGGATATCATGTCAGATAAACCCTTCATAATGGGTGCCTTTACAAAAGTTAACTAGAAATCTCAACATTCATGCTCTTTCTAGATCAGAGGTTTTAAGCACTGTGAGTGTGCTCCCCACAGGAGAGATGCAAAAACCTTCATAATGGAGGGGTGCTGAGTGGGAGGAGATGTGAGGCGAAGATACTGCAAGGAGATGAAAGGGACAGGCATGTAGGCATTCTTAAAACAGGGAAAGAAGGTTACAGGTCATGGAGGCAGTCTTAACGCACTGACGCGGGTACTTATATATTTTAAGATCCAGTGTGACTTGCATTTTCTGAGGATGTCACCATCGCTGATGTCCAAAGTAATGTATCGCAGCGAACATCCATGTGAACCGCCATAAATCAGAGAAAAAAGACTTTCTTTGTAACTCCAGAACTTGCTTGAGAATCACCATGTTTTATTTTTTTAGCAGTAATCCAGTCATATAGTTTTCTATATCTGCGGTACATTGTATACAAGAAACTGCTTATTAGCTTTTTCTCGGCATACTTTTTAATGGTGAAACGGTAAACAAATGTAGGCAATTTTGTGTAGGCAGGGGCCTATACAGTGTCACACTGTGAAAACTTCCCTGCTTTAGAGATTTAATACAAGTTTAGTATGAAAGAGACACGACGCTTTTCCTGGCTAAATATGAACAGAAGCTCAGTTACAGGTGGCCCTGAGCTAAAACTCATAAAACTGTCCAAAAGTAGTTTTAACCCAATAGTCAGCTTAATTTTTGGGTGAGTGCTCAACACTTGATGGTTGCTTCTGCTGTGCAATCAGTTGCCATCTGTTTGCTTATCTGGAAGGCTTTACGAAGCAGCCGCAGAAAAGTGTTGAGCCTGGAATTACTGTGGAAGACAAACGTAGGAAGACTGCTTTGTTGCAGCTGCTTCCAGCTGTTGGTGCTCTTCTTCCAGCCATGCTTAGTCATTGCACGTACCGTACATCATGCTTAGGGTTTAATGTCTTTGATTGTAAAATTTAACATCAGTTGATACCGGATAATTGAAGATGCCTGATTGACATCGGCATTGATCCTGGATCAACTTGAGATGACCCTTTTTAAAAAAATTCAGCTATAAGCCTGTCATATGACGTCTCACTTTTGTAACATCTCACGTCTGGCCATTTTGAAAACAACCATTACACCCTCTCACTTAACAGCTTCCCATGTTGAGCTGGGATCTGTGGTCTCTGGGTCATAAACTGAACAGAAGTAAACTAGTTTTCACAGAGCTCTCCAAAAGACATGTCTTCAAAACTATCTGTGTTTCAAGGAGCTTTTCTGTCCTTAATGTCTCTGTTTTCATTGCTCCTCTTCCTCCTATGTGTATCATCCTTCGCTGTGTTTCCTCCATCTTTGTCCTTGTCCCCTGAAATTAGGGCTTCTCAGGGATCTACAGAAATCTCACTGCTACTTTCTGGATACTTAACCTATTTATAAATGGTTTATAAACTACTCCTTATTGATGGTTAATTAACCGCTAATGCAGTATCAGTTTACGTGGCAGGTTATCTTGTCTGCAGCACTTGGCACCATCAAAGTCTTTTTAATTTCAAGAAGTTGGTAATAGATGACTTTTGGCCCAGCAGCTCTTTTTCAGAAGGTCGAGGTCAATAGAGGATTTTCCTGATGTTCAAAAGAGCTAAAAAAAGACATACCCCTAATACATAATCGGAGGAGGATTACTTACAACAGATAAAACCCTTCATAATGGGTGCCTTTAGTAAAAAGGTTCAGAAATCTCTAACACTATGTTCTTCTAGATCAGAGGTTTTCACACTGTGAGGTGTGTCTCCACAGGAGAGATGCAAAACCTTCATAATGGAGGGGTGCTGAGGAGATGAGGCGAAGATACTGCATGAGATGAAAGGGACAGGCATGTAGGTATTCTAAAAACAAGAGGGGAGTTAGTTGTTATAGGCTCGCGTGGAGGCAGTCTTAACGCACTGACGCAGGTACTTATATTTTAAGATCCAGTGTGACTGCATTTTCTGAGATGTCACGATCGCTGATGTCCGCAAAGTAATGTATCGCAAAGGAACATCCATGAACCGCTTACAAATCAGGAGAAAAAAAGACTCTCTTGTAACTCCAGAACTTGCTTGAGAATCACCATGTTTTTATTTTTTAGTAGTAATCCAGTCATAGTTTTCTTACATTCATGGGTACATTGCATACAAGAACCGCTACTAGCTTTTTCGGCATACTTTTAATGGTGAAACTTGGTAAAACAAATGGTAATTTGTGTGGTGCAGGGGCCCAAGGTGTCACAATCAGAAAACCTCTGCTTTAGAGATTTAATACAAGTTTAGTATGAAAGACACGCACGCCCCTGGCTAAAATGATGAAGCAGAAGCTCTAGTTACAGGCATCTGAGCTAAAAACCCATAAAACTGTCCAAAAGTAGCTTTAACCCAATAGCGTCAAGCTTAATTTAGTGAGTAGCTCAACACTTGATGTGGTTGCTTCACAGTAATCAGTTGCCATCTGTTTGTTTATCTGGAAGGCTTTTATTGTGAAGCAGCCGCAGAAAGCGTTGAGTCTGGAATTACTGGAAGACAAACGAGGGAAGCATCTGTTTATTGCAGCTGTCGAGCCGTTGGCGCTCTTCTTCTCCAGCTACGCTGAATACCGGCTGTAATGCACTGTACACCGCGCTTTAGGGTTTAATGTCTTGATTGTAAAATTTAACATCAGTTGATACTGATAAATTGAAGATGCCGATTTACATCGGCATTGATCCTGGATCAAATTTGAGATGGACTCTTTTTAAAAATTCAGCTTAAGCTCTGTCATATGATGTCTCACTTTGTAACATCTCTAACTGTCATTATTTTGAAAACAACATTACACCCTCTCACTAAAATATTTCCCATGTTGAGCTGGATCAGGTCTAATACAACCGAACATGAAGTAAACTAGTTTTCACAGAGCTCTCCAAAAGACATGTCTTCAAAATCCATCTGTGTTTCAAGGAGTTTTCTTGTCCTTAATGTCTCTGTTTTCATTGCTCCTTCCTTCCCTCCTATGTGTATCATCCTTCGCTGTGTTTCCTCTCCATCTTTGTCCTGTCCTCCTCAGCCTTAGGGCTTCTCAGGGACCTGTATCAGTGTTTCTGGGAAGGGTTCAGTATTCCAGGTAGGTGAGTACGGGCTCAAAGCAGACCTGTCTTTGAGTGTGTGTATGTGTGTGTCTGCCTGCTTCCAGGCACCTGGTTGCTGGTGTGTGAAGGTGTGTGTTTCCGGAGGCTGTGGAGAAACATGCGCATACGCGGAGGTTAAAAGGCCCTCGACAGAGACATAATTTCCCAGCCTGGGGCGTTGGGAGAAGGTAACTTCATTAGCCGGTTCCCGCTGTACAGATTAACTTGATTATACTAACCAAGTTTTGATGGCGACAGTGGTGCAGAGTGCAAATGTCACACCTGGAAGTAAAATCTGTGCAAATTTTTTTTTTTCCTTTTATGCTTTTCTGTGTGTGTGTGTGTGTGTGTCTGTCTGTGTCTGTGGGGTTGCGCCTGTGGGTGGGTGTGTGCAATGAAGGGAGGCAGAGAAGGAGGGTCAGTTGATACACCTGGTACATTTGGCTGCTCTGTAATTTGCAAAGTGACTCATCTTGTGATAATGAGCAGGTACCGGTCTAGAAACTCCTTTCTATAATTTGGTTGATGGAAGTCACACTTTTGCTTTAATGCTTGCGTATACATGTGCACCCACCCACACACACACAGAGGAGCTTTTTGAAGATTTCAGGCACACGTTACCTTTGTTTTACCCTTGCTCCTTTTCTTTTTTTGCTGTAACATTCCTACCTCACGACCACAAAGCGTAACTATCAGTTTTTTTCCACTTAGACTGTATCTACAACATCAGTCAACCTATCTTTTACACGTAATATGCACAAACATTTGCCGTCATGCACAGTCACACACTTGCCCTTTCATTACTCAGAGGGCAAACGGCATTAACCTCTTTTAACCCGAATTGATCAACAGCACCTCTTGACTTTATGCTCCACATTAGGTGATGGCGCGGGGCCTGGCGTGGGTTTAGGGATACGTTAGCTCCATGCGTGTCCCTGAGGTGCGCCTCGGGCTATAAAATTAGCACAATAAGTTGGTGCCATTGGCAGTGAGCAATCCATTGAAACAATCAGGTGCCGTATCTTCACGGCCGTTTTTGCAGCCTTGTCCTTTCCATTCTCTAAGACTCTATTGACCAGAAAATAAAGGAATTTTGTTTTCTTGGGCCTGACAGATCAGAACTGTCTGGGCTTCCTCTCCACATGAAACTGTGTACCCCAGATTAAACGCTTTAAATTCTTGAGGGAGTTGTCGTGAAGGCCACTTTCATGAATAGTCTTAGCCTCTTATCCTGTAATGCATTGTAATAGCTTTTGTGTCTACACTCACCTGTTGAAACAGGGCATTTTTTCTCCTCTGTGAATGTGTGTATATTCTGTATTCTCCACACACACACACACACTGCTATAATATAACATTCATAAGCAAGGCTTTAGTGCCAGTGTAGACTAAAAAGTATTCCTAAGCCGCCTGTCAGACTCCCTGTGAGGCTATTTTTTCTGACCTACAAATGCTTCAGAAAACACACACACACACACATTCATATTCACACACGCTTGAGCTTGTCAGCTCCCCAGTCATGTATTCTGGTCAAGGTGAAGAAGTGTAAGGGAGGATGGTGGTGGGGGGCAGGTGAAGCTGGAGAAATGCAGATACATGGAGATGAGAGGAGGGAACGAGGGGGAAGAAAAACCACACCATCTCACATGTCCTGCTGACAACCGCCCTGTTGTCAGTCTCAAGCTGACAGGCCAGATTCAGAGGGATTCTGCAGAGCTGCCGCTTTGATAAAATGTTTTCAGGAAATGAGGAAAAACTGAGCTGGCTGCAACCTCTGGCTTTAAAGAGACAAAATGTGGCCCTCGAGAAAATTAAGTTGTCCTGGAAATGATTGCTGAAAGAGTGGTGTTTTTTGGGGGGGGATGGGGGGTAAATTTATCTCTCCTCTGTCGCTGCTCGGCAAAGATAACAGATTTTGATGCCGCAGGGTAAACAAGCACATGGACACATATATGTTTACAAGTGCATGTTATAATTTCAGGGAAATTACAGCCCGAATTCCTCCAGTCATCTCCATTATCGTGGCACTGTGTGTGGCGCAGGTTTTAACAGCTGAGCCACCAGGCACCAGCAAGCCTAAACAAAGGGAGTCACTCAGGTAGATCATTAGTGGTTATATCAGCATGAAAGCTAATAACACACCGTGCCATGTTATTATCGCAGCAGCCACTATACTCACATTGTTTTGGCCTCTAGCAGTACGCAGGGTGGAGAGCTTCCTGTCGCAGGTCCTGTTTTCCGTGCCACCTTTACAGAGCCGGGGAGGGGCTGCCTGTGTGGAGAAATACTGCCCTCTCTCCATGGCCTTTGATAAAATCATCCACATCATGAAAAATATCTGCCTCTCCCACTAGAAATCCAGCCAGGAATAGTCATGTGAGCAGGACTGGCTTTTTCTGCTGCCTGTAAATGGGTTGATATTAGCAGCACATGGCAGGGATACAGAGAGGAGTCTCTACAGCACATTGGACAAATGGCCTTTTGGCTTGTCATGTTACTGGGGTATATGCTGCATCTCTGGTAGAGATATGTGATATTAGTGTTGGTGGCATTGTGATGATACAGTGTGTGCTGTGAGTTGATTCTCTCCATAGGAAGCCACGTTATCTCTTTGTTATCTCTGGTTGTACTGGACCATTTCATAAAACTCCATCAGCAGGACTGCTTTTTACGGATTTACAGAAATTCATGTGTCACTCGACAGAAAATTAATTGACAGATCACAGATTAATTTGAAAGTAATTTATCAGCAAAAATACCCAATATCCTCTCATTTTGCCTTCTTACATGTGAAAATTGTCTCTGTTACCTTTTTAAAAACTTATTAATTAAATATCTTCAGACAAAACAAAAAGTTTGACAATGTCACTGCCTCTGGTAACTTGTGTGCATGTTTTTCTTTAGTTTTAGTTAATGCTTATGTTTATACAGAGACATATAATGTCAGCCATACGTCACAGTATTTACAGCCTAAACTAGTTTGCAATATCATAAAAACCAGATGAAAAGCACCTGATAATTCATGATCCTGTTCATTATGAAAATGAAAATAATCGTTAGGCGAGGCCAAGGATTAATTTGACTGGATTAGCCCAGAACAGACATTTCTTCTGTTTCTCATTTGAATTTCTGAAAATTAAAAAAATGGAATGGAAGACTTACTGTAACATGATATTTCTGTTGTGATATAAAAATACATCCACTTTGATAGAAAATTTGACAAATATTGCCCACTGCCACGGGACATACATTTATCATATGGAAAAGAATGTTGGTGAAAATGGTCCCAGAGCTCAAGGTGACGCCATCAAATGCCTTGTTTTTGTCACAGCAACAGTTCAAAATATTCAATTTACAGAAACATAAGAAAAAGGAAAAGCACCAAATTCTCCAGTGGGAGAAGCTGTGCAGCCAAATATTCGGCATTTTTGCCTGAAAAAATGACTTCAATAATTAATTTATTGTCAAAATAGTTGCCAATTCATTTTCTTTCAATTGATTCATCAACTATTTTTGCAGCTCTGATCATAACACACACTTGCGCTATCCACAGAGTAGTACACACTCTCCCTCTGCCCTTTCTCCTAGCTACACATATTGTGGTTAAAAAGAAAGCTGTTATCTCAGCCATGGTGTAGCACACATCATTTGTGCTCTAGCAGAGCGGTGTGTTCAGTTTTTGCCTGAAGGAGCAGGATTAGTATGAAAACACTGTGGAGTGCTCCTTTAGTGTCTGCCAGAGGTTTCCCAGTTGCACCGAGCATTCACCACTCAGTCTCATAGCTTCTTTTAACTCTCCTCTCGCTCTGGCGTGCTCAGCAAAAGTCATTCTTACCTGGAGGAGGAATGAGCACAGGGGATGAGAAGAGGTGGTAATGCTATTATGACTCGTCAAGCTTTGGCTCCGTTTGTCATACTTTCTTTTCACACGCTTCTCCATTCACATCTCGATCGACCTGATCCATTCATTTGACACCATTCCACCCCCCACAAAACCCTTAGGCTACGTGTTCACAGGGGGCCCTCTATTTACACGGCCGCCTCCTTTTTCCACATTATTTTCAGATGTGCTATGGCATGTTCTTGGCAGCTGCGAGAACTTTGCATGTCTTTAGCGCCCACGGCACAGAGCGCTACGATTCAAAAATGTTTCATTTTTCCCAGCAAAACAGCGCCACACTTCAGACGGGGTTTTCAGGAGTCACGCAGCAATGGCCACGACCAGAGCTTTTCATATGCATGTGTTTAGTGCTGCTGGAGCTGAAAAAGAGGTGCTCGGTGGGCACGGGCTTATCCTCCATCCCTCTCTTGTCTCGCTCTGCCTCTCCCACAGTTTCCCCTTCCTCTTCTAGCCTCCTCTCTCTCACCCCTGCCTCTCTCCCTCTTTTTACTCCTCCTGCTGCCTTTCCTTCACCTGCCCCCCTTTCTGCTCCCCCTGCCTCACCCTCTTCCTCGTATATTTTCCGGCCTCAGCTCTGTGAGATCTCATGCTGTCCTGTGTGAAGCATCAAATCAACACCAGCGGCAAGACCGGGCAGAGCCGGCGTCGTCCCGCAGCAAGGCCACACAGCAGTGTGAGATTGACAGGCTGTGTAGCCAGATGTGTTCTGCTTCGCCGCACTTTGTGTGTGTCTGAGCGCCTGTGTTTGTGATTTGTGGGATGGAGGGATGGATGTAGAGGAGGGGAATGAGCGAGAGAGAGCGAGAGAGAGAGGAAAATAGAGGCCAGGGGAACCAGCTTTGCTTTTGTTGAGTTTACATAATTAATGTTTTGTTAAACAGAACTGTGTCTACACACAGTATCAGCTCTGATCACAAATGCAAATATTGTCAGGAGGATAAGTGTGGAAAACTCTCAAAATGCTTAACAATGGGGCTAAACGAAGCTTCCATATACATTCATTACTCTTGTGGTTAAGGGTAATTAAATTCCAGGTAATGAAAAGCTGAAAACACTCATTACTTTTTCTTAGAGCCATTCAAATGCTTTTGAATCCTTGGGTGAATTTATTACTGACTGTAAGGATGTGTGGTGACTACAAAGAGAGCCTTTTATTGTTTTATCAGTTTGTTCTTGTAAACCTGTTTGTTAAAGGGCTTTACGGACAAATCTGATGTGGCTTAACCTCATCATTAACATTTGGGACAGTGTAAATGAAATCAGGGTTATGAGCGTGTTTATGTGTGTGTATGTGTGTGCGTGCTTTCTCCTGAGTGAGGGTTGTAGTTGTTTGTCATTCAGAGGCAGAAGGGCTCCAGAGAAACCACTGTGATTAGCCTCCCGCCCCTGGGACAGTATAGCTTTCCAGGACCTGCTCCGTCAGCACCAAACAGGACATTTATCACACACTCCACCTCAATCCTGCACAACCCACACAGCATGGAAGCCAGCTTATATCTACATGTATTGTATGCAAACACAGAAAGACAAACACAGATATACAGATAATGTATATGCATGTGGATAAAAAAATTATCATGGAGGGCAGCAATCTCGTCGTGCCTTTTCATCTATGATATGTACACAAATATTTACACACATTTCCATAATGATCAACAGTGTGCTGGGTGTACCAAGGGATCTTCATGCTTAGTATAATGAATGTGAATTCTTACATACATAAACACACAGATGTGATCATGCACAGGGACGGACAAAGCAGAGATTCTAATTAGACTGAGAAACTTGCCCGAGCCCATCTGAGAATACTACTAATGCAATTTTATTGAACTACACTCCACAAAATACACACACATTGGGCACCTGTGTGTGTGTGTCATGGTGGTACATTTGTTTTTAGGGGTCTCAAATCACATGCTGCTTGTCATGGTGGTTGTGTGTGTGTTTGAAATATATATACTATAATGGTGCCTCTGCGTTGTGATCTTAAACCCGCATTTATTGATTTGTTTAGCCTCCTATTTAGGCAGTGCAACAAGCTGTAAACAAACATATAAAGTTGATATGATGGTTAGCAAACAGTGGCTTTCACACATGGACCAACATTAGCCTCATTTGTAGTCATGTTTCTGGACAAAGTAAAGTTCTCCTTTTAGCTCAGTTTTTGTTCTCCACCAGCTCTTAAGGATATATTGGTTTTTTTTGTTTTTTTTTTTTAGCTCATTGCTATCTTAGAATTTCTGCTATTTTGTGTTTTGTAGGCAGCGTACTGTCAGTATTTAGAGCTGTTTCCCTGAAATCAGCCACCTTTTTTGGCTGAAAATGACTCTGACAGTGACAATGAACCAAAACAATGAAGTTTTGTGGCTTAAAACTATGACTTAAAGGATGCTAAAAAAAAGCAGCAGACAGACAAAGTTAGGAACATTTAGCAGCTAAAGAGACAGATATTCTTCCCAGAAGTTGGTGGAGACTGAAAGCAGAAATAAAAGGTGTGAAAATTGGGCTTTCATTCACCAGGTGACCAGAAACATGACTCCAAGTGAAAGCTACCATTGCTCCGTATTTGTAAATAAGCAACTGTTTGCTAACAAGTTTGCCACATCAACTTAAAAAGTCACAATATGTCAGTGTTATTTTTACAGCTTGTTTCTGCTGCCCCCAAGTGTCAAACAAACAAGCAAACAAAAACATTATTTTATTGCGGGGTTTATATTAAAAGCATTGATTAGTGCAGCTTTAACGGAAACTGCTACTAACCTTATAGTTAGCATTAGCATTTATTAGTCCATAAGCCTAATGGGCACTGCGCTACTTGTCACTCTTTCACCAGCAAATGAAATTGAAATAAAATAAACACAAGGCCAAGAGTGTTTACTAAGCAGCGCTGTAAATTAATCTCATTATCCAGTCTATGCAGACACAGTCCTTATTTATTTATTTATTTATTTATGTGAAGATACTTCAATACAGATTTAAGGCGGTGATGTTGAACCAAAGTAGCAGAAAACATTTTTTGGGGGGAAGAAATTAATGACAATGATGAATGACAAGCTGTACTTTTTCTGCTTAATTAGACTTACACAGCATTATGTATAGATAGGAACACACACATAAACACACACACAGCTGAAGTACAGCCAAGCTCATTGCGCTCTGACTCACTGGACTCTGTGGCATGCGACTATAATTCAGCCTCAGAGCTCCATAAGTCATATCCATAATGCACAGCATGCAACTGCATAGCGGTAGTTAATATTACTGAATCACTTTGATGAATAACTGCAGATGAAATGGCTTTAATATGGTCCTGACCTATTGTTGGTGGTTTGTGATAACTGTCTAGGAGGCACTGTACAGGGTAGGGCACTTTACAATTTTGTTTGGATCCAACACATTAATAATCTCTTTGGAACCATTTCGTCTTCATTATCTGTAACTCATTTAAGTCTATGTATAAAAACTATAATACCACTTATAATTAAAGTGAAATCTAAATTTATAAAGGAGTTATGTTAATGACCAGAATCTGCCTCTCCTTCAGTGTAGAGCTGAAATGATTAGCCGATTAATCAATCAACAGAAGATAAACTGTGAACTGTAAATTACATTTGTTGGTTCCAGCTTGTGAAATATGAGGATTTGCTGGATTTCCGTTGTTACATTACAGTAAATTGAGTATCTCTGGGCTTTTGACTGTTGGCCGGAAAAAACAAGACATTTGAAGACTTGACATTGGGGCAATGAAGAATTGAAAATAGTCATTAACTGAAGCCCTTCTTCTGGGTATTGGCTGTTCAAAAGTAACAACATCCTGTGTTCAGCAAATGCATCGGGCTTAACGAGTGGCTCAGATAGCCTGTTATGACAATTGATTTTCCATTTTGTAAAACATGGAGTGACTCTAATTGCATTAGCCTTTATTAGGAATTTCTGTCAAACAAATCTCTGGAACATGTCCACATAGTATTTAAGTTGAATTGTTCTAATGATTCCTCCAATGCTGTCACGCTTTTGTGTGTCAGTTATGTCCTGCTCATCATTAGCTGGATGGTATAAACAGGATTGTATGATCAATACTTTAACCTGCTGCAGCAGTCTCTCACGTCTCATCTCTCACACTCTTCCTCCCTCTCAGACACAGAGTGTATTTCTATGACTGGCTGCTTGTGTGAAGTCAATAACACATTTGTTAGATGCAGGTCTGGCCCCCACAGGAGGGACCACTCTGGGTTCATCATTGGCTTATTAGACATACGTTTGTCTCCTATCGACCTGTTAGGCCAGCTGCATGATCCACAGCGCTTCCCCTCCGCCTGCTCTCAGTTTCTTTCTTTTTTTACGTTTTTTTAAATTTTTTTATCTCCACCCGGCCCGCTGACAGAGCACAGTTTATACATAAAAGTGGCACGGAGACTGACAGCAAATTTGTCTCGCCTAGGTTTTGGCTGTAATTGTGCCTGGAGATATGATGACCCAGTTTGAGGCAATGAAGTGATAACTGACTCAATGCAAACTGTGAATCAGTTTTATGGGAAGCAAGGAAATATGCAAATGGAGATACATAAAAGATTCTAACATTTAGAGAGAATCTGGACCCCTTTTGACTCGTAATAGCTTGATTTAGTATGCAAATAATTGTTTCAAGACTGTTACCCATTAATTATTTTCGTACAGTTCTGCTCTCGTTAGCAGAAGGTAGCTGTGTCACTCCCACATATGAATCATTATACTGCCTGTCCTTGACTCTAGCTGGTAGTCCAGTCTAAGATTCTTCACTCTCTCAGTCACTCAATAGGCAAAGTGGCAAAGCCTCTCAAAGCTAAATAAGCTTGTGAATACAGAACACTAAGCTGTCAGTGTGTTTATTATGCTTTATCTATGTATATTTTTCTGTGCAACTTGTGCTTGAATGCCTTCTTTTAGAAGATCCAGTCCTGCCAAAAAGGGATTGCTCTTGATTCATTTTCTCCTTCACAGGACTGGCAAGAATCCTGAAGAGCATTGTCAAAATATATTTTTAAAAAAACAAGCAACCAGAGTTATTGGAACTGTTTGGAAGAATTTTTTTTTTTTGGCTGTGTCTTCAGAACTTATCTGTCCATTAATGGCCAAATTGGCAGACTGTCGCCTTCTTAAATGGTGAGATACTGCTCTCAAGATGGTTGCATAAATGCCTTGCATTCAAAGTGGAGCAGAAAAACAAGCTTAATGCAGGCACAAACATCACAAATAATGCTGTAAATGTCGCCGTTATTATTTTTTTTTAATACTCAAAAGCTTGACTAAATTGCTGTTAAGTTCTGCAGTAATTTCTCCAGGGCTTTGTAATTTTGATATCTTTCCGTAAAATTACAGACTAGAAAAGAACAGCGCTAATTGCCACTGGAGAAAGCTCCGTCTTAAATGTGCCGTTTAGCGGAGTTGTCATCGCTGTACCTCTGTGGGCCTGTGATGGGCTCCAGTCTCAGGTGGAACGGCTGCAGTGAAGTCTTTGTTGTCAAGAAGAGGCAGGGATTACCCGCTGTCTATCTGTGGCAGACAGAGTACCAGTCAGGGTTAGTGGCGCTTTAAAGGCCCCTGTTCCACCCAGCAGTCTTCTTTGCCGCCCGACTGGGCCTGGAAATAATGCTAATCATCTCTGATAATGGGTAGGAAGGAGAGGGAGGCAAAATACAAACCAATCAAGAATGGAAAGTGTCAAATGGGTGTACATAAATTTACATTTGTGAAGAGGTCTGTCTCCCTCTCGAACAGACTTTTCACTGTGCGTGACGACTGCCAAGTGTCTCCAAGTGTTTGTAGCGAGCTCAAACTGCCACAGGCGAGATGGTAGCTGTTATTTATGTTCAAAGACTTCGCCTGTGATTGAAAAGGCACCCTACTCTTTGATTTACCACTGTGTATCAATCAATCAATCATGAATGTGTATGAGTGAGCTTGCCTCAGACTGCTGCGCTCCATGGTTTTACAACACCCACCCCGTTAGAGTTCATATAGGCATACATGCTATATTATGCCAAAGATGGAGTAGCTGCTTTCCTGTTCTATCTGCAGCTACACCTTGATGATGTCTCTGTCTTCTGTCCACTCCTTCAGCTGGCAAAAAACAAAAAAACTTCAGCCTGTGATTGGACACTAATGAGACATGACTATTGCTTGTGATTGGAAAAATGAGACATCTTACATGACTACTGTTTGACATTTCTCTGCTTGTTTAAAATGGATCCTGCTGTTCATTCCTGTGGTGTGATATTTTTTTTCCTCTCATGAAAATCTAACTGCTTTAAGTACCTTGTTATTCTCTTCTATTCCGTAGATAGACAGGAGGCACTCGCGCCGGCAAGAGCAAAGGTGCGACCGAAAGCAAAGTTAAATAGGTCAAGGCAAAATAAGTCTTTTGCACTTATAAATAGTCGTAATACATTTAAATTCAGACAGCTCCACATTCTGGCTAACAACCTTAGGTGCACAGGGTAGCAATTTCACCTCTCTAGTTTTTTCAGCGCTGTAAATTAATTGGATCAAGTATTTTGTTCCAACAAATCACACTGTTTTTTTTTTGGCTTATTAAAAACCGCCATTTGCATTTTGCATCTCTCTTTTAAAAAAAACAAAAAAAAAAACAAACAGAATCCATAATTTGTCGTGAGTCTTGCAAAAGCAACAGCTCTGCATGATAAATATGTGAAGGAGGTGAAGTCGAGTCAAATCTTTTTTGCTTCATGTTGGATTGTTTTGTGCATTCTTTTTTTTTAATCCAAGCATCAACCTTTTCTCTACCATGTTTTGCTCCCACGCTTTTGGATCACATTGCAGTTGAACCGCTCTGCTGATAAGCAAGCCTGTGCCTGCCCATGACTGACAAACATCCCCTCTCTGGGCCCTAAAGGGCTCTGGTTGGGTTAAGAATAGTAATACCCAAGGACACATTTTCTCTGCATTTGAATACAGTAATGGGTGTTCTTTTTGATCTTGATTATGAAACAGCGTCTGTTTTATGAAAGACCAATGTTAACATTAATGTGAAGTGAAGTTTTGGACGGGCTGTTTATTGAGCGAACTCAAGACCGGAGTGTTGCTGAAGGACTGATTTTTGCCGATTAACTCTCAGCGGGAACATCAAACGGGGGAAACAAGAGCGTAACCTTCCAGAAGAGAAAGATTCAAAGCAGTGACCAAACTGATTACCCTTGTGTTCACCTTGTCATCTGATAGCTCTGCGAAGAACGGAGAAGGGGGGGGGGGGTTGTAGGAGAAGCCAGTAATCTCTGACGAAAGACAGATACTTTTTATGCAGATTGGATGCAGAGTATTTTTAACCATGCAAACTCTGGTGGATAACAAATTGTTTGTTTTGGGGCTTTGACAGTTTGTTTGAATATGTAAATATTACAGAGGGAATAGAGAGGAAGGGAGTGAGGGGAGGCAGGCAGAGATAACGCTTCTCATTTGCAATCAAGTCTTGAGATAAGATGATGCTTGTTGGTATATAAGCTGAGTTTAAAAGTCTTTGCTTTTTAATAACCAGTATCGTCTAGTTTTTCCTTTAATTTCCCCTTTAGTAGCTTTAATTTGGATAACATCATGTTTTTACAGACTGTTTTAAAGTACAATTTACTCCATGTCATGTATTAGCTTGTTCCAATTATTAATCAAAGTTGTGTGATGTTTACAGTGAATGAAATATTTCAGCCCGAGACTCCATCTCTTTATACTGTCGGACCATTTCATCAAAAGGAAATATTCTACATGTCTTGTGCTCTTGTTCTATGCACACTTCCCCAGTCCTCAGCTGAACATATTTCCTATCTTTGGAACCTTTGGGATCTAGACTTACATGTGAAATAAAGTTCAGATGGTTTGAGATCCACAGATGGATTGATAGTGATGTGGGCATTGTACCGGACTGTTGAGGTGAAAAAGGGGAGATGAAGGCAAACCTGGTCATGAACTTTGGGAAATAACTGAAAGGAATGAGCAGGATTTATTGGGTGAAGGGGTCATGGCGTAGTTACAAAGCTTGCATATGTAGCCGCTGTAGCTGTGCCATAGTTGACGAGCCCCACCTCGAAAATGTGTCCACGTCTGGGATGGCTACCGAGATGCCTCATGGAGACTGAATGGTCAGTTGGCCTGCTTGTCTGCTCCACTAAAAGTTTCTGACAGTGGCGGGTTATTGATAGTGAAGACAACATTGAGGAAATGATAAAAAAAGAGTGGCCCTTAGATGCTGTCTTCTTCTCACTGATGCACATCTAGCAATGCCATCTCCATTGCTAACCTCCTGCTCTGTGTGATCACTACTGTCTATCGCAGCGAGTGTGATTTTATAAATACGTACATTGCCAACCATTGGTCTATATATCACAGGCCCAAGAAAGAATGTAAACACACTTACTGAGGAGGATATAATTAAAACATGACATGGCCTTGTCACGTACGATACAGCCTTGGTTGCCATGGTTGAAATATGTTGTTGAGCTATAAACCAACTGAACTATAAATCAAAACCTACACCACAGTTATATTCGGCAGGACTTCTTTTGTCAGATTAAAATCCGGCTTTAGATCATGGATACGAGTGGCTAATACAAGTTTCCCCTGCAGACTGGCTTATAAATAGAAGAATCACCAAGTTGGAGCAGAACTGCTGCTCCGTCTCATGGAAAAGTGTTGGAGGTTGTTGGCATGGTTTAGGCATCTGATTAAGATGCTGAGGTTTTCAAAGCATGTACAACTGGAAACCCTGTGTCAGACCAAGAATACTCTGCGGGGATTGTGTGTCCCATTTGGTGTAGGAATGCCTCGAGATCCCCCAGGAGGAGCTGGAGGACATGGACATGGTCAACTGTACTTCCAATACAATGCTCCCCCAGCTGGATAAGTGGCAGAAAATGGATGGATGGTTTGAGTTTGTAATGACCCACCAGCAGGCCGCTGGGTGTGAAGTTATTTGCTTCTTTCTATCAGTGTGATGCGATAATTAGGCCATGAAGATATTCATCTGTACAGAATCAGGCTTTTAGAGACACTTTTTTATTCATTCATGATTGGTATGAACTTAATGGCAAAAACAATTGTAGAAACTCATATGCACACGCCCGCACACTGTTTTGGGACATGGGGATAGGGTGCCCGTGCACACAGGACGTGCACAATTAACACAAACACTATGACTGATTCCTGTGTTTATGAAAGACGATTCCATCAACATTCAGTGTGAAATTGCAATTTGGAACTAACTAGACATAACCAGCCAGCGGTCCAATTTAAATAATTAGATTTCATAATTAGAAGGCAATTGTTGATCTTTCCA
The DNA here is from genome assembly GCA_033238685.1 of Lates japonicus. Lineage (NCBI taxonomy): Eukaryota > Metazoa > Chordata > Actinopteri > Centropomidae > Lates > Lates japonicus. Next base: position 256,481 of record BRZM01000063.1, on the reverse strand, counting down.
AACATCTTCTGGCGGCATTCGTTCAGATGCATGCTGAAGATGTGAAGTATACCATCAAGGACTCTCCACCTATATGAGAGACAATCGCTTGGTGGAAGGAAGGATATTAGAGAGTGAAGCTTCATAAAAAGCCGCTCAGCTGCCCCCCAACTCCGGTCTAATGCCAGGTGTCCCTTGGTATTTCCACCTTTAATCTTCTCAGTGAGAGGTCTAAAACTACTAGATCGCTGATTAAGACCCTTAACTCAGTTTACTTTGGCTGTGTAATGAGGCTGTAAAAGTCCCCATGTGGAGATTGGTAGGAGAATGGCTCCTTAGATGCTGTCAGTATCTTGTTATGCTTGAAAAATGCTCTAAAACTCATCTCCTCTCTAACACTATAGGCAGAGTTATGCACAAATGACACAACTGCACTTAAATGCAAATGAGATATTTTAGACACCCTATGGAGGGATTACAGAGCAACAATGTTTCTTCACTCTCCACAATTAATTTCTCCTTTCAAGACCTTTACAGACACAAATTTGCGCCTTCATGGAAGATATTAAACAATAGTGCAGTACTTATAAAGGAGTAAAAAAAAGTTGAAAAAAAGCTGCAAGTGGACATCTCATGAAAGGATTGGATTATTTTCTGACCTTTTACTAAATCGCATTGGTTTTTGAAAACAGCTAAAACCTTTCACAAGGTGCCACCATGAAAATGTGTTTGAGGTGCATTTAGGGCCTGTGGAAAATGATTTCTCTTTTAAGCCGAGGTGTGGCAGAGGGAGTTGTGATTCATTTGCACTCACAGAAACACAGTTGGCTTTTGAAACATACATTTTGAGAACAAAATAGCATGTTTTACCCAGCTACTGATATTGTCTCTAAGCTCAAAGTCTTCTAATACATGAACAAAATGAAGAATTTTGTTCTTTATTGCATGATTTGAAAAAAAAAATGTAGTAGATGTGAAACAAGTGTAATTTGAAGTGATTGGCTTTGGAAGATAAATAGTATACCAGTCATATTTCTGTGATTTGGATGATAAGATGTGCTGCATATTTGATTGTGGGCATTTCATTTTGCGTTTGATGTCTATGGTTGTCGACACTCAAAAGGGAATTCAGAGTACTTAGAGAACTAGGTCATCTTAGATGAGTTTAAGCTGTAAAATGAAAAATAGATCCATACACATGAATTGGTAAGAAAGGCTGAAGATATGTCTTATGTGCATGTTTTAAGCTACTGCTTTATCATTACACGTTAAGCAGAAACTTCAGTTGAAAATGATGTGAGTCTAGCGCTAATAAGACATCAAGTCTTGTCTTAGAGTTGTTGCCAAATTGCTCTACAGCTGTAGCCCTCCCAATCTCTCCTCTGGATTCTCAGTGAGTCTGAGCTTGCAGCCATCTGTGGCTGCTTAAACTCTAGTTCTCCCTGCATGGGTCCCACAACTGTGGCTGAATATGCGAGGAGGAGATGGGAGTAGCCTGTGGGGTCTTCCATCAGCAACACTGACCAACTGGGGCAGAATCGCAACTGAAGCACAGCAGGGTGCAGATATATCTGAAGGCTCCGCATGCTCCTATGTTGGCTTTGCTAATGTTCAGGGTTACAGCCTGCATTAACACAGCTGATCAGAGAGTTTGCTACAGGCGTGGAATAGCTATAAGAAATGCTTGTTGCTGCAACGTTAATATACAAGAGGAGCTCATGTGCACGATTCAAGGTTCATTTTTACTGTGAAGGGAAGAAATTGGCTGATTTTGGAGGATAAAAGATGTTTTAATGCACAGTTTAATATTGTTTGGCATGTGCATTAATTAAAAAAAAAAAGGAACTGTAAATGTCACCCAATAACAAACTGCAAGTAATATCTTTCTTTTTCATTCAGGCAGGAGTCATGAACAGTGTCAGATCCCTTCAGCTGTGTTAAAGAAGAAAAATGTTTAAAGGAATTTAGATGTGCAGTCAGAGTCCACATTAGTGTGCACGGCCCTTATTCTTCTGGCCAGCAGCCATATATAACAAATGAACCCCTTGCTCACCATCTTCCAGTGCCGACCCTGTACATCTGCCAACAGAATGTCCTTATTCTGCAGATTTCTTAGAATTTCTCTTGGATCTCATAAATTGTCTTCAGCAGCAGAATTAGAGGATTCCTCAAAGAAATGGAGTGTATAGGGAGCAATGCTTCGCAGGGCCCCAAAGGGATCATTCCCTCGTATTCTTAAAGTGATTTTATGTTGAATTTGATGTTGTGCAGAAAGGTTTGACAAATGTGCTCCTACCTGTAGATTTTCCCCTTAACAGTTGTGACTGTTGAAAGCCAGAAGTAACAGTATTTCAATGCTTGGTACGTATATTTCAGTGTTATTTGGCAAAATAGATAAAAGTGGTTGCCAAGTCGTCAAATCATTTCATCTCCAGCCTCTTGTATCACTTCTTCAAAGCGAGACAGCTGCTGCTGTCATTCAGAGTCGGCGGTAGACTCTCCTACTTTCATAGTCCAATAAACCGGAGTGTAAAAACACAGATGCCTGCTATAGACAACGCTGCTGGCTGTCAGTGCACTGTAAGCATGGCCACCAATTTCGCACAGAATTTATTGTGTGCTGGCGCATTGTGTTTTCCTTTTTAACGTCTGTGCACATGAGGAACTCATCATGGCTCACACAGGGCACAGTGATTGAAGCTGCGGAGGGATTCCTGGAATTGCTTTTTTCCTCTGTGAAGGCTCATTCTGAAGCCACTGGACGGGAGAGAGAAGAAGAGGGAGAAGGCTGGTGATCAGCAGAGAGACAGAGGGGTATGATCGAAAGGCAATCGCTGGCCTGTTTCATATGACTCAGTGGAAAATTTGCCTCAGTGAGTGTGGCCGCTCTGAAGCTTCAGAGGTGCTTCCTGCAGCGAGCTTGAGCCCATTCTTCAACCCTCACCTCCCTCACAATGGGCCAATAGTTTAATTAGCTTTCTAACAGTGAGTCTTGGCAGCTTTCCCTTGCTCTGTTTCCCCCAGGACTTTTCACCTCAAACACTGTCCCCTACTGGCTGGCTGAGGTCCAATAGTCAATGCCATGTGATCTTTCCTTCTCTAGCTCTCACTGTAGCATATGTATATTTATTTACGTCATGTTCATAAATAGCAAGGATTGCAGATACATTTGAATACAGATTTTGTGATGGTATTATTACCTTGCTATGTGTGGTACTTGCTTTGATTAACAAGTATGTAGATTTTCTATATGATAAGCCTCTTAAATATTTTCCTTGTCCATGCAGTTTCTCCAGGTGTGAATTGGATATTCATGGTGTTTGGCGATGTCTGACACATGCAGCTCCAAACCACAGGGACAGAATGGAAATGTGGATTTGTTCAAAATGGTATTTTCCACCCAGAGAGCGTCGAGTCTGTCTTCAAAGTGCTGTGACTGAAGCATGGCTAATCACTTTAAACAGGGCTTTTTGTTTCTGCCATCTTCACTTGGCCCAACGTGGCTAGGATGGCGGTCTTGTCCTCGTCTCGTCACCCCTCTCCTCTGCTCTCCTCTCCTCCCCTCTCTCTATTTCACATGGTGTCGACAGCAGACAAACTGTCAGAATCTCACTGATTAGTCCCCAGGAGACCGGTGGAAAACAGTCGTGCATGCTTCTTTATTATGTTTGAAAGTACACACAGCGTGACCCAAAATCAGCCCCCCCCCCCAGCTCCAACGCGTATCTCATTTTTCTCGTCGTGTATCTGGAAGTCATCACGACTGACAAAAATTCAAACCGCAGACTGTTGTGGAGTATCAATGGGCTGCTAGGTGGCCAACACTGAAGTCAACGCTGATTTTTCACATTCCACAGCTCCAGCTAAACTAACAAGAGCCTAGTCTTTCAGTCTGGGTCTCTCAGACATCAACACCGTAGCACAGCAGGCCCAGTTCAGGGCAGGTTAGGTGGCCGAAAACAGTAAGTAACAGTTAAAAGTCATATACGCAAGCAGTGACATTTAACAGAACCCTCCTAGACTTGAGGTCGGTTTAATCACTTCCTTGCTTCACTTTTTAAGAATGGAGGACGGAATAAGAATAAAGAGAGAGGTGGAGGTTTTTGTGCCATTACAGTTGGGACAGTCAGGATTTAGGTTCATTTGGTGTGTCTGTGGCCACCTCTCCCTGGATTGAGCGTGAAAACACATCCTTATGTTTGATCGCTGGATGTCTATTCCCATTTCTCCACATGCCCATCTTTGTTTGGGTGATGGCCTGTCTGCATCGCCTGTGTCCCTGTAGCAGCAGCAGCAGTGTACATCACACACATATAAATGAATGCTCACAGACAGAAGCAGGGGCACACATGCAAACAGACTCTCAGGCATGCATTTATGAGCCCATCATGCTTAGACGCACTAGACCGGCCACTTGGCTCCAGCCACAGTGAGATTGATGCAAAACACCACGCGACTGGGCAGGTGGCAGCTGCACCAGGAAGTACGGTTCCACAGCAGGCCAAAAGGACCATGCCCGGATGCGAGGAGACCATCAGGTGGGCATTGACGGCTGGCTGGGTGGTAGCCCAGAAAGGGGTGGCAGAGCAGGTGGAGGCTGGAAGGAGAGGAGGGAGACCATGTCTCTTTAGTTGAGTTTGACTTTTTGCCCTCCAAAGCATTTGATTGTTCTGTTTTCCCTTTCATTCGTTTTCAGTGCTGCGCTTGTTGACATTTTTGTCATTCAGATTGGCGTCGTTTTTCAGTAGCTGCCCCATAGGACAGCTACTGAGCGCTCAGATCCATCTGGAGTACCAGGTTGTCTATTTTCACTGAAGCTGGTTCCCCCAGTGTGAGTTCACACAAACACAAAGGTCTGTTTTGTTTTCCTTTTTTAGGAGCTAAGACTTACATCAGAAATCACTCCCTTGTTTGCTCATTCACTTCTTCCTACATAATAAACACTAAATTCTAGACTAAGTTGACATTTTCTTCACGTTGATCATTGTCGTTTTGCGTCATCACTGACAGGAGTCACACCATGGTAATTTTTGCGTTCATAAAATGAGAAACAATGCTTTTGGCTGTTCATTGTTAAGTAGACATTAGTTTACATTCCATGCCATGGTAAAATAGTGCTCTGTATAGTAAATAGGGAATGATTTTCCCTACCAACCAAGGTCTTAACTACTGAGGTCCAAACACATGGCACTGCTGTAACACAGGCGTTTAATTCCTATATTATACATTTGAATGCATATCCTTATGCCCCTGCTGCTTGTCATTAAAGCCTGTGCCAGACAGTGAGACTCATCATGTTTAGAGACCCTGACAGAACACCTGTCTCAGGCATGGCTTCAGTGAGCTCTACCTCTGCTAATAAGTTGCACAGCTCAGTGATCACGACCCTATCCCTGCACAAATACTGGACAGCTTCTTTTTAAAGCAGATTTAAACAACTTCTTGGCTCCCCCTCTGTGCATGGGTAGCACAGGTGGCACTACTTCTCTTCATAGATAATCCTCTAAAATGTCAGGCCTGAGTGGGAGGATGCTCCTTGTCTGCTTAGCTGTGGAGTCACTGGACTTATTTAAATACTATTCAGCCTGACAAGACGAGACTGTTTTGCAGTCTAATTAATTAGCTGCATGTTTTTGACTCAACAATCAACACTTTGTCTGATGTGTGTGACATTTGCTGTCATGCAGATTTCTTGCTTTCATTAATGCGATAGATTTATGTGGGCTGTCGCTGCTCCGTCAGTTAGCATTAGACTAACTTAACTGTGGGTTAAAATGGGTCCTGTTAAACCTTTCACGGGTTATGCAGGTTCCTGAATGCCGAGTTTAAGGTGATTCGTCTCTTAAAGGCGTCATGTATTTCTGTGCATCAACTAAATGTGATCAAACCATGAAGCAGATTAGCGTCTGAGTATGAAAGGCTTGATAAATAATCACTATGCATGGTTTTTTCCTACTTAAACTCTGGTTGCTGATTATTTAGTCATGAATATTTAATCTTATAGGTAAATACTGATTGAAACCACGTTCTCAGGGGCTTTGAAATGTGCATTTGCCAATAATCCATGGCCTTTGGAGCTACAAATGCAAAATTGTCTCACCAAAATTTAAAGATGCTGTATGCAAGTTTTTGCCATTGCTACATGGCCAACATTAGCATTAACTGATGCTTACCATATTTACCAGTCTAGAAGAAACGTTATGACTTCACCGTCAAACTTAATTTCTTTACTTGCCAACAGGTGTTTCCAGTGTTAACTCTTGTTTTGCTTCTATTTCACTCACTTTTCTTCTACTGAAGTTAGCATGCTAACCAGCTAGCCGTCGTTCGTCCTGTCTTGTTATACCACTTTGCAATAGTGAGTCACTGCAGCATCTAGTCTGCCCTCAGTCCACCATGAATGGATGAAGAAGTAGTACTGCCCAGAGGGCATATTCTACCCTCTTGTAAACGCAATGATGGCTGAAACTCTTGGTAAGTAAACAGCTGTTTATGCTAACATTGGCTATGTAGAGATAGCAAAAACTTTGTTCACAAAGTGTATAGCTCTTTTTTCGGTTTGTTTGTTTGTTTTAAAATTTTAAATGGTATGACTTTGTTTGATTACCTTGGCATTTTGGAAAAGATCCCAAGGCAGCGAAAAGATTCTGCTTTTACAAAACATAAGAGTACTTTTAACATCCTTCACAGAATAGCATTTTGCTCTTTTAAAAGGGTAAAATTATCTGCCCTTTGTCTCCTCTTCATTAATGCCAAATGTAGAAAGAAGAGGAGAAAGAAAGAGCACAATGAGAACAATAGGTTGTGAGGGGGAAAGAGCTAGAGACAAAAAAAAAAAGAAGTCATAGTGAACTGAAATACTCACTGAAATTCTCCTCTCCCACTCCCTTAATTTCATGTGATCCTGTATGTGGGTTAGTGGAATTGAAAGGCTGCAGGTTGTGGAGACAGCAATTGGCTGCCTTTGTGTTAGTGGAATTGACAGGCAGCAGAGCGGTGAAGCTGCTACGGGGTATGTGGTTTAGCTGACTTGATAGGCACCAGTTTTTTCTTTTTTTTTCTTTTTTTGTTTTTGTTTTTTTCCTTCCAAGTCGGGACGCTACAGGCAGTTTGATTAGGATGCACAGTCAAATGGAGTTGGCTCCGCTTGCATGCAAGTGGCTGAGGTCAGTCAGGGTGGGAAACAAGAGTCTATAATTTATGTTTGTGTGGGAGATTGTTTGTTTACAAGAAATAATTGTGGACATTAAACCCAGACACGTTGCTTGTGACCTTTAAATGGACCTTTAAGTCGTCTCTTTGCTCATACGATGGTGATCACAGAGTGCTCTAGCACTTCGGGCAGTCTGATACAAAATCACACAATGACCCATCTGTGAACCAGGAAGTGGTTTTCTAACTAAGCCAGTGAATGAATCAAATATTTACTTTAGCTGTTCAGTTGTTACAGCAACATACAGGAAGTGTTAACAGATGGGAATTTTCAAGCCAGCATAGTTTAGTTTTTCAGTCGTGCACATATTCCACTGCAAGATGATAGTATGCTTGTGAGTAATGCATTCAACATTAAATATGTGTTTTGTTTGACACATCATAATCACCTCTTTAGCACATTTGCATTACATCATAGTGTAGAGAATGTACTAATAATATGATTCATAATGCTAAGATGGATTATGAATCATTATGATTGGGTCATAATGTAGTAACTTAATTAAAGAGGTGAGGTGTGTCATAGTGTAATATTTATCTCCTTTTTTATGAGCACTAAAACTGTCGCATGACATCATGTTTTCATTCCATTTCAGAGGAAATATTTTGGATCAGGTTGCATCAAGCTGAGAAACTACTGAAGCTTACTAAACAGGTGTAAAATAACCGTTTGGGATTACATCAAAAACATGTACAAACACATTTGACACTGATAACAAGGACTCAAACACAGCTTTCAAATACCTGCTGTTATAGAAATCCAGCTGGAAAATTTGCTGTTTGCACGTGATATTTAAAAATACAAAAAATAGTTCAGAGAAGAGATGAAAGAAGTGTTAAAATAGGAGTCATCTTGTTGGTGAAGGTGACCCTGGATTTTCATCTTTTTAAAAAAAACAAACAAAAACAACGATCGTTAAGATGTGCAATCTGTCGTGCTATGGCTTTCCTTTACTGTATAGATATACTATTAGCAGTATGGCTTCTACTAACGTAATTTCATTTTCTTGTGTAGAAAATGTCATAAAAAGGTAAAAACAGGTTTCCCCACAGCCAAAGGCCAGGCCTCTTTTTCACTTTTATTGATTAATCAGCTGTTAATTTTCTCAAATAAGATGTCAGAAAATAATGAAAAATGATGATTGCAGGTTCCCAAAGCTCAAGCTGGCACCTTCAGATTCCTTGTTTTACCATCAGTCCAAAACCCAAAGACATTCAGTTGACCATTATGTGACAAAAATAAACAAAACAATTGTCACGTTTTAGAAGCTGAGGTCAGGCACTTTTGCTTGAAAAATCCCTGACATGATTAATCGATTGACTAATCAATTGATTGGCCAAATGGGAATTCAGTATACTATGATATACAGCAGAGAGGCAGCAAATCCTCACATTGTAGAGGCTAAGACGAGTGAATGTATGGCATCTACTGAAACATGTGATCAGTTATCAAAATAGTTTTTCAGTTGATCAACTAATCAATTAATCGACTGTTCATTGAAGCACCGTGCAGAATTAAAACAGTGCAGTTTTGGCCAAATGCAAAATTTCTAATCTCATTTCATGTTCGCAGAAGTTTATAAGAGCCCCACTGTTGCTCATGTCTCAGTCCCTCACTGGTTGAAAGACACACGAGTGTCATGGCACATGTGTTAAGGACCTCCTGCACTATACCATCCAGACACTTTGTGGTTATTGCTCCCTCGCTTTGAACTTACATTTGCAAATTAGTTCCTTTACAAAGTCTCTCCACATCTATGTCTCTCAAATCTAAAAGAGCCCTCATCAGACTAGAGCCTAAAATGAAACAGATGTTGAAAAGCGAGTCACCAGACATGAGAGATTTTCCTCCTGCTAATTAAACTGATTTGTTGCACGGGCCTTTCCGTTTGGATTTGCTGTCGCCACCCACTTTGCTCCCTCATTTTATTTTCTGTGGAGATGAAGGGAAATGCAAAGTGGAGATGAATGGCACAGTAATCCAGCCTTACCTGAGAAAATACATCAGTTCAAAATAGACTATAATTAAAACTAACTCCTTATCAGCAATGAACTGAGATTTCTCCGACCCCCTACCCTAAACCCACAGGAACTGGGAAGTGGAATAATTGATGTTTTCTTTTCTTTTCTTTTTTTTCTCAGAGTAGGAGAAACAGGAGACAACAAGCTCAGATCACTTTTGTCTTAGCATCATTGTTTTTCCTTTGTGTTGCCCTCAGAATAGCACAGAAAGAGCTGATATTGAAAGAATAATATTTTTGACTCTTATTTTACTGTCATCTGAGATACTTTTATCATCAACACACCGTCAAGAATGAAATATTGTACCAGTCTTTAAAGTAAAGGCAAAATTAATTTCAAGATGAATTGCAACTGACTGGTATCTCAGGATTCTGAGCATTGCTGCTGAGCAATGCAGCTGTAGGATGTTTTTTTGTCATTGTTCACCCTCAGAAGATGAAAAGGGAAATTTTTCTTCAACTTTGTAACTTTACTTAAATTGAATTTAGGGATGGTATGAAATTTATTATGTGGGGAGGAAAGGGATGTCAGAAAATCATCATCCCAGAGTATTTATAATTTTGTCATCTCAGAGGTAGATTTAATTAAAAAAAAGCATATGACAACAATTTGTTTCTATTTATAAGGGCTAATAAATTAGAGGTTAATAGGACAGAATAGATGCAGATATTTGTTAGTGACTGAGTTATATCTACAGTGTTTTTTTTCACTTGTGTTATTTTTATAACCCGCCTACACCACCTCTCACCTTCACTTTGTTTTTCACCTAAACAGAACATTGAGCAGTAAAGTTACATGCGTCACAAAATGTTCAATGTGTCATATAAAGTGACAGTGATGTCTCTCATTTCCACAGTAAAGAATGGCTGGAACATTTGTTAATCAAGATGCATCATTGTGTTTTCCACAATTTTGCAGACTGCGATTTAGACTCATATTGTTTATTTTGGGTAAATATGGAAAGTTATTATTCCATAAAGGTTAAACTTAGAGTACACAGTTATAGCCTCACCAATTTTTAAATTCAATACCGTGAGTTTAAAAGCTTAAAAATCCAATAACAAAATATATCCACGATAGCATTTTTAAAAAAACGTAATCACATGACATAAACAACCATCTTGATGTGGATCCCTTAGTTTCGTTTTATTTAAGAACTATGACCAGGATACATATTGAGTGGTGACTTTTTACACTGTAAAAATCAACTTATGAGTGCACTCTGGTGGACGGACTATGTAAACTTTTACAGTACCTCAAATCTAGTTACGCATTTCTGTACTGCAAATTCTTGTTACTTATCAGCCGACTGATTCACAGATACCAGTATATCTGCAATAAGCTAATATTGGGCAGTTAGCACTTTGTATACTGTAAGTTATTTAAGATATTAAGGGGAGCGTGCTGGATCTTTCTGAGAAAGGGGAGCGTCCAAAGAAATTGTTAATAATGCAGGATGAGAAGAGTCTTGCTTTTTAAAAAAATGAGCCATAAGCTATAGTGACCCCCCCCCCCAACACTTCATAATTTTCATAGAGTCTTTTATTTCCTTCAGCATATTTCAGTGTAGTCTACCCTGAAGCTCAGCACTTCTGCTGTACCTGTTCACCATCTCCAATCCTTTCTTCTCTCAATCTGTTTCCTGGCCCTCTGTGTGTGACCGGGTCTATCCAGCCACCAGGGTTGAGTTATTAATGCCCGGGGAGGCAGAGAGATGATTTCATTGCGTATTCAGGTGTGGGGATGGATGGCTTTCAGAGGCAGCCAGGGGAGTGCTGGGGAGGAGAGCCTCTGTAGAGAATAAATATACCTGTCTCTTGCTGATGCATTGGGCCACACTCGCTGCAATGCAAATCAAGCACTCTCCTCCTCCTAACTGCCTCCAGTATTACTCACCTATTCCCACCTGGATCCCCCACCAGGAAATACACTCAGTCACCCCAGACTCAGATGAGGCTTTCTGCGTGGAGTGGAGGAGCTCTCGGGTATGGGCTGTCTTCCCAGCGTGGTTCAGTTTTCCTGTTTGTTGATGGTGATATGACAAGCATCCGCGCCTCATCATCACGCTGCATTTCCCAGGTGACTTCACACGTTCTGGTGTTCATTATCCATCCTGACTGCCAGATAATTAAGGGCAGAGGCTTGGAGTTGACATTAAAGCAAAGGTTGTGAATGGCTTCTCAGAGGCCACACATCAGCTTTTACTGTTTTTGTTATAAATGAGAGGCTGGGGTTGTAAGTGTTTTGGTCTGTGTCTTGAAATTGGCTGCGTTTTCAGGAGGTTTTGATCAGTCTCAGACAATAAGGACAGAAGGATTTTATTTCCAGGGCCACACGAGTACCCAGCTGTGTATGTTCATCACTCTTGCTTCTGCACTTTTATTTTCCTCCGAGACTGAATGTGAACCTCTTATATACAACACCAAACACTGAGTGGTGGCCAGAAATCCTAGGAACTTCAAGGAAAATAAGATGAAAGGTACCTGCAGTTATTTTTCATTGAATTTGTCTTGCGTTAAGAGAATAGTTTGACATTTTCAGAAACACTTATTCACTTCCTTTGCAGAGAATTGGATGAGATGTGCGTCTGACTTTTCCTTTGCTGGGATGGTCACTGCCTAATGTCTTGGTTCTTCCTCGCTCCCATGTTTCCAGGCAAAGCTAACAGGCTACTGACTCTAACTCTATTTTTAATGGACTAAACAAGAGCAAACAAGAGTAATATCCTCTCATCTAACTCGCAGGATGAAAGCAAATGGGTGTATCACCCAGTACATCAAACTATTTCAATTCATGTGTTTACCTTTAAAATTTCCATTAGTCATGTTCTGGCAGTGCAGCTAGTTTGCACTGTGGGTGTGTATTAAAACATATTCTATTAACACAGCAATACTCACGCTGTGGTGAGAGTTGCTTACATCAAAATTTTTATTTATTGCCTGAAACTTGCACATGCAAAACAAATAGATATGTTACCTAGCATGAGGTAGATTGCTCAAATTGCTCTTAGAATAGTCAGATTCCACATATAGTTCAAAGCTGCTGCATGGGGAAAACGGTGGAAGTTTACTGTGTGAGAGTTCATTGAAATAAATGTTGAAAATCATATACCAAACACCACAAAGCCACAAAGGTGCTGCTGCAGCAGGGTGGAGAGCGAGAGAGAGAGAGGCAGCTGACCTTCCTATAGAGGCTCAGCCCACATGCCAGTGTAGGTGCTTGCCAAACAGCTGATCAAGCAGGAGTTAACAGGAAACACTAAAACAAAACAGGATGTAAACGTCCCCATTCAGACTAAATAACAGCACTTTACTGATCATGCCGCTTCTTTATTCGAAGGTCTCACGAAGGACTATGCTGGCACCAGTTAGTGGACAGGCAGTGGATTATGGCACAGTCTGTGTGTCTTCTTTTATGTTTACTGCATTTACTTTTCCACTTAGTTAATACTGCATAGAGGGCTGGCTGATTTGATGATAAACAATGCATTTTCCTATTATATTCTGCATCTGTCTCATCTTTTGCCTGTGTCGTTCTTGGAGGGTCCCTGCAGGCCAGAGCTGGACAGGGATCCTGATGATATTTGACATTTCATCACCCCAGTGAGATCTCACACTTCCCATACTGTATCCTCCAAATTACATCACTTGAGCTAATTTACACCAGCTTCAATTCACACCAGCGTCCTCTGTGAGTAGCTGATACAACAATTTGGTGCTCAGAAAGTTCCACTAGTTCACAATCTGTACAGGTACTGCTCTGTGGTGTCGGACTCTGCTGTTTTATTCTGCTCACTCACTGTACTGAATCTTTCAGGAGCCAGTGAGAAGATTAATTGCAGTGTTCCAGATCAAAGGATTGCTTTCTGTATTTAATAACAGATCATTATTTTGCTTTGAAATATTAGAAAGGAAGAAGTATACACTTAAAGATTGCACTTTGATGGCTCTCCTCTTTTCATTTGGGTGGTCTTGACTGTGGCTCTAATTCAAAAAAGCAACAACACCTTAACTGTCGGTGATACTATGTGATGGGGCTGAGCCACTTCTTTGATTTCATCTTCTCCTTGTTTTGCTGTGTTTGATTTATTCAAGTGGAAAGTTGTCAGAGTAGTAGCACCTTAAATAAGCTTAGGCCAGCGTCCTTATGCTTAAAAACATATGCAAATAAAGGGGATAAACAGGGACTCTGACAATATTCCATGTGCATAGCTGGCACTCTAATTAGATAGCAAGGCAGGGGATTATACAAGTAAACAGACAAGGAGATACTAGATCTAATAAGAAGGGCTACATGTGACGCTAAACAACTGATATGAGCAGAGAGAGACTCGTCGTCTTGATTAACGGCACACATAAAGCTAAGGAACATTTTTACGTATCCCCACGAATGTGGCGGCAAATTGGAGTGCCTGGTAAACAAGTTGCCACCGTTTTTTTATGTCCTTATGAAATCAAAGAGGAGCTACTGCATCCATCGTTTGACAGAGTGTGGCTCATTGCTTCTACACTGTAAATCTCAAGTTATTTTGGTTTGCCAAAAGTCAGAGACGTTACTTATCAATTTATTTACAGGGTGGTCTGTATTGGTGCTTTCAAGATCAAGTTTAAATGCACAGTAAACACTGAGATTAGTGTTGCACAAAGTGACAACAATCTCTTTCACTTCAGTCTGTAAATCACCACCCTCATCTCCATTTTGTTCACTCTTATGTATTCATCCTCCTAACTGTGCAGCGGGTGGATTTGGCACTGCTGAGTTGTTTCACCATGTTTTCTGTTGGTGTTGCAACCTTGAAACAAATGCTCCCTGGTTTGTTTGGGGAAAAAAAAAAAAAAACTAAAAGATTAATCTGTCCTTGCATTTTGCTCCCAAGAAGTGACGCAGGAGGTTTTTGTGTAGATCTTCCTTTATACAAATGCTTGCTGGCTTGGCTCGTACTGTAGATAAGAGACATTGATTGTGATGAAATCAGAAAGCCTTAACAGTCTCACAAGCATTTTAATGATACGGGCTCTACGATTTGCATTAATTTGTCCTGTATCATCCCCAGAAATTGTTTCCCCAAGGACAAAGTAATGATATTAAACAATAAAAAGAAAACTTGTTATTAAATGAAGATATAAAGCTAGATATTTAATATGGAGGTTTCTTTATTTCAGCTAACAGGAGAACAAACTGTGAAATGTGTCTTCCTCAGCCACACAATCTTGGCAGGGTCCCGACTTTGCACTGGTCATTGCACTAAATTATGCTATAATTATTCAGGTAAAAAATGGCCGCTGACACCCCACACACTCATTGGGTCCTCCAGGAGGAGCTTAGGAGGGAGTGTGTTTGTCATGATAGATGAGCTGGATCTTTCCCCGTGCCTTACGAGGAGATGACATTCCCGGGCAGCACCGGCCCTTGGATTCCCGGCTTCCTTCTTCTGCATGATGAGACTTTTGCATAGGGAGGAGTCTGCAGGCTTCATTTACCAAAGCAGCGGGGAATAATATAGTGCCAACGTTTGGATGTGTCAGGTCCCATATCTCTGGCTGTTCTATTAGAAATAGACCCCAGTGCGGGACAATTAACCCCTGGCCTCAGCAGCAGATCTGTGCAGTAACAGCCCAGCACGGTGCAATAAATCAAACCTAGAGGGAGAAACCCACACTCCCTCCTCTGCTGGTTGGCTGCTAGCATCACCCAATGGACTGAGCTTACATGATGGTAGATGCATTTAAACTTACCGACAATCACCGGGAAGGCGCAAGAGGATGCATGAGGCTGGCTGTAGGTGCGGCGAATGGAGCCTAGGTTATGCAACACACTATTTCAAGATTTGTTCAACACCTGGTACCACCGCAAACTTTAATCTAAAAAGAGCAAGAACGGTTTTGGTGTAGGCGAAGAAAGTAGCCTGTGCTGAACTTTGACAGAAGCCTTCCCGAGGCGGCAATAACTGAACTATTCCAAACATCCGCGAGAAACAAACATCTACTGCACCGGAAGTAGTTCATAGTCCGGTTATAGGGCGAAGCGCTGCCAGCAGCCAGTGTAGCACCGTTATCGACCAATGACCACAGTCTTCGGAACTTGCTTTGAAGTAGAACTGTTATTATTGTGCCTTGAAGAGGCCTGAATTCATCAGACCGTTTGTTCGTGTTAGGTGAAGTTCATGTCTACAGATTAACTGCAAAATTTTCAACTTAATTGTAAAGTCAGATCACTGTTCAATTACTTTTCAAGCCTACGGAACAAAAACATGCAGCCACCGCCACTTTGAAAGAATTGTTATGTTGGTGACCCCAACATGACACCAGCTCACAAGAGCACGCCACTGGTCTGACTGGCTGAGTGAATAGTTTACCATGACTGGCATAGACGCACCAGAGCTGATGCACATTTTGGGAGGTGCTGCAGCCAGGCTATTACAGGCGTGAAACCACAGCAGGGCTGACCGGCTGAGTCATAAAGAGAGTAAATTTGGTTTAACATGCAGACCAGTAAACATCAGCACACCGCACCAAATGCTGATTGATGTTAGTACGCAGTTTTTCAGTAGTAATAATATCCCTCACAGAGATGTAGTGTTAACAGACTTTTTCGCTTGTTACCTTTCAGTAAATGTTGCCGCAAGAAGGAAGTGACTGAAAACAATGGAGGAGAGAGGCGGATGGGAAATAACTGGCAGAAGTTCACGGGTCAGCCAGCGCAACTATAGCCACCATGTTTTTATTTGGTTTTCATTTCAATCGAATTTTATTCTCTAGGTTTCGGAGACATGCGGATGAGTTAAAATATAAAGCTTAAAACCGCTATTTTTGGCGATTGTTTTAGTAGGCTAACTTGGTGTTGCACTACCGAACAAAATTCCGTGCCAGTGAAGGAACTTATGAAAGATCCTTTTGTCCTTCCATTTTGTCGGGCCTAGTAAACACAACAAAGCCAACGCAGCAGTCACAATAACTCCAGCAATGATTAGAGGCCGTACCTGATAATATTGGTAGTGCGCAGCGAGAGTTATGGAATCACTACACGAGGCTGGTCGCGTTTTGCCCGGCAGACTGTCATATCGTTTATTTTGTTGTAGCGCAATAGAGAAAGAACATAGCACAGCCGCAGTCCAGGGCTACCAGAATCGCCTGCGAGTTATTCTGTCATTAGCATGTTGCATCTCCAGCGTTAGTCCTACCTCCACTATTACGGCGCTTCAGTTCGCGACTGGTTGTCCGCCCACCGTTAGACCGCACCCAATCGATGTGACTAATGCAATATGCAAGGAACAGATTTAGAGCACCCACTGGTAGGCTGGGCTACTGTATTCAGTGACCCGCAAGCCATTAAAGCCACAGCTTGCTTTTGTAAATATAACTCAAAAAAAATTAGCCATATGTGATGGAATAGTGAAAAGTCAGGAGTAGTAATATGACACCGCCATATCCTTAGGGTGCCCAGTTCCCAACAGTGTTAATATCATTTGTATATGCCCTGGAATGGGTTTTGGATAGTGTAGTCTTGCTTAGAATGTTTTAAGTGAGTGACTTTTCAGATATAAAGTACTATTGCTATCAAAGGTGTTTTGAAAGGTAAGTCCAAAGTACTGGTCATGCTTACCGTCGATTTGGTTTTGTCATGAGAGAATTTACGTGTTATGTGAACATATTTCAATGGTTGACAAACCCTTATATGACAGAAGATAACGAACTGGTGATTCAGCCTGCATTCTTCTGACTATTCAAACTATCAAAGATGACACCAGAATTGAAAGATTATTTGATCACCGGCTGATGCCTGGGAAGGTGATCTTTGCGTACCCATGTGGCGGTTATTGTTGAGTTCTCCAGTTTGGGCGAGGCTACCGGAGGTCCAGACCAGGGAGTTATGCAAACCGGTCTCTCACCATCATGTGAAAATTCCGCATGTCTCCACATTCATATGAAAAGATGGCAAATTATGAAGAGTGAATATTAGTCTGAGTGGTGCGAAAACGGTTTTCCTGGCTTTGCCTTCAATCCATATGACCGAATTTACGGGCGAAAGTAACCCTGGTGGGTTCACACTGCAGTCGAGTGGTGCGAAGCAGATCTGTGCTGAGAGCGCGGCGCGTAAAGTTCGGTTGATTATCGCATGGACATGTTCATGCCAATACCAAACCTTAGCGTGGTGGTGAGGCGGTCAGGTGGATACGTTACTCGCACATTTTCCCACAGTATTGTCGAGCGGAACGGGCGACACAGGTTGGAAGCACGAGGTTGCCGTTTTCCGTTTCCAGGAGAATAGGAACAGTTTTTTGAGGGAGACAGCACAAAAGCCCGGCCATGAATTAGCATTGTGCATCCCGCACAACGCGAAGGTATATATTTAAAAAGAGTGAAAGAGACCGACAATGACATCATTTGAAGTAGCAATCACTTTGTAAAACTTATCTTTCTGAATTCTCGTTAAATATTTAAAGAGTATTCTGGAGGAAAAGCAACCGAAATATTTTTGAAAAGAATTGCGGTTAGAGGAAATACGGAATATGGAATGTCTAAACATTAACAAAAGTTGTCTCGATTTTAAATTCGATTCTAAACCAAACCAGCAAAACCAATATTTGTGTTTGCAGCACACTGTTTTGACCGCGTTTCCAGTTGCTGGTTGTATCAGTTCCATGATTCAATCCAATCTGTTGAATTTCACCCAGTATGGATGATGACCATCAGTTGTTTTCGATTTACAGTTCACCTGTCAGCTTCGGACTTTCGCCCTGGTAACAGTTCCCGCAGGGCTGCAGCCATTTTGGTCAGTGATGCCTGCCGCAGGCGGATTGGACACGGCCGATCGAGTTTTGGCTTTGCCCACACCAAAACACATAAACCCCTTTGTATGACAGAAGATAATGAACTGGCATTCAGCCTGCATTTGACCATTCAAACCACGCTGATGGACACCTGTACTGTTGATACTTGATCACTGCTGACAAGCTACAGATTTTGTGTAACTCTATGTGTTAATATTGTTGAGTTTCCAATGCTGTTTATATACTGGAGGTTCCAGATGGTGGTTGGTGCAAACTGTCTTCTTTATTCACCATGTGAAAATTTACATATGTTCTACATTCATGTTAAAGCATTTTTGCAATTGCAAAGAGTGGAATATTAGTCTGAGGCAGCAACAAGTGTCTGCTCTTGGGTTTCTGTTTTAATCCATATGACTGAATTTACTACAGTAACCTCTGTGCAGTTCATACCAAAGCTGAGCAGCATTAGACCTGTGGTTGAGAGCAGCAGTGCAAAGTCTGGTTGGTTTAGTCGTATGGATATGTTCACGTCAATACCAAACTTAAAGGGTAGAGAAGTGGTCAGTGGTTGGCTGCATTGCACATTTCATTGTGGCTGGTTTGTTTGTTCAAGTGGACATTAAATGTGGGTTTAATGATAAGTCGGTTGTTTCTCCTGTTTTCCATAATAGGAACAGTTTCAGAGGGAGATGGAAAAATAAAGCCCACATGAACTAGCACAAAAATCCCCACAACGCTAAGGCAGTGGTATATTTAAAAAAGAGAAAGAGAATCTCGATAATGAGTTAATCATTTATGTTAAATCAATTTTTAAGCAAAAAATCCAACATTCTCTTGTTCCAGCTTCTCAAATGTTAATATTTGCTGGTTTTAGTAGTCCTCTGTGATGGTTAACTGAATATCTTTGAGTTTTACACCAGTGGTTAGAGGAAATGAATTTGAATGATGTGAATGTCTAAACATTAATAAAAGTTGTCTCTGATTTTAAATCTATCCTCTTAAAACTAAACTGTTAAACCATGAATGTTGTGTTTGGCAGTGATGACCATTGTTTTAACGTTTCCCTTTTTTTTTTCTCCCCCCCAGCTGCTGGCTGCACGTTCGAAGAGGATTCAGACCCTAATCTGTGTGACTTCACCCAGGGGGAGGAGGATGACTTTGACTGGCTGTTGTTTCGGACGTACAGTTCACCTTCTGCCAGCTCTGACCTCCTGCGGGGTGAGTGGTCACCTCTTGTACAGTTCCTCAGGCTGCAGCCATTTTGGGTCGTTAGATGTCTGTTGGCATGCAGATTGGACACAGCTGACCGGGAGCTTGGCTTTCTCTAAGTCTTACACTGAAACACATCTATTAAGACTTCATTTGGCATGAGACCAGAAGCTATTTTTTGATCAGTAGTTGGTGTGTGCTTCTGTTTCTTTTTAAATTATCCTGAAGTCTGGGGAAATAAATAGACTTCTGTTTGTGTCACAGTGGCTGACATATCAGGAAAGTGTGACAGTGTGCAAATCGGCCTTTATAGATGTCCAGCGTCCATTATGCATCAGCTTTAATGAAGCACTCACCCCAGTTTTGTCTGCTTCCCTGCTAACCCCAAGGATAATTTTATGTTAACCAGCCTCATAGGACTAATGGAAACCAGCATTTTCCTGCCATCATCCTCTCTACTGGTGGTTGCCAGAGGGAGATGGCATGCATAGTTTATAAGGCGCTCCTCCATCTCTGCATTAACAAATACCTACAGGGATCTGACAAAGGGAAGAGTGCTGTTTCAGCTTCTCAGCAGAAATATCAGTGGCAGCAGTGGGCTCTCTGCTGAACTACTTCTACAGTGCTACAGTGGAAACTTGCAACATGATTAAAGAGCCTGCCTCCCGCTCTTTAACCAATTAATCAATCTATGATATTTAAATGAGAATTGGAGAAATCCATGACAAGTACATGCATTTAGGCACTCGCTGTACATGAGAGAGACGTTCAGTAGCTGCAGCAATTTTAAAAGCTTGAAAGAAAGAACTGACATTTGATAGTAGAATAGACAGTTAAGTGGCAGATAGAAAGACAGATAAGATGTAAAAATGACAGGATAGGATACAGCCAGATACTGTAGAACATTTAAAAAGCAATAATTGTAGGCCACAGGGAATACTCCATCCTTTTGGGAAATACTGACTCAAGTAGCCTTTGAAAATGGTCATAATTTGCTTGCAGGGATAGATGCTATTTTTAAAAGCAGCATACTTGTGATTTTGAATTATACCATTAAGATTTCCTTCATGTCTGCAGGCGTCTATCCAGATAGAATTCTGAATTTGATAAATCCTAAAATTTAATCCCAAACTCTTAAACCACACCTCACTCACCTCCACATCATCAGCATTCAAGTGAGAATCTGCCTGCAGCCACCAGCCAATTCACGGCAGGCGATGGAATAATTAATACTTTTCCCTTTGGGTTTAATTAAAACTTACTGCCATGGCATTTACAGCGATCCAGGGCTTTCAGTGGAACAGACTAGCACAGGTGGAGTGAGGCAGGTACTGTAATCTCCACATGACGAGACGGCATGAGAGGCTCTGAGCATCAGCTCTCGATCGATCGGTTCTGAGAACCAGGAGACAAATTCAGTTGAATTTATTATCCGCTCATCCTTTGGCCCCACACTGGAAGCAGTGTGTTACTCGTGTTCTTCATCTGATTGGTGTCATTGTGTAGTGACAGGAGCGTTCCTTCGTTACACCTTGACATTTTCACTGTGTTATTTAAGGTGGATAACCTTCCTGCAGATACTGGCACAGGCAATGTTTTTCTCAGTTTTTTTTTTTTTTTCCCTCCTCTCTCTGACTTAATCCCCCAGTGTTGACTTCTAACCATGTATCACATTGGGCAGCCAAGGTGGGGGGATAACAAGAGTTTATGAGATAAGGCTATTTACATTGGACCAGTATTAACTTTGTGGGGCTGAGAAATTGGTGTCGAGGGAAGATTAGTAAACACAGCTGAGATAGCAGCAGCTTGTGGCTCCCAGGAGAAATTAGAAACTACCGTTCCCACGAAAGAGAAAATTGTCTTGAAAAAAAGAAGATAGAATGTGGTGAGATCTTAATAAGAATGGCCCATTTTTATCACATTCTCCTTTATTTTGAATTAGATTGGTGATGTCTGGTTGCTATTGATCATCTTCAGTTCTCCCGCTGTTTTAATGAACAGGTTGGGCTTGCAGGATGATGACCTTGTAAAGAAGAATGTGTCTGCATGTCTAGTGTTTTCTGAGAGGCAGATTCATTAGCTTCAGAAGTTATGGGTCTGCTGTAAAAGCCGCTATAGTGTACCAGGGTCATCTTAAGGGAAAAATACTTTAGATATTGTTTAAAAACAATTAATGGCAATGTATTTTGCTTTCTCTCTCCATATTGTTTGATGTTGTCATTTTTTTTGTTCTTGTATACAATAGGTCGAACAGTCCAGGTGAGTTGGAGACATGATGCTTAGATATTTACAGCAAAATTAGAATGAAGATCGAAAGTAGAACTTTGTCAGGCCATAGAAATTAATTTCATGAAGTAAAAGTTCCTCATTCCTGTTTGTGTTTCTACTGTATCTCTAGAAGAATCAAGTTTAAGCAGATTAGTCATCAGAATATATTAGTGACAGCGTTGTTTGGAAAGGAAACAACAGCACAGAGTCGCTGTTCACTTTAGGTTCCTGGGGACCCATATATGTTCCTGCTGCAGAGATGGGTGGTTCGAGGCATAAGGTGCATTCTTCACTTCAGGGACACGAACCTTTTTAGGAACTCTGTTCTTCTACCTGTGTTTCTACCAGAGGAAACAGGGTCTGAATTAGGTTCCATAGAGACAGTTTTACCCTCACAAAAATCCCTATGCAGGGATTCAGTAACATTCAGGGTGGGGCTTGCAGCGCTGCACATTACTCAGTGGTCAAGTAAACTTTTTTTTCACAGCAATGTTATACACTTGGCATTTTTAAAAATCTTCAATTCCAAACACATTGTTTTGCTTGTAGTTCGTGGCCAACAATAATCAGGATGGAGCAGCACAAGAGATTTTATGACAACAGAGTGTGGGCTTTGTTTCCATGTTTGCAGAGGATGTTATTACACACACGTACAAATGACGTGGAAGGTGAAAGTTGCCCTTTTTTTTATGGCGTGGAAATGCAAATCACAACACAGTAGAGAAACTCTTATCCCTGGGAAAGTTCCTGGATATCAGCTCAGAAGTTTTGATAGAAACGCAGCTATAGGAAAACACAAACTGAAGTGAGATTGACCAAAGTGGCTGCACTGAAAAAGTTCAAATCATTTCAAATCTCCTTGAATATCACAACCTGATAATCTTTTCAAGGATAGATTTGTCCTTTAAGTTTGATATTAGAGTCTGAAAGGTTCCCAATTCAACCATCTGTTCTGCAAGGTGTTTGTTCTTGTTGAAGTGCCAGTGAGCACACAATCCTCACTCAGTTTTCCACCTCAGCAGCCGTACAAACAGTGTCTCTTGGATGTGCAGAAATTGGGGCTTTAGTTTCCAGCTGAGTCATACAGAAATTCTCTGACGGTACTGAAATAGAGTGTTGAAATATGCTACTGCGGTTTTTTTTTTTCTCACCATGTGTTGCATGCTAATTTTGCAAATCCCTCTCCCTCTCCCTGTCTTTTTTTGTTAATGTCTGCTGTGCTGTCCAGTGGCACACATACAGTGGAGCTAACTTTTAAAAATAGGTCCTGCAGCAGACTAGAATCCAGCTCCATGTGTATATTTGTATATCACACTGCAATAAGCTACCAGAGTCAATCGACTGGTTGTTTTATTAGCCACTAGCACAGTATATCCTTACATAAATACCCTCAGACATTCTGAATGAACTCTAATGTTGCATGGGACCTCAGGTCTAAGGAAGGTTAAGACTTACATGAAGCATGGCTTTAAGCATTGTCATGGGGTCAGAGCCTGGTCAATCAGCACATACTGTCGCAGCAGTCTCAATGTAATGACCTTAACAGAGCTAATTCGGACAATAAAACACACAGACAATCCTCCATCTGTATCTCCATGGCTATGGAGGACGATGTCATATCTTCTGGCCTTTACTATCTGTCACCTCCCACCCCTGCCTGGCCTTAGCCACACACTGCAGACCAACTGCACATTGTGTGTGTGTGTGTGTGTGTTTGTCATTGACAGTGACCCAAGATTCATCTGCGTCTGTGAAAGGGTGAGGCAGAGCGAGGAGACAGATACATCTGCTGCAGGAGAGGCGTTGTTATCAGAGCTGACCAGCCATCCTCAGTGGTTTAATACTCTATTACACTGCCCTTTTCCACCTTTACCTTCTGGCTGCCTGCATTTACCATATATATATATATGTATGTGTGTGTATATATATATATATACACACACATACACACACACACACACACACACACACACATATATATATATATATATATATATGTGTGTGTGTGTGTGTGTGTGTACACAATCCATATCATCCCATTTAAAAGGTCTCCATTTATTGTAGATTCAAAATCCAGTTAATTTTACTGTTATAACTGGACAGATAATATATTTTATAGCTTGTAATTTTGCTGTTTGATTTGCAGAGAAAGATGTTGTTATATTGTAATTAACAACATGAATACATTGAATTGCCAAGGTGGTTGCAGTATGATGTATTATTATTCGGTCTGTCTAAATGTCAGATTTTAATAGTTAGAACCTCAGCAAATGATCTGAGGACTATATCTAATTGCCAATATAACTGCTTTCTAATGCCTAGATTGTTAATGGAAAAAAAACACTTTTTCCTCTTTTGTTGTTGTTTTATGAACAAAGACCTTTTATGTTGCTCTTCTACCACAAACGAATCTCTGATCAAAATGTACAGATAATACAGAAGGCAAAAACTGAGATTTCATGTATGTTCTTGTGAGCTCACAGAATTAAAATTCATCAGCTTCAGCTGAGTAAATTAACTGGCAACACTTGGCGTTATAATTGGCGTAATCAACAGTTGCTGGCTTGAAATTATACTTGTTACAGCTTTTCGAGGCACTGTTGACTGAAAAATCATCAAAAATCTTTCAAACTTAAGTTTCAGTTTTAAAATGATTAATCACTGAGACCTGCTCCATTTCTGTTTCATAGGACAAAAGCTGGTTTAGGCTACCTGGTTTTCAGAAAACCTATTTGGAAAAAGAACAAAACTGAACACAGAAGTGTTTAAGTATTTTTCTGTTGTAAATGTTTTGGAAATAAAAAAAAATGACTGCGGACCTGAAAGGGCGAGCAAATATATGGAGCTTGAAGTCGTGGTTGAGTAAATCTTCTGAAAAAGTCATGTAATGGCTGAAGCAGTGCATCAGCTTTACACCAAGGCTCAGCTTCAAGGCTAAGAATGTGCGATGATGAATGAAATTAGAGATGAGATAAAGTGGTCTGTTGTTTATTTCCAGGGGTGGTAATGCATCTTTCGTTCGTGAAGAGAGGGGGAACCTTTTAACATCTTCTTGCGAGAGAGCTATATTTATCATTTAGCTTGGGTTACAGAGGACAATTGCTCCCTTGAAGAGAGTTGTGTCCGGCCATTCACTGTTGAAGAGTCTGAAGGGTTTTGTTTTCAGCCAAACGTTCCACCATGTGATTTCACTAATTAACAGACAGTCAGAGAGGGAGGAACTAATTAGTGAAATCAGCATCTGTAGTATTTGGTGGGAATGAAAACCTGCAGAGTCCTCCATGGCTGAGGACTGGACACTAGTGGCTCACAGGGATAATTGCTTACGACTCATTACCTCAAGGCAAAGAAGATCATAGTTATTGATCACTGATGTATTTTATAAATGTCTGAAAGCCCAGTGTCCTTTTAAAGTATCTCAGAAATGTCCATCACTTCACAGAAGCTTTTAAAATGTACCAAATTAATTGAATTGTCATTCAGGGAAGTGAGCATCCGTTCCCTTTATGCCTTTTCAACAAGGTAAAGAGGAATCATTAATGTGAATGATAGAGACACATTTGATAAACTGCGACAGACATTGTGCCAATTGCTAAAAGCGCAGTCTACTTTGTAGTACGCTCTCCGACCAGTTCTTGTTCTCTGTTATATACTCACCCACACACACAGACAACCAGGTGATAGGTAGGTATGGTAATGCAGCCCCCTTTGGGCTGTGGTTTCGTCTAGTGAGTGTCGCTTTAGAGCGACAAGCGAAAACTTTATATGTAAGAGTTGCGGTTTAACAACATAATTGAGGCTCAGGCAGCACACTCGGGATCTTAGCCAAATAGACTTTGAGGGTGAATGCCTTAACTCAGGTGAGATGAGTGGCTGGTCACTTGAGCATAATGGTTCAGCTCATGAAAAGGCCATGTGGTGACAACTGCAGTGAGCTGGAACATCTTGCAGCATAAATTCAGGAATTTGGGGTTGCTCGCACATAATTGGCCCTATTGACAGACTTGAGTAGCTAAGTTCATTATGGCTGTTTTATTGTTTATCTTGCTCTTTAAAAGTTTCAGCGCAGTCTGTAGGGGAATGAACGGTGAAGAGCTGAACTGCTGGGTTATGGCCTGGCTTGTGAGTAATACTGTGCTTAGACACAGTCATGCTTTGAGCTAAACCATATGTCAGAATGCTAACATGCTCATATTGACCCTGCAAAAAAATGCTATTTATATGCAGGTACACATGTATATCTAAAAGTTTGCGTAAGCATCCTAATACCTGATCAGTGACTAATGGCACTGATGGGAATGAAAGTGGTTAGCAGTTATTTGGTCATAAACCAAAGAACTGGACAAATAGTTATTCTGACCTGATAATGGTATTACATGAAAAGTTAAGATCTCAAAGTGATTGGATTCATTGTTTGGGACCATAATGTCAATACCAAATATTGTGCCAATCTGTTCAGTAGTAGAGATATTTCAGTGTTGACCCAACTGTCTGACAGATCCCAACTTCTCCATGTGTGTAGAGCCATACACAGAGCCAGTAGGCGTACAAAAGAAAATTTTACATATAGTTACACAAGTTTACACACAACACAAAATCAATTTTGGTGTGTGTTCCTTCTAAACTTAAACTTTTACTGGACTGTAAGAATAAATATTTCTATTCTTACTCTAATGTGTAGGAAAGCATGTTGATCTGTAAAGTTAAGCGTAAACTCAAAGCTCAGAGTTTAGGTGTCATGAATGCTTGAAAAAACCCTCCAAGATTTTATATCCTTAATCAACTAGGCTCTATGTGCTTTCTTCTTGGTAAGCAAAAGATTAGCCGAGTTAAAACATCTTTAGATAAAATGTGAACACTTGAATGAACTTAAGAGACACTTGACTCCTGCCTGCTGGCTTTGAATGTGTTCTCTGAATATTTGAAGTTTTCTTTCTTCTTCTGATGTCCCTCCTCTTTTTCTGCTAATCACATTCCTCTTTGGTGGTGTGGAGATTGGAATAAGCCTTGTGTGTGTGTGCCTGATGTGGATAGTTTTAGTATGTGTATTTGGACATTTCCCCAACCTCTGTGCTCTCCTCTACTCCTCTGTACTTTGTTTTGCTCCAGCTCTCTCTGAATGTTCACATCACAGGCTTGTGGGCCTTGGCAAGTTGTTTGAAATGAGAACAAGTATTTCTTAAAATTCTCTTTGTGTATGAGCCGCATTTAGCTTTCTCAATACACATGAATTAAATGGGAGAGAAAATGTGCAGAAAAGTAAAAGTTCTCAATTCATATCCACAGAAAGAGTCATTCATGGACCATTCTGGGCTGTATCAGTTTTAATAGAGGAAAATGTCTCTGATCTTTTTGTGCTTGCTTGAACACAGGGCCGGGTAAGATGTCAGAGAAGATGCACTTTAGTTGTTGCTTGTATAACATCATTAATTTAAAAATGATCAAACTTTGACAGCTTTCATGGCTCATCTTCGCTCAAACAAAACAGTTTAGTAAATGATAGATCATAAAAATAAAACCAGTTTCCCGATTTTGTGATTGTGACACAGTAGGACGTAAAACAAAAACATTTTGTGTTCAGCTCTGCAATTAAAGGTTAGCCACAGGGTGCTTATTAGTAAATGAAAGGTTTAAGAAACAAAACTTGCACCATTTCCCAATGAATTGGTTAAGCCTTACACAAACAGAATAGACAGTGACCAGGGCTTGTGTGCAGTCTAGGAATTATGTTCATATTTGATCATTTACACTGTTTACCTCTTGTGTCAACATTCAGTACTGATGCAGCATATCAGTAGTGTGCTGTCTATTATAGCATCCATGTTGACGTTAGTGGCAGAATTAAAAAGCATTTCATAGACTTGAGTCCAAGGACTATATCTTTTTTTTTTTTTTGCTAATAAGAAATTATAGATTAAGTTGTATAACATCATCCCATATAGTTATCGTGGGCTGACACTGTTTAGAAGTCCCACTCTCCTGATTGTGTATATAAGACTGACTGGTAGAAGTATCCCAGATAATGCTTCAGGACTGGATTAGTGTACATACCTGGCTTTTATGAGAATTAACATGGTGGCATCAACAAAATGGAAACACCCTCACCGGTGCAGAAAAGGCACAGGAGCAGAGCATATCAGCTGCAAAAAATGGCAACAGAGCCCATATATAGCAGAAGCTTTATCAGCAGACTGAGATGACTGTGGGGCTCCACAGAATTCTACTCAGAGCAATGCTAATGTTAACGTAACCTATGTCAAAAGTGCGGCGGCTCTCTGATCAAAAGCAAGTTCAAAACTTGGAGTCTGGTTTATAAAAATTCTTGACAGAAACAGGCCCTTTATAACTGTTGTTTCCTTACAGGATCAGAATGTTGCACTTATTTATTGTCATCTTGCTGACTTGCTATTTGAATGGCTATTCTCTCTAGTGTGTGCTTTATTTACATAAATGAGGTTGACTGCTTTTCTAAGGAAATAAAATGCTGTAGTGATCTCTTGTGTAGTTATGAAATACACCATCTGTATAAATGTAGTGCCCCATGTCCCTCTGGGACCCAGTTCATACTTCAGAGGTTCCACTGGGAAAACTGTTTATGCCTTGTAGGATTCGCAAAATGATTCTTACTGCAACTGCACTTCCGGCTTATCTATATAACTATGCACCCTCATTTTACGTTTCACAACCATAAAGCATCTGCTAAAAATTCTGTCTGACCTATACAAATATTTATAAGGCTTTGTTTTAAAACACACATCATTTCACTTTTAAATCCACCCAAAAAGTATATATCTGTTCCATATTTATATCAGCTGTCACTTTGGCTGAGTATGTGATGGGTGCATTATTTAGGACTGAAACCACTGTATATGCCGTAAGTATCCTTACCATAATTGGAGTGAAAAGTGCTAGATAATGGCTGAGATAAACATCCTGGCAAATGGCAAGAGCAGAATTTGTATGCAGCCATTGATCCTCTGCTGTGAGACTTAATGATTTCAGTGTATTTTGTCCGTTGACGTAGTGGGTGGCAATCTAGTTGCCAGGAGGGGCTCTGAGTGTAGGTTATTTCATCTCCATTTGTTGGAATAACATTGATTTTGAGATGCAGGATCCTCTTGAGTCGGCATCTGGTTGGAGACTCATGAAGAGCCAAGAGGGTCCTTCAGAGAATAAAGGAGTGAGGACAAAGCATTTTATTCTCCTTCCTCATGTTCCCTCTTAATCTCACATCCATTCCTGCCATTCTCATTCACATACTTCGTCTCAGGTGCAATTAATTCAGCAGTGTTACTATAATAACTCTTGTCGTGCACAACACTCTGTCAGTAATTGATATGTAGGCACTGCTTCTGGGTGGAGCCATTTGCATTAAATCGTGTTAACTGATATGATAATGAATGTGAAAGGCCTGATGCAAGCAGAATGACTAACTGGAGATGGATGGGTATTTGAATTATACACAATAAGTAATATATTATGTCAGGTCTCAGGGGTCCACAGCTCTCTCTGCATTTGTTGTCTGTCTTCTACTCGGATCAGCCTGGGCTGCCTGGATATAAATACTGTAGTCCCATCTGGCACTACCTTAATGTTTCCTCTTGCTAATCTTAATATCTGACGATGAGAGCAGCAATAAATATGTGGAAATTGATTTTAGTGTGTGAGATTAACTAAAACATACTCTGAGATGTGTTAGGATGGTGATATTTCAGGTATTATTATAATGGTGGTATCTAAAAATGATCCATGTGGCAAAACGTCTGCTCTCCCTCCATCTCTCATGTGCCAATCTGTTTAGTATGCTGTCCATCTCTGTGCTTTTAACCAGACTGTCGATAATTAGCTCCTCAAGCTTCACCAAACTTTATTATTCTCCATTAACACATATGAAGAGCTTTTTGCCTTTCAAATGAGTTATTACTGTATGAAGGGCTTGGATGGAGATGGGACACCACAGTCGACTGAAAACAAGGATGAATTAGCTGCAGTGAAGTCAGTGACTTGATTTAAATTTCAATGATTTCTTTTGTTTAAAAATTATTGTGCTCAAATGAGACAGAGAATGAGATAGAGTCTGATTCTATGCTGCACATCTTATTTTAAGTATTTCAGTAGTTGGCTTCTTACATATAGGTCAAGGAGAGAATAAGATGACATACTAATGAACTTAATCGATACTGTAATAAAAGCCCATAAAAGAACAAATATTTGAATATTTGTGTGATCAGTACAGATTTGAAAGATGCCATACATAAGTTTTGACTAATGCCAATGTGAGCATTGTGTTAATGTTATGTTGTTTACTTACTAGTCTACAAGAAGCTTTGCGAGTTCAGCTTCAAACTTCATTCCTTTACTTGCCAGAGCTACTGTATCTCCAGCAGTAGAAAGCAACAGCAATGTTAACTCTTGTTTTGCTTCTATTTCTCTCTTGTTTTGCTTCTAACATCTCGTAATTCCACTTTTTGTGATAGAGAGCCACTGTAGCATCCAGTCTGCCCTCAGTCTAACATGAGAGGATAAAGAAGTAGCACTGCCCAGAGAGTGTATTCTAACCAATGTCTGAAGCTGCTGATAAGTAAACCGCTGTTAATGCTAACGCTGGCTATTTAGCAATAGCAAAAACTTACATATAGCACCTTTAAATTTGGGAAAGAGAGAGCACTCATATCTAACTGGCAGATGCCCTGAACTGAGGTATCAGAATTGGTATTTGGAGAGAGAAATATGGGGTTGATACATCTCTAACTACACACAGTATGTAATCCTGAAAGTATCACCATGCTCTCTCTTGCCTTATCTTGCATTCTCCTCCTGTAGTTGCTGCCCTTGGTAGCAATTATGCCTTTATCCAGATCAAAATAAAAACAAAAATAAATCTTCCTCTTTCAGAGTCGAAATCCATTGACATATGTTTTTACAACTGTGGTGGATGTTGTTGCCAGGGGATGATAATACAGGTGAAAATGACTCTAAAGCAGACAGTTCCCCACCTGGAATAACTCTAAATGTTTATATGACTTATACTTAATTAGCCTTTATTTAGTAAAATAAAACTGCAAGCTAACAATTTTGTCCCAGAATATCCATCTTCTGTCTTTTACTCATGCTAGCTCCACTTGATCACTTAACATAATGTCCACTATGCAAAAGAGCTAACATTAGGCAATGGAGCAAATAATCGACCATGGACACCAGAATGATTTTGGTGTCCAGATTCATCACATAACTAAGTTGATTAATGGACCAATCTCTCAAACCCTCCTGTAAGTCACAGTCTGCAAGCACTTTTTTTTTTTTAAATTGTGATATAGAGAACACCATCTCTTTTACGTAATTGAAAAGAAAAGAAAATGGCCTTCCTTGCTGTGATAATTCAACGTGTTATGACAAATTTTGACAGGCTATTCTTGAGATGTAGACCCTACTTTTCATCTTCATCCTCTCCTCCAAACGCAGAACAGAAAGATTAGACGCGGGAGGCTTGGCTTACATGGGGATTCTTCACTGTCATTGGAGAGTGGAGGATGATAATATGTCTGAGAAGATTATATGCGTGAGAAACAAAGGAGCCCCTCTAACACTGGACGTGCTGCAGATAGAACATTTCTTCTACTTCGACTGTAAATGCCAGACTGGACAGAGAGTTTGGGAATAAAGAGGATAGAGGTTACAGCGGCCTCTGAAATGAGAGATATTCATTTTGAGGAGTGCCTTGTGTGTCTTTATGGCATCTGTAGGATTACTGCATTCGATTCCTCTTTCACAGTCCCAGTCATCACTGCTTTTACAGCCTCCATCAAATCTGCTCAGTAACCTCCTACCTTCAGAAATATTGACTGCAATTATAGAGTGTGAATGGCATAAAACTGCGACTGTCTTTTGCCATCATGATCAAAATGTGGCTTGTGCTAGCCACAGCTTGAAGCTTCTCAATTGCTTTGGAAAAAAAACAAAAAAAAACACAAAAGTCAGAATATTTCCAGCATAAAAAAAAACAAAAACATCAGAGACACTGGCAAGGTAGCTTGATTGTGGCGTCATGGTCCCCGCTTTCTCTGTGTTGTTTGTAATCGCAGTGAAGAGCATGTCCCTCTGAGGAACACTCCCAGGTTGTTACAGCTAATGACTGCTGGGGGTTCTCCACTAGGAGCTGTCTGACAGCATTTGCTCAGATATTAATATCAGACGACGGGAACGAGGACGATGGCATGTGCTTGGAAATTGGTGCCGCACAAGTGCGACATGTGTGAGCAAGCTTGGCATGGGCACCTAGATGCACAACTATCGCACACACACACACAGTATGCTGACATACTGTATATTTTGCATACACGGTAATTGATTTATGTAAGAAAACGTTGAGGCAGCCATGCTTGGAGAATCAGCTGCTTTGCCCCCATGTCAGTTTATGTGAGTTTTGAGGCAATGCCATAAACTGAAATCTGGAAGCTCTGCATCAGTTTTATTGTGACAGTACAATTATGAAGTTCCAGCTCCCACTGCTGTGTGGGTTGCTTCCTTGTCACCTTGCTAAGGGCCATGCTCTCTGAAGGGAGCAATAGAAAAAGCCATAATCGTAACTTCAGTGGAAACTCATATTCTTTTATACGCTTTGCTTGTAATGTTTTTCATTGCAGAGAAAACAGGGAATTTCAAAATCCAACTTGTGGGAAACATAACGTTTCAAAGTCTTTCTTGTGAACGTGATTTCTGCTGGGAGGCGACGCCTGCTCTTCCCCGTCTTCTGATGTGTTCTCTTTGAGGTGGCGGGGACAGTCTGTGATACGCAGCTGGATGCCCCTCGCACGGCTGCAAAACGCTCCCACAAAACAGCTGCGGGATTTGCACATCGCTTAACCTAATTTCTTTGAGGCCTCTTTGAGAGGAGAGGAGTTGTCCCAGCCCAGGATCACATGCACCTATTTTTACACACACACACACACACACACACACACACACACACAGACACACAAACTCATACACATTTCCATTTCTCAGGCTGTCCTCAAACTGTGCATTTGCACCTATATCTCAACTCTTCTACAGCTTATCTCTCACTCATTTGCTCACTCACTGCTCCCTGCTCCTCTTTCTTTTTCTTCAAAAATATTCCATCTTCGCCTGAGTCTTTTGAGTTTTATTTCACACCCAGCTGTAGCATGATATTGAGAATGAGATGACATGGCAGTTCTGTTCCTCAGCTCTGGTTGGTGCATTATAAATGCCTATACCCACACAGGCGTGCTGCAACAGACTCGGAGTGCTAGACTAAGATCTCGGTTGCGGCTCCCCAGAGAGGCAAGCTGTTGGTGGCAGGGCAGGAGCAGCCGAACACCAGCTACTGCTATCCCAGCCTGTGCTCATCGCTGTAGGCATGTATGCCTCTGGGTGTGAGGGCGTCTGTGTTTTTTTTTTTTTTTTTGCACTCAGACGTCTGCTGGTATGTCAAGACACTCCATCTAGACTTTGCTACAGTGTGTACTGAAACTATCCACACAGGTGAACTTCAGGTGCTCAGCATTCAGACAATCTCATACTTTACTTTTTTTTTCTTTGGGAGAGTTGCTGTCTCTCCTCATAATCCTGTTCTCTCTGTCAAGAAAAGTTCTTAAAAAAATAAAAGTAAAACACACACGCATACACACACAGCCAAACCTGCTGCGGAATACAGCTAGCCAATTAGAGACTAATCTAACGATGCACAACAATTTCCGCAATGCACTGGCCTATCTTTTTTAATTGAATTAGAAGAGGAGCAAAATAGAGCAGATATTCCCCCCGCATTTCTCTGAGCTTGATTACAAAAAGCACAGACTGTTAAAAATTCCAGCGGCGGGGTCAGAGTCGTGCTATCTCCTGCTACGATTAGAGGGCCAGATAACCAAGATTTATTAGCCAAACATCCCGACAATTAATTAGGAAGTGGGGCTAGACTAATCCTGTTTCCACGGGCTTTAACGGGTCGAACCTCCTCGCACTACCAAGAGGAGCAGAAGAGCACTTCAAAGACGAAGCGATTAAGGGAAGGGCTTAAATCAGCACCCACATATAAGTGTGTGTGTTGGTACAGTATAATTACTGTGTCTGTTGCCTGTGTTTGTGAGTGGATGTGTGCAAGTAGTATGTGCCCATACAAGTGTGCGTCTGAATAATATCCTGCGGCAGATATTATTAATGTATATGTGGGTATGTGGATGGACACATAGCCCAGGCCTGGGTGTTCACAATAAATCCACACTCTGACGTCTTAAGCGTGAAGGTTTAGCCCACTCCTCAGTTCAAAGGCTCGTCTCTAATGCTTCTGGCTTTCCTGCTCCTCCTTTTTTTTCTTCTTTTTTTTTTTTCTTCCCCACAGCTCTGCTCAGCTTCATCTCACGGAGACCTCGTGCCATGAGAGGACTCGGCAGGTCGCAGCACCCCACACAGAACTGCACAGTCTGCTCTCTTTGTTCCAGGACGCGCTTGGCATTTGGTCTCATAAGGCCTCTGGCTCTTTAAAAGCGACACACAGCAGCAAACAGATGGTTGAGAAACTTTGTTTTGGTTATTAGTAAGCCATCTACTTTGGGACTGGTGCTATTTTTTGATTACAAAGTCAAGCAAAAGCTGAGCAGAATTTAGCAGAAGGATCGATGTATGTGGGCTGAAAATCATACAGAATCTGCGGTCAGATCATGAGAAAGGGCGGTTTAACTGAGTGAAATTTGTCAGGGCTGTATATACTTACAGCTTATTATGCACTGAGTGGAAGTAAAGTGATACCTGACCATATGGTACAAAACCCTCGAGGAAATCCAAATCTGTTGTCATCATGACCCACAAAAGTTAATGGGCAAATCACAGGCATGTGTGCCAAATCCCTGCCTTCACTCCTCCGAAAATAACCACATTAAGCTTTTAGAAAACTTGTGTCTAAGTGACAAAAAGCGGGAATATTCTTAGCTCCATGTCTTTGTCAGGCACACTAATTACAACATAGACTTACTTGTATTGCATCTCACCACCAGAGCAATCAGAGAGAAGTCAAACTGAACCACACAGCATGATCCATTCCTTCACCATCTCTGTTTAAATATAAATAATCCATCTAGGTTAATGTTGGACTCCACTGCACCGAGACACAGAAATGAATTAATTAAACATCTTGAACAAACAGTTCAACTCTGCTGTCAAATGACATTTTATACTTCATCCCCCATATGTGCTCCACAACTAGAAAGTTTACTGATTTGCTATATTTGCATGGAAAAGATGTTAGTAAAAGCAATATCTACATGACATTTACAGAATTATACATATACTGCCACATAATATGATTGTGAAATAATGAAATAGCTTTAGCGTGATTAATGATTAATATACTGCATGAAATAGTATATCAGGAAATCAAGACAAATCAGTTTATTTTATGTAGCCCAATATCACAAATTAGTGGGCTTTACAATCTGTATAGCATGCAGGACCCTCATTAAAACCTATCTTTAGATAGTTTGATCAGTGTCCTGGAGAAGTCCTGGAAACGTCCTTGTGGAGAGGAGGTCCCTAGACTGGATGGAAAATATAGCTCCTCTCAGCAAGACCGTGTGGGGATTTGGTCCACAGTGGACTGTGGCTGTACTGTGCAGCCTCCAGGTGTGAATAAGGGTCGGGGTGTGAAACTAAAGAAGTATATATGTGTGCGTGCACGTTCCGAGAAAAACTTGTGCATGCTCAGCAGACCCCCTCTGGATAAAAAGAGGTTAAAAAACAGACCCCTTGAGCAGCAGGTCGATCTCTGCCTGTGCACCTGTACAGACCTGGTAAACTAAGGTCTTCATGGCTTAACAAAGTTATCGCTGAGCACTACACTTCTTGGCTGCTCATAGTGCGGAGCCAGCCGGTGGATCCTTCGGTCTCTGTCCATCTGGCTCTATTGTTGACTGCAGACAGACTGGCTGATGAGCGCAGCCTGGATGTAGAGGCAGAAATAGGGCCCCGAGCTCGCAGGAGCTCCCTTAGGCTGGGGCTTGGCAGGGCTTTTCAGAGCTGCTCTCTCTCAAACTCTCTGAAAGCGAGCACAGTAGTCTCCGCGGTTGCCTAATGGCCATGCTGCTGCTCTTCAGAGTTTGGCAGTTGACAGTTTCTGATCCTTTTTAAGCAAGAGGTGCAGATAAAAGCCCTGGCAGACAACGAGCAGAAGTAGAGTCTGAGTTGTCTGTGGAGATTTAAAAACTAGGAGAGTCTGGGAGGAAAAAAAGGGTTTTGTGTGCTGTGATTTATTGATTATTTTAAAGTGAGTGTTGTTAAAAAAAAAAAAAGGGCAGCACCTTTCCAGAAATGCCAGAGATGGTAACACCAACATTCTGTAAATGTATCACTTTGCAAACTGTGCGTGCATAAAATTCCCTCATGGCATGCTGACAACAGAAAACGGATCCTCAGAATACTGACAGTACAAGAAGAATGCAATATACTTGTGTTCAAAAGTAATGGTTTTCTTATTTCTCCACGGGCCATTTACAAGGACACACTGCATCATCAAAATGCAGATTAAGTGAATAACGGTTTGTTTCACCATGCATTGAATGTATATCCAGCCTGTAGCTCCAGTCCGAGCGACTGGCTGGTAACACGCGGGAGGACAAACATCCCGATGCTGGACCCTGCTTAGCCCATCATCTGTGACCAGCTCTAATTAATTCCCTCAAGGTACACAGACAAAAGAGTAAGACTTGAGGAATAAGACTGCAAAACTGAATCTAATCTTGGAAGAGGGATATAGAAAAGAAAAAAACTTGAAGTAAAGCAGAAGGGCAACAGATTACATGCAGCAAAGGGAGGAGAAAGCAAGAGAGGTCATGAAGAATATCGAGTCCAAATTTGTTTTTCCTGTGTCTACTTTAATCACTCATCAATGTATTTAGTGTGCATAGTTACGCACCTAGGGCAGTGTGTTGAAAACAAAGGCTCAGTGAGTGCTCGGCTTAACTGCCTTGCTGCATTTCTGTCTTTTTCTCTCTCTTTTTTTTTCTTCCTCCGAAGGTTTTTCTTCTCTTCTCCTAGTGTCTTTGTCAGGACAAGGATGTCACAACACAGACAGGCACCACAAAGAGGGCCAGAGAAAAAAAACAACCCTGCTCTTAGCCAGGAGAGGTAGCAATCGATGGGAGGTTAAACAACAACTGAGAAAGAAAAGCACACTTTCTGCCAAGCTTTCATTGTGGGGGAAAAAAGTGTGTCTGTATTCAAATGTGATTTTTCAGCACTGGAGAATAGTGATAGCCAACAACGGGTGATGGCCTTTTGTGTTGACGTCAATGAAAAGGACAGCTGCGGAGGAAAATCGCATTTGGCTTCTGTATGTATCTGTTTTTTGCCTACGAGAGCAAATGTGGCATCCATTGTTTAAAACATGGTTGTGTAATTGGTCGTCACAGTTTCCATAGTGTTACATTATGTTGCCACACAAGCATCTAGACACACAGCAGGTGTTTGTTTTCAAACAGGCATTTGTCATCAACTGACAAGCACAGGACCGAGCAGCGCTTATGGTGCCGCATTCATTAATTTGCATAAAACATCTCGAGAATACTACAGTATGAATATTGAATGCCTCACTCTTTGCATATGCAGAGACATATTTTTTCTAACCTGTGATGTTAACTGGCACTGTAGTGGCTTTTGTGGTTATCACCGTCATTTCACAGTAAGAGGTGCAATCTTAGCAATGTTCAGAGTTTCTGCGTAGGTTTCATCTCACGCCAACGTCAAATGCATTTGATAAATTTCCCTATGAGGATCAGTAAAATAAAACTTAATAGTTCTTTTTCAAAGCAGACGTTTTGACAAGTCATAGTAGGAAAAGCACAGATGTAATTAATTACTGCTTTCCATTTAGGTCAGACAGGCACGAAGGCAGTGGTGTGGCACATGCTGGCTTACTGGCATGTTTTGATTTTATTTGCATTACACTAATATTTCTGTCTCCACCCCCTGCCATGATACTTGACAAAGAACATTTTGAGCTCAAAATGGTTCCTACTTTTTCTAGTGTGATAAAATAAACATTATAAAGAGGGCATTCAACAGAGTTGTGAGTCCTTGGGAAGCAGAAAATCACAGCTACAGTTTTGGACTTTTTCACATTAATTTCCGTCATCCCCATACAAGAGAAGTGAGTAGAATTCTTTTTCTGGAGCCCACAGTGATGAAAAATAAATGTAAAAAAAAATTAAATAAATAACAGCAACATGTGTTTTCAGACACAGCGTCCTTGTTACTTACTGACAGTACGCATGTCAACAGTTTATCTCTTCAGTAGGCAGCAGTTTCAGTGAAAATGGCTGGCACAGAGGTCTATGGATTATTATTAAGAGTAACCTTGACACTGTTTTTTGAAACTGATGTAAGCTAAAAGCAGCTACTATCTTGAGAAAACAATCATTGAGCAATAAGCCTTTTTGACAGCACATGTTTTGACTTGTCATAGTAGGAAAGGCAGAGGCGTTACTAATAACATTAACAATGGCTCCGCTCTCACAGTCACATTTATCCATGACATGCCAGCTGTCATGGGTGTGTTTATATCCACCTATTTTCAATTTGTGCCTAAAAAAGTTGAGTGGAAAGTCCAGTAATTAAAACAAAAACAAAAAAAACAAAAAAACAATATTGCAAAAATGTTTTTACAAAAAATGCAGTTGACTGCAACACTGAGCTGTACACAAAGCATGTGACTTCTTTGTAATTTGACAAATTGAAATGCAGGCACGTTTCTCAGAGAGACAAAACTTAATTTCTAATTAGTCTGTATTAATTGCTTACTTCTCTGTAAATTCTGGAAAACAGAATCTGCTGCTTTCTTGGTGGGGGCCAAGGTCAGGGCTACAGTAGCTGTCACAATGATGAGTGGTTCTTACTGAGATAGAACGTCTGCGCACCAAACGGGGGGGATTGACAGTTAATCACAAGCACATTACACCTCTGGGATGGGGCGGAACTGCAGCCTCCTGCCTTTGGCTCCAGCCTGCCTGTCATTATGATGACTCTGCGGCCTATCAGTGTCTCCCTCAGATTTATCTATCCGACACTAGACTGTGGCCTCGTCTTGGGCTTGAGCTTGGCACCTGTCCATCCATCAGCCTCTAAAGTTCTCTGGTGACGCAGCGGACACAATCTCCCTCTCTCTCTCTATACAACCCCTTGCCGCCACATGGCAACGCTATTGTTCACGCTGTTCATTCAGTCAGTACAGCTAAATAAATGCTACACAATGTTGTCATTGCTGGAGCACTGTAACTGTGTTAACATCCACCAGGGAAAAAGCTGGCAGGGTTTTATAGGGACTTGAGTGTTTTGGGAGGGATAGTGTGGGTGGACAACTTTGCTGATGGCACTGGTGAAGGCTCTTTTAAACAACCCGAGTAATTACTAAAAAGCATGCTGAAGGCCATTTAAGCCGCATCTGTTGACACCGCTGTGACACGAATTTCAAGATTAGGTGTATTTGTGTGTGTGTGTGTGTGTGTGTTTGTGTGTCACTGTGGAGAGGGAAAACGAGCAGATTGTATATAGGGTTGTTTTGCTTGAATGGATTATGCTGATTTATCACTGTTGACTCTAATATCCTGGGATATAGAGTGCCTAGAGCCATACAATTAAATCACTACAGTGTTGACTTTGAGTGGAGCTTTAAAAACTACAAATATCTTTCAAGTACATGTAGTATGACAATTATGTTTTTTTTTTTTTTTTATCCTTTTTTAAATAAATAATTCTCATGCATGTCAGCGTTTGCCAACTGCCATTCATTTCCTCTCGTGACTAGCTCATTAGCTTCGTGTCAAGACAGATGACCAAACCATGGCGCGTGTTATTATGCAGTTGCACCCTCCATCCCTGGAAGCCTCTCAGTTTTTACCACAGGGGCATGTCGCCATGCTGACATGTTAATGGGATCAGTCATTGATAACAAGGAGCTAATGAAAATCTAATCAGAAAACTAGCCTGGATCGCTGGATTGTCTCCTCATGCTCTCAATGTCACAGACATACAGCTGCTCTGCCTCTCCACTGTGTCCAATGAGAAAAATTTCTATTTCAGTTCCCATTACCTGGTATGATTTGCAGCATCATCCTGAAAGAAAAAAGAAATGTCCATTCATTCATTTATTAATTCATTAACTCATTCATTTTCTGTATGTCTTCAATCCTTTTTAGTGCTTTGGGGGCTAAAAATTGCCCTAAAAATATGTCAGAAAAAGAGGGGAAAACACGTCAGACAGGACGTCTTTTTCCATTGCAGCAATGTTAAATTTAGCTTTTCAGTTAGAGGGGGCATGCAGGTAATGGATTAATGGAGCCCCATTAATTCATTCTATTTTATCCTCCTCCTGGGGTGTTGAGAGGCAGGACAAAGAGTAGGTCAAGGCTAAGGCTGAGATAATGTTTTAAGTATCCGAGCAGAGGAGGTCAGATGGATCGGCACGGGGAGCATTCAGCATTCAACAGTTCAGGAAATACGGCAAAAATTCAGTTTAGCATATGCTTGCACTGTCATGACAGAGGACAATGTGTTTCCTCTTCTCTGTCCAGGCAGTATATAGCTCAGGGGAACGGCTAACTAGGATGAAGCCCTCAAGGCCTGGATGCGGCAGCGAAACGAAATGGGCAAGCTTTACAGAGGAATGTGTGAATGCCCTGTAGGCGTTAAATGTAGGACAGCCATGCGGAGCATATGCGTATTGTCTCGAGCCGTAATGTTGGGAGAGTTGCACCTGAGTTACATTTGAACATATGCTCAGCAGTTACTCTAACGTGCATGTAATTAGATATTATGCAAATGTTAATTTCTGAATGTCTCCATAAACATTTCAGCATCCCTGCTTTTCTTTGCCTCTTTTTTTCTGGTTTTTAGCATGAAGAGAGTCTCTGTACTTGGAGTAATCTGTGAGGTTTGCAAGTTTAATTCTGTGTATTTGTGGTGGCGTATAACCTTTAAGAAAATCTCATTTTTTTGCAAAGTCAAGTGGTTACTGAACTCATACACTACAAACTGTGCCTGGATACAATTTAAAGCTAGGCCTATCAGTAAATCAGCAATTTAACTGATACATATATTTCACTTACCTAATGGAGATAATACCCTATCTATTGATCATGATGGATGGTGATATAAAAACACCTATGAACCCACAGTGAAGCGCAGCACTTATCAGTATTGTATTTGCTGTTATGAACACTCCAGGCTAATTGTGTTATAGGGAGAAAGTGTGTCTTTCAGAGCCGCGTGATGTGTTCTCTGAGGGTGATGAGTGCTGCTGAGTTGGGGTGGGGGGGGTGGGGGTGGGGGCTTATGGATTTCTGCAACACCCCGGAGTCACAGCTCGAGCACGACGTCAACAAGGTCCCAGCTTCTTTCTCCCATGTGTTCAGACTCTTTCTTATCACAGCTTCCAGAGGGAGGCGGCTGACCAGTCTGGGCATATTGCAGCCGCCCCGTCAGCTGCACAAATGTGAAGAGAGGCATTTGCAGTCGGTTGTTGTCCTGCAAAGCGGTAATAAACATTCACATCAAAAGACCATCTTCATATTCTTTCATAGTCCACATCTCAGTTTCAAACACTTCCCCTTTGATTGTCACGCAGTTCATTTATAGCGCTGGTCTCAATCTGCTCAATGCAGTTTCCTGCTGGCCTGGAGAGGCCCTATGACATGTTCATTCTGCACAACAGCAGTGCGGGCTTGCACTTTGACCAGGCTGCTAATGGTGATGCATGACACATTGGTGAGATACTTTTCTTTCCCCCTTACAGACCGAATGAAGACAAAATTAATCAGCGCCTCTTCGTTATCTAGTTTGTCTGTCTGAGATAGAGGTTATAGCCTGACCACATGGTTGATTACATCCCTGACCAACCTTTAGAGCTCCAGGGGTGATCTTATCCTTTTTGCCACGTGTGCGCACACACCCATGCTTTGTGTTAGTGGACACTGCAGGTGGCAAGCTCCTGTCAACTCAGCAAGGAGATGAAGTAGAAGAGGAAAAAGTATGAACTCCCTGATGTATTTGTTACATTTTCTGAATACCCCATCAAACTACAAATGTTTATCCAAATAATACTTTATTTTTACTGTAAGATGTTCTCAGTTTAACCAAATTTATGTTAATATGGTTTGTTGTTTGTGGCATGGTATTGCTGTGCTTCTGTAGGTGGAGTACCTCTGCTGCAAGATCTCATCTCCTAATGACTCCTTGGACCAAATAGCAGAGTCACAGCTCCGGTCCATCAGTGTCTTAACTGCTCAGTTTTGAGGGACTCTTATGAATTTTAACAGTCCCAAATGCATTAAAAGACAAATTTGCAATTATTCCATTCATTTGCATTTCTGGCAGTTAAAGCTGAACTAATCTCTTTTAATGACTTGCTAATGTCAGTCATATGGTCAAGATCCGGTCTAGTGTGTGAAGGATTTTCTTTAAGTTTTTTCCAGGACTGCAGCAGACACCACCTCTGTCTGTCTGTCTGAGGTTTCAGATGGACAGCTGGCGTGACAGTCGTCCATGCCACAGGAAGCATTTTTGTTCATTTTGAATGATTTCTGTAATGGCTTGACTCAGACTTAGAAATCAGAAGTTCCACTATTATTTCCTAAATGAGTTGTCCTTATTAGGGCGTTGCATATGGTTTAGCTGACAGCACGAATGGTCAATCATGCGCCATGCAGTTCAGAGAGTATGAGGACTGCAGTGGGTGATTTTACTGATTAGCTCACTTTCAGGCATTGAAGAGGAAGTAATCAGTGAACTCACTTGGTGTGCCTTTTGGAGGTTTCCACTTATGACTTAGGAAATCTAAATTATTTTACTCTTATACTCTAAATTTGAGTACTTTTGGTCCTAAAATATCAGAAACACTTTTTAGAGATGCCTCAGCAACACTAGTGATTGTGCTTTCTTGTTCTTTTGTTACACCAGAGAAACACAGAACTATCTTGTGTTCCAGTAGCGTCATGTC
The DNA here is from genome assembly GCA_033238685.1 of Lates japonicus. NCBI lineage: Eukaryota > Metazoa > Chordata > Actinopteri > Centropomidae > Lates > Lates japonicus. The sequence goes on along the minus strand of BRZM01000063.1, from coordinate 214,020 downwards.
ATGTAACGGATACACAGTTGTTATATATTAATGTGCTTCATGGTCAGTGAATAGCTGCAGCACCCCTGAAATTAACTTTTCGATTAAGGAGCCTAACAGTAGCCAACTCAGTTAGACATTTTTTATGTTTGCAGCAATTAAAGTATGAGGTGAAGATGCAGCCGAGTTGTGTGGATACATACACTACTTTCTGTTAACAATGCTGTAATGCAAAGTTAATTATAGGTGTGACATTGAAGCTGTCAGTGGTGACGAAAAATGACTATTATTCAGTGTCAAGTGTCTAAAATCTGAATTTACTGCATCACAGTTTAAACTAGCGTGTCTCCTATTGTATGAAGTGTGGAGTGAATGAGAAAGTTATTTTGAACACAGCCTAATTAATGGGAGTGTTTTTCAGAAGCTATGTCAGGTGATGGCTGGCAATACTTATCAGTGAGTGCACCTCTCTTCTGCCTCTTCAGTCATAGAACAACTGAGGGTTTTTTTGAGAGTTTCGAATGCATCAAGGCAAACAGACTGAGGCGTATAAAAAGTGTTCATCTTCCTTCCTTCCTTCCTTCCTCGTTTTTTCTCATGTGTCCGCTCGTCCGCCTCTCTCCTGGGTAAATCTGGCAGTTGATCCCTAACTGCCTGGAGGACAATTCAAAAGGTCAGTGCGAGCAGACTGTTTAGAAAATGCACCTTTCCTCCCCCCTCCCCCTCGCCTTGGAAAGAAGACAACGACACTTGCTGACGTGGCCTTATCTTTCTCAGACGCTGGAAGGCACGAGCTACTTCGACAATAGCACCACTTGTATTTCATTTATTTTCTGCTCGAACATCAGTCCTGAGGTGGCCCTCTACTCTCTCTCACTCTCCATTTTTACCCTGTTTGCACCAGGCTGTCCCCAGAGGCACGGGTAATGGTCTACTGGCCCTCTACTTGAGGCGATAAAGACTTGCAGAGAAACCAGTCACAGCTCTCGCTCAGAATGAGAGGATAAGATGAAGTTAAAAGGAGAAATTGAGGATGGGTTGTTAAAGAGTGTGGACAAAGGAAAAACAGTGGGGGGAAAAAAGGTTAAGAGTGCCCTGTGGCACCATACAGCCTAATTCAATACTTTCCTTTCTGTCACCTTTTGCTCTGTTTTTGCATTTTAAATCAGGACTTTGGAGAACAATGAAGTCATAAAACGAGGACACCGGGTATAGATGACTAAGGCTGCTTTAAAGTCCGCCAAATTGGATAGACTGTGCGCAGATGAGAAGCAATAAGTTGATGAAGTGAAAACTGTTCCATTATTAACATTTAGAAGTGAATGACAGAGGAGATGTCATTTGAAATTGATCTTTGGTCAATGAAAAATACCACAGCCGGAGGAGGGGATTGTTTCAAAGAACAGAAAATGTCAATACGTACTGTACACCGCTTTGAATATTTTAAAGTTGTGGGAGAGCGAGAAAGAGACGCTGCTTGATGGATGACGACGGCAACAATGAAAAATGATATGAATGGTAGAGAACGAGTATGACGGAGGTGGAGCTGTGAATGATGATGGGGGGGGGGGGTGAAAATGAGATTAGGTTCCGCACTTCAGGTGGTGTGTCATCCTTGGGAATGGAAAACCTGTCAGTCCTCGGTGCCCTGATGCAAAGCTGGTAGGCTGCTCTATTGATCCAGCTGCAGCCAACGCTGATGTTTTCGCTTTTCTAACATGGTGGCGTGTGTGTGTGAGGAGGCGTGTGTCCCGTCGGCGTAAATGTCAGATTTTGAATGAATATGCTATTTATGTCTGAACTACGATATGTGAGGTTTTTCTTTTTGGTTGCAAAAAGACACCCAAGATTTGAATGCATGATTATACCGTATTTGCTGCTTTTGTGACATCCCGGATTTATTTAAGTGAATTTAAAACATGCTTTAATTGATATTTTTTTAGCCTGTTGAGTGCAGCAGAAACAAGCTGTAAACACAGCACTGACTAATATTGAGTGAATATGGTTTAATTTTGATTTAATTTTGATTTTGGGGCTATGCTCACTCTCTTTGTTGCCAAGAGTTCAATAAGGATTGACTTCACGCTTTCTGAAAGGTGGTCATTTGTTAAAAAAAGAAGAAAAAAAAAGATAACAGCAGTTTTGAGATTTAAGTAGAATTCCTTCAACACAATTGAGCAGAGGTTACCTCCAAGCACTTGTAGAACTGTAGGCGTAAATGATGACAAATTGAAAATAAATAGGGTATTACATATGATTTCTCACTTGTGAATGTGGAGTAAAACATAAATGGGTAAAACCTTTAAGACTTTGGTAAAATCACTGCTGCACATTTGTTGAAATTGTTGTGCTGCTTTTGTTTTTGAGTATAAGGTCAGCCTCAGCCTCCTAGTAGGAACGCTGTCATTGCTCTAAGTCGATTAAGTCTCTGTGATGTGTTATTATTGCTTTGTCCCTGTAGGGATCTTCCATTAGGAAGGGAACTTGTCCATCCTCTCAGTGGGTTTCCTTATATCAAAACCTCCATTTATGTTTATATATATATATATATATATATATATATATGTGTGTGTGTGTGTGTGTGTGTGTATATATATATATATGTATATATAAGTCCAGGCTCCAAGGTCAGAGAGGCAAAAAACACCAAAGCAACACAGAAGAACTTTATTCGTCATTTACTCATGAGTACTTGGTAAATATACACATCAATGTCTAGTGTTAGCGACAAGGTGTTTATGTCTGTGATGGCAGTGTCTTCCACTGAAAGCTCTTATTGCTCTCCGAACAATTTCACTGCATGATGAGGCAATTGTACATTTGCAGGCTGGTTTTTCTCAGAGAGAGACCAGATATCAGGGAAATGACAGCACTAATGTGCCTCCAAGGCCAATGGCCAGAGCTCCACTCTTTTCCCAGCTTAGCACTTTATTTATTTATTTATTTATTTGTGCTGACGGTTATTGCAGACAGCAGCAAATAAACAGTTGGGGGACATCGGACCCTCAGAGATTGAGTCTGAAATCCCACATGACCTTCTCAGAGGAGAGAACAGAGCAGGATGAAGGCACCTGGTGAAAAGACAAGCATCAAGGCCGATGCTCCGAGAGCTGGTCGGGGTTCAGACTAACAGTAATGGCACAGCAAGCAGCATCAAGGACGGATCTTAAACACAGCCATTGATCCCATTATATTCAAACCTCTGGTCCCTATAGTTTCTTGTGTATTTGAGATCACTTGGACTCTGGTCTTGGAGAGGAACAACGTTTTGCTGAATGGGTCACATAGAGAAGGGCTCAGTGCATTTTACACACACAAAAAAAAATGCTTCAGGCTTCTGTTCTACTTTAATGTTCTTTCCCTTTTTATTTTTACCATCTCCCACGTTAACAATTTTGTGTCTTCCTTTTTTGCGTTTTCCTGGCTTCATGTTTGTGACCTCATCTAATGTATCAATGCTGCACATCCCAGACCCCACCCTCTGTTTATCGTCCTCCTTTCCTCTATTCATCTGTTGTGGCTTGCCACAGATAATGTCACCTACAGCCTGTGACCAGGTTGTAGTCCAGCAGTGCTCTATATGAATTATGATGTTCTGGATCACTCCTAATCTTGTTATGGATGTTCTTTTGCCCTTGGGAGGGGCATCAATGGATAGATGGAAGTTTATCAGATTTCATGGTGCTTTGGAGTATAATTCATGAAAGATGCTGTCTTGTGCATGGTAGCACTAAACACTACAGTTTGATCTGATTAGTTTAATTTATTTTCCAGCATTTGCCTTTTAATGAAAAATGTGAACATGACAAACAGAAGAGATTGCAGAGTAAAACAATGAAAATAGATGATATTGGTTTGGTTATAGCCTGAGATGCTCATATATGTAGTTCAAAGCCCAGATTGAAAAGGCTACCTTTGGGTAATCAAGCATTTTGTTGGAACAAGTAGGAGACCCCTGCCTGAGAGTTTCAGACTGTCTTGCGAATCATGTGGGACTGAAATATCTACAGTATAATGTAGCTTGTAAAAGCTTAAAGTCAAAAGAGGGTCTAGATAGATAGATCTGGGTCCTTAATGCTGATCTTCTTTTCCAGAATGGCTACTAAAATGGAGTGGTCAACAGCAGGCAGCAAAATAAGTTTTTGTGTGACCTTGATGAGAGCAATTTGAGAGGTTGGATGAATGGTGATACCCATGTCAAGAAAATGTACATTGTCTTCAGTAACAGCAAAGCATCCTTTTTATACCTTGTGTTAAAGTTTAGATCCAGTGGATTACTACATGTTAGATTTTAATATGTTTATAAAACCTGAGCATTAATCCATATTTCTGTTATAGCATCTAATCTTCATATAATGCTAGCAGCTGAATGTAAATATCAAAACTGATTAAGAAGTGGAAATATTCAGCATAGCACTTAAAGATGTTCAGTCGACAGAGGAACATCCTGTAAATGCATCAACAAGTGCAGTCATTTGTCATTACAGAGCTTTACAGAGTGATGTTATTACATTGACAAAAGCATTTTCCAAATAAAGCTTGATCGACCTGTTATATAAGAGTGTAATTGAACATATTCCAGGCTGGAGTGTCATTGAAGCGATAGCTGAAATGAGTTCAGGTAGAAGAACAAAAAGACTTATGAAGGCTTAAGAGCAAATGACATACTGACGGTTACAGTCAAAGTGTACTCAGTGAGTTGATGATTACAAAGGCTGACAGCTTCCAGTTGAGGAGTACTTTCCAGATAAATCCAAGGATTTCAATGAGTGGCAGAATCAGCGTCATTACTTTGTGTGGGCCAGGCAATATCTGTCACGCTGACCTCTTCTTTACTTTCCAATAATGACTTGGTGGAGAGTAAGAACTTCTTCATCTCTCTAGCTCCTTCTGAGGTTGTTATTCAGTGAGTCCTCATCTCAAGGTAAAGCTAAATTGACTGGCTTCAAGTTTAATATTGACTAATCCAGCACTGAAGTACACATTTCCACAGGTGATCCTTTGACCCCAGCAAGGTCTCCTTCCTTTTGCTATTTTATCAGAAAACAATGTTTGTCTTGACCTGTATATTTCCCCTTTGTCAGTTCTGTGCTTCCACAGAGCATTGCAATCATGCTGTGCCTCTATACTCTGCAGTCATGGTAGAGAAGGTTGGACAGAGTGCCAGTGCTGTAGACTTTTCCTTGCACCATCATCCCCTAAAATACACCATCATGTCACACTGTCAGAGAAGGAACACGTTGAAATAAGTACAGAGAGGTTTCCTGTCTCATGTCCTCCCTCATGTCTGCTCAGATGTAATTACGTGTGGAAATATTTGTGCCTTATCTAAGGCTTTCTTTTTATTTCATTTGTTGTATATACTTTGTTGGCAAAGACAGTAAATGTTCACAGCAGAAATACAATCAGTAGCTGAATAGATGAAATGCATATACAGAACCATTTGAAAGAATGAATTGATTAGTTGGTTGACAGAACATTAATTGCAACTATTGTGAAAACTGATGAACCAATGAAGTCATTTATTGAAAAGAAATGTATGTGCTGGAATGAAAAAATTCAATACCTTTGGCATTTTGGAGGGAAAGCAAACAATTTAAAGGCATCAACTTCGGCTGTGGGAAATCATGATGAGCATTCTTCAACTTTTTTTTTTTTTTTTACTTGTTTACATTTATAAAATGTAATGTATTCAGTAGAATAATCAAAAGATTTACTGATGATGACAATAATCATTCCTTACAACCCCATCAGAACAAAAACAAAATTAAAAACAAATTTTGCTTAAGTCTTGGAGAACAAAAAAACAAATATATAAATATATATTATAAATAATAAATAAACCAGATGAATTACAAGGAAAATGTCTTCTCCATTTGTTTTTCAGCTACATTTTAGGCTTTGATATTCCTTGATTACTCTTTGTGTCCAGGACCTAATTTCAATTTAGTACAATGTTTAATTCATAGACATTTTCCTACATCATATGAACTCACATACAGTGTTTTATTAAATATATGACTTCACCATCCTTCAATCTGAATCTCCAAGGAGGGTTAAAGAGCAGCAGAGCAGCCGCTTCGTGTGTCCTCACGTGACATTCGAGTAACTTGCAGAGTCAACAGAAAAGGTGTTAATAATGTCTATATATAAAACAAGGGGCACACATCCAGGATATAACCAGCAGTGAGGACAGTACGGCTGCAACTCTTCAGCCCTTTGCTATTATTTTATGAGTCCCCTGTGGGCCTTGAGGGTGCAGGAGAGGGAGACGGATTCTGAAAGATCTAATTAAGCAAAGCGAAATGAGAGTGCTGAGATCCCCTGCCCAGGACAAGACACAAATCAGGGGCTGTTGACAGTGAGCTGCAGGGCAATGGGGCTTTGCAGCAAAGGCCGCACTCTAGCCTCTGGATAATGACCATCCCGACTTCTCCGTGGTCCTCAGTTTAACTATATTTATAGCTTGGGGTTGAAGGTTTTGAATCTTAATCTCATTATGTAAAACATCAGCCTGTGATTTTTGGTGTTTTACCTTATTTGCACTTGAGTAGGCAATTAGTGTTTTCTCAGTAGATGGGTGGCACTGGAGAAAAACCAGATGACTCCATCAGGTGTCTCGTTATGAGCTTCCGCTGTTAAAAGAAAGACAAAAGCTATTTTTTCTGCGCCTGAGGGACAAATAAGAATTCTGTACTCATAACTCAGTACTTATGTTTGAATGGTGAATTGTTTAGAAGGTGGGAAGATGTTAAGGAGGATACTGTGTGCTCTTTTGTTGGGGATGTTTCCCAATTTAGAGGTGCAGACTGTGTGGGATGTAAAGAATTCCCTCTCTGTCTGGCAATCCAGCATTCACATGCTGTTACATCGGAGTGGAGAATATATGTCTTCAGGACACCTGGCGCCAAGGCTGTGACTGTCTGGTCTCCCAGGCTCATTTCTGACTGAGAACAGAAAGACCTTGGAGTACAAAGACAACAGGCTTGATTATGTGAGGACACAGGAAGGTCTCCCAACATTGTTGTGCTAATCATGTTAGCGGGCACAGACTCAAGGCAGGACAGATGCTAGGCAAAGGGCAATGGGGTTATGTTATCCTGATTAGAGAAAGCTTTTGGGTGGCGGGGGTTTGTGAATCTTGTTTCCTACCTCGGCGTCACCATGCAGAGGGAGAACTGCCATCGGTTCTTTCTCTAACGCCGTCTGTCAGCTTTTTTATCCCATCTCTCCCTCTTGTTCTCTGTGTCACTCTCCAGTATTCACAAGAAGTAGTGCCATAGCCAGCGCAGAACGTGTTGTTTTTATTCAACAGGCCACATTTCTTTTCCTGTTATCAACCGCCTACACACCCAGCAGTGAGTTGCTGAAGAATACTTTCATTTTTGTTCTTGTGGATTCACCTTTCTGAAAGTGGTTAAAAGCAGATTTGTTCCTTTGTGACACTTGTGCTTTGGTTCATATGAGTATGCTTAACACAAATCTGTCAGTGGCTCATATAAAAACCTTCACCAGTTTCCTATAAATCTAGTAAAAACTGTGCTATGGATATATTCACAAGAAAAAGACTGATGTAAGTGTGTGCTGTATATTGTTATGCTATACACATTATTCTGTTTTTTCGCTGCATTAATCACAGTCCAGTTTATCTGAAAGCAATTCATTTACATTTTCTGTCATTTAAGTTTAACTTGAGGGTTTAAGATTTAGCAATTTCTCTTAATAATCAGCTTATATTGGGCATCTCCTCATGCAGTTATTCTCTGATATGTAAATCTACTACAAAACAGTGCACACTTGCAGTATGTTATGTCACAGTTGTTCTTTAATGGCTCTCATTTTTAAAGAAAACAACATAGTAAACACATTGGAAAATACCATAAATATCCATTAATATGAAATACATGAATAAAAAAAACTCTGACTAAAAAAACACTGACCAACAAGTTATTTGTTATTACTGCCTCGGGAAAGACATGTCTGTTTGGCTGCTTTCGATTTCCAATTTATGATTCAACACTGCAGGCATATAAGCTGCTTGTTAACTTTTTAAAATGCATGCTTCACTGCCACAACTTGTGGATGACGTCTGTTCTTGACACATAATTGCCAGCTGGTCTAAAGGGAACGTAATGATTTAAAATAAACAAAAGATTACAATGTTTTTAGGCTTAAAATTGCAGATACCTACCAGTTAAAATATACAGAGACTGGCTTCAAAACCAACCACTGAATACTATGAAATACATAGAAAACTATTAATTAATAATACATTTCTTCTGTCCCTTGCAGGATCTTATATGTTGGTGAACTCCTCCCAGCATGCCGTGGGTCATCGTGCTCAGCTGCTGCTGCAGTCGCTCAGTGAAAATGACACACACTGTGTCCAGTTCAGCTACTTCCTGTACAGTCGCGATGGCCACAGCCCCGGGGCCCTGAGAGCATACGTGCGAGTCAACGGTGGTCCGCTCGGCAGTCCAGTGTGGAACACGTCGGGGTCTCACGGAAAGCAGTGGCATCAGGTTGAGCTGGCTGTCAGCACCTTCTGGCCTAATGAATACCAGGTACAAGCTTTGTCATTCTCAGTTCAAGATTCCTTATTCTTACCCATGATGATGTGTCTTGTTAACTCTCCGGGCTCGTAGTGGTCCGACTTTGATTTCATGATGTTGATGAAACCAGATGCTGAGGAGTTGAACAGTCATAAGAGGTTTCATTTTTGGGATGAAGACCTGCAGACCCCATTGACCAACATCTTGTACAGCTGAAAAATGTTACACATTAAGGCTGTGTTGATCACCACTCGTTTTAGCCTGGGGGTGAATGTGGTCTTAATTACTTGCATTTGCAATTTAATTAGCATTGATTCCCTCGTGAATGTAGCCAACGTTAGCACTCGAGGGCCCTAACTAGGTCTCACATGAGCATCCTTGGGAGAGATTTCACCCACTAAGGCCTGTCTACAGGGTATTCAGCAGACTCCAACTACCAACAAAAGACAGACAGTGACTGGCATCAAATGTGGATTCCTGCTATGGTCTGTAGAGCAGTCAGGTGAGCACAAGGGATATCCATCTATTAATCCAATTTCTTTTTTCTGCAAACTCTGCGGAGCTGTCAAAAAGCAATTAAGTTGAGTAGTGTGCATTTTATCAAGAACTGTCAATCCCCCCCCCTCAAGCTTAATTAAATTCTATTCGGCCCTGCGAGATCTGACCTTCACTATGTAAATAATAGTCTTTTGTACAAACAGGGGCATAGATGGAGGGTGACACTGTTCTACCATCAGGTCATCTGAAAATATGATAAACTATTTTAGGTTAACAGACACAAACAGACAGATATACAGTAACACACACACACATACTGTGGTCCATGCACAAGGACATATACAAAGTCTTAGAGGCTTTATTTTCAATATTATTATTTTGTTGCATTGAAAAATATACAGCATTCTAGTCTTTGTCTTAAATTACTAAAGCCTCATGGGATTTGTTGTTAAAGGAATAGTAAGATGATTTGGGAAACATGCTGATTCTCTTTCAAGCTGAGAAGATTGATACCATTCTTCAAAATGAAGTTAGCACCAAGACACCATTAGCTTAGGTTAGCATGAACAGTGATATCCTGGCTCTGTCCAAAGGCAAAAAAACAAACAAAAAACACTGCCAGCACTTCTTAAGATCATTAATTAACTAATTTGTTCTCATTAGTTTAATCTGTACAACAACTGAAGAGTAAAAACAACAAGTTGTGGTTTTACGAGGGATTACGCGCTGGACTATTTCTTTGCTAGCTGCTGTGACCTCCTGGAGTCTGGTCGTCACCGTGAGGTTGCTAGGCAGTATTTTTTGTTGGGATTAAAGGGATTAAACAGACTAGACATGACATGTTAATTAGTGAGCTTTAGCGGTGCTGGTAGGTGGACTTTTTTATGTTTGAAAAGAGACGGACTAGCTATTTTCTGCTCTTCTTCTCTAATTTCAGACAAGAAACTGAATAGGTGTATTTACCAAAATGCTGATATTTGCTTTAAATTCCAACAAAATAATCCTACTTTTGTCTTGTCTAGAATTTAGTATTCTCCGTAGTTGTTGACATTTATTTAAAAAGAGAATACAGAATGTAAACCAAAGCAAAAGAGACCATCCATGGGGGAAAAAAAAACCTGTAAATTACGGATGCTGGTGGAGGTAGCAATTTCCTGTATTTTTGGGTGTCATTTGAATAGTTACAAATGAATATTCAATAACACTGTGAGCTCCATTAATCAGTGCCACAGCCAGTCATAACTTCTGTTGAGCTTTGCCCCTTATAAACAGGTTAGCAAGGACTGCAAGTAAAGCTGCTCATCAGCCTAGTTTTACTGCAAATAATGAGGTCCTTAATGTCAGATTCCTTTCTTTTCATGGCATTTTCAGTAGGAATCATTACTTTTATAATACCCCTATTAAATAGCTGTTGCTCTTATGCTGAATGTTTAACAGTGAGTGAGCTGAAAATGGTTGAGTGTCTTGCTAAAGAGCGCCTCAATGCTGATGGATGCAGTGAGAGCTGAGCTATTATAAAACAGACTACCTAACCACTGACTCTGCCCTATATCCACATCAGGACAGACAAGTCATGAATACAGTAATAACACATATTATCGTGCTTTGTCTTTTTCTGTCTTTGCTCAAGTGCTGTTAAATTTTTCTGTGTACTTAGCTGCTCCATTCTCAATGTCCTCCCTTCCCCTTCCCCAGTGGAGTTTGCAGTGTGCTTTCTTGTCTCAACAGTCCTGTCGGCATCCCAGTAAACAGTGATGGCTCATAGGTGAGTCAGAGATGTGCTGTGGCTGCCAATGAGCAGCTCCAGTTAGGAGAAGGAGGTTTATAATGGGCTTATGAGGAGGAGTAGATGACTCTGAAGACAGGACAAACAGTACAGGAGGAGGAGATGGGCCTTAAATTAGTATTGACAGTACGGCCTTTTAATAGAACAGCTTAAACTGCTAATGGCCTAGCTTTTATCTCATGTGGGGGGAAAACACAGTGTTCAAATTTATTGGATTAAATTTGCTAATACTGGGGATTTGGTCACCAGGTATTGGAACCATTAAAGAATACCTCATTGCAGCATGCAGGGAATTAAAACAACACTTTCCCCGACTTCTTTTCTCACATTTTACATTTCACTTCAACTCAGCTGACCTTGTGCTGCTTCTCAGTACAGAGAAAGCTGAAGAAACTGTTCACACAAAGTCACATACACCACAGCTTACACTGCTAATCCCTCAGCAGTCAAAAACCTCATCAATGTGGAATGACAGTGGGTCTTGTCTCACAACACGTCACTACTCTGTTACACAGACGAAACAGAAAAGGGTGACTGGGGAGGTGTCAGGCTGAATGTTTTCCTTAAAAGCATCTTATGCCTAGCTATTCTCTGTTGTTAACCACCAACAGTGCGACAAAAACAGATAGGTTAACACAAAAAAGGGAACAATTGGGATCTGTTGCAGCCTGGTTTGCTTCAGCAGTTCTTCTTGGTATTCACCTGAGACTTTTAGCTCTGGAGCACGTTAGCTGGAGCTTGTGCGACTTTAAATTCTAAAGGGTTTTGGTTATATCAGCTCCATAGCAAGTCTAATACAATCGCTTTGGATTTTAAGTGATAGGCAGGCAGATTTACCCTGTCATTAAACTAGCAAAGCACTCTCTTGAAGCAGAGGTAGAGAATAGGCATTTCTTATCATTGTCTCTGAGTAAAATAAAATCCCAGGAGAACACACATCATTTTGGAGACAGTTTTCAAATCCGCAGGTTTTTCCGCCTTATTAGATTTCAGGTCATATTAGAGCTCCCAGTTCTGTGCCTACAGCACAAGGAGACAAAATGTCAGTGTAGCCTTTTGCACCGCACAGATACAGATGTGAGATAACGGTCGAGCTCGCTCGTTTCACGATTTTGGGTGTAATGAAATACCTTGTTTACAGCAGTCACTGCAGCTGTTTATGTCTTGAAAATGTCATTGTGGAATGTAATTAAAAACAGTCAGAGCAATTCTCTGGTAATCACCAAAACTAAGAGGATTAATATGCTGAAAACCAAAATCACCCCAATCTTATTTGTTCACCTGCCTGGTGATTTGAAAAATTATTTTCTTGCTTGAGCACCTTTTAAAGATTTTATCATTCACGTAGGGCTCTCACCATGTTCATAAGGTTACCCTTTATATTAATGTCAGGAGGTGACAAGCATTACATACACATCACTTCCTCCTATCACAGTCGTGAAATTGGGATTTGGAGTTCAATGGATTTTGGGGTGGAAATCTTCAGAGAGTAAGATCACCTTGAGACGTCTCGATTGAAGATGTCGTGTGTGTCTGGTGTACATTGCCATATTTCTCCCCGCCTCTTATTGGCAGAAGTGTTTGCAATACCTAGAGAACCTTGTTATCAAATATTAAAGATGTTATCCAGCCCTCCAAGACTGCCAACTAGAGCTGGAGACATGTCCCCCTCCCCTCTTTACCATCGCTCACTTCCCTCTCACTTCTTCGTCTCCTTCCAAATGTCAGAATCTTCTTCAAACTTGCTTTTCTTCCATCTTTCATTACTTTTTTCCTTTCCCCATGTGTTGATATTACGTATATTATTTATCACTTCTTTCACTACATCCCACCTGTTGCAGGTGTTTCTTGCTGCTGTCATGATAGGTTGGGATTGCTTCCAAGTCTTTCATAATACAGTATTCACATGTCATGTCAAATGTGCATCTCTCCAGTGTAATCATTGCTTTTGTCCGTGCTGGTCGTGACGTGGTTCTGTCCTCTTAAGACTTCACTGTAAGAGAGCAAATGCATTAGAGGATCCTAAGCTAATGTTAGGCTTTAGCAGTCTGAGTCAGTCAAATCGAGTGGGTAGCTTTGGCCTGGTAGTTGTGTGTAGGTTTCAAAAATGCATGGAGCCACAAACCCATGGGCTACCAGGAAGTACCCCTCTGTCACAGCTCAGCAAGAACACACTGTCGGGGAGAAACAAAAAGGATGAATTTCAGCCAAAAGCAGTCGGGCGCAGCGACTGGGTGCAGCTTCTCTTAGTCATGTCATAACAGTGGAATCGATCTTCAAATCTCAGTCTTGGAAAGAATACAAATAAGCGTATTTCCCCAAAATCTGAATTATTTAAAGTCACTCTTCACGATGGAATTAGCATATTTTGTACAAATCTTGCCTGTTTTACTCGACCCCTCAAACCAGGCAAGGCTTTTCCCATGACGCCATCTTGTTTACTTATTAGACAAATTTCTTTTTTAAAAAAATGTAAAAAAAAATAAAAAAAGGAACAAGTTAGCAGCAGGAGACACATCAAAGACTTGTAAATAAGAATCCTCATGTCTCAGCTTTGCCTGATAATATCTCCCGTTTTCCTCGCTGCAGTCTGCTGAGAGTCCTCCAAGCTGAGCCCATGGCTACGGAAAAGGGTTTTGTGAAATACTGGAGAGAGTAAATTGAGATTCCTAACCATATTCTCAGACACAGACTGTTATCCTTTGGCATTTTCCACCTTAACAGATTTACTCCAGCACGTGACCTTTTGTCTGTGAATATTTAAAGGGGATATTTATCTATGACTGCATCTAATGGTGAGTGAAAGACCTCTGTGTCTAATGGTGTCTCCTGACTGGAGTGGGAAAGGTGGAAGCTGGTTTATAGGGCCAGATAAATCGTCTCTTGATTTGTATACATTACAGCTGCTTCTACTGTGAAAGCCAATATTACAGGCTAATGTAATATGTTCTCCTAATGTGCATTTTATATCAGTTGTAAATCATTGCGTGTCACACTTTTATTTTTTTTAAATTTATTTTCTTCTCAAGATGATTTCAGTGTTTTTTTTAAAATCTGTTCCAAGTAAAGTAACCACTCATTAGGATAAAGTACAAGCATATGGAAAGTTTCATTGGGAAAGTGGCTTTCAATAAAAATCTGGGAAGGTTGTTTATTGAGACAAATGCCCTGAATGTCTCTCTCTTAATAACCTGCTATCCTAATGGCTAAGAAGACTGAGGATTAACCAGCAATCAATCTCTTATTGAGTGCTTTAGTTCAGCAGAGACTAATAACACCTTCAATTAGACTTTCAAGACATTTTTTTTTCCTCTTCCTTGTGTACCATTAAGCCTAATCAGTGTTTTCTGGCTAATTTTAATGTTAGCGTAATGGCCTGGCAGCCTAATTGACCTGAATTAGCTTACACAGCTAATTCAGGTCAACATATTGAAGTATACTGTGTTTTAATCAGTGTTGTAAATATTGTATGATTAGGCAGGTGCGCAAAATGAGGCGTAGGCTTTTAAGAAAATAGACCAGCTAAAAAAAAAGGTAGTAAATTTGAAATGATGAAAACAGGAAATGTTTTTTTTTTCTTTTAAAGCATCTTCCAGCTCAGGTTCCAGCAGTGTCTGAGAACAAACAGGAACACTGACTCTGGCAGAAGGAGATTAGCCTCAGTGTTCCTCCCTGAGCCGGAGGAGAGCAGCCAGCTATAGACAGAGCAGGGTCACTCTCCAACTCAGAGGCCCAGCAGCCAGGACCTTTCCTCCCGCTCTCCCTTTCACCTCTCCTCCCCTCTCCTCTCCCCTCCACCTCTCCTTTTGTCAGCTTCCAGCCTGCACTCCCGGGCTCTCTGCATCCTATTCTGTCTGGAGTCTTTTAGATGACTCCAATCTCCTCACATCCCATCACAGTGTTGTCCGTGGAGGTGCCCTCGGGGGTCAGGCACGGTCTGGGATGTTGTCACACCAATTGTTGCTGTAATCACAAGTCTTCCTCTCCAGGTTCAGGGAGGTGGACTGTCTCTGTCCTGCTGAGAGAGAAAGGCTAGAATTTGTTTGTGCAGAGGTCATGCAGAAGTTGTGACTATCAATTTAGGTGTGCAAACACAAGTGGATTGTGGCGGTGAAGATAATCTGGGTGTCATATTGGGTTGGGTAGCAATGCAGCAACTTCCA